>JAWNOI010000126.1:0-600000 GCA_035046045.1 Zaprionus bogoriensis
TACTTGTTTTTTTTTTACGTATGTTTGCGGTGTGCTTCTTAAACAATGCCTGACAAAAATAAACTGCTGCCTAAATTTTTCGGCTTAGCCTGAAGTGCTAACCACATTAGATACTTTCTAGCTGTACTCGCACCCAACATTGTGCACTCTCATATGAATATTGTGCGATTCACCAGGCTCAAGAATGTGAACTCGAACTCGAATTGGAGCTGAAGCTGGAGCTGGAGCTGGAGCTCGTCTGCTGCAGCCTCATGGGTTGCAATCATAACAACATTACGCAGATAGCCTCTCGCATAGTGTGCAGAGCAATCTGCGGTTTCCAGGCCTTGCTTATGCATATGTGTGCGGCGTCTCTGTCTGCCGCACTGTTGCCATCTCTTTCGCAGCGTGCGTGTGCTATTGACTTGGCCGAGGCAAGGCAAACTGAGCCGCAAAGTCAATTGTGAGTAACTCGGTCTACGGAAATGAACGAGTTCAGCCCAGCGCTGAAGAGAGTGGGGGGGGCCACCAGGGGACACCTTCACAGCATGCGCTGCCTGAGTGTCCCCCATCGTGCTGAACTCTGAACTCTGCGACGTTGATTTTTCATTTGCCATGAGAAACGTTGCGCAACTTCTTTTCGGTGCATTGTGCTGGCTTCGCTTTGCCTTGCCTTCCCTTTCTCTTTCCAATTCTACTCACAGCTTGCACTATTTGTTCATTTGTCTTGCTCTAGCGGCCTTTATCTATCTATCTATCTACCCATCTGTCCGTCTGTCCGTCTGTCCGTGCGTCCCTACACTCAGCTCCCTGGTGCTCCCTGTGTTTACACTGACGCTGGCCGCATATAAATCCAACTGCGTGTTAGTCTGTCATGGAATCCACTCCAGCTCGGGGCAAGGTAAGCACTGCCAGCGAGCAGCGAGCAGCAGCTTCAAGCAATTCCAATTCCTGGCCCCCTCACCCCTTCCCCCTACTCACACTGTGTGGGAGTTTAAGTTTCCTCAGTGTGCACTAACTGTTGTTGATACGCTTTCCGTTTGTCTAGAGCTCCATGCGGCACTTAAGTGAACTTTAAACACTTTTATTAATGGCATATTATGTAATATACGTGCCCAGACCTGGCCCACATGCTCGAGCAGCAGGGCAAAGGGTAAGAGGCAGCGGGTAACGGGTATCTCGGGCCGCCAACTTTGCAGCATTACTAGCTGTAAATGGCGGAGGGGGCGAGGGCACTGCGAATGTTTTAATTAAAGTGAAATTGGGTATTCTGAGTGGCAATCCCCGATCCCCAATCCCAATCCCCAATCCACACAATCTCAGCCGGCGAGAGTCAACAGTGAGGAGTCAACTGGCAGCAGGCAGGCAGTCGGCTTTAGCCTTAGCCAGATGTTACGCATACGCAGCGTAAAACTTTGCCCACACACACACACACTTAACCCCATCCACTCACGCACACTCACACACACACACCCTCGCTGCAGGCCTAACAACTATGCGAGCTGTTACGCAACATTTGCCCGAAAGTGGAATCATTTAAACATAATTATGTAAGAAGTGTTTTCGAATTCCCGCCGAAAATGAAAACGAAAATGTTTTGGCAGTTTCGTGCATACATTTCTCCAGCCGAAATGGGGTTAAAGTTTTGCCCAAGCAAATGGGCAAAACTTGGCAAGTTTGGAGTTGGGCATGATTAAGTGCCGCTTAATATGTAAATACTTTATAAACAATTATATTATATTGATTGCGTGCAAGTGTTCTGCTAGAAAAATGCATTAGTGATAGAATTTCTTGTCTGACTAATTCTGGGAATAATTTGGGTATTATTAAAATACACAGAACAACCAAAACAAAATTGTTTTCTATTATGTACAATTATTTTTAGATTAAAAAAATGTCTTTTATGAATTTCAGACTATTTCCTACAGTGATGAGTAAATATAGAGATTAAAATAGAATATAAAATAATATTAAAACATATTTTTATATATTTCATTTATCTATAATTTTTTTTTTAAATATTCGCTGCAGCGCTGCTTGCCTACATAAAGTATAACATATTATTTATTTAAATACATTACGATATTATTCTTTGCTGAAAATATTTTGAAAAATATAAATAAAATATAAAAAATGTAGAAAATATACCCAAACAAAAATCATATTAAATTCTATACGTTCTTTAATTTATAATGAAAATATTCTCTCATTTTCGCAGCGCATTTGCCAGTCGTACACTGCGTAATTCCCGACTTACCTCAATTGCTATAATTGCCAGCTTAGTCGTCATTCTCATCAGCTTTTTTCCCTGCCTGCTGCTGTTTTCCCCCCCGCACCCCACTCAACCTACTACTTCGCTTTTAACTTGTCGTCAGCTGCTGTGCTGGGTGGCAGCGTGGCGAGGTGGAAGGGGTTCAGGAACGTGGGCTAAGCAAATACTTTGTTCTATCTCTCATATTACGCATACGCAGCGTTTGCAGTTAATTTGCAAAATGTTTCACATACTGGCATTTTAATGAGTTGTCTCGGCACTTTAAAGAGCGCATCCTCTTCTCCCTCTCTTCTCCTCTCCTGCTTGGAGTGGTGTGTGCACAGTGGGAATCATTAAGCTCTCGAGTCTGTCTTTAAGCGTTTAACTCTGATGTTTGCCCCATCGATTTGGGGGACAATTGCAGATGCCGGGATGTATTGCTTATTATGCTTTATGCGATGTAAATATTTGTCACAGCAGTTTCCTCTCGTATGACAAGCAGCCTGTGTGCCAGTCTGCATGTGCGTGTGTGTGTGTGTGAGTGAGTGAATGCTGTGTAAGCTCATCGAGTGGCAGCTGCATCATTTGTGCAACAATAAATGCGAATGCGAATGCTGCAGGAGGAGCAGCAGCTGCAACTGTTCAAGCAAGCAGCTGCCATATGTTTGCCACACCCATACAAAGGCACACACACACACGTACACATAAATACGCTTGCATAGTTACAGCTGCATGCAGAGGCAAAATGCAAAACAAAAGGCAACTCGCTGGCAAGTCGCTCTAAAGACTCATGACATTTGCCTATAAAAGCAACTGCAGCAACAACACAAGCTGGAAAATGGGAAAACGTTTGGGGAGCATGTCAGCAGCACATTAAACTGCTTCAGCTTGATTTTTCGCCCGGCCGGCAGGCTGTTGCTGTAATTGTTATGAGCTGAAATTACAAGCGGGAAGTGCGGAGGCGCCTGGCGTGGGGCTCGGGCTCAAAAAGTAATATATTTCGCAACAGCAAAAGGCGAGACTGCATATTATATTTATGCCGCTATGCCACACAGCAACAACAACAACAACAACAATTGCAGTTGCTGCTGCTGTTGTTAAAAGCAGAAATTCGCATTAAGCCCAAAGAAAAGCAAAAGCTTCTCGGTTGCCCGGGGAAGGGCAGGAGGCAGGAGCGCAGCGCAGACAAGTTCAGGCCACAAGTAATCGAGCCAAGCAGCTTGTTTTAAGTATGGAGTGCACACACACACACACATACTCATACACACACAGGCACACAACTTACAAGTTACATTAGTTGTGCTCGTACTGGCACTCGACGGCTGGCAAACATCTTCCTGTTGTTGTCCTGTCGCTTGTTGGCCTCGCCGCTCTAGCATGAAATCTTTTTAAAAATACCCACACACTCAAACAAAGGCAGACAATACACAAACACACACACACACACACGCTCACAGAGATAACACACTCGAACACACTCCCGCACAAATAACAACTGGCAGCATTGCCATAATTCTTGTCTACGCACAAAAGTATGCTACACTTTCTACGAGTATGAAATAAATAATTACAAACAAGTCAAGCAGGCAACCGCAACGATAAGGAAGGGCCAGCACCAGCAGCAGAGTGCAGAGAGTGTAGCATGGGCAGAGGGGCAGGGGAGCAGTACGTCGTGTTAGCTGATTCAGTTGCAGGAAACATACGTCGACGCCGGCAGTGCTTAAAGTGCATTACACTGCGGCTGCAGACAGAGGTTCGAGCACGCTCTCCACAGAGATACAGAGAGATAGAAGGAGAGAGCCTTCCCCTTAAAGCGTATTTTGCGAGCTGAATTATGTCTGCGATGCGGTTCAGTCGCTGCTGTCCGCTCGTAATGAACACATTCTTCAAATGTGCCAAATAAACAGGGTTAAGCAGGGTAAGGATTTGGACAGCAAGCGAAGGAGCCTGAAAGCAGTTAATTACATGTGAAATGTGTTGAAAGAAAGCAGATTTTGTTTCAATTGATAGCAGAAGACTCAGAGGGGTAAAGAATCATTTTAAAAGAAAAATAAGCTTTTAATTGAAATTGATATATTTATTGCTAAAATAAATAATAATAAAAAATATTTGAATTTAAAAAATGCAATTACAATATAAAATAAGAACGCAGATGATTGAGAGGAAAAGACATTATAAAAAGGAATATGAAATACAAAATAATATACAACATATTAAAAAATTGACAAAAAAAAATTACAAATATTTAGTAAAATAGAAATAATACTTTATAAATATTCGAAAATTGTTTAATGTATTCTAAAAATTATAAAATATGAGTTTGTTTTTTCAGCCAATAATACAACATTTTTGAAATTGTTTAAATTAATTTTCTAAGAGTCTTAAAATTATATCAAATCAAAGCTCAGGCTGCTTTTATTCTCTCAGTGCATTTTCCGCTCGGTTTTGATTTTATTTACATTTCTGTTTTGATTTTGGTTTGTTATATGAAGACATCAACGTGTGCGTCGCCGGCTTCCCCTCTCGACTCCCACTCTTTCAAGCCGGCAGGCACAACGCAAAATTCTGCACAGAAAAAAAATGCAAGGGAAAACTTTTCTTATTGCCGTTGTGCTGTATGGGTGTGTGGGAGTGCGATTGTGGTTGTGTGAGTGTACGTTTTTTGTGTGCTTGTACTTGTTTTTGTTTTGGTTGCATTTTGCAGTCTTTTGACTTGTGCCCAGGCAAATGAAGCAGCAGGACGACAACCTCAAAAGTCAAACGACCACAGAGAACTTGCTTGCCCTCCGCCTCCCCTTCCCTCTCCCCTCCCCCATCAGCAAGAGCAACACTGCTAGTGAGCTGTGTGCACTTGCATTTATGAATGTTTAAGCACTCGAATCTACGGCAAGTTCGCCTGCATAGCAGCAGCACAATTGAAAAATTCATAAAGCCAGCAGAGAAATTCATAAAGACGAAACTTTGTTGTGTGTGTTCTGTGCTGGTGTGTGTGTGCTGGAGTACTGAAACTCTAATGATGGCTAATTATTACACACACACAGACACGCAGCCAGTTGTATTACAGGAATTCGAGTTGTTTTTCCTCCAATATTTGCCGAGTTGGGCAAACAGTTTGAATTTGCATTTGAAAATCCGAAAACGTTTTTAAATACTTCTTAAATACGTTAAATGCATTTTTGCCCCCGGACTGTTTCGGCCAGTGTGCAAAAACAGTGTTGAACAACAACAGCAACAACAACAGTAAACCGGAGAACCCCCTCTAAAGAGAGTGAGAGCGTAGGGATTTCAGCATATTATTTTATTTACCACTTTAATACAGAGTTCTTCGCTTTCCGTTTCGGTTTTTTTCTGTTTTGTTTTCTGTTTTTTCGCATATATTTTAATTTTCCGAAATCAACTTAAATAAAGCAAATGAAAACTCCATTAAAATGCATATGAAGTTTACATAAGCACAAATATCGCTGCGCCAAACGTGTGAGGGGCGTGGCACTAGTGGCTAGTGGCCAGCAAACCGTTTACAGTATAATTATTTGCATAAAAATATGCAAATCGTTGGCCAAGGTGGCCCCAGGGCGCAACTCTCGAGTGTTATTCACAGTTTCGCATTCGCTTTGCTTTGAGTGATTTTCTGCGGCGCCTCTTTAACACGTTCCCCCCAACAGGCAACCCTTTTCTCTTGTGTCTCTTCTTCTCCCTCGCTACCCACTTACTTTTATTATTTTAATCAAAGGCGCAGTTACTTGCTACAAAGCGAATACTTAAAACAGCTCGACTTATCTCAGTATTTGGGCAGTATTTAAATAATTTATGCACTAGTCAAGAGCAAAATAATTGCAAGAAAATTTGCCAAGTAGTTAAATTAAATTTGTTGGTTTTTTAAAAATTGCTTGATTTGGAGAGAACATTTTTCAGAGATTGTTACAGCTCTGTGCAACTTCGCAACGATTTACCAGACATTTTAAAAGCTTTTGTCGAGTTTATGGCAATTCGAGCAACTCAAATTTATTTTTTGGAACTAATTTCAGGTTTCATAGATTTATAATAAAAATGAATAAATAAACTCAAAGGTGATTTTAGATTTTAAGCCGTGATATTTGTAAGCTATATTATTTTTTTAGGTTTCCGCAATTATTATCAACATTTTAAAATTTTAAATAAAGATGAAGAAGTTAAAATAGAATTGTATACTTGAAAGAGATTTGATATTTTCAGCCACGAAGTTTGTTGTATAAAATATTTTTTAAGTTTAAGCTTTTAAGAAAATGTTAAGAATATTTTGGAGATAATTGCTTAAGCAATTCACTTACTCTTCTAACTCTCTTATAAATAAGCTGAAGATATTTTAAGTATATTGTAATTGGATTTCAAAGCAAGAAGTTAAATTTTCTGTTGTTTTCAACAAACTCAGAATATTTAAAATATTTTGTATTTAGATTCTCTATGTTACATAAAGTTAATCATTCTAGAAACAGCTACGATATGTGGCAGGCTGACAGAGACTTCAAACTAAAGCTTACCTTTTACCATTCGAACACTTTCGAATACTACTCAATATTTTAGCAATTTCTCAGATTCAGGTTTTCCCTTTTTACACCCCATAAAGCAATTTCTAAGAGATTTTCAAACTGAACTCAATAAATCAAAAATGCAACTTGTACGATTTGCAGATCAATTCGATACGTATTTATCTTTGTTTGAGAATGCTCTCCAAACTGCAAACGTATCAAAACACTCGACTCCATAGAGAATGAGCGACAGAGTGTGAGAAAGAGAGGGAGAGAGAGAAAGAGAGATATCATTGAGTGGAGTTGCGAATACATTTGTCAGCATTTAGGCAAACAAATGCTCGAATGTTTTAACATTTTTTTGGAAAATGTTCTTTTCATTCCGTTTTGCATTCGTTTCTTTGCTCCAGCTCGGGCAACAATTGCAATGTTAATTACAATAACTCACTGCGGGAGCTTGCGCTCGTGTGTGTGTGGGGAAAAAGGGAATGAAAAAAAGCATAGCATACATTTGCGGGCGGCAATTGAAAATGGAGTTGGCGGGGCACATTGAGCTGTTTGTTTTATGCGGCAGAGTGAAAAATCTCAACACAATATCAAATGCATGTGCACACACTGCGCGTTTAGTTTCTCTATTTGCATACCCTGTAAAGCGCACAGACAGGGGTATATTAGGCTGCAGCCAAGCAGTATACAATAAGTTGCATGCACTTTACGTGGTATTTCGCAGTCTCGCATACTGAAGCTGCGCTGTGCTTACTCGTTTTATTTCGAATGTCTGCTCGAAACTCAACGAACAATGAAGAGCAAGTAAACAAAAAACAATATACGTATGTACACAATATATATAAAAATACATATGTATGTCTGTGTGTGTGTGTGTGTTTGTGTGCCTGTATTGCACACAAAAAACAGATTTGCGCAAACAAAATACACGCAAAGGCGTGGACGGAGTGTGGGCGTTGGACGCTGGCAAGCGTAAAGGCAAAAGTGTGGGGAGGGATATAGGAGCAGCAGGGGAAAAGGGGGGAGGGGGGTGCCAGAGTAGAAGTAGCAGCTTAAAAACTGCAGGCAGACAAATTAAAACTAAGCGCTGCATGTACAAACAATTCTCCCGAGGGGAAGCACTCGACCCAATGGCAGCTACTCGACCATTTGCTCCATTTAGTTGTAGACAAACACACACACACACATACGCAAACGCACGCACACACAAGCTCAGCTGTGTGCTTAGTTTCATTTGCACAGCGCTGCTCAAACTGTAAAGCAACCACAACAGCCCAGCAACAACAACAACAACTAACAAAACGCATTTCATTTGATTCCGCTACGGAAATCAATTTCTCTGCAATTTCAACAATGATTTCCATGCGCCTCAATTCATTGCGAGAGAAATAAACTGCATGAAAATGGAAATTGTTTCAAATTGAATATATTAAGAGCTTGTTTGGTACTTCTGAAATTTTTCTAGGTAGTTTATCGAGTGGCTACACTAAGGAACTGCAAAATGCTTCAATTATCATTTTAAAAAATAATCTAAGCAGTCTGTCTTCACTTTGTTTATAGTTCCATGTTTCAATTAATATTCAAAAATTTCTAGATCAATTCCTAACCAGCCGACCTACCCTATTTCTTTTTATAAAGGGTATCAATTCAATGCTTCAAATATTATTTTAAAATTTCAGTTCATAATTCTCAACAGTCAAACTTGAGTTCGCCTTTGTATTTTTGGGATATAAGCTCGATCGGCTAGCTTCAATATTTTTCATATTTTTAATCAAAAAATGTTAAAATTATATTTTACAAATTGTAGTAAATAATATTAAGCAACTGTAAAATTTGTATAAGCCTCTATAATTTTTATTTACTGCTGCTATTTATATTGGCTATAAGCGCAGTCGACTTGCATTCATATCTCTACAAAATGCAGGGAATATGTCTGCGTCAATTAAACTAATTTTTTTTAACACCTTTGGCTCTTCTGCATATACCGATTATACCTCATACCCTTTTTCTAACTAAGTATAGGGTATAAAAGACTTCTTATCACTCTGCCTGTAGCTCAGCCACAATTGCCGGGTACGCGCTCGGACAAGCTGCGCTCACTTCACTCGCTTGCGGACCCTCGTAAATCATGTTAAATTTTAATGCAATTGAGTCGAATTCCATTTGCAGAACACTCCAACCAGTAACGCAGCACCCCTCCCCTACTTGCCACACAGATCTAACGCTTGCCTGCGCGCGCGTGCATTATTCAGTTTGCGGGCGGAGATTTACAATTTCTCTCAGCGTTTTGAAATATTTCCATGTATTGATTGCCGGAACCCGCGATAATAAAATAAATCAAATCACAGCGGATACAGCATGATTCGGCGCCCCTCCCCCTTCCGCTGCTCTCGCTGGTTTTTGTTGATTGTTGTGTATACGCCGCGTAGTCTTAATTAAACGTGCGCTGCCAATTTGCACAGCCAAATTGCATACCAGCCTCTCACTCACACTTCATCTCTCTCTTTCGCTCTTGCAGGCTGTCTGTGGCTTTGGCTGGCGCCGGGGCACTGCGATGAGTCGCTGGACACACGCGAAGGCGTCGATCTGGTGCTCAAGTGCCGTTTCACCGAGCATTATGATTCGACTGACTTCACCTTCTACTGGGCGCGCTGGACCTGCTGCCCGACATTGTTCGAGAACGTGGCCATTGGCGATGTGCAGCTCAACTCGAATTATCGGTAAGTGAGTGTGCGAGTATGTGCGAGTATGTGTGTGCTTTGTGCTGCTGCTGCTGCTGCTCTGTGCTGTGTGCTGTGTGCAATGGTCTGATAAATCACAGTCGGCCTCATAAATTCAACACTGATGGCCTGTCAATAAGCAGGCGAAAAGTTAAAGGCGCTCACTGCCAGCGACGTCATTTATTTAATTGCCTCCATGACATCGACATCGACATCAGCATCAGCACGAGAGCATCAGCGTGAGAGCATCGACACTCAATACAGCGAGCATTACGCTCTCATATCCCGGCAAGTCTGCTGTCCTGCCTCGCCCTGCTGCCTGCTGCCTGCTTGCATATCTTTCGCCCTATCGCACGCTTATTGATAAAAGATGAAAGATGCGAAAGTTGCGCGATGCGTTCAGCTGTTAAATTTATTAAAATTGCCACTGGCAGCAGCAGCAGCAACAACAACAACAGCAACAACAACAACAACAGCAACAGCAACTGCTGCGAGTGCGTCCTCGATGTCAACGCTCGCCTCGCATCGCTTGTGTACATCATTAAATGTTCATCTGGCAGGCGATAATTCATATAGTGCCTGCTGTGCCACGCCCACAAATATTAATGGGCGGCATGCAATGAGCCCGGTGTAAACAAGACGATGGCCATTGCAAATGCCCTTGGGGGAAATTGTAGGCAGCGCCCCATGACAGGGGAGTGGTCGAGTAGGGGGAAGTGGAGTGGCGTAAAGTTATGCCGTGCTGAAGGTGGCAAGGGGCAACTGTTGTAGCACAAAGCGTTACGTGGCCATCAGGCGCAGCTGCTGCTGTCGCTGCTGCTGCTCTGTGTGCGTCGTGTCGACAGCAAAAGGCGAAATTATTGTAATGCCTTGCCAAAACAATGGGCCAAGTGGGAAGTATAGCGATCAATAGCAATTATTTTTAGATAAGAACGAGATTAGTTATTAATAACTATTTAATGCCATTTATTTTATGTGGGTTGAATAATTTTTTTTAACTATAAACAGACTAAAAGTTTAATTTATTAACATTATGTTAAACAAATAAATGAATAAATGTAATTTATACCTAGTTTAAATTATAATATGCAATACAATAGTTAACTTTTTTAATATTTATCTATAATAATAATTATCTCTAATTTAATTAACTATTTTTAACTACATCATTACATATTAAATATTTATAATCACTTAGATATTGAAGAAAATATTGTTTTATTTTAATAAAAACACATAAATAGGTTGCTTACAAAATGGTTTAAATATTATGTTATAATATTTGATTATATTGTTACAAAGCCTTTCAATTTTTATTTTGTTATATGTTGTGTTTTTAAAATTTAAAATTGTTTGGGCACTTAATTTATACATTATAATTATACATTATTTCCACTGTACTCAATATTAAAAAAAACAAATCGGTACATAACTTACTTAACTTTCTTAATACCGCAATATAATTTGAAATCACTCATCATTTTCTACGTACAAATTACCCAACGCGCACCACTGTTTATAATTGGCAACACATTGCGTATACGCAACTTGATTAAAGCGTGGAATGCTCGTCAAGCGCTTGGGCGGACGTTCGGCGCCTTTAAATGGCTGTTTGCAAAATGTGGCGATTGCCGCCGCTCGCCTGCAGCTTGACTGCTCTGTTGCTTCCCCGCAGCTCGCCACGCCCCGTTCGCCCATTTATTTATTAATCATAATAATCATTTTGCAGCGCATTTTAAGCGTGAAAAACATTCAATGCGGCGTATGCCGCAAATCGCTTGGAAAATTTTCAACAGTCCACGCCCCCGACAAGAGACAATCACATACAAAGGAGACACACATACACACACACACACAGGCAACGAGAACAGAGAGAGGCAAATGAGAACGTATATAGGCCAGATGATGTATAATATATGGGCGAAAGCGGCCGCAGAACATGCAAAAAAGAAGCGAACAGCGAAATGCAAACCGAGCAGGGGCAAGGGGAAGGGCGAGAAAAGCGGGAAAACAGATCGGCAAACAAAAGAAAATTATTGTAAAATTTTGCTAATCGCGCGTTAAACAATTTGCTTGATTTATGGCAGCAGAACGACTGGGCTAATGGCTGCCATAGAGAGCGAAAATCAGAGCATAGCGGGGAGAATGATGGACCTAAAGATATGCTAGAACTGTAGGGAAATAATAGAATTTGCGTTTGAATATTTTTTTATAAATAAAAATAAACATTAAAATTTTTCGCTGCGCTGTAAAACATATAGAAGAATTATAATAAATAAATACATTTAATAATTTATGTTTAGTATTTCATTATAAGATTCCCTAAACATAACGTGCTGTTAAATAGTTATGAAAAAATTTTTTCATTGAATTTTGTTGTTTTGAAAGCCTAAACTACTCGCTTAAATTCTCCCAACATTTCTACAGGGTATTCAAATGCTTGTCTGCAGTCGTATAACATTGCGCTGATGTTACAGCGATTCTTTTTTATTGCCTACAGCGAAATTTCGGTCAAATGCTGCCGGCGCAAATTGTAATTGATTCGATCTGCGTTAAATGCCGAGAAATCTCTGGAGATATATCGATATATAGCAGCATAAGGTTAACTAGTGCTGCTAGTGCTGTTAGTTGACAGTCGCCTTGAAACTAATTGCAGCTGAGCACGTCTCGGCCACCTGACAGACAGCCAGACGGACAGACGGACAGCTGGGCAGTTGGGGCAGACAGCTGCCCCTCGTGGTATTTTTTAATGACTGCGCAACGAGAGCAGCATCATTCAATCAACGCAATCTCGTTAACTGTAAGTGAATGATGGATGCCAGCTGGGGGTCGCCTAGCTGACCCCGAAGCCAGTGGTAGCCCCCCTATGCCCCCCTTCTTCCACTCTCTGGCCTGTCCATTTGCACTTTGTCCTTTTCAAAATTGTCATCTAGATGACATGAAATTTGCTTTAACAACGCATTCACAGCCAACAGCAGAGCATTGTGTGTGTGTGTAGCGCCTTCCATTTTCCTGCCCCTTCGGCCTGTCAGTTGCTTTCTTTTTTCTACAGTTTTTCCTCATGTTGCCGCGTGTGCTTGTGTTTTTTTTTTGTGCAGCCTCTGCCTGCCATGATATTGGAATTTTGTGTTCAAGTGCCGCCAACATTTCGGAAACAATCAGAACAACATTTCTCCGCTTTGTTGTTGCTGCTCTGCTCATCTTAGGAATGCCTGTAACAAAGCAGAGCAGAATATAAAAAAAAAACAAACAAAACACAAGCACAGACAAAAAAGCGAGGCCCATGCAATTGCGTTAAGAGAAATTTAATACGAAACTCATGCTGTACGCGGCGCGACGAAATTGTCTATCGATTCTTTTAATTTCGATTTTGTTGCGCGCTCAATTTGTAAAAAGCGACCGCCAGAGGGCGCCAGCGACGCGGCGCCCGCCTTCTGTCTTTGTTGTGGTTGCCCGTGAATTTTTTTGCTTAAGCGCGAATAAAACAACCGAAAACCAAACCGAAATTCTGACAAAGGCGTGGCAGCGGGGAGGGCGGGGGCGGCGAGAAGCAACGACTGTGGCAACATCAGTCGGAAAATTGCTCAGCTGGCATTGACTTTTTCCTTTTTCATCTGTGCGATGTTTCAGGCCTGCAACTGTCAAAGGGATCGCTTGATTTTTTATTCGGGTTTGTCATCAAGTGGCGTGGGCTAAAGAGTTGCCAAAAGCCTATAGCAGGAAGCTTATGGAATGAGTTATGGTATGGGCAGAAGCATAAACATTTCCTATGCATATGCATATATTTATGTCTTCAGCCAGAATTTGAAAAAGCACTTGGGAACAGTTCATAGTTTGGGCTGCATAATATTTCCTTTTTTTCAAATATTCTAAGGAGAAAAAAAAATAGTTCAAGGAAAAGTGAAGAAATAGTGTGAGTATAAATTTTCCATATAGCATAAATGGATGTAAAATTAAAGTTAAAAATATAAACTACATTACAACATGAAGGTAGGGAATTTTTTCTTAAATAATTAAAAATTCTTCAAGCCGAAAGAGAAAGAAGACTAATCAAATAAATTTCCAAATTTATTTTAGAAATTACTATAAGTTTTCAATAAAATTTTAATGCTGTAAAAGGCATAGAAAAGCCAGAGAAAATCATAATAAAGCCATAAATTGAATTTTTATTTATTTGTCAAAAGCAAAAAGCTGCCTAAAAAAATGTGCGAACTCATCTAAAAAATTTGAGTGTTTTTTTCATGCATTTTAAATATAGCTAGAGCCAAGCTTAGCTTTATGGTTACCCGGTAAGAACTTCTGTTACAAATTTTCTGGAATTTCCAAAAAATGTCAAAGAATTTGCCAAGCCACAAAATAACTTAAAGAATTTTCAACTTTTTTTTTGTGAATTTTAAAAATTTCCCACACACCATGAAGCTGCTCATAATAACAGGCAATCCATCTAGTGCTGCTCACACGTCTTGAGAGCAAAGCAACTTCGTTGTTCATTCTTAAATTTGATTTCTGCCAATTTTCTTTGTTGTTGCGCTCTTGTTTTCTTCTTCTTATTGCTCGTTGTAGGAAGAGAATGCCAGCGCAAGCTGACACATTTCTCATTTTGTGATGAATGTGCGCAATAATTTTTGCTATTTATGCAAAAGTCTCGCTTGTTATCAATGGCAAAGGCGGAGCGGAGGCAACCCTACGGAGCGAAGCCCCAATATGGCCATATCTCAAATTCTATATCTCTTTTATGCGAATGCGGGTCAACATTTAACCTTTACCTTGTACACGCACACAAATGCATAGATCAAAATGTGTCTCTGTATGCGTGTGTGCGTATGTGTGTGGCGGCAACACGTGTTGGTTCCGATTCGTTTGACTTCTGCTCACAAGCACACGCGGCGTGGGTGTAACATCTATCAGTACACACACACACACACACACACACACACACGAATACACACATGCATATACTCAAATATATGAATATGGCTATATGCGTATGATATATATGTCGGTCGCGCGCGGGCAGGGGCAACACTTATGCAAATTGAAATGCAAATAAGCCTGGCAACCGACTGTCTGTCGCTTTGAGGCAGGCGTCTCTGTCTCTGCGTTAGACATAGTCCCCCCACGTCTCCCCCATGCGCTTGCGGATGCTTTGTTGGCTCTCACGCTTTATTGAATTCATTTAAAAAACAATTTTTCATTTTGCAACCGCATTTTTCTCGGGCTCCCCTTTTGTTTTTTGGGGGCCCGCTCGCAGCTCGAAGTACATGCTATAAAAATGTGACTCGAGCTAACCTTCCAATTAGCCCTTTGTTTGGTGTCAATGCAGCAGGCAGGCAGGCGAAGAGCAGCAGAGAAAGGAGCATTCAGGGCAGAAAAGGGAAACAATCGGTTGAACTCAGCTTCATCTGCAGCTCCGACGGGGACCAAGGCTGGCCGACAGACTGCCATATAAAAAGGCATTGAAAAGCTGTCTGCAGCTTTGTTTGCCTTTTGGCCAGGGAGCAGAGGTCAGGACACGCCGGCGCTTCGCCACCACCCCCTGATCACACAGTTGCCTTTTGTTTGGCGCTGTCAACGCCTAAATGTATGCTCTCCGAATTGTGCTTGCGCCTGCCCACCGCCCCGCCAGCCCAAAGACAATTAAACTCTTGTTAATGGCGAACAGCAATAAAAAAGGACAATAGATAAATTGCTGCCATTCAGCAAGGGGGCAAAGGGCAACGATGCTCAACAGGCGCAGGCCGGCCTGCCCGGCCGGAGCACAAAACTCTTTACATTTTTGTCGCTGCGCCTGGAGGATATCAAATATTTTATCAAGAATGCAGCACACAGAATACACACTAGAATATTCTATATGAATCTTTTGAGTATTCAGTAACAATAAACATTTATTCTGTATACGTTTTTTTGTTGAGTACTTCGGAGTAATAAACAATTTTACGAGCAGAGAATTGCATTTTGGTATAAAACGTTGCATACTTTCGGGCTGCTTGTATAAATTGAGCCAAGAGTTCCCTGCGCAAAAAAGTATGCTATAATTTTGTATACTGTGAGAAGGGTATTTAGCAATTATACAAAATACAATTTATTTAGCTATATAAGGTATAATTATATTATATTATATATTTTAAAATAATTCAATTTAATGAAATATTAATTAAAAATTAGCTACTGCCTTATTTTCGGCACCTTATAATAAATATTTTAATTAGTCACTAAAACTAATTTTTTTTATGCTCAAAAAATTCCAATCGTTAGCTTATAAATTAAACACTATCTATTAAATCTTGTCAGACTCAATTCTCAATCACTTCGCATTTATTTAAAGTCAGTCCATATGACTACTGTTCAGAGAAGTTGTCGGAACTTGTACTTCTTTAATTAATTCACTTAGCTCACAGCACTCAAATGAGCACTTAGGGCAAACACAGAAAATTTCTGAGAAAAAAAAGGCGGAAAAATAAAAAATGCTTTTACTGATGCGAAATACTCGTACGTTGCCGAGCATCAGCAAGAGCATTAAATACTTCCACAGGCTGCAGCGACTTTAACGACTTTTCGCACTGCAAGGGGGCACGAGGAGGTGCAGGAGGAGAAGGCCAGGAGAAGGCTAACCCGTTTCAGGCTGGGCATCAGTGATTTTAGCTCGACCCAACTCAGGCTGTTGGCTGTAACTGGTTCAGTGTCTCGCCATGTGTTGTTGGGGTTTTCTTGTTGCTGTTGCCTGTTTATTGTTTTGGCGTTGTTATGCTGCATGGCGACGCGTAAATTAATTTCAGCCGCTAAGCTTAATTTAAAGTTAGCTTAAGCCCACACACGCACAACAATGCGCCGCCCGGCTGACCTTCTATGCAAATACGCATACAGCAAACAAGAGCAACAGCAACAGCAACAGCCGGATGAAGGAGGAGACGGGGGAACCGCAAAGTCTGGTAGGCCACCCGCCGGCATGTGAAGTTCATAAAGTTCTCCAACGCGCCGCTGCTGCTCCGTGCCCGCTTCGTGCTTCTTTCTCCTCGTTCGCTTCGTTCTCCGTTCTGCGTTCTCCGGACAACCGCAAACGGCGTCGAGGACGCCGGAAGTTGTCCGCTGTACGAAGTGCGACTTGTCAACGTGTACTTCCGGCCGCCATGCTACAGCCGCAACAGCCGCAGCCACACACACACACACACACACATACACACGAACAGAGGAAGCAGTTGCCTCGGTCTTGTTTTCAGCCTGCTTTCTCTTTGCCGTCGCCAAACCTCAGACGCAGTCGTTCTCCTCGTCCAGCTCCTCTCGCTCCTCTCTTTGCCCCTCTGCCCAGTTATCAACTTTATGAATAATTCAGTTGAATTTTTGCTATTGCCCTCGTTGTTGTCTTGTTGCGGGTATGCTTGATACGGCGTAAGCTTCGGTGTTTTTTACCTTCGCCAAATGCGCCTAATGCCTAATTAGGCTCACGGTTAGCTCGGGCATTTCCCCAAGTGGAATATAAAGGAAAAACCAGACTAATTTTTAAGTGAGTCGAATTTGAATTTTAATTTCAATTTAGCCCAGTTTGCAAGTGCTTCTCTATTCAGTAGACGAGCGAGAACTGAAAATAAATTGCATTTATAGTAATAAGCTGGAACGTTGTTATATTTTTTAAATATATTTACATTTCTATATATTTTTACAGATAAAATAATCTTTTAAAATTATAATTAAGTAAATTATATTAAAATATAAATAATTAAATTAAATTAAAAATTAAATTTCAAATAATTGAAGCACTTCTTTATAACTTAATAATAATATTCCAATAATATTCTAGAACTTTTAATAATTTAAACGTAGCTGCAGCTATCATTTATATATTTTTTATACTTTTATTTAATATTTATTTTTTCTTACATATTATTGTCTTTAACTAAATAATTGTTTTATAATATATAAAAATAAATTAAAATACTTAACCAACGCTTCAAGTCATAAGACTGAATTATTTAAAATTAATAAATATATCAACGTAAAATACACAGCATTACTTAGTCAACCCCTTTAAATTAAGACAAAGTACCTTGATTTAATTAAATTCGTGACTCTTAGTATCAAGTTTCAAGTGAAAATAAAATTCGAAGAAATGCCGAGTAAACACAATTAATTAAATCGCATTGCTATAATCTGAGATGTGCCAGCGGAATCATTTGAATAAATATATATGTACACATGAATGTATGTGTATATATAAAACATGCACACATATCTGTATACAGATTGATACAAGCAATTAAATTTGCACTCGAGCTCTGCCAATAAATATGCTAAGGAACTGGCATCGAATTTCACGCAATAAATACAAGACTTATTTTGGCTTAATTATCTTAAATTTCCTGAAACTACAAATGCTATAATTATAATTATTTGTAATGGCAAATCACATGCAAATAACTTGAAAATTACTTTTGACCAACTGTTGACGGCATAAGCCGCCTGCTGCGCTGACCCAAATAAGCTGACAAATTGTTTCCTTCAGTGCTGCACATTACGCATACGCCGCGTGTTGCAGCCGGAGTAGCAGGCAGGAAGGGAAAAGGCGATTTTAATGTTAACAAAATGTTGCCGTTGCTGTGGCTCATCGTCGTATTGTTGTGCTTGAGCAGTGCTGCTGGCTGTTGTTGCGGTTGCCCGCGTTGTTGTTGTTGTTGTTGTTATGTTTTAGCGTAAGTGAATTTGAAACACCTGCTTAACATGTTGCAAGGCGGCAGCCGGCGCGCTGCTACACCTGCTGCCGCCAGCTCTGCGCGCTGCTCTTTTTGTGTCGACATTTATTAAGCTCGTTGTTGTTGCTGTTGTTGTTGCGGGTGCTGCTGCTGCTGTTGCTGCTGCTTGTTTGCGGTTGTCGTAACGCAGTTTAGCTAGCTTGGCAGCAGTAGAAGAGAGAGAGAGAGAGAGAGAGAGAGAGAGAGAGGAGGGCGGCAGCAAGGGCGAGCTGAGAGGACAGGACAGCCTTGAAAGGAAGCCATTAACAGCCTTTGGGAGCTTCTGTCGCTGCTGCTGCTGCTGCTGCTCTGCGCTTCTTGACAGCTTCCCGCCTGCTCAGTCTGTCCCTCTGCCCCGCTGCGCCTTGTCTTGTCAGCCGCAAGTTGCGCGTTGTCGCACATGCAACTAACATAAATTTTATGTAATAATTTTTCCTAATCAGAAAATGAATACACGTTGTCGTTGCTCCTCGCTTTTCTCACTTTTCTCTCGCTTTTCCTCACATTTTCCCACATTTTCCACACATTTCCCCTGTTTACCTGATGCTTTTTGTCATTTTAAATACATTTTTAAATGCTGCCGAGCAGCGAAACGTGCTTCATTGTTGCTGTCGTTGTTGTTGTTGTTGCTGTTGTTGCTGTGGCTGTTGTTGTTGCTGTTGCTGCTTGTCATTCGCCGTTAAAATCAATTTACGACAAAATAAACACACGCACTGCGCCGCGCGCCACGCCCCGCTGTCGCCGTCGCCGCCGCCGCCTTCGTTTGCTGTATGTTTGCACTGCTGCGTTGTTTGTTTGTTTCCTGCGACATTCGCGTACGCGTCCGCATCCGCATCCGCATGCCATTCGTGTCCATGCGCTTGTCTACAGCTACAGCCTCAGCCTTGTCTGCCGCTGGCTTGACAGTGGAGCAGCAGCTCAGAGCAAGAGACTGAAGCTGCGGAAGCTGAGACTGTGGTGAAGGCAGGCAGCACGAGTGTGGAGAGCAAGCAGCGCCTGTGGGAGGGTAAGACTAATATGAAGACAGAGGCTGGAGCAGAGGCTGCAGCTAAAGAGCAGAAGGAGCCTAAGGAGGAGAAGCGAGGTTGAAGCAGAGACTTGGGCAGAGCAGGAGACAGAGGAGAGCAGAGGAGAGAGAGAGAAGACAGAGCCAGTAGCTGAGGTGGGGTCCACAACGAGGGCTGAGGCAGCAGTGGAGACTAGTGAAGAAGCTGCAGGGCAGAGCAGGGCCTGCTGCTGAAATAGAGACGGAAGCCCGAAAAAACTGAGGCTGAAGCTGAGGCAAAAGCAGGTGACTAAAGCGAAGGCCAAGGCGGAGGCTATAGAGCGGCGTAAGGCAGGCGGGGAGGCAGGCAGGCAGGGAGCAGGGCAGGCCAGCAGGCAGGCGAAGACGATGTCAACGTCTGCCGCTGTCACCTTTAATGTAGAAATATTTTTGCCACATTTTTTGTTATTTTCGGCATTGACAGACAACGAGATGAGGGTGCAGCCGGGGCAGGCAGCCGGAGCAGGGGCAGATAGGCGGGAGTATGCTACAAATTTCCCTGTTTGGGCTTATCAAAATTGGCTTAAGGATCTGTCAAGAATTTAATGTGCACCGCTGGAGCGCTGCGTGTGTGTGTGTAGTATGTGTGTGTGTGTGTGTGTGCTCGTCGCTGGCAAATGGAAACTAGTTTATGGGCCAAATTTATGGCTTAGCTCATTAGCTGCAAATGCCGAACTAAAAGCCAAAAGGATGCAAGCGAAATGGAGTGTAGAGAGTGTAGAGAATGCAGAGTGTAGAATGGAGAGTGCAGCCAGCAGCAACAGCTCATTAAAATGCAGCACGCAGAACTCGATAGCAAACAGCAACAATGGGGCAAGGGAGTCGCAGCGGGGGCATGCGATGGGGTGCCAGAGACTAGAAGAATACGAGCGATGTTGCATTGTGAACGGAACGAAGGGTACAAATTAATTGTGAACGGGTTGAACCGGACGGCAAGAGCCAAGCAGAACGAAGCGAATTAATTGCAAATTGAACTTGTTAAGGGGAAAACGGATTTTTCAGTGAAATGCAAACGATTTTGCAGAGCGAAGGAAAATTTCACAAAAGCAGACTAAAAGCATACGACTGCTGAACACTCTGCACATGAAAATTTGATTGTAGCATTTATGTAAAATTTATTTATTTTTATATAAATTTTAAAATTTAAAATAAAAATTGAATTTAATTTAAAAAAACCATAAAAATTTATTAAAAATATTATATAAAATATTTTTGATTTTCAAAGCTTTAATGGAAAATTCTTTTGAAATGTATATTCTATATAAAATATAAGTTAAAAACTAAATTTGGTTTTGGAAAATAAAAACATATTGAATTTTTTTGCATTTGAAAATGTTGCTTATAATTTTATTTAATTGAAATTTTTGTTTTATTTTAAGCTTTATATATATTTTTTTTTATTTTAGACAGTATATATATTTTTTTATATATGTATATGAATGTATATAAATTATTTATGTTTTATTATAAGCTATATACATATTTTTTTAGTATGTATAACATATATACAAATTTTTTTCATGTCTGTCAAATGTTCTTCTGCATTGAAGATACTTTCACACAAACTTAGCATACCCTTCGTTAGACTGTTTCAATAACTGCAGCGTAGACCCGCAATATATGCTTTAGGGGTAGACCGACTTTAATTGTAGACAAACCTTGGTATACCCTCTAGCAAACTGACATGCACACACACAGCTGAGTTTAAGCCGCAGTTCCAGCCGCTTCAGCGCGCAGACAGAACGCAGTCGGCGCCATAAAGCTGCGAGTAATTAAAAATTCAACGCAAAATCAACAAGGAAAACAGGAAAAATCTGTTAACTGTTAACTGTGAACCGTTAACCGTTAAGCGTTGGCTGCAGCCAGCGTGTAACCTGTAACCTGTTACCAATCAGCGAGCGAGCGATGCCCGAGGAGGCGGCAGGGCGTGGCGAGTGAGCCGCAGGTGCAGCGCGTCTGAGACTGAGAGTTCAAATGGGGGAAAGACAAGGGAAGCAACAGCAACAACAACAACTTCAATAAGAAGTAACTACAAGCTGACGAGGGGTTGCTGCTCACTGGGACCTGCCAGAGGCGGGGCAGTGGCGGGAGGGGTGAAGCGCTTGCTTAGCAGCAGCTGCTGCTGCTGCTGTTGCCACTGGCAGTCGATGAGGGGCGCCGAGTGTCAGACATTATTGCTCCCGCGGGCTTTAAGCCAAGGCAAATAGTTTGGCAACAACAACGAGACAACAAACGATCGCCCAGAGGCATAAAGGCGGCCATTTGACTGCCAAGGGTTAAGGGCCCCGTTGACAGCCGCCTCCGAGTCGACGATGGTGATGAGGTTGATGGCGACGATGATTAGAAACTGCCAAAGGCCGCCAGGGGGCGCCACACCAGCCGGTGCTGTCCATTGCCTTAATTACGTGCAGATAAGAAACGCAAATATGGAATACACTAAACGCAACGCAGCACCAGGAGCAGGCCGTAAGTTCCACTTCGCCCTCATGCCCAGCCACTGGCCATGGCGCAACAGCTGCGTTACTAAACGCTCGGGACATAAACATAAAAAGTCTATGAAACTGTCATAAAGCAGGCAATAGAAGTGAACGACCAACACGCCCCTCTCCTGTCCTGCCCCCCCCCCCCAGCCTCGCAGCTATCTAGCTACTCCCCGGGGAAGCGCCGACATTGGCCTTGTGCCGGGCAGCGAAACTCATTTGTAAGGCGAGCGTCGTAAAAGAATTGCCAAAAGAAATTAGACCAGGCCTGCTCCAACTGTTGTCCACCTACCACTCATTCCAGCCTCCATCCTCCATCCCCCTCCCACATTCGTACGCGCTTTAAAATCACTCGAGTGGACTGCAAACTTAGCGAAAAACAGTCGAGCGCACTCGACTCTTTCATACCATGCACCTACAATGCATTTTCAATATTACATACGCAATAATTTTCATTATTACTTATATTTTTATGGTCTGATTAGAGCATAATTTACAGTGAATATAAGCATTAAATTTAGCTATTCTTGTGCTGAATTTGAGCATTGCTACTGGACGCTTTTACTTAATATTGAAATATATAATTGAAAATATTTATTTTCAGAGGTGTTAGGTGTGGTACTTAAAGTTTGATATGAACTACCTTAGCGTATGCTCTACAAGTACCTTCATCTCAAATTTGGTGTCTCTAGCACTCATACTTTCTGAGAACGACGCGATTATGTAGGCAAGCGGACAAACAAACGGACAAGCAGACGAACATACAGAAGGATACACAAACATACAGGCAGCAGCACAAACAGATAGACAAACGGATGGACAAACGGACAGACAAACGGACAGACAGACGAACAGTCAAACGGACAGGCAGACGGAGAGACAAATACCAACTTGAAACGGCCTAGAAATATGTATATAGTCCTTGTATGGTCTGCCACGCCGCCTTCAGCCTGCTACTAACATTTTCACAGAGCTAATACCATTTCCACTCGTCTAAAATGGATGAATGGTATAAAAAGCGCCTGACAACAAGGCCAACGCGAGGTTTTCAGCTCCCTTGGCGCACAGTTGAACTCGCCTAAAGTTACATTAGATGCGCGATTTATGGCAAATGTCTGTAAGCAAACTTTGGTCAGCCGAACGCAAGTGTTTGGGTTTCCCTCTAAAGATGTCTATATATAGTATATACTTCAGGCTGTTTACGATCGCCCTTTAGTTGAATTGACTGAAATTATTGCGGCTATTCTGGGGAGGCTTTTGTAGTTTATTGAGTTGTTTTATCTGTATCTTTATATGGTATATATATGCAATATAAAAAATAATGCCCCTGTAATATTTATTATCTAATTTTGAAGTATATAAATTGTCCGAGAACTTTCGACTACACTTATAAAAAATTAATTTTGGCCTTCCAAATTTTTCTCTAAATTTTTACACAAGTTCCCGAGCAGCTGCAGCTGGAATATCTGGAACTATATATACCACAATAATAATATTGCCACATTTATTGCCTTCTTATTGCAATACAAATGCATCCATTTGCCCAGTCAGGTCGATAATCCGGCAAAGCTCTTCGAGCACTGCTCATAATCTACCTGCTTGAGCCACGCCCATTACATCAATTAAGTGGAACCCGCCTAAGAATGTCTTAAGTCAGTTGACTTTATGTAGGCTCCACTGTAATTCGCAGGCCAAGCGCAAAATTATCCAACAAGAGGGCATAGCAAAGGGGGAGTGGCAGCAGAAGGCGCAGGAGATGTTGGCGCGCCTCTCAGCATGAGACACGGCCAGCTTAGAAAGGGAGCTTAGGGGGTCTTAGCCATTTCATTTTTAGACTATGTGTGTGTGTGTGCTAGTGTGCATGCGTGTGTTGGTGTTTGTGTGTGTGTGTTGGTGTGTTTTGTAAAGATTATGCGCTTATAATGGGCCGCAAGTTGCCTCGACGGCCATGGGCCGCTGCCAAATCTCTACAAAATTGGCTTTTGAGCGCACATAAAATGTGTGAAGCGGGGAGCCGAGTGTTACCACTGTTAAGCGAAGGCCCGAAAGTAGATAACAACAATAACAGACAACGGAAAGGGGATTGGGATGGGGAATGGGGAATGGGAATGTGCGCAGCAACACAGGCGAACATGCCATAAATTAGAACTGAAACGAAGTGAGTGCATTGTACATCCGCATCCGCATCCGCGTCCGCACTGTCATCCGCATCCGCATGCCGCACTTATATGACCCGGCCATGTGTGCGGGCCCCGCATGAGTCGTAAAACGCAACATAATGAAACATTATAAAAATCATAAAAATCAACATCATATTTATGAGAAGAAGAAGAAGAGGAAGCGGCAGAGGGAGAAGCGCGCGCGAAGAGCAAGACAATGGAAACCGGAAAAAAAAAAACTGCTGAAAACAGCGAAATATGCAAAGTGACTGACGAAACATGACACAGAAAGCGGGTAGGAGGGGCAGAGAAGTTGCAAGTGGGGAAGCGGGGAGCAGCAGCACACAAAGGCGAACCCAATTGCCGACATTCCGCAAAATATTGGCCACTTTTTCTGTCTCTCTCCGGCTCCATCTCACTATCTCTTTCTCGCTCAGTCGCCGTACTCTGCGTGAAAGTTCTCACGGTATGCGGAGACGCTTGGTAACATTCCGGAGAGTGAATAATACTAGTCAAATCTTTTGACAAAAAATGGCAACAAAAAAGAGCCTCAGACTTCATTTAAATTTGGCAAATTTAAAGCGAATTTCAAATTGAATTACTTAAAAAATATTATCTTATTTTAATATTTAAATATTTACTACTATTTATTTACATATACCTTTCGGGAATTTGGCAAATCTTTTGGCAAAAAAAGAAGAAAAAAGTCATTAAATTAATTTAAATTAGGCAAATTTTACCAAATTTTGACGCATATACTAATCGAGAATTTGGCAAAAAAAAAAAGAAAAGAGCCTTAGACATCATTTTAATTTGGCAACTTTAATCAGTTTTTGGCTTTAAAGCTTTAAAAAATATTATCTTAATTTTATATTTACTCTTATTTCGCGTAACTTATATAGTTATTTTGTTGCTTTATCAAACCTAATTTTTATTTACTTATTTTAACTATTAAATATTTTCAATAAAAGTCGATTTGAGAAATATATTAATATCTCTCAATTATTTTTTATTTTCATAATAATAGCATACATTCGTCTTAATTAAAACTGGGAGTTTATAAAATAATTTATTTTCATTTCAGCTTTTTTTCGCATACGAAAAGTTCAAGACATATTTTAAAAATTCTGACAACTCTTTGCTAACTTTTTTTAATTAGTTATTTTTTTTAAATCAATGATTATATGGATTAAACCCTTGATTTACGAATAGAAAAAAATGGTTTGTTTTATTTATTTATATACATTTTTTGCAAAATTATTACTTGTAATAAAGTAGTCGAAAATCATAGAACTTAAATGCTTAATATGGCGTCTAAGGCAGCTGCCCCTGGAGATGCCGAAATATGGCAAAACATCTTAGCAAATTTATAATATCTGCCGCTGCCGGCGCTGCTGACTGTAGCTGCCTGCTATAAATATGCAAAGTGTCCTCAAGCACGCAGCAACACACGCATACACATAAGACTCGTAAATATGCCGCCGCAACAATATTGAAAGAGAGCGGGAGAGCATGAGGCTGACTGCGAGCGGGGGGAGCGGGGCACAGTGCTGCTGCTGCTGCAGCAGGCGTGAAGAGTGCGCAACGCTCGTAAATTTGGCGCTACGAGAGAAGCGACGCGTCGCTGCTGCAATTTCTTCGCACAGATTATAACTTATGAGACAAGGCTGGCGGTGGGGGGAGAGAGCGTGGGAGGGAGCGCGAGAGGGAGCGTGGGAGGGAGTGTGAGAGGGAGGCAGCATAGAAGAGCAAAAGAGCGCGTGAGAGAGCGCGTGGGAGAGCGGGAGTAAGTGGCCCCAGCAATGTGTGTGTTTGTTGTTTTTATTATGCACATTACGCCAAATAAGTAAAGTGTAAGAAGGGGTGGAAGGGGGGTAGTATACAGTAAAGAGAGAGGGAGAGCAGCAAAGAGAGCGGCAGGCAACTAAAGCAAGCTGAGCTCGTGCGGTCTTGTTAGGGCAACCGTTTGTCGGTCTCGGGCAAGAGTTATGTGTGTGCATGTGTGCGGTTGCCTGTCTGCACATATAGCGAGTGCATGCGTGTTTGTGTGTGTGTGCGTGCAGCCTTATCGCAGACCACACGATGCTCTCTGTCTTGGCATATTAACATTTATTTTTCACAGTCATTTTGACTGCGGCGACAACACAGCAGAAAATTTTACTGCTGCCGACGCTGACGTCGCTGCCGGCGCCGCTGCTGCTGCTGAGCAAATAAAAAGCGACAGCGCACAAAAAGTGTTGCATAAAACGCAAAGCTGCTGCCCAAACCGCAAGCACAGCTGTCAGTATGTGTGTGTGTGAAAGAGATGTATGTCCGTGTATGTCCGTGTGTGTGTGTGTGGGTATGCAGCTGTCGCTGGGTCCGACTTTTGCTTAACATTCGCTCCGGCCACATTATGATTTATGCATATTTTGCCAGTGAAATCTATTGAGAAATCAGTGACAGGCGAAATATGTGCGAGTGTGTGTGCGCGTTTGTGTGTGTGTGTGCATAAGACGCTTAGCAAATGGACAATCCCTTCAAGCTTCACAAATATCATCAATATGAAAAGTCATTGCTGAAAAATGCAAAAACACTTAGCTTTTGTCAGCTCTGCTGAGTGGCCGTGAGTGCTCACGCTGCGTGTGTGTGTGTGTGTGTGAGACGCGCACTTAAGTGCTTATGTAAATGCGCTTGTACTTAAGTTTGCACTAATTGCGTTACGTAATGTGTCTAATTCGATTTGAATGCATAACTGATTTAAATTAAATAACAGCTTTTTGCACGCGCTGCGGATTAAGTCGCACAATTGCAATGGCAATGGCGTGGCAGCTGCCGTCTCGCTTGCACTCGCACGCATGCACTCTTGGCTAACGTCGTTGGCTTGCAGCGAGTGTGAGTGGGAGAGCGAGTGAGTGCGCTGCTTGCTTGTTCCGCTGAGTAGCAATGGCTTGACAGCTGTCGTCTCGCTTGCACTCGCACGCAGACACGCACTCTCGAGAGTGAGCGCTTGATCCGCCGATTAGCTTTCGTCTGGCTGCCAGGCTTGCCATTAAAAAAGCTGTCTGCACTAGTTTGCAGATCTCTCGCACAGAAGCTAATAGATACGCGCGTGTGCAGATATCTTTCAATTGTACAACTGCAATGGCAAAGGCATAGCAGCTGCCGTCTCGCTTGCTCTCGCCAGCACACACGCACGCTTAGCTGTCGTCGTTGGCTTGCAGCGAGACTAAGCACTAGATCTGCCGATTAGCTTTCGTCTGGCTGCCAGGCTTACCTTTTAAAAAGCTGCCTGCGCTTGTTTGCAGATCTCTCGCACAAAAGCTAATAGATACGCGCGTGTGCAGATCTCTTTCAATTGCAAACAGTTTGATTAGCGCGTGTGTGTGTGTGAGTGTGTGTGTGTGTGTGTGTGTAGGTCCACATTTGATTAGCAAATGTTGTGCGAGTGTCAGCAACAGCTTTGACCTTTGACATAGCCGTGCTTATTATGAACACCTGCTGACACTGACACTAAAACCTTTGCCGGGCACAACACATGCTCGAGCTGCTGCCGTCGCTGTCGCTGTTGCTGTCGCTGTTGCCTTCGCCTGTCATATTGCTGTCATTTGCACACATTTACCGTTAAAGAGCACACACACATACGCACACATACAGAGACAGGCACTCACACACAGTCAACACAAAACTGTTGCAAAGGCCGCGCGCATCAAGAGTCTCACCGTCGCCCCCCGCCCCTCCCCTTGCCACGCACACACGTAAATAGTTTAGCTGGCAAGGCCACTCACACAGACACACACACACACACACATGCAGAGCGCATTGCATTGAATTTGAATGGCACAAAGGCGACAGCGCCCAAAGGAGCTGCCGCTGCGCTGCCGCTGCCACTGCCGCTGCCGTTGGATTCAGGTTCAGGTCCAGATAAAGTCAACACAGCATCAAATTGCCAATGGAGCTAAGCAGCGGGCGGCGTACGAGTGCCCATGGGGGCGTGGCATTAGCAGGCAAAGGCATTTATAGAAATTTTGCACAAGCGCAAGGCAAACAAACGGCAAGGATAGAGAGAGAGGGGGGAGGGGGGACATACCAATAAGCATGATGGATACGGATATATCTTTGTGTAGCTGTGTGTGTGTGTGTGTCTCACTCCCCCCCCCCCCCCGCACTTGTCACATTTAGCTTGAATGTCGCCTTTGCATAACAAATGTTAGCAACATGTTTCAATAATGAGGCCACTGTCCAGCCCCCTGCACCCCCCTTACCCTCTCCCGCTCCTAAGGCTACGCTGCTCCACTGCAGCTGCTTTCTCGCTCTCTTGCTCTGCCGCTGCCTGCGCCTCTGCCTCTTCCCTGTCATCATGCCATGCCCATTACCATGACCATTACCCGGCGACTGAGCACGATTGAGCAATACGCTGGACGTCTGTCAGCCAACCCCCTCCCCCTCTCCACCTCTTCCCTTCCCCTGCAGCCCTTTCTAATGGCGTCGCGTCTCTGCATGCGGCTGCGACTGTGTCCCAGCTGCAAATTAATCGTTTCCACTGTGCGGTCGGCATTCAGTTTGCCCCTGCTCCCCCCTTCTCTATGTCTACTGCGCCTTTCCCTGCCCCGCCCCCTCGCACTGTCCATCGCTGTCAGTGTGCGCCTCATTTGTTATGGCCATTTGCATAAATAAGTCACTGGCAGCGGCATTTTGGACCAGTATAGCGACACAGTGGACAGTGACAGTGGCGCAGGGGGCGTGGCAGGCTGGGCAGGCGTGCGCCTTGGCGGAAATTGTGTGAATAACTTGATGAATGCTGAGGCCTCGACTCGCCTCGACTTGGCTGTGGAGTTAGTTGTTGCCTGATTTGCTTCGCCTGGTTTCAGTTTCGGTTTCGGTTCGGGTTTGGGCTTGGGTCTGGGTTCTGCTGCTGCTTTTGGGTTTCTCGCCGGTTTTCGGGCCGAGTTCGTGCTGCGTTTTGTGGCATTTCGGATTTGGGCTTTGTTTCCGCCCGCTTTTGTGCATCACTTGCTCGAGGTCAGCGCCGCAGCTGGCGACAAATCTTGATTAGCTCAGTGCAGCAGATATTTAGTTGCTCTCTGAATGGATAATTTGAAATTGTCTTGGAGCTTAGTTGATTGGCATACTTTTTAAGAATTTAACAGAATATGTTTGTTAGATATTCACTCTTTTCTTCTTTTCTCTTACTCCTTAAGTCTTTCTCAATATTTACCCATATTTATGAAATTATAAATAGAAAATGTAGACTTATATACGTATTTTTGTATACCACTTACGCATTAAAAATGATATATATTTGTGAAAATATATGTAGCAGGTAGGTAGGTCTGTCCGTCTGTATGAACACACAGCTCTCAGCCATTAGTAAAGCTAGAGACACCAGACTTAGTCGGAGTATTTGTGTATATAATACACATAAGAAGTTAACTTTAAACTTTACGTGCCACGCCCACCGCCTCAGCAAAACAATTAATGCATTACTCAATATATTGCAAATAACTCAATAACAACTAGAGATAAAAACACCAAATTTGGTAGGAGGGTTCCTTGCAACATTATGCAGAAGTTGGATTTTCAACTTTTGGATGCCTTCCCCACCGCCCCTATAAAACGAATTTTTCGGATTATAAGAACATTAGAAAAGCTAGAAGCACCAAATTTGGTTGTAAGGTCCCTGGTAACATTACGCAGAATGCGGATTTTCGACTCTTGGATGCCACGCCCACCGCCTTTATAATTGAACTTTTTTTATAGTAGAGTCGCGTATTTTTGCCTCATCTCATGTATACCTTTCGTGCTGAAGTTTTGCGTCAAGCTGAAGTTGCTTGTTAATTAATTTATAACTCTCATTTGACTGTACACTGCGCATACCGCTCAAATCAATTAGACACTGCCACCGTAAAACTGAAAAATCAGCTCGAATTAACCCGCAACCCCCCATACGCTCCTAAGTCAACTCAAAAATGCCTGCTCCAGCGTGAACATCTTTTCTTTCCGTCAACTTCACAGCTGACTGCTCATCCCTCCACTTGCTACGCTCCTTACCCATCGCTTTTCCTCACATATCATTGCACTCGCAGCAACAATGTGAAACATTTAATGGAACAAGCAAAAAGAAGCACAACAAGCAGAGCAGGAGAAAGTGCAGGGGGAAGGGAAAGGGAAACAAACAAACAACTGGAGTCATTTTGTAACGGAGCCTACGAAGTCCTTGCGCGCGCCCCAAAATGTCCTTGACGCGGCCATGGACGACCCTCAGCGGCGGCGGCGTCACGCCCCCGACAGGGCCATGCCTGCCTCCGCCGCCTTAGCTCACGCGTCGTATGCGTGACAATATGCCGTTTAATTATACGCGCCGCGCGAACCTTTTTCCCGCGCTGCTTTTATTCTTCTGCTGCTTGTTGTTGTTGTTGCTACTCTTGTTGTTGTTGTTGTGATATCGCACACACATTTTAAAAGTCAATTATCCGCACATAACGCACATCGTTGACAGCGCGCGAGCGTGAAGCGCAGAGCAGAGTGAGGAGTGGAGTGAAGTGAAGGGGAAAGCGCTTGCAGAGGGGATGTGAGAAGTGACGGCAGCTCACCCAAGCTTGTACATTTCCCTCTACCTCCCTCCTTACACACATCCTTCCCTGCCACGCGTCAAATTTGGAGCGCGCTTTTTAAACTTTTCTGCTGCTTTCTTCACTGCCTTCCCTTCTGCCCTTTCGGGTTTCCCCCTTTTCCGAATAAGCGTTGGCAGCTACAAAAAGTTTATTATTTTTATGCGATGGCGTCGCGGCATGCGAAGCAGTGGATGTACCCCCTCCTTCTCCCCTACCCCACCACACCTCATCGATTGAATAATGTGCCGACGCCTGCCCCTGCCCTCAGTCGCAGCTGAGACAAGAGGCGACTGCCTGGAGTCAAGTCTCAGCACGAAAGACTTCGAGTCGATAATAAAACCGATAATAACATAATCTGGACGCTGCAGGGGCGGTGGGCGTGCTGGGGGCGCGTAGCAAGTAGTTGTGCCTGCACTAACGAGCTGAGCTGAGCCGAGGCGAGCTTTAGTTACAGTTAACAAGAGCCGTGGCATGCCTCAGCTGAGCGGCAGTGGAGTGTGGCAGTAAGGGGGAGGGAGCGGAGCAGGCAGCATGCAGCAGGTAAAGAGCTAACATGTGCCTGTCCGGTTCGCATTTGGTCAAAGCAGGCGCCACACTGTGCTACCAGTTTGAGCTAGATATTTTTTTTTTTTTTTGTATTATATTTATTAGATTATTTTCCTTTTATTTAAAAATAATTAGAAAATAATTTCTTCACATTCACTGCTATAAATAAGAATTATATATTTTTTGCGCTTGCAGCAAGGCCTTAAGACTTAATCTAAAACATAAAAAAGAAAAATTTAATATCACTGTATCACATTTATTATATATTATTATTATAAATATTATAGTATATATTATTATTATGCTGTAACAACTGTAGTGAATTTACATGGAGCGTAAAAATGTTTTAATTTTAAAATATATAATTTTTTATATTTGTTTTTTATTTATATAATAATAATAATTGCTATAGTAAATTTAATAAAATGGTAAATCAAGTATAAAAGTAGAATAAAATTAAATTAACTCCGCTTAAAAATAAAATTAAATTAAAAAATATATATATATTTTGAAAACAACAATAATAACAATAATATTAAAAGTAATAATAATAATGTTAATAAAATTAATAATAAAAATACAATAATAATAATAACAATAATAAAAATAATGATAAGAATTATAATAATAATGATAATAACAATAATAATAATTATAATAACGATAATAATGATTAAAATAATAGCCCAGTTCATTGGAATAAGTTAAACAGACATAATGCACTTGCTTCTGATTGAAAACTATCAAAAAATGCTCAAAGCTCATTCCAACTTAAGTATCTCTCCCTTCCCTCCCTTTCTCCCACTCTCTCTTTGCCCCTTACTCCCACGCTCACAGCGTAATATAGTTGCAGCGTCTCTCTCTGCCTCCGAAGAAACGATTGAGTTGCCTGCCCGGGGCAATGTATTTCAATCAGCGCCGCGACTGTGTAGCGCAGTGTAGTTCTTCGATGCGTTCGGCAGTGCGAGCTGCTGCAGAGACCGAAACGAGTGCAGCGAGTGCCCAGAGACAGTGGGGCAAGAGTGACGGGGAACGGAGTACCGGGGGAGGCCGGAGTCAGGCATTTGCCATGTAATTGGCTGCAATTTGCATAACAATTCTGCGACTGTTTTGCATAAGTCCTGCGACGGCGGCGACGATGCAACATAATAACGGGAGGCAGCACTTATTTTCACATTAGAAATTCCTTTTCGGGCTGCGCCTGTGCCTGCTGCATGCTGCCTGCTGCCAGCCTTGCAGCTGCGACTGCAGCACTGGCAGAGGCAGAGGCAGAGGCAATTATGTGCTTCGCTTGAGCTGCACTCGACACATACACACACACACACGCACACACACACACACATGCCGGAACACATGCAGTGGCAACTCAAGATGCAGAGCCGGAAATGCAGCGCAGAAAATCTCGCAGTGCACAGAACCCCGAAATGCTATTTGAGCTGCGGCAACAGTCTTCCTACCAGGCTGCCTCTAGCCACTTCACTCCACTCCCTCCTACGCAGAGCTTGCCATAAACCATAGTTGCCTTCAAAGTTATCAAAATTGAAATTTTATTTAAAAAGTTTGCCCGGAGCCGGCAGAGGCCCAGGCCCAGGCGCATATGCACTCTCAAGAAGTTTATAGCATCTACTTTAATAATGTCGAGTGCATGATTTATGCCACGCCCACGCCCAGCGTGGCCACCCACTGCCAGTGCCAGTGCCAGTGCCAGCGCAAAAAGAAACTCATCAAGAGAAATTAAAACTTAAGCACAAAGCGTAACACGGCGAAGGCGGCGACGGCTAAATAAATGAGAAGGGAGCGGGGCGGGGGGAGCGGCAGGTAAGGCAGCAGCAGCTGAAAGCAGAGGGGAGGCAGGCTGCTGAGGCAGTCTGGTAACTTGTAGGTCTGCATATGCGACTATGCATTAAAAGCATTTTCCTTTGCGTCGTAATGAAATACGCCGCAGCCTGAAAGTATGCAACAGTTTCGAGCTATTACGCTTGATTGGGTTTTGGCCCTGCCCCGCCTGCTGTTTGCCACCTCCTGCTACGATTTGCTTTGATTCCATTGCCAGGTAGCAAATGCCAGGGCCAGGCCGTTAGCAGCAGCAGCTGAAACCAAGAAAATATGTTAAATTAATCAAAATGTAATGTGGCCGCTGCGAGTCGAACTCAAAAGGGAGTCGAAGTTGAAGCTGAAGCTGGAGCTGGAGCTGAAGCTTGCCCATGGCAACGCGGGGCAGCCTAGGGAGCAGGACCGCCCACGAAAATTAAGCTAATAAATTCACAAAAATGAGTTCGACGCTTAATTTGCCATGAGCATTTTTCATTTTATTCGGCGGTCGAAACAGGATACGCGGCCTTAGCCAAAGCCGGCGAAATAAAAACTGGGAGAGAAAATAAGAAAAACAACGGGAGCAAGACATGTTCAGTAAAACTCGACTTTGGTATACTATTCACCTGTTTTGGACTTAAGTATATTATTCACCTGCTTTGGACATTGCCAATCATACATATCGAAATACCCTAGTTGCCAGGCTGGCTAATATAGCCCAATATACCCGACTTTATATGTAAATTAACAGAATATACACAAAGTTAATATACCCATTTTTAATGGGTGAATGGTATAAGCATGCACAGCAAGCTGGCCGAAAAACGTTAGAAGCTGACTTCTAGATGCTCTTGGCAGGAAACCGGAAACGGAAACCCTACAAAAAAGGTTAAGGAAATTGTCTAACCAATTTGGCACTCAATTTCTTATGGGTATTTTTAGATGATCTATAAATAGATAATAATAAGAAAAAAGCTTTAGGAAAATTTTATAGATAATACGGAATAATATATTTAGAAAATAATTGATTTATCTTTTATCTAGAGAAATATTTTAATAATTTAACTTTTATAGCTATACTTAAATTATTTAATATTTATATTTATTTCGACCAAAAAATGCAATTGGCCTACTTCTGAAATGCACTATGATTACTTTAGAAAGCATCATGAAAAAGCGAACATTTTTTTATAATTTGTATCTCTTTTATTTTCATAAATTTTCAGTTTTTATTTGTTTATAATTTTTAAAAATTTGTTTAAAATCTGAAGGTGAAGCTTTCATAGTTTTTACCTATATATTTTAAAGGAATTTGGGCTTACAAACGCCTGCGATTAGTCCGTATACCCTCAATGAAATCTCCACTCTCAAAACACATTAATTCAACAGGGATATATATGGTATATACTCCAACATATAGACATCGAAGTACTGCTGCCTATTTGGTACACTCACTTACTTGGCGGCCCATGTAAATTAACAAAGTATGGCCGCAGTTAATTTGCATAAAGCATCGAAATACTTGTTTCTTTTCTGCGCCTTGCGGTTTGCTTTACGCCTTATAAATTGCCCGATTCTCTGTCTCGCTTGTACTCATTCGTTTTGCTTGTTTCTCCTCTCTTTTTCTTCTTTGTTGTAGACTTGACTTTCGGCCGGGTCGCGGCATTTACGATCTGCAAATTAAGAACACCTCGTACAATCGGGACAACGGACGCTTCGAGTGCCGCATCAAGGCCAAAGGCACCGGGGCCGATGTGCATCAGGAGTTTTACAATGTGACGGTGCTAACGGCCCCACATCCGCCCATGGTGACGCCCGGCAACATTGCGGTGGCCACCGAGGAGAAGCCACTCGAGTTGACCTGCAGCAGCATTGGCGGTTCGCCGGATCCGACGATAACGTGAGTTCGCATACTAAATGCAAAATTTGCAGTTGCCAGTGCAAGACCTCTGCATGGGAAGTGCATGGAAGGGTCGCTTGAATTTATCGAGGAATCTGTAGTACAAAGAAGCTCTATGAAGTAGTATAGTTGACTTGAAATTTTTTAAAATCCATGAGTCTTATGTAGGCAGCAAAAAAAGAGATACAAGGCAAAAAATTTCGAAGAATTTTTAAAATAGTAGAAGCTTTTTAAAGCTATTTCGCATTTTTGAAAGAATTTTACAATATTTTGTAGATAGAGAAAACATACCTGCTTTTACAGAAGACTAAGAAATTGTCTTTTATTAATAATAAAAAAGCATAAGAAATCAAAGTTTCCAAGAAACTAAAGGAAATTTGGTATAGATAGATAGATAGAATTTTTCTAGTAACTACGATATTTTCAAAAATATATTAGAATTGTAAAAACTGAAGATAAAATTAAATACTAAATTTGACAAAAAAAAAGTCTTAAAAATTTTGAAATAATTTTAAAAGTCTTTTAAAATTTTTGAAAATATGTTAACAAAAATTGGTAGATATAGAAGATACACTACCTATTACTAAAGCCTTTCCCTAGAATTGCTTAAGTGTTTTCTTAACCTAAGAGCATTCAAGCTTCGCACAGTGGATACTTTTTGTTGTCGAGTCTTTCTTTTATTTTGAATTTCGCCCGGCGTTTGTCTGGGTTCAGCTGTCGTCGCCGTCGTGTGGTCAGCGCGCCAGTTAAGGCGCATCCGGCGGCAAGTAAATCACTTAACTGTGCGCCTTCATTAATAATCCTTGCCAGCCGGCCACCACATGCTTTTTTTGGACACCAAACAAAAAACTAAATTGTTCTCTTTCTTTTCTGCAGCTGGTTCCGCGAGGGCAGCAGCGTTCCGCTGCAGTCGTATGCGCTGAAGGGCGGCTCGAAGAACCACTACACGAACGCGACGCTGCAGATACTGCCGCGACGGGCGGACGACGGGGCCAAGTACAAGTGCGTCGTGCGCAATCGGGCCATGCCCGAGGGCCACTCGCTGGAGACCAGCGTCGCGCTGAATGTCAACTGTGAGTATAGAACATTTAACAAGGGAGTCTGCCACTCGGGGTCGGCGGGGTGTGCGGGTGGGTCAACTGCACTTAAAAGCCGAAAATGGAATCGAGCCAAAAACCGAAAACACCAAAAAAGCACTTGCCGCAGAATTTATGACTTGACCCACGATTTAATTCGTTGAGTTTCTCTCTCCCTCTTACTCTCGAGTGGGCCGAGGGCGAACCCTTTTTGCTCTGGGGGTTAACTTGATAAGTTTGGGGTAAGGTTAGCATATAAAACGATATGTGAGCAGGCTTATGGCTTACTAAATGCGCAAATGGCAAGAGAGAATATCTTACTTTTAACTTGCCTTTTAAGAAAACAAATTAGAAGACAATGAGAAATAGCTGAAGGGCTTGGGTGTTTAACATCAGATGTATTTTTAGATATAACTCTTTTATTTATTGGTGCAGATCTTTAATATTTTTTATAAATTTTTAAAAATAATTTAAAATTTTAAAATTTCTGTAATTTATTTATTTATTTAATAAATTTTATAGAATGTTTTAATTTGAAAAACATACTTAATATATTTTTTAAGCTGTTCCCATTACTTCATTGTTTTTTTCAGTAGCTTTTTCCCACTTTAAAGAGTATTTAAAGCTTCGTCGCTTTCACATTGCTTGCTGCCATTTTTCTCAACATTTTCTTTGTCAGTTTGTGTAATTAAATGCAGCAGTTTGCTGCGCAAATGTTGTTGGCCAGTTGTCACATGATCAACGTGACCCAAAAGCCGCGCACATGGCAGACCCATAAAGTGTCTGGCACACACCCCCACACACACACACACACCAACACACACATGCCAAAGTACACCACTTGATTGTTAGTTATTGGTTTCCACAGCACAAAGACTACACGAGCTGCTTCAGGCTGCTGCTGCTGCCACTGCTGCTCCTGTCGGAGGCGCAAGTCTCAAGCTGTCATATTAGCTGACAAGTCTTTGAAGAAGAAGGGAAGGGAGCAGAGCAAGTGGGGGAGGGAGAGGCAGTTGGCCAAGGTCTGGGGCGTCTGCTGTGCACATGGCAACCGCTTGGGGCATTCCATTGCCAGTTTCACCAATATTAAATTTCACGTGAATGGCCCACGCTGCGTATGCGCAATAAACTTGTCACGTTAGTTGCATTTAATAAAAATCACTAGAAATGACATCAAATGAAATCTGCATCAAATTTATGCAATCAAATGGAGTAACAGTTAACAATCTCCTGCCTGGGAGAGAGAAATGACAAGTTACAGCAGGGGTGAAGTGTGGGACAGAGGGAGTGCGAGGGGAGCTCGCAAATATATTCATAGGAAAACATAAATTGCAGTCATTTTTATACACGCCGGATTTGTAGCCGCAGAAGTAGACAACAACAGCTGTGCATGCGTGTGTGTGTGTGTGTGTGCGAGGAAGAGAGACGGGTAGCGCGTGTGTGTGTCACTTGCAGCGGAGCTGGAACGTCAGCGTAACAAATATTTATAGTCTTTGCTATTTGGCACAGCAGCGAAACGAAAACGCAGACAACAAGCCCAAGAAAAAGCCGAACAAGCACCGCGAAACACTTTTTTGGAAAGGGCAAACCACGCGTTGAATACCCTATAAGTTAAGGGAGTGTAGCAGTGTTTAAAGCAATTATTTTAGCGTGACCAAAAAATTTCAGTATATCTACAGTAAAAATAATTAATGTGCTTTACTATAACTCAAGTTATATAAATAAAAAATAAATAACAAAAATAGTTTTAGGTTGACAATATATTTGCTTGAAAATAGTTTTAAATATTTTCACTTAGATTATCTGAAATTGAGTAACTATAAATATTAAAAAATATTAAATTATATAAGAAAAACAATTTTAAATATTTTACATATTTTTTTTTCTTTTTTGTTAAAAATTATTGAATAATGTATGGCAAGAAAAACACTCTTAGGGTAACCATATATTAGTTCTCTATATTTATAAATTTAAAATATATATTTATTTATATATTTTATATATATATATATATATTTTTTTTTTTAATAGAGTTGAAAGCAAACAAAATGAGCTGAAAGTTCTTTGGTTCCATGGTTCAAATGCTTCCATAATTTAGCTGCCTTTCAGCTGGAACTTAATCTAATCCTGGCAGCTACATTTAGTATTAGCAAAAGAAACCGACTTGGCAACAACAAGTTGATATCGCAACTAGGACTCGACTTATGCAAATTAAGCGCACTCAGGAAGTAATCCATTGAAGCGTTACAAACTTAATGACAAATTTTTAATGCCCACTTAAGCGGCATAAAAAGGTATTACAGAAAGCTGGTTAAAGTCGCTGCAGAGCCAGGCGGACAGGCGGAGAGACAGAGCTAAGACGGAGTGTAGCGAGGAAGACGCAGCAAACAGAGCACAACAGAAACACAGGCACACAGATACAGTTACAGAACACAGCGCACAGGAACAAGAATAAATGACAAGCAAAAAAAGCTACAGTCGTGCGCACGCGACTTTTAGATACCATGCACATCATTTTCAATATTTAAATATTTTTGTTTATTTTGTAATTTCTATGTTTATTGTGCGATTGAATTGAAATTTGCTGTAAGTATCAATATTTTAGTAGTCTATAGTATGTGTGTGCCAAATATAAGTGTAGATACTTTAATACGTTGCTTAGTATTTGGATTTAAAATTGGCTATTAATAAAAAATATATGGAACCCATTACATTTTCTACTGCCTGCACAAATTAAATATATACCATTTTCATGCTGTTTCAATGCTTGAATGGCATAATGACAGAAGCAAGTTGAATCTGAAGAAGCAAACGAACACGACTTGCCTTGAGCGGGGTTGAGGCATCCAAAGGGATAGCTCGCTTCCCTTCTAGGCACAAATGTGTGAGAGACATATGAGGAGCTGGAAGTGGTGTGGGGGAGTAGCTCCCCCCTATAGAAAGGGCGTTGGAGCAATTTTGGGTTTAGTATTTATGATGCTCATTTAAAATCCATTAGCAGCACAGTCAGCATAGGCCACAGCGGCAAATAAAAGGCGCAGAACTGGGAACTGAGAGCGGAGCTGTGGGAACTGGGAACTGTGAACTGGCAACTGAGACTGTTGGCCGTAATGTGTGCTTCTGCTCTCCTCGTCATCTTCGTCCTCCTCCTTCCATGTTTTGGGCCAAGAGCCAAAGTCAAGCGCCTCGGAGGTGCATTTAGCTCAAGGAGGTTGGCCACCAGGGCCAACAACCAGGCAGACCTCAGGCTGTCCGAGACGTTTAACAACAATTGAATTTGCAGCGTCGGTTTTTGAACTACATAAAAGGCCGTAGGCCAAAGAACATACAGTTTGAGAGCAACTGGGCATAGTAAAGAGTTAGAGAGTGGCAAATTTGCCTAAGCAGAATTATAAATTTAAAAAAAAAAAAATGCAGAGAAATCGTAAATTGATCTATTAAGAATATATATGAAACGATTCTAAAAATTATAAGATTAAGATTAAGATTATTAAAAATTATTAGAATTAATTGAACAGCTTTTGATTTAATTCTCTTTCGAAATGTTTGGAAGTTTTCTTTTTATTTCTTTTTTCTTCCCTACTTTTTCTTTAATATTTTTCTTAAATGTCTTCATATTTTTTAATATTTATTTGTAAATATATTTTTTATTTTATTACAAAATTTCTTTATATTTTTTAAACAAAACTCTTCACTTTTCAAGCAGTTTCGTTTACAGTTTGAGCAGCACTGTATAATCTGAAGCTGACGATTAACCTCATTACGATCCATATCATCTCATTGAAATTCATCACATGAACCCATTTAACCCAAATTGAAATGCAGCTTCAGCTTAGCAAGCACAGTTTGACAAGCACTGCTAGTGAAAGACAGTTATGAATGTGGAAGGAAAGCAAAGGCGACGCCGTCGGCAGCCTTAATGCTTGACTGTGATTGTGATGGATAAGCAATTGGCAACATTAGACAGATACAGGCACTACGACAGCCAGAACGAGATAGACATGTACACGCACACTCACCGAGTTAGAACGACAGAGAGAGAAAGAGGGAGAGAGAGAAGGAGCTGACAAATGGCAGAGCAATTTTTAATTGAAAATGTTTGCATGGATTCTTGCCAATGTGATTCCTCGCATGCGAGTTTGCTCAGCGCAGCACCACCCCCCTCCCCCCTGCTCCATCACGCTCCCGCTCCATCAACCCAGCTGCTGCTGCTGCTGCTGCTGCCGCCGCTGCTGTTGATGCTGCTCTTTGTGTGCGTTGCGTGTTGTGCCTGCATTTGATTGATTTATGCCCCAGCGCAGCAGCTTCACTCGCTTTCGCCCAAAACCCAAAAAGAAATATACACAAAAATGGCGGGGGAAATCCAAAAAATGTGGGAAAAAATATTCTGCTGAATGAGAGCGAGAAATAAACTCCCAATGCGACGACGGCGACGGCGACGACATCGACTGAGTGCTGAGTGTTTTATAACGTGCGAAAATCCCAAATGAAATTATTAAAATTTTTCTTTGGCGTGTGTGACTGTGTGTGTGTTGTAGAGGGGTATTTCAGAAAGTGTTGCATACTTTTGAGAGCGCGCGCAGCAGCTAATATGATAAACAAAGTGAAATTAGAGACGGGCACTGGCAAATTGCGCATACGCAGCGTGGCCATGCATAGCCTACATATGCCAGCAGCACCAGCAACAACAACAACAACAACGACGACAAATGGCAAAAGCGACACGTGGCGCTGTCAACTTGGCACAGTTTCGCTACACACACACAGAAGCACTCACACGCACACACTGACAGGCGTTCGAGGCACGTTTTCACATATATTTGCAGCTGCAGCACCGCGAATTGCATCTGCTGGGCATCAACTGAGCAGTGTTGTCAGCACAGCTGTATTCCCGCTAGACTTGGCTTTTTCTTAACTTCCGTGGAATTTCTGGATTCTTTATTTTGTTATAGACTTATGCTATTTATATTTTTTCATAATAATGCTTTTAGTTAGTCAAATAATAATAATTAATATATATAATGCTAAATTTTCTAATTTCTAATTAGATTTTCATTATTTTTTCAATTAAACTAAGCTTAAAAATTATTTATGAAAAATTTATAATATATTTTGTAATTTTTAAGTTAACTTAATATAAATTTTTAGTATTTCTTTTACTCGGGAATCGGGAAAAAATATATATTATTTCTTCATTTACAATTTAAGATATTTAATTGTAGTTTTTCTTTCACTTTTTTATAAAACAAGGTAAATAAATTCTAATATTATCCATTTATATTTTAAATTTATTTATAATTTAAGGCATTTATTTGCCATATTTATTTTACGTCAAAAACATAGAAAATTGTTAGCTTTATTTTAGAGTTTTAAAATGTACATCTTAGCCATTTTTCAAGGCAATATAGCTTTTTATAAGACTGAATTAGTGGCAGCACTGCTATGCATCAGCAAGAGTGCATGAGTGTGTGAGAGTGTGCTGGTGTTCCAGTGTTAGTTGTGGTGGGTGTGCACATGGCACGTGACTTTTGTGCAGTTGCATGCAGCTCACGTAATAAACCTTGCCTCCATTTGATGCTGCACCCCACCCCCTTTGCCCCGCAACCCACTGGCCCGCTGCGAGTCCTTGGCCAAAAAGTCGCTGGCGACGAAGACAAACAGGACTCATGTGTCGTGGCCTGCTGAAGTGGAAAGCAAAGCCGTTGAAAAGACATTTCAATTTGAATGCAGCGCAGCAGGGTGAGGTGGAGAGGGGGCAAGGCTGAGGGGCAGAGGGGGAGAGGGGGAGATTGTGAGATGCCTTGAGACATGAGCGAACATCAGCTACACCTACTCAGGTGGCATGCAAATTCGGCTTGTCTGACAATAAAGCGCATTAGCGTGAAATTCTCCTGGCACAAGAGCAACTGCGACAGCTGGCGCTAGCTGCAAATGCCCTACCCTACTCTCCCCCCCCCCCTTTCTGACGCTTTTCTCTAACTCTCTCCTCAAATATTTACAGTATTCGCAAGCGATTGCACAAGCAGATCGCAGCGATAATCGCTTAATTATCGATCGATTTGGGATTTTTTCGATTGTTCAGGAAGTTTTCTTTGAAACAAATTTTTTAAGCAAGTTTACAGGTGATTGTTATTGAGGTGCTAGTTTTCAAGTGCGCTTGTGTGAGAGTTTTTAGAAATAATTTATTGCAAAGAGAAAAGAAAAATTGCTCAAATATATTTATTTTTGAGTACGCATACGTTTTGCAAGTAGGATTAAATTCCTATTATTTTAAGATTTTACATTGGAGATTATTACCGCATAAAATATATTTATTATATGAATAAAGCTTTGTATATATACTAATACAAAAAAATCATAAAATTAAGTTTGATTATTAATACATTTCTTTCGATTGTTTGAAGAGTTTAGTTAAATTTATTTGTTTTAAAATTTTATTTGCTGGGCTACTTTGCAACACTTAGTACGACTTAATTTTTAGTATTTTAAATAAGTTATGATTTTGATTTTGTATTTTATAGCACATAACATTTTCTGCAAGCTTCTTTATTATTCACTTTTTAATTTATATTTTTCTTATAATGCATAAAAGCTTCTGCTGATTAATAAATAATAACAAATAAAATGCAAGCTCCTTAAAAATGCATCTAGGCGCCGCAAATTCTGCGGAGTCCCACAAAAAATATTTAGATTTTCTTTAATTAATTTTGAAAAATCTAGTCTCATTTCAATAATCCGCAACTTGCCTGATTACTGCAGCTCTTGCAGGCGCAATGCTCAACGCCCGTCGATAATTGGAATATTATAAATAAATTATCGACAGCTGCGCCCATTTGTGTGCAGAGCTTGCTTAATTTATGCCACTGTACCTCAATGGGGCGACACCTTGACAAGCGTGGAGCTATCACAGGGCGATTCCCGCTTGCCTGCTCGCTTGTTATTGCTTGCCAATATCGCAGCAGTCGAGCACGGAGACAGGAACACGGAGAACGGAGCGGAGCTGCGGCTTGTCCTTTTTGATTATGCCGTTGCCAAAGGCAAAAGGCAAAGTGCCAAAAAAGCAAAGGACGAAAAAGCTTTTCTTACGGCAGGGGGGGCGAGGTGTGCTAGACAGGGCCGCTGGGAACGATACAGACACGTGCTAATGCCGCACACAATTGCAATTAGTGTCAGTGTTGGCGTCCTGTGCTGGCAATCCTATCCAGCTGCCTGCCTGCAGCCAGCACATTTGCATAGCTCGACAGCGCAGGCAGGCAGCAGTTGAGGAGGAGGAGCAGGGGAGAGAGCAGGCAAGGCAACTGGAACCACAAAAGAAAATGCCTCTGCCGACAGTTGGCCGAAAGTTGCACAATTTCCAAGAGGCGAGCTTCAAGTTGCTTATCCTGCGCCTGGGCCCGGGTCCGGGCCTTGGCCTGGCCAGCAGCTGTAGCTGTGGCTGCTTCTCGCAGTGCTTTGTGTCCTTGCGCCGATTGTTATGCTTTAAGATTTCTGCTCTTGGCTCTCGACTCGGGCTCGGGCTGCCGCTCAGCTCCCTAAGCTGATTTCGAGTTTGGTTTTGGCCGTGGGCCATGCTCCGTCTCGGGCTACGTCTTCTGCCCTGGCCGCATACCCTGGCTGTGGGTATAGCCATTTTGGGAAGCAGGAAGTAGCTGCCATCTTTGAGATTATAACTACAATATAAATTTGATTATATTATTATTAATTTATATTTTATTAAATTAAATTATATTTTATTAAATAATAATATATAATAATTATTAAATTAAATTAAATTAACTTATTTTATAATAATAAAATAATATTATATTATATTAAATTATATTATATTATTTTGTATTAAATTAAAATATATTAAATTATAATAAATTTCATTATATCTTAGTATATTACATTATTTTAATTAAAATAGTAAGAACAGAGAAAATTATAAAAAAATGTGAGGGTATGCTAAAGTCGACTCGCTGCAGCTGTCATCTCTATCTAGTTTCGTTAGGAAGTCACAGCGAGTTGCTCTGTCAATGCTTAATGTATGCAACAATGTTGGCATTGTTGTGCTTGTATCTGTTGTTGCTGCTGTTCGTGTTATTATTGTTGCTTTTGTCGCCTTTAACTGAAATTTCAGCAATGCGCTTAACTTGATCAGCTTTAAGCTGCGGCTCAAGTCGCTAAAGCGCAAATTATCAACATAAAAGATGTTAAATGTTTTCCTTTGCGCGCGCTGCGCTGTCTATGTATCTGTATGTGTGCCTGTGTGTGTGTGTGGCAGGTGGGAAGCAACTTAACAGCTTTTGTGACAAAGCAAATTAATTGCTGCCCACTTTCAATTAACTTGCAACCAGCCACCCAACCAACTGACTGCCCCTGCCCCTGCCCCTGCCTCCGCCACTCCCCCTTCACACACACACACACAACTTCATCCGCATTGTGTGTGCAATCGCAAGTGCTTCGAGTGAAAACTTTTGCTGTAGTTGCGGCTGCTGTTGCACCTCTACAGTGTCCCTGCCCCTGCCACCTCACCTACCCCTTCCCCTACCTCTACCCCTCTTCACTGTTACAACGCGCGCAGGCAATTCAATTAATTTCAATGGCCATACATATGACACCTATGGCCCACTGCACACAAAAGCCTCGCCGAGGCGGGCCCAAAAAAGTAGGCAACACTTTTTATAAGCAATTGCAGCGCACGATAAACATTCGAAAAAGTAAACGCGCAGGGGCGAAGCAGCTGGCAGGTGTAGGGATTATGGTTTTATGGCACAGCGGGGAGCGGAGTAGAAGGACCTGCCTGTCCGTCCGCCTGTCCGCCTGCCTATCAACAATTGTGGGCTATGGCATAAAAGATATTTTTCGATATTCTGTCGCTGGAAACTTCTGTTTTTTTAATGTGGCGCAGATCAAACTATTCAGCGCTTTAAGCAGCCTCCGCCTGTGCAGACAGCTGTAAGCTACCGCTTGCTATCTACGTGAGTGCAGCTATTTTCTGTGAAAAACTGAAAAATGCATTAAATATTTGTGCATTTAGTATATATTTTAATTTTAAATTAAAATAGTATTGGCAGGTATATTACTTATTTTTCCGGAGATGCTGTTATTTAGTAAAAAAGGAAATTAGATTTCTTTAATAAATGTAAAATAATATAATATAAATAAAAAAAATATAAATAATAAAAAAATAATAAACATAATAATTTAATTTAAATTGTTGCCTAAATGCAATGAAGCTACATTTAAGCGTATCTTAAAATTTTAAGCTCGTATTTATTATCGTTTTGTTCTTTCGGAGATCAATATTACAATAAATTAAAATCATGAATAAATTATAAATTTCATTAGTTAAAAACAATTAAGAATTAATTAATTAAAACAATTAACAATTTTGTTAAATATTTCAATTCAATATAGAAAATATCGATTTTCCTAGGTAGTGGGCGTGGCACTAAGAGTTTTATTTGTCAAGCAGTTTGACTCGCATGTCTGCTTCGTACGAAGGTGGTACTCATGCGATCGAGAGCACTTACTCCCGCACTCTCGCTCTCCCAGCAGCTGCATATATAAAGCCAAGTACACCGCAATGCAGCTCAGTTATCGCGCGGCAGTCGAAGACGATGGCAGCTCTAATTGATTTAGCTTATTAACTATGGACTATTAGCGAGCATATATCTCTCAATAAATATATATTTTATATATATATTATACAATTTTTTTATTTTATTTTAAATTTTTATATATATTTTTATATTTATATTTATATTTAATTTTATAATTTTTAATATTTTTAAATTGCTTTTAAATTATTTCTTTTTATAAAATGAGCATAGGCTCTTCTTGTATCATTTAAAGAGCTGCGCAATCCGCGCTTAATCTACTTGAAAAATAAATGATATGCACTTCGAGCTAATAATGGCGAAGTTAATTGGAAGTCGAGCTCAATTTGGAGCCTTTTTTGTTTTGGCCAACGGCAATCGAGCCTTGTGACCGCAGCCCATTTGCCGTTATTATCTTTATGTGCGCACAAATAAAAGCAGCTTAATTACAGTTTTATTAATAAAGTCGAATATTGTTTACAGTTCGCCAGTGGGCGCTGCGGGGGGAGTGGAGTGGGGGAGGGTAGTGTATTTTTTTTTTCGTTTATCACGGATTAATTTAAACGTACGAAATCGAGTTGCGATATTTATTCTGCTGTTTGACTGCGGCGGGCAGCGGCTGCATGTGTGTGTGTGTGAGTGTGAGTGTGTGCTGGTGTGTGTTTGTGCATGTGCGCGTAGGTGTTGCAGGCACGCGCAGCGGAAGTCACGTGACGTGTTGTGTGACACGTACGCGACGGCAGCTGCTCGGGCTCCCGCTGCTCCTGCTCCTCTTCCTGTTCCTGTGCTGCGCGCAAAAGCTGCTACTGCTCCTCGCTGTTGTTGTTGTTGCTGTAACTTTTCAATTTGGCCAAGACGCAGAGAGAGAGAGAGAGAGCGAGAGAGCCGCAGTAGGTGGAGTTGCTGCAGCTTTAAGCAAATGCAAACTCGACTCATTAAAATAACTCCGAGCAGTTGTGTGTGATACATCCTGCCCGACAGCAGCAGCAGCAGCAGCAACAACAACAACAACAACAACTGAGACAACAACAACGACGGAGCGTAATAACGAGCTGGCCCGGCCCCCAGTTCCGGGTTAAATAATTTAATTTCGCTGCAAAATGGCCAACGGGCATAAGTAACGACCACGCGGCGTATGAGCAACGCGCAGTTTTATTTAACACTGCCTAGCCGGAAGCCAGGACCTCGTTTGCCTCGTGTAACGAGGTTTGTGGCAGCGCGGCAGGGAGTGGCAGGGGCAAAGGAAAGGGGAGAGGGAAAGGTTACTAGGGCTAGGGCTACGGCTGTCTGAACGCAGCGCGTTGCAGGTGCAGGCAGGGCGACGCATATTTCATGGCACTAATGTAGCCAGTCATAAAATCACAATGCGCTGCGTTCCACTGGGCGTTTTGTGGCGGGGCGTGGCAACATGCATGCGAACAGCGCGCAGTTCCAACTTATTTCAAAATAACAAAAAAGAAAATAAATAATTTAAAGCGCGTGTGCAACTGTGCCAGACTCAGCGCATACCCTGTAATCACTTTATAGCAAACTGCAAGTTGCGCAGTCTCGCTGGCAGCGCATTTGCAGGGTATGCAAACAAGATTAAATGACGAAAAGAAATCCCGACTGCAAATAAAATGCGGCAATTCGATTTATCTGCATGCTCAACAGCATATAAAAGCGAGAAAATACACAAATATACATATCAAATACACATGCACATGTGGCATACACACACATATATAGATGTATATATTCTTCGCAAAAATTTAAGCCAATTATGGGGGAATTTCGCGGGCCTTATTTTGCGAGTGAGCACATTTTGGAGGCATTTATTTGTTTTTATTTGATATCTGCATTAATTAATTCTCGATTCAGGCGCGCTACCACAGCTTGAGGAGTTGGTTTAAATTTTAAAACATTATTTTTACTTTAACTAAAACCGTTTTATGAGTAGCATTTAAAGAAATATAAAACGCATTTCATCCAGGATTTTCCCTACTTTTAACCGATATTTAAATTTGAACGGAATGAACTTAAATAAATGTATTGAAATTTGTTTACAAATTTTAAATAAATTCAAATATATTTAGAATGCATTCATTAATTATAATATTAATTTTTATTAAAGTTTATTAAAAAATTGTAAGCATTCGCTAGTTGAAATTGAAGTCGTACAGTAAAATACATAAACATGCAAATTCAAAATGCAAGTAAAGCTTTGGCAAATTTTTAAAATGTTGAAAAATATGAATAAATCTTGACTTGCTAATGTTATAATATTTATATTAGTCTTATAAATTTGAAAATGACATGTCCTGCTATAAACTGTGCAGAATATTATTTAAATTTGCCTTTCAAAATTTCTATTTAAGCTGCTCAATTGATTTACCTATATCCGCTTTGCTTGTACCTCAAACTTTCGCAAATTCTATGCCTCTATAAATTTCAAAAGAGCTCTGAAACCAGCGACTGCTGCAGCTAATCGAATCCGCCGCTAAGCCGGTCTCTCTCTCACTCTTCCTCTCTGTCTCTTTCATCCCAAACACGATCCCAGATCAGGCGCAAGACACAACTGTCTGGCACTTTGCCGCAGGAGCTTCCCACGCGCTGTTAAGCTGCCAGCTGCACTTTGCGCCGGCTGCATAACTTCGCCAAGCAGGTGTCAAAATCATGATACCTTCAACCAGGAAATTTTTAAAAATATTAAGAGGGAGCAGAGAGTGAGAGAGTGGGAGCAGAGGGGAAAAGGAGCAGCAAGAAAAATTCCGTGGCCAACTTCATGGCAAATGTCAGCAAGTTCTCTGCGGCCAGGGCTAGATGGGGGCGTGGCTGTAACACCCGTCAGCGTGAAACTGCATGGATGGCTGGGCATGAAAACGCCATGGGGCGCACGGGAGCAGAGGGGCGTGGCAAGCGGGCAGGCAGCATGTGTTGAAATGCAAACTGGAATAATTTTTCCGGCATTTTTTTCAGTTTTTCTTTTTTTTTTAGCTTGCTGACAAGCGTTGCTCATTAAATTTTATTTTATAATTACACACACCAGCACTCGCACACACACACTCACACACGCACTAGGCTAGGCTTTAATGTGCTGGTTGCGTCGTAATTGGGTCCCGGGAAGTGCCCCCGATTCGTGGGGGCCGTTTAGGAACATTTTGGTTCAAGCATTTTTAGGACTACAGCGACAGCAACAACAACAACGACGACGACGACAAGCACTACCACAGCTACAACTACTACTAGCAATAACAACAACAACTACAGCAACTGCGACCAACAATGGGTATACGGGCATTTGGTCAGTCGGTGATTAAACTAAAGTGTTTGAAAGTTAATTGGCACTGCAACAACAACAACAACGACAACAACAGCAACTACTACAACAGCCTGAGGACCAACAACAACAACATCGAGAACAACGAGGCGAACAGCAGCAACAATTGCTGGAACCTTTAATGTCCGGACGCTCGACTAACCCGCCAAGTGGCAAACGAACCCAAAAACCGATTTGAAGCGAACGAAAACTAACGCTGCAGTCCGTTTACCCGTTTTGCCCGCTAGCCCGTTTGCCCGCTTGACCGTTTGCCCGTTAAGCTGAATGGGCCATTGCACACTGGGCCTATTATTGAAATTACTCGAGCAATTATCGTTAAAGAGTTGCCAGCACATTTTCGCAGTTCCTGTCGAGCTCTAGTTAGCGCTATAAATAGTTCCCCCCTAGCTCGTATAATTATTGGCGGTACTATATCAAAATAATGGAGCAGCAAAAATGCAAGATTTTTGAAATATTTGCTTGTATTTTATGGCTGCTGATAAAAACTAAGTATCTGATAGAAGTTTGAACATGTATGTTTCATAGGAAAGACTGGTGCTTCAAAAAAAATGCAATTATCTTTTAATAATTTTATTTTTAAGTCAAATATAATTGTTTGCATTTTTAAAAAGCTTTAATGTTTTTTTTCCGAAACAGTTTTTAATTTTTTTTACATTTAATATAATATTAGAATTTTTGTTTGTTTCTATATTTGTATATAAATAAAATCATAATAAAATAATAATCAACGTTAGTTCTTTCTGCTTTTTACTTTGTTGTCTGCATTTTCTTGTGTCAATTAAAACTTTTAAAAACTTCCTGAATTTTGGATAGTTTAAGGTACATACATCTACCTTTATTTAATCATTTTCTTAACTTCTGTGGAGATTAGACAACTTTGCATACGGCTTTTAGTATACGGCTCTTTAGTATAAAAATATATTATTTAACACTTCCTGAACTTTTCTTCCTAAATATACTTCAATTACTTGTTATTTAATTTATTTTTTTTTCTTAACATCACCTTATTATTTTCACTGGAAGCCAATCAAGCTGCGTCCACTGTGCATGCTTCTGCAGCACAATGCACTTGTTGTAATGGCCAAGTGTCTCGGCCATTGGCTGCCTACTGCTGCCTGTTGTTGCCATTGTTGTCGTCGGGCTGTTACACCTCAAATTGGCATTATTTAAAAATGTCGATGGGTCACGCTGCTCGAGCCCGCTGGGCCCCAATGTGCCCGCAGTCCGCTCGTGTAATTGAAAATGGTTATTGGCAACTTAATGGAGGGGGGAGGGGGCAGGAGGTACAGGGCATAACTTGCAGCTTAATTCACTATTTGTATGCGCAGCGGCGACTTAGTCCTTCAATTTACTCAATAACCTTTCTCTCTCTCCTCAGACTATCCCCGCGTGGAGGTGGGACCGCAGAACCCGCTGCGCGTGGAGCGCGATCACATCGCCAAGCTGGACTGCCGCGTCGATGCCAAGCCGATGGTATCGAATGTGCGCTGGTCACGCAACGGCCAGTACGTGAGTGCCACGCCCAGTCATACGATCTATCGCGTGAGCCGGCACCATGCGGGCAAGTACACGTGCAGCGCGGACAACGGCCTGGGCAAGACCGGCGAGAAGGACATACAGCTGGACGTGCTCTACGCGCCGATTGTCACCATCGAGTCGAAGACCCACGAGGCCGAGGAGGGCGAGACTGTGCTGGTGCGCTGCAATGTGACCGCCAATCCGCCGCCCATTGCCATCGAGTGGCTGAAGGAGGGCGCGCCGGACTTCCGGTACACGGGCGAGCTGCTGACCCTCGTCTCGGTGCGGGCGGAGCATGCGGGCAACTACATCTGCCGCTCGGTGAACCTCATGCAGCCGTACAACTCGAAGCGCGTCGAGGGTGTGGGCAACTCCACGGTGGCACTGCTGGTGCGCCATCGTCCCGGCCAGGCGTACATAACGCCCAACAAGCCCGTAGTGCACGTGGGCAATGGGGTGACCCTCAGCTGCTCGGCCAATCCGCCCGGCTGGCCTGTGCCGCAGTATCGCTGGTTCCGCGAGATGGACGGCGAGCTGGGCAACACGCAGAAGATACTGGCGCAGGGGCCGCAGTACTCCATACCCAAGGCGCATCTGGGCAGCGAGGGGCGCTACCACTGCCACGCGGTCAACGAGCTGGGCATCGGCAAGCTGGCGACCATTGTGCTGGAGGTGCATCAGCCGCCGCAGTTCCTCGCCAAGCTGCAGCAGCACATGACGCGGCGCGTGGGCGACGTCGACTACGCGGTCACCTGCAGCGCCAAGGCGAAGCCCACGCCGCAAATACGCTGGATCAAGGACGGCACCGAGATACTGACCTCGCGCAAGCTCTACGAGATACGCACCACGCCCACCGACGCCGGCGGAGGCGTGGTCACCGTGCAGAGCATACTGCGCTTCCGGGGCAAGGCGCGACCCAATGGCAACCAGCTGCTGCCCGGCGATCGCGGGCTCTTCACCTGCCTCTACGAGAACGACGTGAACTCGGCGAACTCCTCGATGCACCTGCGCATCGAGCACGAGCCGATCGTGCTGCATCAGTACAACAAGGTGGCCTACGATGTGCGCGAGTCCGCCGAGGTCATCTGCAAGGTGCAGGCCTACCCCAAGCCGGAGTTCCAGTGGCAGTTCGGCAGCAACCCCTCCCCGCTGACCATGTCCTCGGACGGGCACTACGAGATCAGCACGCGCATGGAGAACAACGACATCTACACGTCGATCCTGAGGATTGCCCATCTACAGCACTCGGACTACGGGGAGTACACGTGCCGGGCGGTCAACCCGCTGGACACCATACGCACACAGATCCGACTGCAGCCGAAGGGTCCGCCCGAGAAACCGAACTCCCTGAAGGTCATCGAGGTGGCGCACAACTACGCCGTGCTCAGCTGGCAGCCGGGCTTCAACGGCGGCCTGATGAGCACCAAGTACCTGGTCAGCTATCGCCGTGTGGCCACGCCCCGCGAGCAGCTGCTCTCGGACTGCTCCGGCTCCGGCAACGGGCAGTACTCGCCCAGCAGCATTAGCTACCAGCTGAGCAGCTCGCAGCCGGTGGGCGCCCACGAGTGGATCGAGTTCAACTGCTTCCGCGAGAATCCCTGCAAGCTGGCGCCGCTCGACCAGCACCAGAGCTACATGTTCAAGGTCTACGCGCTCAACTCGAAGGGCACTTCGGGCTACTCCAATGAGATACTGGTCACCACCAAGGTCAGCAAGATCCCGCCCCCGCTGCACGTCAGCTACGATCCCAACTCGCATGTGCTGGGCATCAACGTGGCCGCCACGTGCCTCTCGCTCATCGCCGTCGTCGAGTCGCTGGTGACGCGCGACGCGACGGTGCCCATGTGGGAGATCGTCGAGACGCTGACCCTGCTGCCCTCGGGCAGTGAGGCCACCTTTAAGGAGGCCGTCATCAACCAGATCGCACGCACCGCACACTACACCACGGCCAGCACGTCGGGGCGTACGCTGGGGCCGGGCAACGGGCAGTTGGGCGAGGATCGCACCATGGCGCTGGCCGAGACCGCGGGCCCGGGGCCGGTGGTGCGCGTCAAGCTGTGTCTGCTGGCCAACCATGAGCACTGTGGTGCCTACGCGAATGCAGAGAGTGAGTATACAGTTTGTTCTTTTGAACTAGTTCAATATTGCAAGTGAGCTGGAACTAGTTCCGTATGGCCTATTGCTTATTTTAGTAGGAAATGCATTGCTTGTGCACTTGTTTCTTTTATTACTTTCATGAACTAGCTCCAAAGAAACTCTGCTGCTATTCAGAGTGCGCGGGAACTAGTTCCATCGGGCGTATTGGTATTTTTATAAGGAATTAGCAGTTTGCGAATTTGTTTCGTTCTTTTAATAAATTAGTTAAATCACGGTTCTTATTATGTACTAAGTGAACGGGAACTAGTTCCATCTGCTACATTTACTGAACACTTTTTGCTAAGAACTTTATCATATACTACACCAAACTTTACAAGTCTTGGCCTATTTTTAACTTAAAACCTGCAACAAGTTCGAAAGTATAGTACAATTTGGAACCAGTTTCAAATAAACTAATAAACTACTTCAAGGCGAGGCTTTTCCAAATTTGAATTAGCTAAAAAATAATTTGCCATACGGAACTAGTTTAAAATTATATGACTTTCAATTTTAAATAAACATGAACCTCTTCAAAGTAAGGCACTTCTGAAATGGAACTGGTTCAAAAATAAAGTTAATTTTAAAACTAGTTGCAACAAACAAAACATAAAGCTACTAAACACAATGCTCTGCACTTAAATTAGTTCGCAGTCAGGTTCTTCTAAAATGGAACTAGTTCCAACTGCATGCAAACTAGTTCTATTTAAGAAACGCCGCCGTAACTCGCTGCAAACTTGCAGCGAACTTCGCAACTGCCAGGCAATAATTCTACATAAACTTACTCTGTCTCTTTTTCTCTCTCTTGTCTCTCTCTCTCTGTCTCTTCGCAGTCGGCAAGTCGTATATGCCTCGCAACTCCTCGCTGACCACATCCGCGCTGGTGGCCATCGTCATAGCCGCGCTCTCATTTCTGCTGCTGCTCGCGCTGCTCTACGCCTTCTGCCGCTGCTGGCGCACGCATGCAGCAAAGAAGCAAGCAGCGGCCTCGGCGGCAGCCGGAACGACGACAACGACGACGACGAGTGCAGCGAAGGACTACGATGCAGATGCAACGCCATGCGAAACAACAACAACAGCAGCAGCAAACGGAGGCGCAGCCGATGGCAACGAGTCGCAGCAGCAGCTGCAGCCGCTGCCAGCGCCGCCGCCGCCGTATTACCCAACGGGCAGCCTGGACAGCAAGCAACTGGACTGCGGCATGGAGCTCACCCTCACGGCACTGCACGATCCCGACGAGCAGCTGAACATGCAACAGGGCGAGCTGCACTCGCACTCGCACTCGACGTATCCCAAGCAACAGCAGCAGCAGCAGCAGTACAATCCTCTGAGTGGTGCGCACTCGCACGCTGCCAATGGCTATGGATATCATGTGACAAGTGCCATTGGCGGCGATGGCGACAGCTATCAAGTGCTGCCATCCAGTGCCGGACATCATGGCGAGTGTAAGTAGGCAGCTTCAGGCTGGGCAGGGTAGTGTAAGGTAGGGTAGGGTGTGTACTGCATCGGCTTGCAGCGTGTATTAAAATTTTTCCTAGAAGAAGGAACAATCTGCGTCCTTATAAAATATATTTATTACTGATCGCATCAAAAGATACGTCAATCTAGCAGTTTTCGTCTGTCCGTTTGTCCGTTTGTTGATTGCAACGCAAGCTACTTTCTCAGTTTTGATGCTATGTTGATGAAACTTGGTATACATGCTTCTTTCAACTGCACGCTTAAAATAAGTTGGAACGAGCAAGATCAAACCGATATATCGTATAGCTATCATACAAGCTATCGGCCGACTTTCGTTATTTTTCAAGATATCTTAACCAAATTTGACACATCTTATTTTCAAAGTGTCCTTAACATGCTCTACGTAACTCATCAAAATCGGTTTACTATAACATATAGCTGTCATAGCAAAAAATCTGTTAAAAACTGATTTTTTGCATGAAAACATATATAATTTGGTATGCAACTATAGGCCAGCTATTAATATTTTCGGCAGTCAACGTTTTCCATAGTGTATTCCAATTTCCATAAAAAAAAAATATAGTATATAGTACGTAGAAAGGGTATAAAACCTTCGGTACGCCGGAGCTGGCGTCTCTCTCTCTCTAGTTAAGCGTCGAGGCGGGCGAAACACGCGCAGATTTATGGCGGCCATTTTGACGCCTCTTGTTGCGCTGCTGCCGTCCGCCTGCTTTCTGGACGTAATTGCATTTCATGTCAATCTACTCCCACTTCTCCTGCGTTCCCAACTTCCACTGCTGCATAAGCAGGCCGAAAAACCAAATGACATCATCAGCCCAAACGGCCCAATCGACTATCCGTATCTGTCGACTGTTCACTGTCTCCTTTGAGTGTGTGTGTGTGTGCGTGCGTGTGTGCGTTCCGTGCAGCATTCCGGCGTAATTCCAATTAAGTGAGAATTAAACCGTTAGTCCGTTGCTTTTGTGCTTCAATCTTACAGCAGGCAAGTTTTTAATTGGCTTTAAGCCAGCTCTCAGCTCTCAGTTCTGGCCCTGTCTCCGTCCATGCTTCAGCCAAAAGTCATAAAACTGTTGCCAAGTCCTCTTCGGCCTCGTCGAGTGGGCCGCTGCCCACTTCAATCGCAAAACGTCTACTGACAAACAAAGACAATTAAAAACTAAATGAAACACAAGTCAAAAAAAATAAAAAAAATAAAGAAGAAACTCGAAAAAAACTTAGAAATCGCATTGCGAGATTAAAGTTGAACAATCTGCAAATATACTGCAATATGCTTAAGCCTTACACGCGTCGTCGGGCTTTACGACAATCAAGCGAAGATAACTTGCGAAATGCTCTACAAATAATCTCCAAATTAAATGAAAACGAAACAGGCTTAAGCCGGGGAAAATTTCCAGGAACTCCTTTATTTCCCGAATTAAACGAGCGGGCAGTACAGGCGCGCCTTGTAATTAGAGTCAGATTGGCAATGATACGAAAATGAGAGTTCCCAGGAATCACAGTTAGCTGAACACTGTTCTTGGAAAGTTTATGGGATGAGCCGAAAGTCATTGAAACCAAAGACCAAACACTTCTCGACAGCAAGAGCATGGGCAACAAATGCTTCAGATTAAATTGGATAATTTTGTGATTCCTTAAAATTATTGCAAAGAAGTTCTAATAATAAAATTGGTAGAAGAGACTAATTTTTTATGAAAGTTAAAATATTTGTGAAAATTAATAAAATATTGAAAATATTATTCATAATCAGAAAATCTGTTAGAAATGTCACAAGATAAAACCAAAAATGTTTAACAGAGTTGAAACACTTAAGACAAAATTTAAAAAAACTAAATACATTTTTTTTTATCTCTTCCAAAAAATCTTAATAATTTTCGCTAATGAATTTTTGAAAATTCTGCTACGATGAGTTAGTTTGATTTTTAAATAATTATCGTTTTTTAGAAAACAATATACAGTTTCTGAAAATTGTTAAAAACTTCTCAACACAATTAACAAACTTTCTAAGAGAGTTAAATGCTTTCATAAAGTTGATTTATGTATGTTTTTCTTCTTTATTTTTCTTTCTAAATACTAAACTTAAATTTCTACATCAGATTAAAAAGAAACGATTTTAAACGAAATTTAATTAAATGTTTTATTAATATTTAAAAGTCTACAATTAAACTAAAATGCAACTTAAAGCAGTATACGGTAGATAATTTTTAAGGAAAAACTTTATAAAAAAATATTTTTCAAACATATTTTGCTTTAGGAAAGAAAAGGAAAATCCAACTATACTATATAGATAATATATTCAAGACTCCATCTGTCCATTTTAAAATGGTATATATAAAAACTGTTTAGGGAACTTCGAAACTTTTATAAACTCTAAAATGAGCTGAAGATCTTTAACAGTTCATGAGCCCATTCGAGAGTTGGCCTGAGTTGCAAGATATATTTACTGTTATTTTCAATTTAAGCCAACTTCAACTTGTGGCTTCAAATGAGGCTGTGCACAAGCGCGTAGAAGGAATTTTATTTAGCTGAATTCGAGCGCTGCAACCGGAGCAGGCGAGCTGAAATGTTGTCATAGTTTGCGGAAAGCTATTGAAAAAGTTTGCGCCTGACTGAAAGCGGGCAACATGCGCGCTTAGAGGTAGCGCGGGTAGCACGGGTGGAGGGCGTGGCAACCTCCTTGCCCAGAGCAACTACACCACGCCCCTCTTAGTGGCAGTTTGCTGCCCCCACCGAAAACTACTTCCACAAAATTTGACCAGCAAAAATGCACCACAAAATGCATTTTAATTGTGCGAGTGTGTGGCAGAGTGCTGCCATGTGTGTGTAGGTGGGTGGGTGTGTGTGTTAGAGTGAGTGTTGTTGTTGTTGCCTGCGTTTATTTTTATTTTTATTTTCCATCTTTTTTCGACTTTGCACTTAAATGCGCGACGCCAACGCCAACTTAATTACTATTTCTCTTTCCCCCCGCGCAATACCCCCTGGAACTGGCGACACACATTCTCCATGTGTGCCTGCATATGTGTCTGTGCGTGTGTGTATGTCTGTGTATGTGTACTTGTCTGCGCGTGTGTGTGTGTGTGTGGTCCGTGCGGTTGCAACCAAAGCAGGACCACTTGAGGCGACACCAAAAGCAGGCAGCAGCCACCTACAGCCAGCTGCAGCTGCAGCTGCAGCAGCACGCGCCAAACTAACGAAGCAGCCCACCACCACCAGCACCACCAACAGCAACAGCCAACACAGCGGAACTAGCAGCAACACCAACCCGAACAGCAACAACGGCAACATCTCCACCTTGAAGCGCCACAACCTTGGCCAGTTGCAGAGGGGCCAGCAGGCGCAGGGGCTGGAGGGGCAGCAGCCTGCAGTCACCGCAGCGACGGCGGCAACCACAACGGCGCTGGCAACGACAATTACAACAACTTCGCGAAATGCCAAGACAGCAACAACAACCACAACGCTGGCCATCACAGGTAATGGGGCAACGCAACGCAGCACCGCCAGCAGCACCGCCTCGAGCAGCAGCACGAGCACACCATCGCCTGCACCACCACCAGACACTTGAACTTTGCACCACACAAACTATGCACACGCACACGCACACACGACGCCACATAGCACTGAGCCAGAACAAAGGCGGCTTGCAGCATGCAACGCGCCACTTGCCACCTGCCACTTGCAACCATCTCGAAATGCACCCTGCACAATTGTTGTTCTTGCTTCTACTTCTTTCTCTTCTTCTTCCAAGTCGCTTTCTCTCATGTCAACTTCACCGCAATCCATCATACATTTTATGCACTAAATTAAATGGGAGTAGAAATTTGGGTAAATCTATTTATAATGATCATCAGATCTATTTAACATCCTAAAATATAATAAACTACGGGCTATATATAATACATTTGTATTATTTTCGAGTGCTTGAACTTGAAAATATAAAGAAATAATTTTTTTAGATTTATTTTGACTAAACTAATTTACATTAATGGGAAAATGTTAAGCTTAAATTTTCGGAAAATATTTTAAAAATTTTTAATTTGCGAAATATGCAATTAAATCTTCTTAAGACTTTGGGTCAGTTTAAAATTTCAAAACTTTACTTTTACTAATTTTAAAAATCTAAAAATATTTTCTCAAAACTTAAATGACTTAATGAAATTCAAAATTTAAAATATGGATTTTATGTGTAGGGTACACAGGCATATGCATGCCAAATTTGCTCTCTTTGCCCCTGATAATTGCAGAGATCTAGCAGAAAGATAGAGAAACAGAGTGAAAAACGATTACAGCTTATTTAAATTGTTTTAAAAATTAATTGAGAACTCTTAATGTGCACCTTTTTCTTCTATTAGTTATACACATTTACACAAAATCAATATATCCTTTTCAAACCCATGAACTAAGGATACTTTTCTCATGGCTTACATTGTTAGCAAGATCTCATACATCCACTCCGATTCGGGGATTCACTGCCTTTTCGTTATGTGTCTAGTTCCGGGCACAAACACACACACACACACAAAAACACACACTATCGAAATCGAAAACAAAAATATATATATAGGAGAACACAGCAAAAAGGACTGAATACAAGTCAGTCGGAACGAAATTCAATTAGGATCGTCCAAATCCCCATCGTTCGCGAGCGTTTTTTGTACTCAGCTATCGAGAAAGTGTTAGTGTGCGAGAGAGAGAGAGCGAGATATAGAGAGAGAAAATGTTGACGATCGCCTCAAAGACCTCGAGGCCGATGCTGGCGTCGCGAGGTCGCAGCCACGTCCTGACGCAGTGCGCGCACAGCTTCTTCAAGATGTCCTTCCGGCCACCCACTTCGACGGCGCCAGCGTCGGCAGCGACGCCTCCGGCCTCGCGCGATAAGTCCATCGATACGAAGCCACAGAAGAAACCGCAGGACGAGCAGCCCAAGACAGTAGAGCCACAGCCGAAGCCCGCCAAGACGAAGCCACAGGGCAAAGCCGTGCCGCCACCCCAGATCAATATCAAGGATCAGCGAGACAAGTGGATGGCCAAGGTGTCGCCGGCGCTGCAGCGCAAGGCGCAGGCCAAGGAAAACGGCGACACTGAACCCACCGGCGCGGTGGGTGGCATGAAGACGCCGCAGCCGCAGCAGGCGCCACCCGGCATGCCGCACGGCCAGTCGAAGCAGTCCTTCTTCGGCCTGGCCAATCAGTTCCAGCCGCCCGCCTGGCAGCAGCAGCACGGACAGCACACCCAGCAGGGATACTCGGGCCAGTACGGACCACAGGCAGGTACTGGACAGTTTGGACAACAAGGGCCGACTGGACAGTTCGGGCAACAGGGGGGTACTGGACAGTTTGGACAGCAGAGTGGACAGATCGCGCAGCCGGGACAATTTGGAGGTAAAGCACAGTTTGGACAACAGGAAAAGCCTGTACAGAACGGACAGCCTGGGCAGCCTGGACAGCCTGGACAGTACGGACAGCCTGGAGCGTTCACTCCGCAGGGCCAGACTGGACAGTTCACGGGTAAGGCGCAGTTCGGACAACAGCCTGGAGCGTTTGGACTGACCGGACAGTACGGACAGCCCGGACAGTACGGACAGCCTGGACAGTACGGAAAGCCTGGACCCTTCGGTCAGCAAGGGGGTACTGGACAGTTTGGACAGTCCACAATGCATTTTGGCCAGCAGGGACCACCCGGTCAATTCGGACAGCCATACGGACAGCAGTTCGGACAACCCGCACCATTCGGGCAGCAGAAGCCCGCCGAGAGCGTACCCGGTGATAGCGACATCAAGGGTGCCAGCACACAGGCCGAGCGCAAGTCCTGGATGAATCGCATGCAGGGCGCGCAGCAGCAGAAGCAGGCGCAGTGGCTGAAGGACATGCAGGCCAAGCAGCAGGCCGGACGGGACATGCAGCAGCAGAAGATGCAGCAGCTGAGCGGCACGACAGGCAATGCTCCAGCTGGGGCAGCGACTCCTGCCGCTGGCGCCGCTCAAGCTACAGGCAAGACCAAGGCCCCGGGCGAAGCGCCCGCACCGCCAGAGCCAGAACCCAAGACGCCAGAGCGCTTGGCCTATCTGGATGCAGTGCGTCAGCTGAACGTCTACATGGCGCACGAGCCGCAGACGGGACGCGCGCAGACCAAGACGCACAGTCCCGGCGGCGGCGGCGCTAACATCGATCCCAATATCGAGCACACGCTGCGCTGCCTCAGTGAGACTGGCTACCAGCTGGAGCAGCTGGAGCGCCTGCCCGTTATACAGGTAGCCGGCACGAAGGGGCGTGGCTCCACCTGCACGATGGTGGAGGCGATACTGCGCTCGCATGGCCTGCGCACGGGCGTGCTCTGCGCGCCGCATCTATTCCTCACCAACGAGCGCATACGCATCGACGGCGAACCCCTGGGCGAGGTGCAGTTCACGCAGCTCTTCCTGCAGCTGGAGTCGCAGCTGGCGCACGTGCAGCCGCCGCCGAGCTACAGCAAGCTTCTGACCGTAATGGCGTTCCATGCCTTCCGGCAGGCCGGCGTCGAGGTGGCCATCGTGGAGGTGGGCAGCGGCTGCGCCAGCGACTGCACGAACATCACGCGTCACGCGAAGACCATCGGGATCAGCACGCTCGGCTGGGAGCAGAGCTTCACGCTGAGCAACTCGCTGCGCGACATCGCCTGGGCCAAGGCGGCGATTATGAAGCCCGAGGCGAGCATCTTCACCAGCGCCAGCCAGCCGGAGTGCTGCGAGGTGCTCGGCCAGCGGGCCAAGCAGCTGGGCGTACAGCTGCATCGGGTGCCACCGTACCCGAGCTACATCGAGGCCAACTTCGCGGAGAAGAAGCTGCTGAGTGGGGCGAACTTTGCCATCAAGCTCAACGGTTCGCTAGCCATACAGCTGGCCTACGACTTCCTGCGGCGCTACAGGCCCGAGTACGTTGTGGGCCTGGAGCAGAATTCCGTGCAGCTGACGCCGGGCACGACGCGCGGCCTGGAGCTCTACGAGCAGCGTGGTCAGTTCGAGCTTATCAAGCACGATCTGTTCAACGTGTACCTGGACAGCGCCGACACGCTGGAGAGCATGATGATGTGCCGCGAGTGGTTCTACACGCGCACGCGGGCGAGTCGCGCACCCAAGGTGCTGCTCTTCAGCAAGGTGAACGAGTTCAACTCGAAGGATCTGCTCACCATACTGCGGCACAATGTGCGCTTCGAGGAGGCCGGCTTCGTGCCGACGCCCGGCCGCTTCGAGGGCGAGTCGCTGGAGGCGGGCGCCGCGGATCAGGACCAAGCCACCAAGGATGCCATTGCCTGGCACAGCATGGAGGAGCTGCAGCGCGCCAGGCGCAACGCGAGCAACTGGCGATCGCTGTGCGAGGAGAACGGCGCCAGGGACAACGCACAGCTGCTGATATCCATCGAGGCCTTCTTCGAGTACCTGACCGAGAAGTACGGCAAGCAGCGGTACGGCATGCGCAACGAACTGGACGTATTGGTCACCGGCTCCAGGGAGTTGGTGTCTGCCACAATTGCCTGGCTACAGAAGCAGAAGGACGCGGCGATCGCCCAGTGGCGTTAATGTGGGGAGGGCAGCGCACCCTCCTCTCGCCTCTCACATTAGGTCAGGGTAAAATGTAGGGAACTGTAGGACAAACAATAATTAGGGAAGCGTAGGGAATAGTAGGGCACACCCCCAGGGAAGACTCGAAATCAATTTCGGTTTAAGTTGTCATTGAGTCTATGGATCTATCAAATTTTAAGTTTATGTTCAGCTTTGTCTTCGCCACGTGCAAGAGGCTCTGCTTCCTCGGCAGATCGGTGGATATAGCATATTTAAATATATAAAAATGTTTATTTTATACTCGAGCAAGTTGCTTTTGTTGTTGCATTTTTGGGAGAGGCTGTAAAATATATGTATGTGATTTTATTCTAAATAGTCTCTCGTATAGAGAATATAACATCTGGGTCGTAATCATGCAAGTATTTTTTTTAATCGGAAAACTGGCAGTTTTCTCTTCAAACAATTTTTTTCTGTCCAATTTTTATTTTTTATTTAATATTAAAAATGTTAATACTGAATTTTTATGAATTAAAATTCTTTTAAAATACATGAAATAATATATTAACTATATAATATATTAATAAATATATTTATATAAAATTGTTTAAGAAAAACTTCTAGAACACTTAAAATAACTTAAGCGGAAATTAATTAAAACTTTTACACATGCGCTCATAGAAAAGCAATTAAATAGCATAAACTTTGGCTTTGGCTCTGTCTCTGTCACTGGCTTTGGGACTATGCTAATGTCAAGTAAATCGAATGCAGATGAGCCTGAAAAGGATTCGCACACCCACACACACACACAAACACTGGAAACGGCAACTGTCACTCGCAGAGTCGCAGACAGGCGTTCGCCCGCCCTGGACAGCTGTCCGTCGACAATGACACGGGGCCTCCGTTGTCCGTTGCTCTTGTTAACCGCTCTCCATTTGGGCGCCTCAATTAACCACGTGCGCACAGAGCTTTCACTCACTTTTCACCCGCTTTTCACCCGCTTTTCACCCGCTTTTCAGTCGGGTTTTCACTTCATTTCCATTCCATTTTTATACTGTCTAGCTGCGTCATCGATTGGTTAATCGTTGGGCAATAAATAATTAAAAACTATTGCTAAAAATAATAAAAATTTACTGCTATTATGTGTCACCTTATAGTAAGCACTGCTTGTTTAATAGATAATGGCTGTAATTGCCTACCGATTGTAATAACATTTTAAGATTATACTAATGATACATTTGGTAATTTCTGTGCCAAATTTTAGCTTGATATCTTTTAGACCATCTCAGTTATTCACTTTTTTTTTATAAAATGAGCAAACCAAAATACTCTGCCGAATTTTCATATTATTTTTACTTGCATTACAATAAATGTAAGTCGCTCTACAGCTTCCAGATCCAGAGATCTGCATATTTATATTTCAAAAAGACCCAAATAAAATCTGATAACCGCCTCAATGGTTTTAAGAAATTATATATATATTTTTGCCTGATTTTTAGCTGCTGTCTAACTATATATAGCACCTGCACCCTGCTCAAAATATAGTTAATCCATGCACTCATATCTCTCTCTCTATGTCTCTGTCTCACTCTCTTTCTCCCTCTCTTGCAGGGTCGAACAACATGAGCGGCAGCCAAGAGAACAACTACAGCAATGCACGGGACTTGTCGCAGGAGGCGCTGTGGCGCCTTCAACTGGCCGCGGCGCAAAGTCAACAGATTTACGTGGAGCAGCGACCGCCGTCTGCGTTCAGCGGACTTGTGGACTACGCCGGTTACCCGCACATCAACACCGTGACCAGTTCGCTCAGCCAGCAGAGCTTCGGCCAGCAGCAGTCACAGCAGCAGCAGCAGCACCATCAGCAGCAGCCGCAACCGCTGGCGCCGCACGAGATGCTGCAGGCAGCGCAGCGCTATGGAACGCTGCGCAAGGCGAAGCAGCCGCCGCTGCCGCCGCAGCGCAAGGATCAGCAGCAGAAGCAGCTGGGTAAGTCGATGGAGAAGAGTGAGCGAAAGAATAAGCTGAAGAGCGAGAGAGAACAACAGATAAAATAAGAGCATGGAAATCAGTTTGATTGATAATGCAACTTAGTGTTTGAGAGGAAGGAGTAGCAAAGCAAAAAGAAGAGTCTGAGAGGAAGACAGCGAGTTAAGTGTTTGGGGAAGCGCAGATTAAGAGAGCAGCAGTAGCAGAGAGGAAGACCTAGAGAGAGAGAGTGAAAGACAGCGAGCTGGCGCTGGCTTATAAATAAAATAGAAATGGAATCGCAGGGCGTGCTGCAGGATGTGTGCAATTTGCATCTGTATCCTTTTATGCATGAGCAACCGGAACCAGACACAGCAGGCAAACAACCGCTAGAGACACACACGCACACACACACACAGCCCTACACACAGCTGTAAATGCACATAAAATAGTCAGCTCGAGCTGCTGTATCCTGTTGTTGCCCGCCCCCGCCTCCGCTCCTGCCTCTCCACGTGCCCGCCCCGGCATATATCAAGAACAACAAATCGCTTGCAGCGACAACTATCGCAGCAGCAGCAGCACTCGCCTCAGACTCGATAGTCTCCCCTCCCCCTGCGCTTTCCCTTCTTCACAACATAAAAAAATGCTAACTGAAATAGTAAAAAAATTGCTTAAAATAATAAAAATAAAATTCGATTGCGTGCTACCCTGTAGCCAGCGCTGCCAGGCGCCAGATGGCGACACTTTCAACTTTCAACCTTTTTACTTTTTCATAAATAACTTTTGAAATTTAGTCACGTTTGAAATGAAATTAATAGATCGGTTTGCTGGCATATTAAACAATATCTATGCTAAATTTAAGTTCTCTATCAGAGAAACTGTCTTGTTTATTGAACTTTATTTGTACAGTATATGAAAGACAAAACTTATGACATTTTTTAAATATAATATACTTTTATTAGAATTAATTGAAGTCTTATACAAAATTTGATAGCTCTAGCGCTTACAGAACCAGAGATCTGTCTACTTATAATAAAAAAAAATTAAAACACTTTCAAAAGTCTGCTTAAATGCATCTGAAATTCTTCTTCTTCGCACCTTACTGCTGCTTGTCCCAACTACACTCAGCCAATAAGCCTAGGGTATACCACAAAAAAGAAAACACCAAGCAAATAGCAAAACAAACTGCAGCAACAACGAAAAATGTAAAATGCACGAGCACAAAATATTTTACAAAATCAAAATCAAACAACGCTGCGAGCTATAAGTGAAGTGAATCTCTGAACAAAATGCAACGCCACATGGCAGTCCCATTCCTTCTATCTCTCTCTCTCTTTATCTCCCCTTACCCCTCTCCGCTAGCATGTGGCATACAAAAAATCGAAAAATACGCAGAGAGTGCACGGAGAGTGGCAGAAAGTGGCAGACAACTGTGGCACTTGAGCTGGGAAAGGCTGCTGCCCCCTTCCCCGTTCACAATGGACAAAAGCTCGCAAGAAAACTATCGAAAAACAGTTGGAGTTGCCAAGGTTATTTCCATATTTACGACTCGACTTTACGCTGATGATTCACTCCGTTAGCGGAGTCATTATTTAGTTTTTATGGCGCCACTGTAAATCGAGAGCTTGTGATTAAAGCTCTGTTGAAAAACAATTCTTGAATTTATGCAGAAAATTTCGAATGGAATTTGTAAAACTATAAATTAGATTTTAGCTATGATATTTAAACCATGCTCAATGAAAAGTTTATACTTCAACTATAAAAAACGCTCAGCAATAAAAATCAGATTAATCTGAAAACTGAAGCTTACCCCAACCACTCAAAACTTTATGCTGCGATTAATAAAAAACAAACAAAAATTCGAGTTTATGAATAGCTCATTCCCAAAATGCACTTTCTAAATTCTACCATAATGATAGTTGAGCTTTAAGCCCAATAGAGCACACAATTATGCTAACTAACCACAGGAGCTTACGGAATAGTTTGCGAAAGCTCTCAAGCAGCTTAAAATGTGCCACAATAATTGCGAGTTTTTGCCACTGCCGGGCCGCAAAAAGAGTGCTACCCATAAAAAAGTGCGCACTTGTCTACTAAAAAACAGCAGCAATGCGATTGAGCTGTTTATGCAGCCGCGCGAGCACAGGGCGTATGCGTGATATACAACTTAAGCTAGAAAATAGAGAGAAAATAATATTAGAAAGTATTTAAATATTAATTTGTATTTTTTTTTTAAACACAATTTTTAATTTTTAAGGTTTTTATTATCAAATAATTATAAAATATTAATTACAAATTAAACTATAATTTCTATAATTAATACTTAATATTATTTAGAATATTTTTTTCTCAAGATTTAATTAAGCTCATTGCCAAGGGTATCTGTTAGTCTGCCACTCAAGCCATTTGCATGTCATTATCTTTTTTGTTTGGTCTCGCTTCCACTAAATGCTGCTTCAATTAGTCAGACAAAAGCAGACCAAGAAGGCAGCAGCAGCAGCAAGTGCAGTGAGCAAGGCGAAGATAGAGGAGGAGGAAGCGAGAGAGAAAGAATAGCAGCTGCCGAAGCTTCGGCTCAATTGTTGTGCGGCTTTTTGGCCATTCATATTTACCAAACTCGTACATTATGAACTAGTTCTAATCCGCTTAGCTGTAGGGGCAGAGACGACGGCAGAGGCAGAAGCAGCGCCAGCGGCAGCGGCAGCAGTTGCAAAAACATTTCAATTAAAACAAAGCAAAAACAAAGTCGAACGGCTGCTGCCACAGAGTGTGCCGCATTTTTGGCCACAAAACTGCAAAAACAAAACGAAAAACCGAAAACCGAAAACGGAAAACCGAAAACAGAAAACAAAACAGAATCACAAGCTGGCAATCTGCAGTAGGACAGACAGACGGACAGCCGGACAGGCGGACAATCGGACAGGCAATAACAAAATATGTCTGTTAACTTCTTGGCTGCATTAAGAGAGAGGGACACCAAAGAGGAGTACTAGAAGAAGAATCACAAGCACAAGCCAAAGGCGAAAGCTCAGAGACCAGAAAACAGACAAAGCATGACAAGCAAGTCGAAATGATTGGCCAGAAGAACAGGCTGCTAGAGCAGGTGGTAGCAGCAGAGGCGTCAAGTAACTGCCAGTTGGAAATGCCATGGAACGAGAGGGGGAAATAAGAATAAAAGAAGAGAAAAGGAACAGGAGGGAAACTAAATGTGCAAAAAGAGGGGAAGGTAGATGGGTAAAGGAAAAAGAGAAAAGAAGTTAATGGAAAGAAAAAGGGTAACATTGTAGGAAAGCCTTGGCCAAGTGAGAGGGCCAGAAGCAGGTCAAAGAGCAAGTGAGCCAAGCAGACAAAGGCTAGAATTTCTTACAGAAAACTGCTAAACACAATAATAAATATTTTAAAAATGTATGCATATTTTAAAAATATTTATTAAATGAATAAAAATATTTACGTTTTGATATAGGTTTAAAATATACAGAACCCAGGCGTGAATTTTTAGAAAAGAATTTCCTTTAAAAATTTACCGAACACGTTTAATATTTTGAATAATATTTATTTAAATATTTATAGCAATGTTATATATATTTAATATTATTAAATATATTTTTTAAAATGCAACTCAATTGGGTACATACATAAAAAAATACTGAACTAATAAAACATTTTTCCCTGCGTCTTAGACTTTAGTTCTCACCGCCTGCAGAGAATCAAACCACCTATGCCCAGCTGAATTTTATTTGCGCTCATTTTATGCACTTTCCAATATGAATAAAACTGTTGTATAAATTTTGTGCAAATAATGGGCAATACTTAGTATTAAGTATTTATTATATTTAAAATTGTTGATTTAATTTATTTAATTTTTTGAACAAAATTCTAAACTCTAAAAAGACTGCAAGGTAACTAACAGTCGAGTACGTACAAAATAGACTGAAAGGTAGTTAACAGTCGAGTACGCCTATCTGCTTATGCTTTTAGCAGTCTAAGCGCCGCGCAGTCCACGTACTCCCAGCAATTCCGATAACAACAACAATAGCAACAACAACAGCAATAAAAGCAATAAAAAGTCAACTTCAGTCTGCAGTGGAACTCGACTCGCCTCGGAGTCGAGCTTAAAGTGCAAAACTTGTTAGTCGGATGGGCAGTGGGGGGCTTCCGGGGCGGGGCTTGGACGCATCTTTTGACGTTCGCCAGTGGAAATATTTCGCCATTGTTTGGCGTATTTGGCGCTGCAAAGTATGCAATGCTTTTGAGTCCTCGATCTGTGCAAATCAATTGCCGCATTTGCGGCTGTTCAGTGCGGCGGACAGCGCCGTGGGAGGGCTTCTGGGGGCGTGGCAGTGCAATCAGAGTGAAATGCTATGCCAAATATTTGGCTGCACTCGCTCTCTCAATCTTTCTCTCTCTCTCTCGCATGCACAGTCTCGCTATTCCGCCCGCTACCTCCATCTAATCTCAGTTGTTTGAGCACATTCCGCAAATCGCATTTCGCCTAGCTCTCAACCTTTTTTTTCTTTGAACTGGCTTGCGCCTGATTAAGAAGCCGATGATAAAATATTTATTTGTCTATATAGGGAGTTTTGATATATGGGCAATGAGCTGAATAAAAAATATGGGATTGAAGTAGAGGCAAAATTCTTATACCCTATACTTTAATAGATTCCAGAAAAAATATTGCAATTAATTACAAGTTTAAATGCTTCAAGTTTTATAATTTTAATTATAAATTTTATAATTTTAAAATAAGTATGTCTTATTAGAAACTATCTATAATATAAAATAATATTCATATGATAATTACTACGCAGCAAATTCTATAATATTTTGCAAAATAAACATTTGCCTACAAGCGCAAGCGAGTCAACCTAAACTACCCCATCATTTTAAACCCATTGCAGGGTATTCACGTTTTCATTAACTTTCCGTTTGGGCAATAAAAATCGAACAATTAGAAGCTTATTAACCACATCAATTTACGAGGCGGCAGCATGAAACAACAACAAGCGCAGATAATTAAGCATACTGTGAGCATAAAACACACATACACACACACACACTGTGCCACACATAAGATATGTGCATATAAACTGCTGCACGGAGGCCGCCATTATTTATGCCGTGGCAACAACTTTTGACAAATTTTTTGGCAAAACATTTTGCGTAATAAATTTATTTTAATTACAACGCCAAAAGTGGGCGGTTGGCTGGCAGCGGGAGGCGTGCCGGTGCTTGGTAATGAATGCGCTTCAATTAAATGAAATATTCATAGGCATAAATACAAGCGGCAGAGGAGCAGGAAGCTCAAGGCAGCTACAGACTCGTGCTGGAATCGCCGACGGGCAGCACCCTCTACTGCCCCAGCTGCTACCTCTACCCCTGAACTGCCGACAGGAGGTCGCTGTAGCCAGCCAAAGCCATTGGAATACCTGTGGCCAAGCATGTTTTATGAGCTGCGCTGCAGCGCACCACACGATGAGGACCACGACGGACGGAACTCGACAACGGGGCACATTAACCGACAATACACTTCCAATAAGATAACAACAACAATAACAGGAACAACGACACGAACAAGAACTACAGATATATGAGCACAACCGCAGCCAATCGAAAAAAAAACATGTGAAAATTGGAAGACCAACTAAAATACCCTGCACAAAAAAAGCTAGAGTTGATTGACTGCGAATTTGTGTAGAGGAAAAAGGGGAGAAAAAAAGAGATATTTATTTAGCGGGAAAACTGAGTTAAAATATTTTATGAAAAATATGCAGAAATATAAAATTAGATATTCTGACAGAAATATATGCAAATTGCATTAAAATGTATCTATGAAAAATGTAGTCTATATATATCTGTATATCTAACTCCAGCTGTAGTGTAAACCACAATGTGACTGACTAATTTAATTTAGTTCTATAGAAAAATATTTATTTGTTCAATTTTAACTTACAATTATTTTTATAAAAAATCTCTTAGATGCTAAATATTTTTTTAAATTTATTTTAAATTTTCTAAAATTTCCAAAATGCGTATAGTAATATTTTCGATAATCATCTAAGTTTCTATCTTTAGTTTAATGGTATTTTCTTAGCCAACGCTGACTCACAGTTCAAATATTGTACTTTAATGGTCTAAGCTCGAACTCTAAAATTTTAAAGCGCTTTACAACACTGACTTTCTTAATTAATGTAGTCTACTTTCCAATTTGTGTGTTTGATCGCTGCCAACTTGGGCCTACTACACGCCTCACATTTCACCCACTTGGCCATTAGGCACTTGTCACAGCCAACAGCCAACCCGCATGGTCAGTTCGAAATACCCAATCCGATAGCCGCTTGCGAGTGCAGCACATATAACCCCAAAATGGCGGCCCATCAGCGGCGCATTGGAGCCAGCTCGAAGCTTGTTAATTATGGCGGAGCTAACTGCGCTGCGCTATCCGGTGGGGGCAACTGATGCGGCAAACTGTTACGGCCAACGGGTGACGGGTACGGGTAACGGGTAACGGGTAGCAGTTACGGGTAACTGTTACGGCTGACTGTAAGCTCCGGTCAGCGGGCATGTGCATCTTTCAAACAATTTACCAATTTGCCGCGGTCCCCAAGTGTGTGTGTGTTAGTGTGTGTGTGCTGTGTGTCTGTGTGTTGACTGACCAACTCGCTGTGCTCATAAAATGTTTATTAGGTAATGAAACATAACAGCAACAACAACAGCAACAGGCGCTGTCGCACATAAATTTCAAACGAGTCGCTCGCTCGCCCGTTCGCTCGTCCTTTGAGCGCGATTCTCGTTTCTGGCATTGTTTGCGCTGCGCTTGAGAGAAGAAATTGAAATTGTTAATTGGGGTTTTCAAGCGGAAAGCTCACAGGCCCAAAATTCGAGTCGAACCATTACGCACAGCAATTGATAGCGTGGCCAATGAGCCGAAAGTGCGCTGAATTGAAAATCAAATTTAAAGTGAATGTAGGTCAATTTTCAAATTATTGAAAATAATTTTTAAAAATTTTTGACATTATAAATAAATTCTGTTTTATGTTCTTCTTTCTTTTTATTTTTCTACTTTTAATTTGAGCCTAAGCAAAAATATAAAATAATCACAAATGAGCTGAAAACACTTATAAATTAAAATAAATAATAAATATTTTTTGCACATTTTTTAAATTACTAAAAAAGTAAATTAGTTTCTAGAAATATATATAGCTGGATTAGTACTATCATATACGCTAGCAGAATTTTCTCAACGCAATTAAAACTTCTGCGGAAATAGACAAGAAAACACATTTCCACTACACATTCGATGCGCGAATCGCATTCAATTTTGATTTGTTTCTGCCCACACAAAGGTGTGGCTGTGTGTGTGTGCACTGAAAATCGGAGCAGACTTCAATGCGAGTCCATGCCTGAATGGGACAGGGCAATCCGGCGTTGCGAAAGCCGCAGCTAAACGCATTTCGCAAACAAATTTCGCGCTGCGTTGATAAATTTTCAATGCGTGCGCAGAAAAGTATGCTAAAGTATTTTATATTTCACGACGGCGCAACCGCGGGCGACGATTTGCACTTCCACTTGACTTGCGAGCGCAGATAGTGCGACTGCGGGGTGGGGAAGAGGTAGTAAGAGGGGCAAGCCATGGCAGTGTCGGCAGCCAGAGCTCGTTCGACTCGCACATTGTGAAGTGTGCGTGGCAAATGCAGAAAATGTATTTATGCAAAAGTTGCAATTGTCAACGTTGTCGGTTGGCGCAAAGTGCAAAAGTGTTTCGCGAAATCACCGACAGACACACACACACACGCACTCGCACACACATTAGCGCAGCGGGCACACCTACACACATATTAAGCACTAAGCACATACACTAAACTCTGCTTAGTTCATGCGTCGCAAATCGTGATAAGTTTTTAGCAGAGGAAAAATATTTAGTTATGAAATATCATTTTTAAAAATACTAAAAATATTGAAAAAGTTATGTATGCAGCTTAAATCTTTTAAGAATTGATTTCAGTATATTTCGAATTTTTTATACCTTGCTAAATCCAACGATTTAATTAAATAAAGTTCTATATGTCTTAAAACTTGTGTACAGCTTTTGCACACTTTTTACTGATTTAATAATATTTTTTGCACACTTTTTACAGATTAAATAATATTTTTTTAGGTATAAAAAAAATAAAAAAAACAGAGATTAGCGGAAATATTTTTTTAAAAACTTTTAGATATTGAACAAGTTTTTAGATTCGCTCTAAATGCTGCAGTTTCCTTGCAGAAAATTCCTAAACACTCGTAACTTGTCAAGACTAAAAAACTCAATTATTAATTTTGCAAAATAATTTTTAAAAATATCTAAAATACACATATACCATAAAAAATACTCAATAGATATGTTTTAAGTTTTTTCCATATATTACAGTATTTCTTATATGCGCTCCAACTGCAACGATCTGCCCGCATAAACTTCGAAATGTCTCACAAGCTGCCAAGAGTTGACTTTTCAAATACACACGCAGACAAACAGTCACACAGTGTGTACGCACACTCTCACACTCAGCACTCACAGTGCAGAGTTCACCTGAGTGTTTGAGTGTTTTGGCATTTGAATTGAGTTCTGCATTCCAGAAATGTCGCCAAAGCTGTCGCTTGGTGTTGATTATGTTGCGCTGCTTTTGTCACATAATACAGATAGATAGATATAGATTCGGCTGAAGTGTGCATATCGAGGATGTGCACACATATGTATATAGACAGATTCATATTGAATATCGCAGTACGTTGAATGCAGAATTCATGGCTGATATGCTGATTGAATGCAAATGCATTTGGAGCGGCAAAGCATTCAAATGCATAAAATAAATATTTTCATACAAATTTTCTATATAAAATGCAATATATATATACAAAAATGTATATATATACAAATATAAGTATTTATTCATATCGCGTGCTTGGCCAGGCATTCAATAAACTGCTGACCCATTTGCATATGTCAAGCAGTCACGAGTGCTGCACATCATTATACCCTGTAAGCAGGGGGAGTACTTGGAAATGGGAAACAATAGAAAAATCCCCAAATTCTAATAACTAAATGTAAACTACTTTAATTTGAAGTGCAACTACAGGGTATATTTTCGGGTCACGCATACCCTTGCTCTGTGGCATCTGTAAGCCCGTTGAGGCTTCAATTTAAAACATATTTTAATGAAGTTTTTAATTATTTTAAATTTATTCCTAAGCTTAACGAAACAAAATCGATGGACCCTCCCTCACTCATGCTCTTCTTTCTCTCTCTTTATCTCTCTCATTACAGCGGACATTATACAGGATTTAGCAAATTAAACTAATTGCCAGTTAAGAGACATAACAACAACAACAACAACAACAACAATAGCGAGAAACATTTAAAATTAACAGCACGTTTGACATTAGCATTAAGTGAGTAAAACGAGCGCAACGCGTATTAAATTCTCCATTTGAATGCATTTAAGTGGCAGCAGCAGCAGCAGCGACAGCTAAAATACCAAATATTGCATAATTATAGGTGTCTTCTATTTAAAAAAAACTTAATGCCGATATAATTCCAATGTATGTGTAGAGCATAATGCAAATTTCGACCAAAGAACGTAATGCAAAATCGAAAGAGAAAACCTTAGACTAATTCATAGAACTAAGCTCAAAAAACCAAAAAAAAAAGAAACATTCAATGTATAATAAAAAACTGCTGCATGAAAAATACACAGAAAATACTCAAAAATACCACAGATAGGCTAAAAGTACATTTAAATAACAAGCACATAGCAGATTAAGTTGAAAGCGAGTATTACGAATTGAAGTAGAGGTATTTGAGCACTACATATACCCTGTAATATACCCATTAATTGGCACCTATTAGATTTCCGTCTTCCTCGTGCACTTACATCCCCATTGAAACTGCCTCAAGTTCGAGTTTAGTGCAGTGCAAAAAACGTAGCAGGCTTTTCAGCGCATTGAAATTTATTACATTGAATTTATTTCTATTGAAGGCATTGAAGAGTTACCCCTCCTCTGTTCCCCTAGAATACACAGTTATTAATTATAAAATGTGGCCAAATTGAGGTTGTCCATTTCGTTGGCGACAAAATGGGCATGTGTGCAAATAGGCTGCAAAATTTCTGACCAAAATCATTGCGTAACCAAAAGCCAAACACAAAAGCCACCTTTGAGGTTCTGTTTACCCGAAAAATCCAAACAAAAATCGTGCGGCCAATATGGAAAATTTCACAAAATCAAATAAACAGTTATTGTAGCCACAGACAGCCGCACGCACACACACCCACACACAGGGTTATTGCAACGAAATGGCATTTTAATTGCATTGACAACTCGGAATTGAAAGATGAACTGATGAACCGAATCGTAAATACTCTTGTGCGGTAGATTGATGAATTGACAACGTTCTTACCACTGAAATGAAGGCCAAAGTGAAAGAGGAAGCCGCTCAGAAATTTAGGTAAATTCAATTGGAAAAGCTGCCAAGTGCCGGAAAATCTGCCAGGAGCAATTGCTCTCCAATCGATAATTATCGTTAAGAAACAAGTTTTCACAAGGTATTGCTTCGAAAGAGAAAACGTTTTTCAGCCGATAACTATCTGCATGGCTAAGCTGCATGGCTAAGCTGCATGGCTTAAATTTAAGCTTCCTGCTGAGTTTTTGAGATGTGCAATAGCTAGAAATAAGCTGGCAAAACTGTTCGATAAGTTATCGATAGTCAACATTCATAGAAACTTTATGCCGAGGAAGAAGAGTTATCTCATTAACTATTTATATCGATAACTATCAAACAGTTTGATTAAATATTTTCGAGCTTCGAGTGGAGTTTCTTGAGAATTGTGAGCATAATCTCTGAATGGAAAAATGAAATAAACAGAAAAATCTTTCATAAGAAAATTGAATCTAATGAATATATCGATTAATATTGTCTCAACCTATTTTAATCCTTCTTAATAATTCTGTATTCGTTTGGAAATAGTTCCAATTATTATCCTTCAAACGATTCGAAGCCCGCATTGCAGTTGAGCTTAACGATGAATCGAAACTCAAATCGATCACAACAAATCGCGGCTAATTGAATCACTGCATTTCCGTAAAGCCCTCCGGGTTAGAGTATGCAAATAGCGAATTATCGCAGCGGCAAAGGCCGCTCATTAGGCTTTGTTTTTGTGGCTGTAAATTGAAATGTGGCCTGTTGGCCGGCCAAGAGGGCGCGGATGGGAGGGCATGCTTTTTATTTTGGCAAGGAACAATGGCCGCGCAAGATGAACAACTAATTGCGCAGCTAATTTCAATTGTTGCATTGTCGTCGTTTATAATCACGAAAATTGTAATTACAAATTACAATTGGGCGCGGAGTTAGCGCAAATTAGATTGTGCAAATGTTGTAAATTAATTTCGTCGATGCCAAACAAAATTTCGCTGACAAAATCAAAGTGCAGAATTCAATTAATTTGCCTGCCTCCCAGCGAAGGGGAGCAGGAGATTCACAAGGGAATATATATATGAAAATATATAGAGCTTAAATACAGCTTCTAGTCGAAGACAGCTGCAAGTGGCAAAGCGCAAGCCTGACCGCAAATATGAAAACGAAAATGAAAATCACACAAAATAGCAAAAATGCAATTTAAATTTAAAGCCCCAAGGAAATTTCAATGCGAATACTAAGTGCAACAGCAGCAACCACAACAACAACAACAAGAACAACAATTATGAAATTTGTCGGATAAGCAAAGAGATAAAACATAACGCATAAATCGAGGCAAATAAACGCACGCGAAACGCAAAACGCGCTGAATTCCGTTAAATTCCTTTTAATGGCATCGAAAAACATATAGAAAATGTGCATGGCATAAATATCGACGCTGAACGAAGTGTTATTTCATTTCCACTGGCTGCGCGCTTAATTAATAAAGCTGTCCACATGAAATATGAAATCGCGCTTTATTTATGTGTTAGCTTCAAATCGAACGCAAATGAAATCGAAACTGGGTCGAAGGTCGTGTGGTTTTTGCAGCCAATTTCAATGCATTTCTACAACAACGTAAAATGGTATGGATTTTTTTTTAAATTTCTAAACATTTAAATCCGTAAGCAAACAAGCAAATATTGACATCCTTTTAAAAATCATTTTTATTATCATCATAAGAAATTTCATTGGCATTTGACAGTTACCAGTTGACCAAATCAAATTTTATTCAAAATTCCTCCTACACTTCACAAGTTTCTTTGGCTAAAAAACATTATTTTTAAATTTTCCTTCCTCTGAATTTTTCAAACACTTTCTCAATTTTTACCGTCAATTTCTAGGCCACAAACGCATCACCAGCTAATATTGTCTACCTCTGATAGCAGTGCGTAAATTTAACAAATCGATTTTGATAGCAGATTTCATTTTTCCACTACCAATTAGCGATAGTTTGCGCTGCCGGCGCTAGAAATAAAAAAGAAATGCCCACTCACATAATACCCCTGCCATACCCACCTGAATGCAATCTAATCTCTTGCACATCCAATAGACATAGTCAAAACGATTTGCAAAATATCGCAAATATTTCAGTTCATTCAGGCGGAAGGTTGAAAAAAAGCGGAGAAGTAAAGAAAAACAATTTTCATTTCGTTTTCATGGCAACAAAAGAGGTTGTAAAAATAACTGTAAAAATTGGTCTTTTCAGCCTCGGTACAAAACTTTCTCTCTATCTACTGCCCTGAAACTGTGCTAAACCAGAAAAAATATATGCATGCCAATTTCGTATATAGCATAAACAACAAAAATTCAACTGAATATTGAGGCGCTTTTATTTCTAGTAAAAACCGAAGCAAACAACAGATTAAAACTCTACCAAACACACTTGAGGCATTTATTTTGATGTGTTACTAAGAAATAGAAGCTAAAATGTATTACGAATAAGTAGAGAAAGGGTATGCAAGACGAGCATTGCCCTGTACTCCGAAGTCCAACTTTTTTTCTATACTCTCTAACTTTGCGCTTGGCAACAATCCCAGCCGAGTACAGGGTATTTCATTGCAGCTTCAGCTCTGACACAAAGGCAAATTAATTGCGTACAATTAATAATTATTAAACAGTATTTTAAAAATATTCATGCAAAATACGTATAGAAAATTAAGCAAATCGAATTACGAAACCGAAGAATAAAATTAACGAAACGAAAACGAAAACAAAAACCATTAAAAAATACATTGGAAATTTACAATTAATCTATAAGTGCATTTTATGTAAATAGGCTGATAATTAATATTAATATAATAACCGAATGCATCGTAGAATATGCAGAGCTAATTGATTAATTAAATGAATTATGTAAATACACGCAATTACGTAACGTAAATAGAGCAAAGCGAAAGAAAACAAAGCAAAGGCAAAAAGTAGAAGCTTACCCGAGTACGAAATACGATAGCAGCTTCAAGTTCCATTCCCATATTTTTTTCGACGATGTTCAAGATTGTCACTTCTCAGTGCTTTTCTCTTTTCGAGGTTTGCAGCCTTAGTTCCACTGTCTTTTCCGTTCTCGTCCGCATCTATATCTTCGCATATGCAAAAACTAAAATCAAAAATAGTCCAACAGTAGCACGATAAGATCTAGTTATACGATACGATATGATATACGATACGATTTGATGTCCACTTTGAGTCGTCTGTTAATTCTCACTTCTTTCTCTTTCTCTCGTTCTGTAAACTATTAGCATCGGCGTCGAGTGCCCGATATACCAGCATACGCATAATATATACATACATATATACTATACTCATATATTCATATACGGCATATATACATATACGATAAAGTGTGTAGATGTTGGTCGCCAGGCGCTCCAAGCATTTTACTACTAACTACATTTTAACTGTAAACTTACGATATTATTATATGGATACTATAACGATATGAATAAACCGAGTGTAAAACAAACAAGATTCTTGTGTAGTTTCTAATGGAGATATATAAATATATTTAAGCTTATATATTCTTGTTCAGCAGAGACTTGGGTAAGTAGCTATGATTTCTATAAAATTTCAATAAATCTGTTATTATTTAAAGCCAAATTTTACCATTGTTTAGACAAGGTTTAACTGGTAAGGCTCTACATATTATATATATTCTTGTTCCACGGGAAATCTAGGGAATTAATTTTAAATTATAATGATTTCTTGATTTATATATTTGTTTAAATCTTATCAAGATCAAAGCTTAAATCGTCACAAATTCTCCAGAAAATTTATCGCTTTTCAGTAAATTATATAGCCAAAATATATATGCTAATCCCCAAATAAAAAATTAATAAACATGCGACTTTCTAAGTTAATGTTGAGATCGAAGCACTATACCTTCCAGTTGCCGCTTTCACAGCAACTCAATGGAACAGATTGGAAACGAACTCAGTAGACGGGGAAATTATGTAGTTACACAAAATCGAAGAAAACTCTTTAGACAAATGTGAGAATACATATGTGGATATAACTCGGACAACGAAAGAGAGACACAGAGAGTTACGAAGCAGAACAACTAGAAGCGATAACGCGAGACGAGAGCCGTGCCAAGATGTCGAATCACCACAGGCTCGGCCTGGTCCACGAGGTGCTGATCCTCTGGCTGCTGATCGTGGCGTGCCTGCTGCTGCGCAACGTGCACAGGTTTCTGCACAGGCTGACAGTGGCAACAGCGAGAAAAACGGATGTGGCAACAACACCCAGAACGACAACAAGGGGCACAATGAAGGCGCAGAGAAGAAGCAGATCGAAGCGGGGCTTCGGGCAGGTAAATTGAAAAATGTTGCAATTGCTTTGAGCGCGAAAAAATGTATGTCTGTTTTTTACGAGTGCCTGGCAACTCTGGCAGCTGTAAATGCCTACACAGGCAGAGGGTGTAGCTGTGTGTGTGTGTGTGTGTGTTGGCAAACCGCAAATGGTGACATTGCGCAAATAAAAAACAATTTACGATAAACATCAAATTTCCACAAATTACCTTATATTTTACGTGAGTTGCGAAACAGATTGTAAACCACACGCAGACACACACATACAGTCACACACACAGCTGCACAACTGGCAAAAAAAAATGGAGCGCAAAAAAAAACCGCGACGCGCTGATTTTACAGCACGTTGAGCATTCGCCTCGTTGGCCATTGTTTGTGCAATGGCAGAGACGAAGCTGGATAGACAGAGCAGTGGGGCGAGAGGGGGGAGAAGGGGCGAGTGGAAGGGGAGGCGTGTCCAGGTTGTCTGTGTGCTCGCTGCGTAGCAGCTTTAAACGTCGCACACGCCTACACTTAAATTTCGAAATTCGCAATTATTTTTATTGCTCGCCATTTTGCTGCCTGTTTACGCTGTGGCTGCGCCCAGGGGCGTGGGGTAGGCAGGGGGTTATTTGCTGTACCCATCATAAATTTACGCGGCAAGCTACCCGAAAAAAAGACTAAACACATATAAAAGATAATATATATATGTAGCTAGAAATAAATATAAATGCCTGTTAAGCGTGTGTCGTCTCATTCTCCTCCCTCTGTCTCTCCCTTTCCCTACATTCTCCACCCTTGACTCTCTCTGCTCTCATCAGCGAAATGGGATTGGTCCGCTTGCCGGCACGCAGTTCTCAGCTTAAGCACACGAATTCAGTTTAATCTTTTGCTTTTATTTCTCTATTTTATCTTGCCGGATTTTTTGGCGATTAGCAAATATTTTAGATTACTTTATTTAGTTGTAGAAAGGCGAGTTTATTATATAAATATATATATCAAATTATGATAAGTGCTTAAAATAAAGCGTTTGGTTTAGAAACTGACAACCAACTCAGTTCTTTATGTTCGATAGTAATCGAGATCGTGAGACTATCGATAAAGCTCAGTGGCAAAATATATCTGGAACTGTTATGTATCAGAAACAATTATATAAAATAAATATAAGCCAAAACTACTATCGATAACAATGTTGAACTCGAAATAATGATAGTAAAAAAAAATAATAAAAAAAATAAAAACAATAAAAAAAAATAATAATAATAAGATATAAATAATAAAATAATATTAATAAAAATATATTTATTGTAATAATAATAAAAAAATAATATTACCAAAAAAAATTAATTGTAATAATAATATTTTTATTAATATTAATAATTCAGAATTGTTTAACTAAGTATCGCATGTCAACCCCAAATATTCTTTTCAATATTTTATACTTCTTATCTAAAAAGAATTACAGCAATATAAAATCGGTTGCTTAAAATCTATTGATTTTACCGTCTATTGATTTAATACTGATTAAACAATCCTATAACCTATTGGATGAATCTGCCGTGCCCTCAAATTTGCCAAATTAAATCCATAACAGTTCAAGTCCGATAACAATCCGACTAAATTGCCAAAGAAACTTTTAAGTTTTCTCCACTACAATCACTTCAATTGCTCTGCCCGATAACAATCCGCGCACTTGAAATTTCCATTTCTAATTCCCTCAGTTCCCTCAAGCTGTCGGGGAAATCCCCGTTAAAGTGTCGAAATGCTGCTCGCACAGCTTAAGCTTTATTTGCTCCATCAAATTGTAAAACACGTGGAGTTCAACGATCTCTGGCAAGGGGCCTCTCTTTCCATGCTCGTCTATCTCGCTCTCACACGTAACTGCTCCTCAGGGCAATAATTAGGTGCGTCTTTGGCTTAGGCAATTCGAGTTGGCATAAAAAGCCGTGATAAGCGGCAAGACATGGGCAGAAGCTGGAGTGTCCTCCTTTGCACTCTAGTGTACCTGCTCCCGGGCCTCCTATTTCTAGTTCTTGCGCCTGGGCACAATGTAATTAGAGAGCATTAGGATTAGGCTTACGAATTGCCGGCAATAACAACAAAAACTCTCCAAAGCCAACTAGCCGCGGGCCAGGCCCAAACGGCACCCGCTTTTCCACCGAAGAAAGGAAAAATGAAAAGTTTTCGTTGGTTTTTTCTCTCCTCTCTCTCTCCCTCTCTCTCTCTCTCTCTCTCTCTCTCTGCACTTGACGCAAAACAGAAATAAATCAATTTCATGGTAGTCCTGCCAGGGGAAGTAGAAGCAGGGTCGAACGAGAGCCACAGAAGCTGCTTGGACCAAGTCCATAACGACAACATTTTGGTTTTCGGCAGTTTGGTAGCACGGCGAGGGAGGAGCATGAGGGGGGCGTTTGCAATGTCAATGGCCCGCGGGCAGGCAGCATTTGAACAGGTAGCCGAAATGTCCGCCCGCATATTTTAAAATATATGTGACAGATACGAGTACATGCGATTTGTTTGCTTACCTTTATGCCCCTGAAGTGCAGGGTATATTCGAACGGTCGTGGAATATGTGACAGGGATCAATAGAATAAAATACACAGAAAAAGAATTAAATTATATATATATTATATATATATTTATAATATTATGATTATATTTATGTATATTATTTTTTCTAGTAGCTTATAGTTCATATTTTAGAAATATTTTATACTAGGTACCACATTATAAATATTGTATGGCATATAGTATTTTTTAGTGAACTTTAAAGCATATGTTTTGTTTCAGGTATTATAGGTATAATAGATATTTTCAAAAATATTATTTTGGCAGACACATTTTTATGACAAATTAATAGTGAATATTTTATAATATATGGTATATGCTATTTTAAACCATATATTTCTTTTATTTTTCAAGATATTTTACATCAGCGCAGTTATTTTCTAATTTTCCCAGAATCTTCTCATAGCGTATTTAGTCTTCGGTTTATCTGCAGAAAGTCTTCAATTTTTGGCTTTTATTTTTTGTGATACTTTTTGATTGTGCTTAGCTTTTGTTGTTGTTCTGGCATTGTTTTTATTGCTATTGTTGTTGTTGCATTTGTGTGTTGTGCAACTGGAGGCTGTCGCAAAATGTTAGCAAAACAAGATAAAACACACAAAGAGCGAGATTTTCTCCCAAAAATTCATGGCGAATCTAGGCAACTGCGGTTGGTAGGGAAATCTAGGGCAAGTTTAATCAAGTGAAATTGTAAAGCGCAGACAGGAATAGTCTTAAATAGACTTTGAATATCTAGAAATGCATATGTGCAAGTGAAGAATTTTAGAAAAATTTTATTATGCTCGTAATATTTTTAAAATTATTTATTTTCTCTTATTCTATCTCTTTAGCTGTCTCTGTAGCTCTCATTTGATATCATCCTATAGAAATATAACTTTCTCTATCTGTATCTCAATTTCCATATGTATTTACCATATATATATATACTAGTGACCCGGCGAACTTTGTTCCGCCTTAATGGCAATAAATAAGCAGTTTTTTTTTTTTATTTTATTCGAAAAAATACAAAATAAAATTAAATAACTACATTAATCATTCATTATTATTTCTGTATTTTAGTACATAGGTTGCTCTTCACTTAAGCACCTTGTGATACACGACATTTTTTGTTTTATTATCAGGCGCAAAAACAAACAACACAGATGGTCTTCCGACCCGTGAGCATGCCACGTATAATTGACCATGGGAAAAACATGAATGTTCTAGATTTAAACCACAAACTTTTAAGGATTGGCCTTGTGATTTGTTGATTGTCATGGCAAATGCAAGACGTATCGGAAATTGAAGTCTTTTAAATTCAAACGGCATATCGGTTGGGATCATCGGGATCCTCGGGATCCTCGGAATGAGAACTTCCTCACCTTTGAATTTTCCTATCATTATCGTAGCGTAAATGACATTGTTCATCAATTTACTAACCACCAAACGCGTACCGTTGCACAGTTTTGGTTGGTTTATGTTTCGAAGCATGATTACTACAGAGCCAACCTTTAGGCGGTGGTAAGCCAGGCACGTCCAAAGAGTTTAAAAATTCAATTGGATAGTTGGTGGCTTCATCTTCATTTGTGACGCACTCAATAGATTTGAATGAATGCATTGTTCCAATGATCTTATTTTGAATTATGTAGTTCAGGTCATCTACATCTTTATTCTTAGCCGCTAAAATTGCTCGCTCACTCAACCATTCATTATTTTTGTAGTTAGAAATAATATTTGGAAATACATTGTTGATAAGTTCGTCTTTTGATGAGACAAAATTACAGAAATTATTTGGAAATGATATTAATCCGCTCGATTCATCGACAGGTACTTGACCATTACCAATAGTCAGCAATTGCTCCGAGAAATCTTCAGCACCACAATACTCGCAAACAACGTCCATTTGCCCAATGCAAACGCTAGGATGCAAGCTGTAATCATTGCTGCAATCGTATCGAAACGCAGCTCGATTCAAATCAGCTAAATATCTTGTTCTGCGTCGCAAATTATCTATTTGTTGACTTCTGTTGTTCGCTCGACGATTCTGCATTGCCAACCGAGCTGTTTCACGGGTACTTCACTTTGCTCTCGTGATTCAGAAGCACGAAGTCGAGCCATACTATTGCGGCGCTATTCACGTGCAATTTCTTGTTCTTCTTCAGTCCTTTCATTTGCAGTATTTTGTATTCTTCTTGCATTACGGCTTTGTCGGAAAAGATTCGATCGTCTTGGTCGCGGCATTATTAATTAAACTTCACTTCACTTCAATCCACTTGTTAATTATTTATTTAATAGAAATAGTTTTAATATTGATTTCTAACAAATATCAAATTGTCATCCATACGTCATTACATAGCTGTCATTTCACGTCAATTAGATAGCTGTCATTTGCGTTTTGTTATTCCAAGTCTGATTCTTTTTTGTTATACCACGTTTTATAGTGACTGACGTTTCATGTCAAGTCACAGAGGAACGCTGTCGAACGGGATAAAAAGTATCCTATGTCCGTCTCCTGGCTCTAAGCTACCTCCCTACCAATTTTCAGCCAAATCTGTTCTGCCGTTCTTGAGTTATAAGTGGTGTAACTAACACGACTTTCTTTTATATATATAGATATATATATGGATAATTATAAATATATATGTATATACATTTAGCTTAACTTTTGATTCGTCTTTCTTCTCAACCATTTAAACTCCCAATAGCTTTAATTGCCGGGTGTCAGCAGCAGCTGCCACGTTGTCTGCAGTTCACGCCCTTTTCCACTCCCTCTCTGCATCTGGCACTTCCCATTTCTACGAACATTTTCAAGATCTCTGTCATTCGCCTGTACTGGCGATAGCCAATGGGCAATTCGCGATTGCCGCACAACGAGGCGACGCGACAAAACCGCAGAATCTAATTTGGCCCAAACCACCAAAGCAATTAAAGTTGCAGCGCTGCCATCGACGGGTGTGAAGGACGCGACACTTCTGCTCTTGAACCCGAATACATACCTCATAGCGCTACTATCCTCTTGCAGCTCTACTGCCCCTCCTCACCTCTGCAGGTATTGCCATGCAACTGGTAACATATTTTGCTGCTGCCAAATCTTACTACTCTTCAAAGTTGCACCTGAAAATTACTAAAGCTTTCGCAGCACTTTGAAAATATATAATAATGGTATATTAACTTGGTGTAAATGTTTGTATAAGCAGAAGACTACGTAGCACAGCATACCAAATTTATGGGTGCTTTGTTAGTATCATTCGATCTGCTATGTCCGTTTGCCTGTCCGTTTGTCTGTGCGGACGCAGAGAACTCAGTTACTACAGGAGCTAGAGATACAAAATTTTACATGACGGTTAATTTATACCATACACAGTTAAAATTTATTTCAAACTTTGAATGCCACGCCCCAGGCCTACACAAATCGAAATTTTTGATAATGGGCTAGAGTATTAAGACAAGTAAGACATTCTTATCATATATTCGTCAGGACTTGAATTTGCAACGCTCTTAGTAGGTGAATGGTGTCTTAGAGTCGAGTATGCTACCCTGTTTCATCATCGCTTATTAATTAATTCACTCTCGAGCTTCTTCGGATTCAACGGAAAATTGTGGCAAAAACATTTTCACATTTTTACAACATGTATTCAAATTTCGCGTACAATATGCATGCGACCAGATAATTTGCTGCACACACTCAACCTGTGGGGGCCACACCCCCTCTGCCAGCGAACTCTGTTGCTGTTGCTGGCATATTGGGGCTAACATGTGGCAACAATGCCGCGAAACCCAACCACAGCCATAATTTAAAACAATTTCAAATTGCGCCAGTCGCACGAGCTGCGTTTTTGTGCTGCCATCGAACTTCTTCCTCGCCCTCTCAGTGACCCTCCACTACCCTTCCCTCACCAGTAGCCCTTGCTCATCTCTCGTTTGTCCTTTTCGGTTTTCAGTTTTCGGTTTTCTATTTTTTCGACTTTTGCGTTTTTCGGACGGCCCCGAGCAAATACAAATGTTACGCTTCGGTTTTTGTGATACTTCAGATACTGCGACAGGGCGACGGGTATAGCAGCTATATGGCGATAGATAACGGGCGACAAAATGTGGTAGGGTATTCGTATCATATTTTGTATTTTTTCAGTATATCTATAGATATACAATTAATATATTGCTGCAATACAAGGAATATCAGGGTTTTTTTTATATTTGAATCTGAAAATTATCCATTTTTGAGTTCAAATTAAATTTAGGTTAAGATATGAAGATCGGTTCATATCTAAAGATAATAAAAATTCGTTTTTACTTAGTTTTGTTAATGATTTGAATTTTTAATTTAAATATGAAATGTGTTTTTCCGAAAAGCATATTCAATCTTCGCCAACTCTACGAACTACGTGCTTCTTCTTCCACCCTAAACTTCAGGCAGCTGCAGGGCAACTTTGTAAGCGCTGGTCACGCCCACTTTTAAGCGTGCGCTAAGCCTTGGCCCCGGCATGAATGTCAGTTGTCGTCGTCGTCGTCGGCAAAGTCTCTGGAGCGCGTTGGCTCGCGCGCTTCAACTGGCCCGTTGTTTGTTTTAACGATATTAACTGCGTGGATAGTCAGTCATTGGCCACGCCCATAACGCCCAATAGCGATAAAACGATAAAGTCAGGTGTTCGAGATGGCAGCGTGATGCAATGGCGGTTACTTTGGTTCTCAATAGGAGATAATAGTGAAGTTGGGTTGTTTTCGAGTTATGAAAACGGTAAGTTCTCAATTGCTTTAGCGATAGTTTTTCATAAGCAGCTATAAATACGCAATAGTTGCCCTCAAACAATTGTGAGTATATAATTTTAAGCGAAATTTTCAATCAAGCATCACTCTAAATTCATAAGCAATAGTTAAGTTTTTTCTATTGTTCCCTCTGTAAGCTCAGCGATAGTTGCAATTTATCGCTTCAACTTAAAGTTTTTTTTAGCGATACTTCAGATAGTTATCCTCGAGTTCTTTGCCGATAATTTCTTCCAAGTCCTTTTTCTCTTGCAAAATTAATTAACCATAGTTTCCCTCAAATTCCCCTTCAAACTTAAATTCTAAAGCTTTTCCCTAACTTTCCTTCCATATTTCTTCAAAATTCTGCAGCTGTAGATTTCACTATAAATCATAAATTCACAGGCAGTTAAACAATAACTTCCCTCAGCTTGAAATTCTCCTAGCTATAGGAGTTACTCCCTCAAGTTCCTCGATTTAAAACTCTCCTAGCGATAGTTCAGCTAATGCAACGCGCACATCCCTTAAGCGATAGCTCAAGCTCGTGAGTCACGCGCCCAAACGCTTGCCTAATCGATGATGTTGTCATCTCGACATTGGCTCATTGGCCGTTGGGCAACACAAGCGACATCTGTTGGCTGCTCGCGGAGGCGCTTGCTACAGTTGTTGCAGTTCCTGCAGTTCCTGTTACTGTTGTTGTTGTTGCAGTTGTTGTTGTTGTCGTCATTGTCGCTTTGCACATTGCATTTTATTGACCATAACTGACTTTGTCATTGTATATCCCAAGCACGCCGAAGCAGGCGATACGAGGGGGGGAGGATGAGAGACGGCAACTACCCTGAAGCGCAGCAGCTGTTTGCCGTGTTTCCTGTGGATGTGCCTCCTGTTGTAGCTGTAGTTGTTGTTGTTGTTGCTATTGTGCAGCGCCTCGTTGCTCATACGCCGCGTAGCAGTCAATTGCGACGTTTTCGCGTTGTCATCAACAACAGCAGCAGCAGCAGCAGCAGCAGAAACGGCGGCAGCTAAAGTCCTGCGCTGAGCCCGCAGGACGCGCTCAACTTGCTGCTGCACAACGGTGTGTGCAACATTGTTTGGTATACCCAGTACATGCAGTGCAAGACGAGGGGTAGCTTGATTGGTAGCCATAGTTATTATTTATTGATTCATTGGTAGTTTATTTATAATTAATTATAATTTAATTCAATTTGCCTTTTATTTATTTCCAGTTACTAAAAATCATTTTAATTTTTGTGTAAATTTTTAACTTTTAAAAATTTGATTTATAAAAGAATATGAGTTTTCGAGATCAATATGATTTTTAAATAATTTAGAAGTTAAAAGCTTGAAGCTTTTAAAAAACAATATTATTTTATTATTTATTTTTATACAGACTTATTTATTTATTTATTTTTCATACAGACTATTAGTTGTAACTTTTTTTATACAAGTTTTAAGCTCACCAAAATTCACGAATCCGTCGAAAAAATGTGTATTTTAATTTTTAAATCGTATTTAGCGTGCGTAAGTCCAAATATTGTGAGCTTGCGATAAATTTGATATTTTTAGCACAACAGAAAGAAAGACGCGACTGATCAGTAAAGAGACTGAAAGACATTACCGTGCTGTCTACAGCGTATACCCAAGTCAACTTGCTGCGCTGTTTATTTTCATTGCGGATGTTGCACCTGTGTGCCACTATGCTCTAGGTGTACGTGTGTAAGTTGTGTTTGCGTGTGTGTATGTGTGAGTGTGTTGTGTGTTGTGTCGTGCTTAGCAGCTTTCGTTGCCCGTCGGCATTAAACTTGGCGCAGCGCTGAGTTTGGCTTTGATGATTTTGTTAACTTGGCTTGCCTTGGCTTCGCTTGGCAGTTTATCGTCCCGGCCACGCGTCTTGCAATTTGTCAAACAATGTGTCAGAATGCAAAGCCCCCTTCAACCCTGCTACCCCCTTGCCCTGCGCTGTTAAATTAATTAAATGACTTTGCGCCGTGTTCAACTTTTGTGGACTTTGCATGCATTTTGCATTAGGCGAATTAAGATGGCAAATCTCCCCGGCAACTTGGCTAATTAAAGCACTTGCTGCTTGCCACATGCCACGTGCTGCATGCCACATGCCGCGCACAGCTGTACGTGCAACACCCGCAGCACTTGCTGTGAAATCAACGCAACAAAAGCCCCAGAAACCTCCAGTCGATCGCCTTATCAAAAGCACCGGCGGCTCAGCTATAAAAAGGCTTATCAACGGGCCGGCAAAAGTATCAACAAAAGCGGCAACAACAATAAGCACAAGTAAAGAAAGCTGCAAGCGAAAGCACTCGACTGTAGGATACCATACATCCACTTGCATGAACAAATTAATTTGGCTTTGCTTAGTAGTCGACTTAAAAAATGAAAATATTAATTTTTGAAGGCCTTGGGCGTGGCACACAATGTTTGATATGTATTTCAGCGGCATATGCTATATAGCAATCTTCATGTCAAATTTGGTATCTCTAGCTCTTGTAATTGCTGAGTTCTGACATGTCATACAAGCGGACAAACAGACGGACATGCTTAAATCGAGTCAATTATTGGTGCTGATCAAGAATATATTTAATTTTTGTTATCTGCTACAGCTCCAAAGCTAATATACTCATTTGAAATGGGTGAATGGTATAGCAAGCAGAGTAACAACAATAAACGTGCACACAAAAAGCGAGAAGAAGAGGAAAAACTGTCGCTACGTTCAATTGACATACTCGTGACCCGCAAGTAAGCAGCGCAAATTACGTGCGAAAAGTCGTTGCGCGAAACCAAAATTAACACGAATTCGTGAGTAATATAAAGTGTAGAGAATAAGCAAATACCCTAGAGTCAAAGTAAATTTGACAGAAATAAATAAGAATAAACAGTACAAATTGAGAAAATAGATTTTTGCTAAAGATACATCCATGAAATATTAACTATAGCATATACAATCAATTTCCTAAATATAAGGAGGAATATTTACTGTTTTTAATAAATTTTTAAGACTTATTTTTAGAGAGACTTGTTTGAAATCTAAACTATAGCATTCAGTTTGCTCAAATATAGGTCAACCATACCCATTCAAAAAAAAAAAAAAAAACAGCGCACAGCTTAATCTACCATATGTATACTACCTACTACCCTACCCAATGATCTACCCTACCCACCACGGGGTCCCTCCCTTTTCTTAGAAGTCTATAAAAGCGCATGAAAACTTTGCTTATTCGATAACATTTATCACTATCTCTCTCTCTCTCTCTTTCATTCTCCCATTACCTCACTCTTTCTCCTGTTATTTTTATCAATTGCACAAGCATTAAAAAAAGTCATAATAAACTTGACCGCCGCAAACAAGAATAAAGCACAATGCAAACTTTGAGAGTGAAAAGCGGGAGAGACGGATAGAAAGGGAGAGAGGGAGGGAACCCGCGATTTGCTGAATGTGCTAAACATTTTATCGCCACTTAAGCGTTGAGTAAATTAAATTTTATTTTTTATACTCATTCGCCCGCTTGTATTGAGACTATTTGCATGCGAATTGCCCCAGCCCCACTGACCTATCGGTATTTTCCTGCCTTTGCGGGTGCAGCCCCTATCAATCGCGGCCGATAAGTATTGCTCAGCCCGGAGATCCCCCCGCGTACTACGCACACTTATCAGTGTTGGGGTCTGTGAGGAGCTCGTAAAAGGGCGATTGCAATTGTTTTATGCGCGTGTTTGTGACCGGCGAATGAGTCATTCGCCGCGAAGCACGCTTAACCCCAAATAAAGCGCAGAGCACGCCATGCTAATGAGCTAAGCGCGTCGGCTGCATGGGCTGTCAAGTGCCCTGTAGCAGGGAGTGCACTAAATAAGTGTTAGTTTAAGTTTGATAGGGGAAATGTAAATATAAATATATAAATAATATATATTATATTCTATTCTATATATTATTAGTTTGATAGGGGAAATGTAAATATAAATATATAAATAATATATATTATATATATATACATTAAATTATTCTATATAAATATATTATTTTATTTTTTCATATATAAGATTTATTTAATTACATGTAACATTATGCATTTTATTCAAATGTACTGTAATTGATATGCTCTACGCAAGCCAACGTAGCGCACACCAGCAGCTGTTATCGCCTGGCGCGCTCTCTCACGCTCGCGCTCTCTCTCTCTCTCTGCCTTGGAACAACACTCGCCTCGCTTGCCTGTTCAGTGTGCCATCGATTTTTCCACTCGCCGCCACGCCGAATTCGCTTGCTTCGCCGCGCTTGCATGCACGCCTGCATGTGTTGTCCTAGGACAGGAGACCGAACAGCTGACCGAACGCGGCGAAAGCTCAGCTTCGGCTCGCGAGGCGTCGCTGTCGCCGCATTGTGCTGTTGTTCTTGTTGTTGTTGTTGTTTACGTTGCGCGTTGCATTTTACAAGTTGCAACAGCAGCAGCAGCTGACGTCGCCGCCGTCGTCGCCTGCAATTATTAAACAATTGAGAAAGTGTGCAAGCAAAGGAAATCGCAGCGAATTAAGTTAAATGTGCAACGCGTGTGATATTCGCTTAAGTTGTTGTTGTTGTTCATTGATAGCAGCAGCTCAGAGTGAGAGTGTGAGAGTGTGAGTGAGTGCGAGAGAGCGCGGCGAACGGAAATTGAGGCTGTCACGAACTTGCCGCATTAGCACAAAGCGAAACGCGCACACAAACAAACACTAAGAGCAAGCGGCAGCAGGAGAGGCGAAGCAGAAGCAGAAGAAGGAGAAGAAGAGAAGAAAAAGAAAAGAAACAGATTTGTGTAAATTGCAGCGGAAGTGCGACTCAGGTCGGTTACAAAGCGAGCGTGTGAGTGTGTGTGTGTGTGTGTGAGAGCAGCCCATGCGTGTGCCTGTGTGTGTGTGTGTGTGAGAGCAGCCCATGCGTGTGCCTGTGTGTGTGTGTGTCGCTTTCGCTTTCATTTCACGAAATTGCACAAAATTGCGCTTTTGACACAATTAAGCTGAAGTGTGCCCCTCATTATTTAGCCCCCCCTTCCGCTCCCTACTGCCACCCTCCCCCCCCTGTCATAATTGAAAACTGATTTGTGCAGGGGCATAGCAAATATGCCTCTCATTATGCAGCGCACGGGCGCGGGCTTGAGCCGCGCGTGAGTCACGTGGGCGGCGCCTTCAGTCGTGGCCAGGACAACCGGCAACAGCAACAACAACAGCGCAAGCGATAAATTTATTGCTACCAATTAATTTGAGCCGAAAAATTTTTCAACGCAGCCGCCCACACCTGTCCGGTCCCCTACCCCTTCCCCTTGCTCTGCAAGCATTTCAATTAGCCGCCGTCGGCTGCATAATAAAAGCAACGCGGACCCGATAAAAAACAGAAGAAATTGTTGCTAATTTGTTTTTATTGTGATTTATGTAGGCGCCGTGAGCGCCATGCGAGAGCAGCCCAAGCGAAAGAGAGAGTGAGAGAGAGCGAGCGAGCGAGAGCGCAGAGAAGCACCTACAAAAGTTGATCCAATTAAAGCGCAGAATTTAATTGGCGAATATTTAGGCTGAATTTTAATTATACCCTGTACACGGCGAGCGGCGGCAGTGGGGTATTTCGAAATCGGGGTCGCCAGCATGCATCGAGTATGCAAATTATACGCGGCATGCCAGAAGTGGCACACTATGCACAATTACAAAATACTTACGCTAGACTTTAATTATACCCTGTACATAATGCATGAGCGAATGTGGCGTGGAAGTGGTATTGACTATTGTGAACTAAATATGCCAGTTTTTACAATGAACTGGGCACAAATATTTTTGATTACTATATTGATTTTATATTTGCTTGTATAATACCCTGTAAACGCCTAACAAGGACAAATTTCAACTGCTTTTCATTAAATTTTAAAAATTTTAAAAATTTTGTTTAATAGGTTTTTTAAATCGTTCAATAATTTATAGTAGGGTATTTGCCCACTCAACCACCCACTTGTAATAGCTTTGTTTATGCTTTTGAGCGATAAGCTGCGCCAACTTGAACTTGAATCTGTTCGAATGTTGAACTGTCCGACAGTCAAACAGAAGCTCAATCAAGTTTATCAATTAGCGATAAGCTGGGAAACTACTTGCACGATATCGAATACCTTACAGGGTGCTCCAATTGCCCTTGGGCAGTTCAATGCACAATTGATTGATAAATTATCGTAGAATAAATTTACAATTGATTGAGGAAGTAATTAGTTAGGTATCAACAAATGGAAGAAAACTTCGGGTCTACCATTCAATCACTTGAATGAGTATAGCTTTAAACTTTTTAATTTTATATGTATATGTACATCTGTTTTTTGAAAAAGAGTTTTTCAGTTTTTAGGATATATTTTCCCTTTAAATAATTGAAAACTCTATATAAAAGTCATTAATCCGATTTTGAGCTATTTTTCAAAACAAATTTTTCGTCTTCTGACTTATCTGCCCCATAAAAAAATATTCATATATTTATAAGTTATGCCTTTAAGAGATTTTAGGCTATTTCTCAATAGATTTCTCAGACGTCAATGTTTCAAACAACGTTGAGATCGAAACTCCAAAGTTCTCACACCAAAATCCAAAGTTTTTTACGTCAATTGAAATTTTAGTTTTACACTTTCAACACTTGCCCATTACTTTTCTTTTGTTTTGAATACTAATCGATTTTACCATTCGGCCAGAATCGATGCGATATGTGAGCTATTCAATAGATCAATCCAAATATGCAAATCATTCGAAGGCAGTTGAAGGAAAACACATATCAATTGTGACATTTGGTTCAGAGATAAGGAAGTAAATATGTCCATAAATATGTGTATATGTATGCGTACATTATATATGCGAGTATGTGATAAATTCATAGAGATTCATTTATCGGACTGGGGCAAATTGACAAATTTAATTGGAATGTCACAGAGGAAAATCGTTGGGCTTCCCTCGATTGAGAATTTCCACACAAAATGCATTTAAATTTATCCTTTGTCGCATTTCTATCAATTTGCAAATGTTTTCCCCCCTCTCTCCCCACACTCTCTCCGCTCTCTCAGTTAATGTTCATTATTGAAATGTTGTGGCCAAGTCATAAAAGTAAAAGTTCAATTTGCAGCTTGTTGCAAGTTGCCACAGCAACAACTTGCAACGTGCAGCGAATGCCATTGACATAACCTCACTCACAGACCCTGTGCGTATACCCTGCCACTCTGCGAAACGAAATTCGAGTCCTATAGAAATCAAACAACTGCAGCAACTTTTGTCAACCCCTAGGACCCGCTTCTCCCTTCCCCTACCTGTGCAACTAATTCATTTCATATTTCTGCAACATTTTGACCAAACTTTTGCACACTGAGCGAAAAAAGGAGCGAGTGGAAACTCAACCCAAACAATGCTTGGACTGATTGAAAACTTTTTTAATTGATTTTTGCAAAAACTTTTCTTTCTTTTTCGCAGCCGTCGGAGCACCCGAAACCAAGTCCAACACAACTGTTGACCGGCAGCCACGCCCACCGTCAGCACGCCCACGCGCCCACCTGCACCGCAATGGGCAATTCACAGGGCCAGAATCGCACGGCGACGCCGACGCCGACGTCGTCGGCCCTCGAGAAGGCAGTGCAGCCACGCCCCTCGATCACGCCCAGCCTGGTGCCCCTGGCGGCGTCCATCGGCAGCGCGTCCGTGTCGGGCCTGCAGGAACGAAGACGCAACGGCGGCCGCACGGGCAGCGTGTTCGGGCGCTTCGTCAGCCAGCGGCAGCGAGTGCGCGATGCACTGCTTCAGGCCTCGCCCGGCGCGGCGGGCACGCCCAACTCGCCCACGCCATCGCCGGCGTCGTCGCCGCTGGGCGAACAGTGGAATGGAGCGCCGGAAGTGGAGCACGGACAATTGAATGCCAACACAGAACAAATGGATTTTCGTAAGTCAATTTCGAGTTCAGCTCCTGCTGCTGCTCTTCTTCTTCTTATTTTTATTTTGATTGTTATTATTACTGTTGTTTTTGCTCTTCTTCTCGTTGTGCTGCTTCTTCATATTCTTCTTCTTCTTCTTGTTTTTTATTCTCTGCAAATTCGGTTTGTGCAATTTTCTCGGTTTTTTGATTTTTCGCTTTTTGCAAACTTAGGGATTTTCTCTTTGTGCATTTGCTCAGGATTATCAGATTATTGTCTCTATTAGATGCTACATAGTCTATTTATGGAGCTCCTCTGAATATTTCTTAGTTCTTCTGCATTGCAAGTATTCATCGATTATTGTCTCCATTACCTCTTCAACTCTCTGCATTAACTTTTATTTATTTCTTTTAGTTTTTTCTGAAATTCTTTTTGGACTCAATCAATAAAATTCTAGAACATTTCTTAAAAAACCTATAAACATAAAAGTGTTTAATACGCAAAATTTTAAATATTTCTTTTGAAATAAAAATTAATAAGAATTTTATTCCACAGACTTCAAATTTATTTTACGCAATTCAAAAATTATAACTAGGAGTTGAAATTCATAATTTTTTCTTTTTAAAGATCAAATATTTATAGGTTTTTTTTTAAAATTGTTTTTTTACTGGTAATTTTTATTTATATTTCTAAATTATTAAAATTTGTTTGCCGAGTATTTACATTTGTAACTTATTCAAATTTCTTTTATTTACCGGGTATTTAGCCGTCCATCACATACGTCTAAACAATCTTTCAACTCAGTTCAATAAGACAACATTTTTCTTTTTGCATTGTGCACTTTTAAAAAACTTTTGCTGACTTTTGTTTTATTATAGAGCTGCAGGGCTGCTAACCCTGTAACCTGCTTGATTATCCTCTCTCTTTCTTTCTGTCTCTCTCCCTTTCCCTCCCACAGCCTGTCGCTTATTCACGTTCTTCTGCTGTCGACTTATTGCAATTTAAGCGCAGTTTAAATAAGAATTTTGGGCAAGTTTTCCAACTCTCTCTTTCTCTCTGTCTCTCTCTGTCTCTGTCTGTCTCTCACTTACTCTTTCGGCATGAAACAGAAAAGCAGGAAAATCGAAAAACAAAAAAATACACAACTTTTCATTGAAGTTTTATGAAATTTTCCGCACTCTTCGGCGAACTATGGCGCTCTCTTTCGCTCGCTAGCATGGTCTAACTCCCGCTCGCTTGCTGCCTGACTCTATTGCTATCTCTCTCCTGCTCGCTATGCCCCTCTATTGTGTCTGCCTTTGTTGTTTGCCTGCGCTTGACTTTTCGAATTTCTGAGCTTTACTTTTCCGCTTACCGTGTTCTTCCTCGCTTGCTGTTGTTGTTGTTGTTGTTGATGTTGCTGTAGTCCCGACCAAGGCTTACAAGGCGTACGTAGATACAAGTATATCGCATCGTGGAAGTTTCGAGTTACTCGACCCCGCCCTGCGGCACTACCGCCCTCGCAACTTATTGGCAGTTTTGCTGGCAAAATAATATCTTTACTTAGTTGGGCGCTGCGTAGCTCTGAGCTCTGCTACGCTCGCATCGGCAAAGTGAAATCAAAAATTTATAGATTTTAGTTATTCATGTGAAATCTTTAAGATGTGCGCTTTAAAATAAGAAGAAGAAACGCAAAACAAATATGAGAAAGATGAGGGAACGCGCAGGAACAAAATACTACTGCCTGCAGTTCAAAGCGAGGCACGTACACAATCATAACTCACACAGATACACACACACACACACACACACACACAGCAATACAACTACGCTCCCGACCCACTTCAAAAGCTCAGCTCTGTCTATTAAAAAATGCGTTGACTTGTAAAAAAGGCGCCTGTCGGAGAGCTGGAACTCCTGCTGGAGTCGGAGTCGGAGCCGGAGCCGGAGCTGGAGCAGCAGGAACAAAATCTGCAGGCAGCCTTGAACTCTCGGCCTGCTCCTTGCTCCCTGCAACCCAGTGGCTCCATTTTCAGTTGCCAACAAATTGAAATATAACCAAAACGCATTGGCAAAAGCCTGCGCGAAAGCCGAAATGTTTTATACTCTGACACGGCGCATGAGAAAGTTGAGAGGACTTTCAATCTTGGGGCTTATTTCGGCATAGAAGTTTTCCAGGGAAATCTAATGAAACTACAGTTAAGCCTTCAATAGGTTAAAGTTTTGTTGTTTTAAATATACATATAAATAAATATATATTAATATGTATATGGCATAGAAAATGGCTAAAACTATACAGAATTTGGCTTGATTAGGATTGAGTCAATCAACAATACTATATAGTTTTGTTGCATTCAAACGTATGCTTACCTATATCGAATAGTTCGGGATAGACATTTCCAAGAGAATTTGAGCTAAAATTTTTTAATTTCTGTATAAATTTTTAGCATTTTTATTAATTTCTTAGGAAATTCAATATTTAAGTTTCTTAAATTTAGAACACTGTAAGGATGTGTATCGTATAATCTGCTTATAGAGGGTCTGTAGTTGTCAATCATAGACTTTATATATTGTATAGGAAAATGTCTAAGCTTTAAAAAATATATACGGGTTGTTTAAATTTGCTCAAAAGCTCTGAGAAAATTGCAGAATTTAGTTTGGGATGAAAATTCCAAGAGAATTAGAGAAGAAGTTAATTTCTAAGCAGGGTAGGGTAATGTCGTATCGAAAAAATATGGTTCGCTTAGCGTGTGATAGTTTCTTGTATAGGGTTTGGTTTAATAGGTTCAAAAGTAGATTATTTGTTTGGGTTGGGTTACCTTCAATAGGGTTGGGTTTGATACACATTGGTTCAGTATTATGAATTTTTTAAATTATTCAAAAAATTATGCGGTAGATACAATGGTAGGGGAAATATTCAATGAATATATTTATATTCATGTGCTGTGAATTTCTTTCTTTAAGGTTCAAGAATATATCTTTCATTATACTAATATTAATTAAAAACTAAGCTAATTCAAACTAATCTATGGTATTATATATGCTGAAACTTGCTGCGCTTGCCTTTAAAACTCAGCTGTCTAAGACATGCACTTCAAGAACATATAACTCTATATAAAATGAACTTCTCCCTCGATTCATTGGACTCTCCGCGCAGTTAGAGCATTCGAATTGACGCCGAAATAACTCAGCGAGCGTTTTGTGCTGCCTCTCGTGTTTACAAAGACGCCAAAGAAGGCGCAGCAAATGAAAGCGGGAGGCATGGCCGGAGAGAAAAATGAAGGCGTGGCGGGGGTAGGGCAGAGGGAGAGGAGGCTACCATATCAAAAAGCAATTCAAAGGCGGCTGCAGGGCTGCCAATGCAGCGGGCCAGAGTCCAAAATCAAATCAACGAAAAATCCTAAACGTGCCAAGGCGCGAGAGCCCCTATCAAAAATTCCCTTTCAGTGGGAGATAGTGTGGGTAGCACTAGGGGCAAGGGAGCAGCAATTCATGCTCTTATTCACACACACACAAACACACACACACACGCACTCGATTCATAATTCATGTGGGCCATAAGCAAAACGCGGCGACCTCCATTCGCGAATATAAAAAGGAGTCCATGTCGACGGGAGGGGGGTTGGCTGGCGGTGCAGCAGGGGGTGTAGGGTATGCTGTTGTCGAGTTTCGCTTTAGTTTCGCGGCGCGAAGCTGCAACAAGCGAGCAAAACAGCCGACAACGTGCTCAATTAAGCGCCTACAGCCGCCTACAACTCGCTCGCTCTCTTTCCCGCTCACTCTCTCTCTCTCTCGCTCGCACACACTGCAGCCGGGGCTAAAAAGTTGGCCGTGGCACGTGGCGGGCCGCTAATATTTATGGCAATTAGTTTTAATAGTTTTGCTTGTACATTTTTGTGTAAAGTTGTTGTAAACTGCTAACGCTCCGGCCCGGCCATATGCTCGTCCCTGTCGCACACATGCTGCGCCGCTCGCACTCTCGTTATGTAGTTTTAACAACAGTTTAATGTTGTTTACAATTTGTTATTATATTTCATTAATTGTTTTGTGCGCTGCGATCTGCCTGGAATAATATGAAATTCCGAATGGAAGGGAATCAGTCGAACTAGTTCATGAACTGGTTTATGTTTTCTACTAAAATTAGTTATTTTTAAATTAATGAATTATTTAAATGAATTGAACTGGTTCATGAACTAGCTTATGTTTTCTACTAAAATTAATTATTTCAAATGAATTTGAACTTGAATTGAACTGGTTCTTGAACTGGTCTATGTTTTCTACTGGAAATACTAATTTTACATGAAGTAGAAGTAGTTTTCACAATGAAATCAATATTTTTCTTCTCTCAAAAAGATTTAAGTGGCTGCTAAACGGAACTTCAGTTCCAAAATTCGGAACCAGCAGTGACAATGCAATTAAATAATGCAGTAGTTGTTTTTGAACTGGCATTAAAATAAATTCTTAATTGCAGCCTTGAAGATTTGAAATCAACTACTGTTAATCGGAACTATTGTTCAATATTTGATGCGGCGAGCAGATAAAACAGCTGGAATTCCAGTAGTGGTTTTTGAGTTAGTTCATATTTCCTCCTAAGAGTATGCCAAAGATAGTTCGCAACTGAAGCTTCAGAATTTCTATTTGCCTAAACTGCCTGAAAGTCTACTACACAAAAATGAAACAATTTTCCACGCTCCTCACTAAAAAATGCGATCGTTTGTTTTAATCGTTGAGAGGATTAGAAAAAAGTGTTCAATAGAACAAAAATTTAATATTTAATTAATTAAGAGTCATTTTCCATTTGTATAGAAGTACAATATATAATTTAATAATTTAATTTATTTTCAATTATTTCAATAATTTCAATAACATTCAAACCACTGTTAAGCGGAGCACTAGTTCATTTATTCCCAAACGGAACTTGATTCCATAGCAGCACTGCAAGTCGTTGAACTAATTCCAGTTCCAAGCGCATTCGATTTCAGTTCGTTCGTCATTCAACTGCGGCTTTAAGCCGCCAACAACAAAGCACATGTGCTTCCAAGTGCTCTCTCACGCTGTCGCTCTCTCTCTCTTTCGGTCTGCTGCGCTCTCTCTGGCAGCTTAGCTTCCAGGCTGCGCTCTGCGACGCCGCGCAAACCAGTTGCGCTTGTTGTTGTTAGTTACGCTTCGCACTCGACTCCGCGCAGATCGTTCGAGTCGCCGTCGTCGTCGCCGTCGGCTAATTGGAAAATGTGTGTGTGAAAAGTGAAAAGTCTTAACAAGAATTTGTTAATGCTATAAATGGAAAACTAAACAACAGGAGAGCAACAGAGAAAGAGACAAAGCGAAAGTCAATAAAAGGTGCTACAAAGTTCTTCTCGCTTTTATCTTGTTGTTGCTCTGCCCACGCTTCGCTCTTTTCGCGTCTTTGTTGTGCTTCCAATTTACACACGAATTAAACAATTTGTTTGCGTGTTCTTGGGCCACAAACAAACTAATAAAGAGAAGTGAAAAAAGTGACGACGCCATGCTGCTTGCCCCACCCCCTGTCCCGCCCCCTTGCCCTGCAGCTGACCCGTAACCAAACCAGTTTCAAGTTTGCCTTTCGTTTTGTTTTGTTTGGCTTTTCTTTAGTCATTTGTCAAGTGTGCGTGCGTGTGTGTGTGTGTGTGTTTTCCACCTTTCGCTTTTGCAGTTCATTTTCCATATGGATTTTCATAATTTTGCGCTTTGGTTTTCGGTTTCAGTTTTCAGTTTACGCTTTACCTTTTTGTTTGGCCATTTCCAGCCAAAGAGAGAGAGAGAGAGAGAGAGAAAGAGAGAACAAGAGAGCACTACAGCGGCTTGGCCAGTTTCAATTCGCGCTCTCTCTCCCTCTCTCTCGCGCTCTTTTCCACTCACTCTGCCGCTTTCCAGTGGCGCTTTGTTTTTATTTACTTTTCGTTTAATTATTAAATTTTACACATGTCGCGTTGTGTTTCTCAATGAGCCGCAAACTGTCAGTCATAAATCAAATTGCAGTTTTTTCTGCTTCTCTTTCAGTTATTTAATGTTTCTTTATGCGTTTTTGTTTTTGGCATTTTTAAGCACTTGGCTCACCCTTTGAGGCAGTGCTGTTGGCTTAGCTTTTTTCCGCCATAACTTGATTTTTCAAAGTTTGGCGGTATATCTGGCTTTATCCTTTAGCTTAGCTTATGCTTACAGTGCTGGCAGCTTAGCTTTTTTCCGCCAGAATTTGCTTCTTATGAGTTTAAAAGTTTCTACTTAGATCACGCTTTGAGACAGTGCTGGCAGCTTAGCTTTTTTCCGCCATAACTTGCTTTTTCAAAGTTTTGCGGTATATCTGGCTTTATCCTTTAATACATTCTCTACTATTTAGGTTATTAGGGTTTCAGTTTTCAGTTTTTATCTAATTTCTTAACAAAAAAATGTAAAAAAATAGATTATTATTATTAATTAATTAATTATTTGTTTTAAAACATAATTTCTTGTGTTGTACAAAAGGTTTAGAAATTTATCAGTATTTTAATAGTGTTTCTTTCGTAAAATTTTGGCTTTTTGGCTTTTTTTTAATTTGAAACAGCTACAGCAGCTGTGAAGTTGCTCGCTCGCTATTTCTCTCTCTCTCTCTTTCTATCTCCCACTCTTTATTTGTTTCTTTCTGCTCACTCCGGCCAGATGATGTCGTCAGCCTGGACTACACCAGCGACTCGACAGAGTTTTACAACTGCAACAGCGGCGACTGCAGCGTCGGCTGCCACGCATCGAACGCAACGCTGACTGAGCAGCGCCGTCGTCGATCGCACTCACTGTCCTCCATCTCGATCTCCTCCACTTCGCCTTCCACTGTCAGCAACGATTCCGACTCGCTCTTCGGTAACCAAGCAGAAGTGCACAACAGCTTCGATCTTGCGAGACCCTGAGCTATACTCAGATCTATACATACTCGTATATAATATACATAAATAGAGGCACATATGTTTCGCATCCTTCTAGTTTCTGAAAGTCTTCACTTTTATTCAAGTTCTGTAAGCCTTTTCAGTAGGTCTGTTCCGGTTTGCGAACTTGTTAAATAGTGGCGATTATTTATAGCATATAGAAAATAATTTCAGAAGCTTTCATGTTGATTTCTTTAATTGAAAGCAAAAACAAATTCAAGCAGATTAATAAGAATTCTGCTCATCGGCTTAATTATATATCATAATTGAAATTGAGTATATGGAGTTTATTTTGAAATTTTAACAATGATAAAGAATAGGACGACTTTAAGCTTGACAACAAATTTATTGGATTGAAAACTGATAATATTGTGTACTCAACTCTCTTATAGAGTATAGTAAAATCTTTTAAATTGAAAATATGAAAATCGAATATAATAGATCTATTCTAATAGAATATTAAATTGATTTTATGAAAACTTAAGATATTTACAGTTATGATGAAAATTTTATTATAATAGGTATTTTTTAGGAAAGTTAAAAAATCTGGCAAAAATTCTATAAATTTTGTAAATGGTTTGATGAGTCTTGATTAAATTCGGCGATACTTTGCAAAAAAAAATATTATGGAATTCAGAATATGAAATTTATTAGGAAAAGGTATAGAATTTTATTCAGAAAAATTGAGAAATTGTGATTTTTTACCAGTTTTTAGATAATTTGAAAGCATCTAATATGTATAATAACCCTTTGCAATATTACAATAATGTCATATGCCCTTTCAATGTGCCCTTTTGATCTCTACAACTCTGTAAATTCAGCCTTACTAATCCGATTTCCATCGCCCCTAACAGATTTGAACAAAAAGTATTTTCTGGAGCTGCAGCGACGCTGTCGCTCCGACAAGATCGCCTGCCTGAGCCTCAGTCCCATCTCGTACCTGAGCATTGCCAATGAGCGACCGCAGCTGGAGGCGGAGGGCGGAGAGCTGCACAAAAAGGAGTTGCTGATAACGCCGGAGAGTTCGCCGGACGAGAGGATGGCGCTGCAGCTGGGCAAGAAGCTGGCCCAGGTGCTGGGCAACAGCAGTGGCAGTGGCAGTGGTAGCAATCACAATCACAACAACAACAACTGCAGCATGCTCAGCAGCAGCAACAATAACAACAACACCAATAATAACAACAACAATCACAATCTGATCAGCGCAGCGCTCGACTCCTCCCCCATGGCAGTAGCAATGCCAACGACGCCAACGCCAGCGCCGGTAGCAGCAGCAGCAGCAGTGACGCCTACAGTGACGCCAATGGCGACGCCGGTGACAAGTAGCGTTACGCTGGCGCCGCGCGTCGACTCGCCCCTGGGCAACAGCGAACTCTTCAATATTGCCAAGGCCAAGAAAGTCGAGCTGCAGAATCTGTCGTCGCGTTTCAGCGCCGCTGTCACTCAGTCAACATCCGCAACCTCAGTGGCATCCGCATCCGCATCCGCAACAGGAGCGGATTCAGCAGCAGCGGCAGCAGGTGAGTGACCCGAAGGTTCACGCATTTATTTGCTCATTTCACATTCTATCTCTTGTGCTCTGCCTGCCCTTCCTCCTAACCCCATTACAAACGCATTAGGGATTGGTCGAGTGGTACACAGTATGTGTGTGTGTGTGTGGGGGCGTGGCGGGTCCAGGCCCAGCTGTGCCTCTTGGCAAAATTCGGGAATTATTCAAATTCCCACTTGGCCGAGCGCAAATAAACGAAACGCGCGCCGCGCGCAACAGAACCCAATCTTCTGCTTCTGTCTCTGTCCCTGCCTCTGGCCCTACTCCTGCTGCTGCTCCTGCCTCCACTTGAAGCCATGTGTATGCTCAAGTGTGTGGCCCTTGTGTCCGAAAATAACAGCGAGCAGAGCCGTGCAGAGAGCAGAGAAAAAAGCAGATATCTAAAAGCCTGGCCCTGTTGTCTGTCCGCCAATTTCAAAGGTAAACACAAGAATCGAAGCGAAGTGCTTGTCAAACTGTAAGCTCTGAGTGGTTCAGCTCCCCCCAAGAGGGCGGCACAGATAATTGAACTGACCCACCGCCCTCCTCGAGGACCCAGTTGACAACAGTCCCTCTCCAGTAGCCCACACTAGTTTTTAACGAGCATGACGAAAGCTTCTTCAAGACATGCGGGAAAAACAGTTTTGAGGGTACATTTTTCAGAGAATTTAGAATTAGTCTACGGGGAATATTCATTTTATGGTATAAACTAGAATTAATGGGAACAAAATTTAAAGCAATGGGAAGAAACAAGGCTTAAGCTTCGTCTTTAAAGCTATATTCGATTCTATAAAAACGAGTCCTTACCAGAAAATTATTTTTCAAGACTTTCGAGTTGGAAAAGAAGTTTAAATTTAAGGTGTCTATAGAAAAGATATAATAGAAAATTGTAAACAGAAGAATATCTTTAAAACATATCAGACTAAAGAGCGAACTGACAATATAAACATGAAATATGAAGTGAACCTTGTAAATCATTTAGAAGGAATCATTATTTAATTGAAAATGAATTCTACGAATTTTCCCACATTTTCTCTTCAGAAATTTGATTATATTTCCATCTCTGTAGTTTTTTTCCTCTTTTAATTATTTTTCCGAATTTTATTTCCTTATTTTCTTCTTCTTTTGGCGTAGCTAATTAAATTTAATTTTCGTTCTATTAATTTTCATTAGAAGTACTAATAAGATTCTCGAATCAAATGAAACTTTATGTACTACGTGCATTATGAACTGGGGAAAACACAAAGTCTCCGACCGCTTTCTTCACTTTCTCCTCCTCTCTCTCCCTCTCTCTCTCTCTCTCCCGCTGCAGTCAACCCGTTTCTCTTAAGGGTATACCAAAAAATTTGCTTCAAGTTTTTTAATTAACTCGTGTCGCTGCCTTTGGGGTTTTCATCCCCATCCCCCCTTCTTACAGCACTTTCCCAACCCGTTTTTATTGTTTTTGCAACTGATCCGATCAGTTTGAGCCTAAAACAGGACAATAAAAATGTATTTGACTGACTTAAAAATGTCCTGTAGTAGCGGGATTATAAGCTATGATTCTTGATACATTTTGGTATAATATTTATATTTTTTTGTAGTAAATATTTTATTATACTGTCCTAAATCATTTCTAATAAGAGAACGAAGTTGGACATTTAAAAAACATATTAACACTATTTTTTCGTGCATTTATTTTCTAAGAAACTTTCACATAATTTTATAAAATTAGGTTTCTCTGTTTTTCACCATATTTTTTACAGGGTATTCTGTAAAAATAAGTCAAACAGTCGGGCCCAAAGTAATTATTGGCACATTTATGCAAAGGCTCGTGCCCGTGCCGGGTTCACATGATATTTTAAATATATAATTGCCAGCTAAAATACGTATAAAATACCCCCGACTTTGGGCTTACTTCCCCACTCCAGCCTCCGCTCCGCTCCCCTGCCCTGCCCCTACTTGGTATTGCTCCCCAATTCCCTACTAATTGCGCGTCCGTCCGTCGCCAAACAAAGGCGAACACGGCTCGATGGGTTTTCTCTTTGGGCTCGCAACGAAAACATTTGTAAAAACTTAAAAATTGCAAACACGTCTTCATTGTTTACAAAATGTCGGCCGGAAGCAGGCGCAAGTCGCACCGACCCGCAAGCCCTCGTCCCCGCACCCGTTCCCACCTCTGAGTTCGATTCGCCATTGTTCCCAGGACGCAGCAGTCCTTGAGTGTGGGGAGAGCAGCAGCGAAAAAAAGGAAATTTTAAATTTTAATTAAATCATGTTGTATAGAATGATGCACGTGGGAGCGTCAAGCTCGAAGTGGGGGCGGGGCACCACTCCTCCTGCCACTCGACCGGGCACCCGACTCAATGATGATGGTCGCGATAAGCGCTCCGCTGGGTGTGCTCAAACGCCACCAGGCACCGCTCACAAATATTGCCTACTCCAGGAGTAGGCACTGCCCTGCCACCGCTCCCTGCCGCTCCATCTGCCCCTTCGAGCTGTGCACAGAGTCAATTGAGCTGGCAAGGGGCAAGACGGAGACCGAGACGCTTTCGCTCTGCTCGGTCTGCGCGTTCTGCTCTCTTGCTCAAAGCGTTTAATAACGCATTTCTCTAGCGAAAGCGTTCGCCGTTCGGCGTTCGCCCGATGACTCTCCAGATACTTGTACAATTTGCTAAAGATTGCACATCGAGCCCGGGAAATTGGCTTCCTGAATGTCTTGATTAGATGCCGTAGATCGTAAGTGGGCTATAGATAGATGCACTCGAAATACAGTTAAGAACTGACAGGGAACATAAAGCCAATAGATTGACTGGTAATGAGGAGGGCAGCAAATATTCTAGCACTTTAAGTGCAAAATGTATCCATTTTCAATGGGTAAATGGTATAATTACCGCACACCGCTCCTATAAAGCGAATTTTTTGAATTATAAGAACACTAGAAAAGCTAGAAGCACCAAATTTGGTATTAAGATCTCTGGTAACATAACACAGAATGCGGACTTTCAAATTTTGGATGCCACGCCCACCGTCCCCAGAAATCGATTTCGTAAATCAATAAATCAAATAATTGGAAAAGTAGAAAAAAGTTACAAATATGCTAAGAAATGATAGTAATAAAATAAGATTAATTTATTACAACGAATTCTAAGTCTCTATTAAGGTAATTAGAACTCTTAAACTATTTTTCCAAATCATTTTTCAATCTACCTGAATTTATATATATCACTTCTCTCTGCCTGGCAAATCCCACATCCTGTGCAGGTGCTCTACTTCAAGCTCTACTTCAGCTCTTCTTTCTTTGCAAGTACTCGTCATTCATTTCGTTTCATTTCGATTCGTTTCAGCAGCGACAGGAACAGGAATGGGAACTGGAACCACTCCGACGCCAAGCTTGACGCCGACTACGTCGACGGCATCGCTGGAAACGCAATCAACTGTTATAATTTCGTTTAAATCATCGCAAACACCTGTGCAGTCTCAGCCAACGTCCACGGAGCGAGAGCGAGAGCGAGAGCGGGACAAGGAACGGGAGCAGGAGATAAAACCCATTGAGCTGGGGGAGGAGGCGATGGCTGTAGTGTTGCCAGCGCCGCCTGGTTACGGCACGCCCACCAACTCGCTGGCCTCGAGCAATGTGCTTAAGAAGGTCGCCAGTTTCTCGGTCGACAGATCCTCGACGGGCGGCAGCAGCAGCACCACCAGCATAGCGCAGTCACAGGAGGAGCAGCGTGAGCGCGAGCGAGAGAGAGATAAGGAACGGGAGCGGGAGAAGGAGACAACGGAGCAGCAGCCGTCTGGAGCGGGAGCGGGAACTGGAGCTGGAGCTGGCGGCGGGTCGCGGCGCGGTTCATCATTTGTACCGGAAAAGTTAAGCTTCGCTGCATACGAAAAGTTCGAAGGTAAGTCTACCCGAAATATTCTTCTCGCTCAAGTCAAGCGTGGCACCAGGGGGGAAAGAGAGAGAGAGAGGGATGGGGCCTGCTCCTACCTGGTTTAAATACAACTCGAAGCGTGCGATTTTTGCGCATTTCTGTTTGCCTTTTTCGTTAAACTCGGCAAATTGGCGCCACGTTTGATTGCGTTTGTTGTTTGCCCAAAGTTAACAATTAGTTTACGCCCACTTGCCGCCCACTTCTCTGTATCTCCTACTCGGTTTCCCTTCTCCGCCTCCCCTGCAAATCAGTTAACCAATCAAAAGACAATGCCAACTTGAGTGAATCATTAGGCAAACGTTGGAGTTACTTACGCTTCTGGCTGTAACTGCTGGGCAAACAGACGCTCGAGTTGATTGTGGCGCCATCTATGTTGCGTGGCTGGTACTACGCAAGCTTCACTACTCAGAGGAAATACGCTAAGGGCTAAGGTTAATGGCACTTTAGTTGGTCCTAACTTTATTACGTTAATAAGCAATTATCTATTGATTTTTGCCTTTCGTTTACATATTTCAAGGGAAACTTCTCAGAGCAAAAACTTGATAGAAATATAGATAAATTGCAGTACTGTTGATATTTTTAAAACATTTCTAAAAGAAAAAGGCATAATATATCTTTCTTGATCGTCTTATATTAAAATCTAAAAATATATAATACTGAAATATTGGATACTTGCGATAACTATAAGGCTATAAGCCTGTAATAAAAATCTTTACATTATATGCCAATTCAAATTTTCAATTTCTTGCTTTCTTTTTTTATAAAAATAAATTTAGGATAAAATGTTTATACGTTGATAAATTTAAATTTCAAATATTCGATTTTATCAATGCATTTTCTGCATCTACTTTTTCTAGTCTATATATACATGATTAATTCCTTTGGATATTTTATACTCTATTTTTTTCGTGAGCTTAAATTTCAAATATAAATCTTTTTACTTACTTCATCTGCTTCGCATTGCTTCTTTCTTGAGCATTTTCGAAAATCCTCGAAAAATTACTCATCTTGCCAATTCAGAAGCTCTCCACGGGCTTCATATTCACGTCTGGCATTCGCGCTATTTGCGAGTGAAGTGCGATTACTCGTACTCGCATTCGTTAACGGTATTCGTAGTCGGACTCGTTGTTCTTGCTGCAGATGACAGCAGAGTTATAAATTACCGCTATGTAAATTCAAAAATTCTTGCCAGAAACCCCGTTTACCCTGCCACCCTCTCCTCTCGCTCTAACACTGCTGACTGTGATTAGATTAAAGTTTCACCTCGTTTGTGTGCGTGTGTGTGTGTGTGTGCCTGCTGCATACTTGCGGGCGGCGTCTTTAAATCGATGCGTCGCGTCTTTGGTATTTTCGCGAGCTCACAAACATGCCACAAAAATGCGCATGCCACACACAGACAAACCACAGCCAAACACCACACACACACACAGTCTCTCACGCCCTCCCACACCCCTACAAGCTTGTGGCATTTTTGCGCTTAAAATTCCAGTATGAAAATTATTTGTGCCTCGAACTATTTTTGCGAGCAAAAGTTTGCACCAAAGCGCCCGCTCAATTTTGTGGCCAGCTTAGGCGCAGCATCCGCTTTTTGCTGCCGGCAGGCAAGTGCCACGCCCACACGCAGCTCAAACTGCACGCTAATTGGTGGAAGCCGTTGGCTGGCAGACGTGAAGCGCGAGTCGCATCAACGTCTGCTGCAAATTAATGCAAACAAACATTTTAACGCCTCGACGGGCAAACAACAAACAACAATAACAACAGCGCAACGGGCAAGCAGTCAAAAAGCAGTTCTCGACTTCAAAATACCGTTCACACAGCTTGCCTGCTACAAATTCGTTCAGTTTATCGCACTCACAAGCTCTCATGCATAGAATCAAATGCTCAAAAAGTGATGCAAAATTGATAAAAAGCTGTTAGGCGCCGAATTAAGGCATGACACTCAAAGTTTTAAATAAACTAAAGTCTGAGTTTGCTAAACACAAACCTACAGACCAAATTTGGTATCTCTAGCTCTTGTATTAGCTGAGTTCTGTGCGTTCAAACAGACATACGGACAGACGGACAGACGTAATGGCTGACGGTTGGCTATTGAGAGTATATTTTTCTATTTGCTTGATCCACCACGCCTTCTTATACCCATCACATACATTTACATAACCCAATATACCATTTTAACTACTTTCGATTGTTGCGCGGTATAACAACAACACGAGAAGGAAGTGCAAAATGCACGAACACGCAATTTGCCGGCCAGCCACAGCCTCAGTCGGAGCTGCTTCTGCTGCCGCCCTCTGCCAGCGCTCTTGTTGTCACTGTCTGAAGTGGCCATCAATTCTTCTCGTGGCTTTGGCTCGACCAGAAGCTGCCGTTGCCTCCGCTGCTGCTGCAGCTTTTTGTCGCGACTTTTCATCAGGCGGCGACGGCGGCGGCGGCAGTGGCCAAAATCTGATTTATATGCCCCCGACAACGTCACGTTCTCTCTGGCCCAAAGAGGCAACCGCAACGAATTTCCACGCTCATCCTCCTTGTATTCTCATCCTGCGCTTCTCAGACTCATCTCGAGCTCAGCCTCGTCCTCAGTTGCATGCGAACAATGTTTGTGCAACGCGTAATGAAACAATATTTTGGTAGACGGATATAAGGGGGTTACAGCGGCCACAAGAGATCTGCTCGGCATACTTCGTAGAGCCGCGGGAAGGGGTATAACAAATGCTCACATATATTCCAATTGTAAGATCTCTGGAACAGCCAGAGCAGTAGAGTTCAAATTTTCCATATGAATAGCTGGGGTCCACATGTAGTTGAGGTATATTCCGAATTTCGACAATTCTGCAGAGCTTCTTCAATAATTCCAAATGGAAGTAGGACATTCCTACATTTATTTTCAGTTCAAACTGACAATGTTTTCAAATAATTCTTTACACACACACACACTTTTATGATTAGAATTTCATTATTTTCCAGCATCAGTATTGAAAACGAAGTGAGACTGAACAATACGTTTAGAATTGAGAAAAGGTTCTCCTTTTCGTTTGGTTCTTGTTGACTTCATTACAATTTCAGTTAAATTGAACCAAATTGATTGTGTGCACGCGAAAGAGATCCTGAAATGAAGATGAATATTTAAATTGAAGTTTACTTCCCAGTAACGGAGAGATATAGAGAGAGAGAGAGTGGGAAATTGTTTGATTCTTCATCTCTAGCAGACCCGATAAATATCGATTCGAAATCGATAGAGATATATACATACATATATATGTACGCAGAGAATTATTTTAGAAGATCCAATAGAAATGCCGTCGACAAAAGCTATTTGTAAGTATTAAGATTACAGGGTATTTTGCAGTCGGGCTTACACTTTCTGCTCTTTGGAATTTACTCTGCAGCGTTTCATTTTCGTCGTTTTCGTCATTTTCCTCGCTGTTGTCTGTTGTTTTGAGCGAAAGTGTTGGCTGCCGGCGACGACGCCAACGCCAACGCCAACGCTGACGCCTCTGCCAGCGTCGACGTCGACGTCGAGCATCATTTCTGCCGTTGATGAATGCAACGCATGCATGCGTGCAGCGCGCGCTATGCTGCGCCTTGCTTCCTTCTACCACTTCCACTTCCTATTCCGCTGCTCTGGCTCCGGCTCTGGCTCTGCCACGCCTCCACCCCTGCACACTTGACAGGCAACGAAGCAGTTATGCAAATTTGTTGGCCACCGTTTCGCGCAGTTTCATCAAAAGTTGCCCGAAAACAACGTCGGCTAAGTTGGCGTTTATAGTGCAGAGCAGGCATCTCCCCCGTCCCCCGTCCCCCGTCCCCCGTCCCCCTCCCCCCGCACACTATACCCAACTGATGCCAGGGGCTGCCAGCGCATCGCCACTTCGTCGGGCCTATCAATGACGAAACTCGTCTCTTATCAGCTCTGATTACACGCGCATAATGACCATTGTTGGGGACTCCCGACTCCGACGCGATATCTGAGTGCCTCTCGGCACGGGGTTTTGCATGGGGGATTTCGATGCGCTCGTATTGCCCTTTGATTGGGCTTTCAGCGACGCAATCAATTGGGTTGCTCTTTGAGAGACTTTTTAATTAGCTGGCAGAAATTTCAATAAATCCGTAAGCAACTGATTTGTTATAGAAGTTAAAGTGGACATATAGCTAGCTATTATATACTAAGAGTAAATAATATATAAATATATAATATCTAAATGGATTAAATATTCTTAAAAAAAAAGGTTACTCCTTATTAAATTTTCTGATTTTTTAGAATTTTAAATTTGGAAATTTGATAAATCGATTATAGAAAATATAGAAGACATCTATAGAAAATATAATTAATATAAACTGGATAATTCAAATATATAGAATGATTGAAAATATATGCTGAAATAGCTTTTTGGATAATTTTTTTTTCTTCAAAATTTTGAGTTTTCCAAATAGAAATATACATAGATGATACACACATATTGAAATAGTTGGATATTAATGATAAAATCCTAACATAGTATATACGTAATAATGCTATAAAGTAAATGAATATAGCATGTATTTTTTTATTATTTATAATTATTTATTATTTATTTATATTATTTATAATCTGCAATTCCATATGGCACTTTCGACTCTCCTTCCTCATTATCTGCTCACTCCTGTCAGCTGTTAAGCATTATCAGTTACACTGGTCGACTTATTTTAAGACCCCTTTCAATGACTAACACTCGAAACGGACAGTAAAAATAAAACCATTCAGATTAAAGTCGAAATATCATAAACCGCTTTAATTGATCTACTACAACGCAAATATCAATCGAACTACATAAGTAGAACAATTTAGAAACAAAGAAAAAGCAATAAAAAAATTACATTTGTGCTGACTTTTTATAATATATATGATTATAGATTATATAGGTATATACACTGAGATATAGATTAGTTTTCCCACTTGAAAGACAGCAGATACTTTTAAGACTTGTCCGCATTTTGATATCAGGCTTGACTGATTTCTGACTAATGTAAACAATTCTCGGGGCTTATCACATCAGATTACAGCCAAAAGTGAGTCAATGGCAACTTCGAACTCTTCCGTGACGCACTTTCCGCTGCCAAGAGATGTGCGTGGGAAAATCAGAGTATAGCGTCAGGCGTCTCCCATAAATTTAGACCAATGATTCAGGGGCAAGGGAAAAGCGCGAGAGAGCGGAGCCCTCGACTCGAGAGAGTTTTTGCTATCAGGCCGTGACTGATAAGAGCGAGCGACCTTGCCAGGTCGTTTCAGTGCGCGGGTTGGCAAGGGATGCGCGACTCGAAAAGTCGTGTTGTTCGGCTGATAATTCCGATAAGCGGCGACAACATTTGATTGCGCCAACTAGAACTGGAGAGAGCGCAACTGCTTTTAGTTAGAAACGCGCGCGGCTCGAGTACAAATCGATTGGTTAGAAGTCTTTCCCAGCAAGTAGAATGTCCTGCAGTACAGGAGCAGCAGCTGGACGCGCGCTGAGCAACTTCTGGTGCACGCTGCTGGCCAGGCACGCGCGGCTGGAGGAGGAGCAACAGCAGCAGCAGCAGCAGCAAATGGAGGCTGATCACGTGCTAATTAGGCGGCTGAATTGTGGCATTATGTGGCGTCAGCCGGATGCGAGCCTGGAATCAGCGCATTATCTACAGCGCGTTCGGCGCGCGCGTCCGCAGAGGCCGCAGCAGCCACCTGATGTCGCCGCCCTCGACTGGGCAGCATCTGCTGCGCCTCCCTGCCCGTCCACGTCTCCAGCCGCCGCCTCCACCAGTCCAGCCACTTCCACCCTCAGCATAAGCGTGCACATTGTCAGCCTACGCTTTGACCCACACGCGCCTGACCCACAGCTGGCGCTGGCCAGCGTTTTCCTGCCCCTTGCCCTGCCCCACGCCGAGGCTGCCTCAGCAGCAGCGACACGCGCTGACAGCCAGCGTAAGTTTTATACAGCATACACTACACGGAGGGGTATGAGCACTACGCGGGGAGCTCTGTTTTAGGTGAAGGAGTTACTGGTGAAAATTGCACAATTTTTTAATAATATTGCATAGTTCAAACTAGACAGATAAAGCGACAATCTAATGATATAGATTTGATTAGCTGTAAAATTTGTTGAAAAGCTTTTTTTCATTATTTTTATTTGATAAACTTTGACTGTATCTACAAATTGATATGGTATTCTGTAGTAAAAAACTAGTGCTGCTTGAGTTTTTCCCACGTGCTGTAAGTCTATAATTTAGACTTCGTAGAGCTTATAGACAAAACAAAACTCTTGAGTACTGCGTGCTCTGCTATATCAGTGATAGTTTTACCTTATCAATATAGTAGTATCAAAACATTCGAACTAGTATGATGAGAGCAATTTTTAATATACTATATATAAATTTATATTATGTCTGTTTTAAAATATATAAGTCAAAACAGTTTATAATGCTATATATTTGCATGTGCATATTTTACTATATATACTCCAAAGTTCAACATAAACTATTATAAATATTATTATTTTCAATATGACTACACTTAGTATTAAGTATTTATTTCTGCCAGCTCTTGATTAAAAAGCATTAGAATATATAATATGCAGTTGTATATCATCAAAACATATTTACTCTTTTAGAAATACCATAAAAATGATATATTATAAATATATATTTTACTAGACGAGTTTTTCATAATTTCCGTATACAAAATTGTACTATCAACTTGATTGAAAAGCATCAGAGTCAGCTGCAAACAGACAAAGCCATATATCATTTATATCAGCTCAAGCAGAGTATCTTATCTTCGTTTTCGCCTGTCGACACCTTCTTTATTTCTTTCCATGTGCCTCTTTTTTTTGCCTGTTGTGCGACTTCTTTTGGACAACAGTTAAATTTATTTATGCCTAATGTTTTTGGTAGCCAACACGTCTGCAGTCTGCGCTCTCCCTCTCTCTCTGCCATACTAAATTTCTTTTGACTTTTTCACACACACTCACACACACACACACATAAATCATTGTGTCCGCCTGAATATGTGGGCCCAGCTGAGCTCAAAGTTTATAGAGGCAGGGGGGAGGGGGAGTCTCCCTCTGCCTGCTCCCATTACTTATGCTGCTCACTCACGCATAGTCTCATGCTGTCTCTCTCTCTCTTTCTCTCTCTCTCTCGCTCAGGCCAAATGCTGATCAAGTGGCTCATCTCGACGCTGCAGAGCAACTGCAGCAGCATCAACTCGGGCACGGAGTGGCTGAACGCGATGGTGCTGCAGTTCTGCAACAATCTCAAATATGTCGGCGTCCTCAAGCAGATCTCCAACGAGCAGCAGCAGCAGCAGCAGACGCACGGGCAGCAGCAGCATCAGCACTCGCAGCAGGATACGTTATCCGGATTTAGCGTAAGTTCAATGTACTCTTCAGCTCCTACGGGAAATTGGTCAACGGGCGGAAGTTGTCAGCGGCGCGAGCGGAAATAGAGCCCGCTGCACGTAACTTAGTTTGCAGCTGCGAGTCGCAGTCATTAGCTATTGATAAGCCTCCACCTGGACTTCTATTCCTAATGCCCCTTTCCCAACCCACTTGCATTTGGCCTCCAGCTTAAGTGCAAGTAGAAAGAAGTCGATAGTTGCATGCTCTTGCTGACTTTCCTCCGATTGTTCCTTCTCTTAATATATATATATATAATTATTCTATATATTCTATACATTTGAGAATTTTCTAATTTATTAAAAAAAGGTTTTTAGACTTATAGTATTTTCTAAAAAACTGAATTTATGTTCAATCGCTCCATCTATAAGATATTATAATATTTTTAGGAATTCGTTTGTTCCTATGACAGCTGTATGTTATAGTGAACCGATGTTAATAAAATTTGGTGGAATTATTAGATGCATTATTTAAATAAGACGTTACAATTTTGGTTAGGATATCTTGAAAATCAACAAATATATTGCGCTATGATTTATTGCAACTATATGATATTATGATGACAGCTTGCGAGAATGTGTGGAAACTTACTTAAAATTTGATGTAGCGAGTTTGCTTGCAATATTTAAAAAAAATCCGAAAATCGCCCGATAATTTTTATGGCAGCTAAGTGTTATGTCATTCCGATCTGAGTCATACCGATTTATATACAGCATGTAAAAGAAAGTAGTATGTGTGTCCAGTTTCGACAAGCTAGCTTCAAAACTGACGGACTAATTCACGTTGCAATAGTCGAACGGACAAACGGACAAATATTTATGCCTGGATTTACTCGAGTATTAATGTTGTATACGAATATATAAATTTATAGCATGAGATATGCTTTCTTCTGTGCATTGCCAACATCTGGCCATAATGTTGGCGCCCTCTGCGCGAGAGTACAAAAATGCACCGCAAAGTTGTGACCGGAAATTAGCAATTCCATTGGCCAGGCAAATCGCAACGCACTTTGGTCTGACGTCCAAGCTGCTGTGCTTGTCACTTCCCCACAGAGCGCCCACCGCCTGCCACGCCCAGCTGCTGCTGCTGTTGCTCCCTCCACGTGTCCGGCTGGAAGTGTCAGAACTTGTTAAAACTTTGCCGTCAACTCAAATTCGCAGCTGCAGCCAGGCCTGTGCAGGCGCTGCATGTTATGTAATGGGCGTGGCAGTTGCCCCATGGGCAGTGACTGGACTATGCCATATAGTTGTGCGCGTCTCGACTGACTGACTAAACAAATCAAAGTTAACCCCGACAGCACTAACCTAGTCTTAGCCCCTACCATGTGCTACGGCTAAGGCATCCCCCCATCTCCCTGCCACTGCATCAGGCTAATGTCAAGTGTTATTTGGCATTACAAACGTCCAAATAATCAAGCACTTCGTTCATGGGCCCAAATTAGTTTAGGCCAAAAGTTTTAGCCACAGCAGCTTAACCTCAAATCCCTGAGAGCAGGAGAGAGAGAGAGTGGGAGGGAGAGGGGCAGACAACACCGTTAAGTGATTTTCTATGTGATGATACTTGAGCTCTTCAGATTATGATATCACAAATTTCCTACTGTCTCTCTCTCTCTGTATCTCCCTCTCTCTCTCACACTCTCTTATATTCCCTTATCGCTTGTCCCGTTGTCAATGTGCGCGTCATCAAGTTTTTGGGCAACAGGCCAGAAACAGCTACCAGCTTAAGCCAGCGACTGCTTAGTCGCAGTCTTAGTCTCTCTCTCTTTCTAGCTACGCTATCGCCCTCTCGCTCACTCCCTCAGCTCATTGAAAGTTTGTGCGTTTTTATTACTTTGCGGCAAGTTCAGCGTTTATTATTATTCTCTTGTCTACGAGGGTAGAGAGAGAGGCGAGTGGGCAGACAGGGAAGTAGAGTGAAAAGCGAGCGGAAAAATGAGAAACTTTCTGTTGGCGAGTTGCAGTTTGGTTTAAATTACAGGGTATGCGAGCATATTGAGCTGTAGGTAGGGCGTAGTGCATGCAACGAAGTATGCATAGGCATCTCGAGCGAAATTCAATGGTATTTTAGTGGTATCTACTATATAATTTAAAGGAGCCGAAGTCCGAAAGAGAGTAGGGATCGTTTATATACCCTATATACCCCTTGTATATGCTCTCAAAATTGACTAGTAAAAGTTTTGAGCATTATTTGCTTGGCATAAAGCAAATCGCGTAAACTTTTATGAGCTAAGAATGTGAATCTAATACTAAGAGGGAAATGCAAGTAGAGTAAGCTGTAGGCGGGGAAAACTTCCCTTTGAATTGATTATGAATAGGAGTTCATAGTTATATTAAACTAATAATATTGAAAAAAATAATAAAATTAAATATATATGTCTATATCAGCTTTACTTACTAAAACAGAAATGCATTTATTTTTAGAAAATTGTCTGCTTTTTTTAAATCTCTATAGCTTTACCCGGAATAAATTATCCCCCATTCGGGCATATGAATAGAGAATAGAGATTTTCTTAATATTTAGAAGCTTGTTTTAATCATAAAACTAACCAGATTTACTTTCACTTTCTATACCGAAATTATCCAGATAAAATACATAGTTTTAGGTTGGGGAAGTATTCCAAAATAATAATTGTTTTTTTATTATCTTTAAAATTTTCAGAAGTTGTGAATTTATCTATCAGGAAAAGTTAGATTTAGTCTACATTTCTTATCACATATATCCTGTCTATAAGTTTGTTGTTTTAGGTTAGGTTAGGTTGTTGTTAGGTTAGGGAAATATAGAAATATGTTTAATTATTATCTGCATATCTTCTCTATTATTATTATTAGTATTTTACTAAAACTGTTCTAAAGCCTTTGTATCTATCCAAGTCTGTATTTCTCATTTTTATATGCTTCTCACACATAGAAGTTTTTAAATTGCCTAATTTTTTCTGTTTATATATCGGTCATATACCTAAATTACCCATATATGATACTATATAGCAACTGCCTCTATCTCCTGTCGTATCATTCAACATTTCTCGGAAATTTTCCTTGTGCGAAATGCAATTAAAAATTGAAATTCAATTATGGGGCGTCATTTCACACTCCCAGAAACACACAGGCAAAGACACCTGGCACACCCACTTTCCACACACACACACACACACACACATCCATCCTCCCCCACTCGCTAATCAGTTCGGGTTGACGAGTTAAGGCAACTGCAGAGAAATGACGATTCCAAATCAAATACAACAAGAACAAGAACAACAGCATTTGCTGAGGTTTGATTCTATGTGTGTGGGCGTATGTGTACGCAAAATGTTAGCTGGGGGCGTGGCAGCGTTATCTCACTTAACGCCATTTGCTCAAGTGTTTGCACTTTGGCGTAGTCTGCAATTTGCATGCTGTTGTCACTTTTGTTGCCCATTCCCATACCCTTCTGATTCCCCATTCCCCCTCTCCGCTATCCCTACTTGCTCTTGCATTCATTCTCAATGCTGAACTCTCCTAATCCCCAAGCAAGTGCAGCCAACGCATGACATCTTCAAATAGAGGTGAGCAGTAAAAAGGCAACAGTAAAACTAGCAGAATACATTGGGAAGAATCAAGGCGAATCCGAATTCTGTATGCGCTTTCAATTCGATTGAGGCAGTGTTGGTCAGCGTAATCAGCTTTGTTACTTTGTCTATAAATACTGTTTTTACTATATTAATAATAATATTAATATTAGTATATATAATAAAGTAGTTGAAATATGGAAAATTAGGGAAAGCCCGATTTCTAGATATGCTTAAAAGTTTAGAAAGGCTGTTAGTGTTGGAAAACGGCTTTAGCTTGATTATTGCATATGTTAATACTGTTAATATAATGGACTCCCATTCTGATAACGATTTAGAATGTGTTCATTTTTGAATTGCGCTCGGTTAGGTAGTTGAAAAATTAAATACAGTGCTGTAAAATGCCTTATAGGTACGAAATTCATCCAATATTATGCTCTCACATCCTGGTTTCTGTGCATTATTATGTTTATTCAATAATATTGATTTTATATAAATATTTAAACTTAAGTTTTTAGAAAATATCTAAAATCAATAAAATTGGAAAAGGTTCCGAGTTTTTTTTTTAAATATGCGCTGTTAAAAACAGATTAAAATAGATTCCAATTCTATTTAATTTTTTGGAGTTCTCAGAAATAATAATACTAATAAATTAGATAGAAATAAATTAATTAATTGAATATTTATTCCTAAATAAAATGAACTAATTGAGATTCAGTTTAGTATTGAGAATATATACTTCATAACAAAACCAGCTAAATCTGGATGATTCCGATTTAATTGCCATTATTAAAAATTTCTTAAGAAAAATAGAAAATTCTATGGCTTATGTAGGATTTATATTACTGCCGGTGAGAGATGCAAATGGCATTTTCTGCCTGATTTTGTTGCTCCTGCTGGATGAAAGTAGAGACGCTCCTTCAAGCAGTGCCAACTCCCACACAAACCTGACCCCATAGTCAGCCAATCCAAAAAGCAAAGTTCCTGCGACCTGACGACGTCGTATTCCCGGAGCGAGCAACAACAATGAGGCAGCACAAGGGTTTACTGGGAACGAGCAGGTTGCCTGGGGAGCAGGGGCGGAGACGCCGGAACGGCGCTGGCTTTTAAGCTTTGTCGCTCGGGCCACTCCAGAGGGAGATGGAGAGGGAGAGAGCGCGGGCGCACTTCTCGCAAAGGGGCATGCTGCTGCACTCCAGCTGCAATTAGAAGTCAATGGGCTAATGCGAGTTTATCCACTTTCTTGTCGTCCCCCGCGCGCAGCCCTACGAGATGTACCAGTGGACGCACACGGAGCAGCCGACAACGTCGCTGCCTCTGACTCCCGGCAAGCTGGACAAGGTGGCCGCGTGGCCGTTCTCCAGCACGCCGGCAGGTACAAGGCAGCTGGAGCTGGCCGGAGCAGCAGCGAGCAGCGGAGTAGCCGGAGCAGGAGCAGGAGCGGCAATCGCATCCGCACAACTCGATGGCCAGAAGCTGCTGCAACAGATCCTGCGCAAGCGCCTGCTCAACTGCGCCACGCTCGCCGAGGTGCACGCGGTGGTCAACGAGCTGCTGAGCAGCGTGGATGAGCCGCCGCGGAGACCCTCGAAGCGCTGCATCAATCTCAACGAGCTGCTCAATAGCAGCGAGACGACCATCTACGAGTGCAACAAGCCGCCACCCACGACGCCGGCGCAGGCCGAGGGAGGCAGCAGCAGCAACAGCAACAGCAGCAGAACCTACGCGGATTGCGGCACTCAGACGGATGCGGAGGCGGAAGCGGAATGTACGTGTAAGTGTGCTTGTCTGGCGGAGGAGCCAGTGCAGCAGCAGCTGGAGCAGTGTCAGAGCCACAATGGTGCAGTCGCGGCTGCACCGCCGCCTCCACCACCAACACTACCGCCACCACCTCCACCGCCACCACCGCCGCCGTCGTCCTTGTCTGGAGCAGCAGGTGCACCGCCTCCGCCGCCACCGCCGCCGCCACCACTAGCAGCTGCAGCAGGCAGCACACCGCCACCGCCACCACCGCCGGCACCAGCACTCGCCGCAGGTGGTGTGCCACCGCCGCCGCCTCCGATGAACAGCAGCAAGGCGGGTGGACTGCTCTCGCCGGCTCCGCTGCCAGATCCTGCCGAGGGTAATTGGTTCCATCGCACAAGCGGTAAGTCCGCAAGATGCTCCCGCTCTCTCTCATTCCTTCGCAAGATCCTCACTCTGCTCTCTCTCTCTCTCTCTCCCTCTTCTTTCCTCGCAGTGCAGCGCAAGAGCGCCGTCAATCCGCCAAAGCCCATGCGGCCGCTCTACTGGACGCGCATTGTGACCAATGTGCCGCCGCCAGTGCCGCGCCCGCCCTCGGTGGCCAACTCCACGGACAGCACGGACAACAGCAGCAGTTCGCCGGAGGAGGCCGGAGCCGCAGCAGCAGGAGCAGTAGCAGCCGGAGCAGCAGCAGCAGGTGCAGTAGCCTCAGCAGCATCCATACACCCGCCACCTGCCGCGCCCGCAGCGCCCATTGCTGTGCCGTCCACGAAGGAGATCTGGACGGAGATTGACGAGACGCCGCTGGACAACATCGATGAGTTCACCGAGCTCTTCTCGCGCCAGGCCATTGCGCCGGTGACCAAGCCCAAGGAGCTGAAGCCGAAGCGCGACAAGTCCGTCAAGGTGCTCGACCCGAAGCGTTCGCGCAACGTGGGCATCTTCGCGCGCAGCCTGCATCTGCCGTCCAGCGAGATCGAGCACGCCATCTACCATGTGGACACGTCGGTGATCAGCCTGGAGACGCTGCAGCAGATCAGTCACATACGCGCCACGGACGAGGAGCTGCAGCGCATCAGGGAGGCCGACGGCGGCGATCTGCCGCTGGACTATCCAGAGCAGTTCCTGCGCGACATCTCGCTCATCTCGATGGCCAGCGAGCGCATCTCCTGCATTGTCTTCCAGGCCGAGTTCGAGGAGTCGCTGACGCTGCTGGTGCGCAAGCTGGAGACCGTGTCGCAGCTGTCGCAGCAGCTGATGGAGAGCGAGGACCTCAAGCTTGTCTTCTCCATCATCCTGACGCTGGGCAATTACATGAACGGCGGCAATCGGCAGCGCGGCCAGGCCGATGGCTTCAACCTGGACATACTCGGCAAGCTGAAGGATGTCAAGTCCAAGGAGTCGCACACCACGCTGCTGCACTTCATCGTGCGCACGTACATCGCCCAGCGGCGCAAGGAGGTGCTCAGTCCGTTCAACATGACGCTGCCCATACCGGAGCCGCCCGAGGTGGAGCGGGCCGCCCAGCTGGACTTTGACGAGGTGCAGCATCAGATCAGCGAGCTGCAAAAGAAGTTGACGGGTGAGTTGACACAGTTGACATGGCCATCAATACCATACGCTAATCTCCTGTCTCTCTCTCTCTCCATCCCCGCGCAGCCTGCAAGCAGACGACGGCGCTGGTGCTGAACGCCTCCAGTGAGCATCAGGAGCCCTTCAAGTCCAAGATCGAGGAGTTCACCGCGAACGCGGACAAGTCGATCGCCAAGCTGCACCAGCTGCTCTACGACTGCCGCGATCTCTTCCAGGAGACCATGCGCTTCTACCACTTCTCGCCCAAGGGCTGCACCCTCACGCTGGCGCAGTGCACGCCCGACCAGTTCTTCGGCTATTGGACGAATTTCACCAATGACTTCAAGGACATTTGGAAGAAGGAGCTCGCCATACTGGAAAACGAATTGTAGGCAATAATATAATATCACATTTAATTATTAGTAACTCATAATACTCCTCTCTATCTCCCTCTCGCTCGCTCCGCAGTAAACTGAAAAACATGAAGAAACATGCACAGGCGGAGAACCGTCTCAAGGCTTGCGCCAATGTGCAACCGAAGCGGCTTTCGTACAAGGAGCGCATGTTGCTGCGGCGCAACCAAAACTAGTTGTTAGTCCAAATTTTATCTTTAGTCTTTTTCGTTTAAGCTTTACAATTATAATAAAAAGAATCCAAAAATCGAACAATTCCCGCAGCAATTCGAATTATTCCAAAGCTTTCAAATCGCACACTAAAAATACCAACTGGCTAAAAATACCAACGCAATTTTGCAACACTGCCGGCACAGCACGCTTTTCTACACTTGCCACACAACATATCGAATATTTGGAGCAAATAAATAAGCAAATGATAAACAATTTTACTATACTTTTGTTTTTTTGATTGATCGTCAGAAAGTATTATCAATATTATTAGTAAACTTGCAATATGCAGATAACCAACTGGTCTTAAGCACTTTTCCAACACTCTGCGCTTTGGCCTATCGACCGACCGCCACTTGTGCGTCATATCGACCATTTTGAGTAAACAAGTGGAACTAGCAAACTGGCGCGCCGTCCGCAAATAAACATAAACAATTGCTTAACTAGAAAATGTCGCATCCGAACACCACACGACGCAAGCATGTGCTCAAGGAGATGATGGAGGACGACTACTCGCTGCCCAGCGAACAGCAGCAGATCGTGCGCGTGGTGAGCAGCCGCGGCAACAACCTGCACGAGGTCGAGTCGTCCGTCCCGGAGTCCGACAAGTTTCTGGGTGAGTGGAGAATCCACTTGCACTTAGATATTGCAGCTAATGGCATAGTGTGGTTGCAGTGTCCATGCCCAACAAGTTCCGCAAGAACGTGTGGGTCAAGCGCGGCGACTACATACTGGTCGAGCCCATCGAGGAGGGCGACAAGGTGAAGGCGGAGATATGCAAGATTCTGACGCCGGAGCACATCAAGGAGTACACCAAGGCGGGCGTCTGGCCGGAACGCTTTGCCAAGCAGCGCCCGGAGACCAAACAGCCGTCAGCAGCTGCAGATGATGCCAATGCCAGCAGCGACTCCGACGACTCGCTGCCCCCCAACACCAATCGCCCTGTGCCGGCGCAGGCGACGGACTCGGACGAGGAGGCGGAGGACAGCGAGGAGAGCAGCACGGACGAAGACTGAGCTCGCCGAGTATTTGTGGTGCATTACAAAAGTTAAGCTATGTATATTTTATAACGAATTGTTGTTTTCCTCTCTCAATTGTTGTAACAAAAAAATTGTGTCTTTACCACAGAAACCAAAAAAAAAAAAAGAAACGAAAAATATGCAAATTCTTGTTGTTGCTGCTGCTGCTGTTGTAACCAAAGTGCCTGCAATAAGCCACAGAAGCCGGCGATAGCTATGCGCGCTGAGATCTCTTGAAAGCGAGTGTGTGTCTGTGTGTGTGTATGTCTGTATGTGTGTGTCTTCTACTGCTCCTGGAGCTGCTCCTGCTGCTGCTGCTCACAGATCTCAGTGTTCTCCTTCAGCTCGTCGTTCGCCTCAGTCTCGACGGGCTGCAGCTTGGGCATGTCCGGCGCATCGTGCTTGGACTCCAGCGCCAAGGTCGAGGGCCTTGGCTTGGTGAAGGGAAAATTGCTCAGATCCTCGAGCTGCGGCGTGTGCACGGCAATGAGATCCGTTTGCGTGGAGCTGCTGTCACGCGACATGTCCACGTCTAGCTCGGGATCGGAGCTGCCGCTCTGGCTGCCGATGTGCTTCTTGAGCGCGTCCTGCGGCAGATTGCACACCATGGTCAGGCAGTTGACAATGGTGCCGATCGAGCTCTGCAGCTGCTGCACCTGATCGGTCAGCATTGTGCAACGCTTGGCCAGATCGTTGACCACAGCCGTGGAGTTCTGATCGAGGCACAATTGATGCCCGCCCGCCTGTGGTGCGCCCTCGCAGCCGAAGGCATCCTCCAGCTGTGCATCGCCGGCCTTGCCATCCGCCAGCTGCATCGTGGATACCTTCTTCCACAGCGCATTGATGGCCTGCATCTGCAGCTGCTGCACCTTGCGCTCGTTCTGCAGCTGCGCCTTCGTCAGCATCATGTCCTTGTTGAGCTTGCTGGAGAGGAAGCAGTGGATTAGACAGGCTCATGGAGTGCAGCATGGAGCTGGCGCAGACTCACTCGATGTACTCGTGCGTGCGCTGCTTGTGCAGCTTCTCGGCAATGTCTTTGGTTTTCTTGCGCGTGTGGTAGCCACGCCACATCTTCTGTATGGTCACCGCGGAGGATTCGGTCACGTGCTCTATCAGCCTGTCCGTGCAGTTCATGCTGTTGTTCTCCAGCTGCTGCTGCTGCTGCTGCTGCGCCCGCTGCGCTGCCATCTTGCGTATCGTCTTGAGCTTCTCAATGTTGATCTGCTCGCCGTCGTCGTCGGTGCTGCAGCCACCGCCACCTCCTCCTCCTCCTCCGCTACCGCCTCCGTCTGTTGCTGTGCCGATGCACTGCATCGTCGACTGCTGCTGCTTGTCCGTCTTGCGCGGACTGCTCGTGGGGCTCTGCATGCGTCGCAGCTGTGGACTACGCACACGCGGCAAATTCAATTTGTTGTCTAAAAGTAAATACGAGTCGAAAGAACTTATAAACATAAACATTTCAATTTTGATAACTAAAACAGATTGAAGCTGCGCCTGCTGCTGCTTCGGGCTAACGACATAATTCCGCCGCTCCATAGTGTTAGCATCTCGTGCGATTTTAAGGCCCTTGAGTACGACATTAGTTCGCGCGAATTTTTTGTGGCTTAAAATTTACTTTGTTCGATTTTTAGCGCTTCATGACGACTTTACTTCGCCACAAGTAAAGTGGCATAATTGCTTCTACAGGCGGAATTGTGTCGCTGCTGAGTGTCATTAGGTGGCGCGAGCTTATGTCGCTTTGAATTAACTACTGGCGATCCTAAATCGCCTTAATCAAATCGACTTTATTTTGATCGGCGAACTTATGTCGCTTTTAAAGCGCTTGAAAATGACTAGCATAATAGCACCTTCGAGCGGAATTATGTCGCTGCTGAGACGCTCAGGTGACGCGAACTTACGTCGCTTAGAATTAACTTTTGGTGACTTTAAATCGCGTTCGGCGAATTTATGTCGCTTTCAGATGACATACACTCGCCGTATATTCCCACATTTTTATTATGCAATAAATCTACGGCGAATGTATGTCATCGGAGAGCGACAAAAGCTGGCCAGAAGTAAAACTTTAGATGCTCAGCAGCGACATAATTTCGCCAACATAGCAAATATGTCATCTCACTTGTAGTGAATTTATGCTATTTTAAAAATTTTAACAAATTTGCCAGAAGCGAATTCTAAACGACATAATTTCGCGCGATATTATGACGCTGAGAAACGCCATAAATTCGCGAGGCAAATACACTGGGCGAAATTATGACGCTACTGCTGCTACTGGCCTACCCTTGTTCTTGTTGCCCTTGGACTTGTGCAGCTGCGCATTGAGCGCCGTCGTCACGGTGACGCGCTGCGCCACGGCAGCGGGACAGACATCCGGCGACATGAGCGTCTCCGGCACAGGCACCATCTTCGAGGCGGCAGCCAGCGGTCCGCCCGACGGCGTCTGCCCAATGAAAGTTTGATCTGCAGGTGGAGAGAGAGAGACAGAGAGAGATGAGTGCAAGCCCAAGGGCAAAGTAGTCTTCACTCTTCACCATTGTAGGGATTTGGCGTTATGTTGCGCGGCGTGGACTCCGTGGAGTTGTAGGTCTTGGTGGTCACGCTGCTGGACAGGCCGGAGAGCGAGGCCAGCGAGTAGCTGTCGCCGTCGTTCTTGATGTTCTCGATCAGCGAGGTGCTCATCTGGAGCGCGTGGTTCACCACGCCATTGTCGCAGCTGCTGATGCTGTTGTTGCTGCTGTTGCCGTGGTAGCTGTTCGCCATGGACTCGGGCGAGCCCTGGCGGCCGCTCAGGCGCGAGACTGCGAGGGAGAACAATGATGAAATTAGGCATTGAAAGCTGGACAAGATTCAGCAGTTGTGGGCTTACAACGCGGCGACTGTATGCGACTCGTGGGCTTCTTGCGGTGCGCGGAGGGCGACGTGCTGGCCGAGCTGTTCGCATTGTCCATGATCTCCTCCTGCAGCTGGCGCTGATGGTGCTGCGCCTTGCTGAGTATCAGGCGCAGCTTGCGATCGTTCTCGTTCTCCAGCGCCTTGCCCACCAGCGGGCAGACGGAGCTCAAGTACTTGGCCAGTGCGGCCTGGTCGCCCACGCGGAACTGCCGGCCACGCCCCTGGCTGTAGAGCCACTCAGCCTTCAGGCTCTCGATGGGATCCACGACGTAGCCGTCGATGAACTTCAGGCTCATGCACCAGTTGAGCACAAAGGGGCGATAGTCGAAGCCGCTGCAAGGCAGGGAGAAAGGGAGTACAGTCAGGCGAGGAAGAGAAGGCTGCGGCGATGCTGCACTTACTCCGGTCCCAGCGTCATGGTCACACAGGGGTTCTCCATGATGGAGAGACTGAGCAAGCCGCTCAGATGCGACAGCGTGCAGATCTCGTTCAGATCGTTGATGTGGTTCTTGGCCAGCGTGAGCGTCTCCAGCGACGTCGGCAGATACTTGTCGCACTGCCGCAGATGCGTCAGGCGATTGCCGTGCAGATTGAGTTCGCGCAGCGAGCGCAGGTACGACACATCCGAGATGCTGCCAATGCTGTTCTCCGCCAGATTGAGGCACTCGAGGTTCACGTTCATGTTGAGGTGCTCGATCGTCTTGATGTTGTTGCCCTCCAGATTGAGCACGCGCAGGTGCACGCAGTCCTTGAGGCCCTCGATGGAGAGGATGCCGTTGAAGGAGAGGTTCAGCTCGCGCAGGCAGTGCAGCCGGCAGACGCCGTACATGCGCAGCAATTGGTTCCGGCTCAGCGACAGCTGCAGGGCGAGAGGGCGGGGGGGAAGGATCAGTCAGGGGCCAAGGTAATTGTATGCTTGCATGATCTGGTCACCGTCTCGATCTTCAGGTAGGAGTCGATGTTGTCGATCTTCTGCAGCTCATTGTCGTCCAGTATGAGCTTGCGTATGTTCTGCGCGTCGTCCTGCTTTGGCACCTTCTTCAGCTGCTTCTTCGCCAGGTTCAGCGTCTGCCGCTCGCTGCTCTCGTCGCCTGCGAAGTGTAAACAATGAAGTCATCACAGTGCACGGTGGCAGGGGAGTGGGCCAGAGGGCCGGGGTGTGTACTGCCTGCCTGCGCCGCCGTTGTGCTTGGCTGCCTCCACCTCCGGCGCGGAGCCACCCCCAAAGTAGGCAGCGAATTGCAATGCACACGACGCCAGGCAGCGCGACAGACGCCGCAGCGCACAGCACACGCCACAGCCGGCCTGGCGCTGAGCCTACAGTCCCTACAGTCAGCTGCACGCTTACCGCTCATTTTCCAGCACCGAAATTCCTGCAGTCGTTAACTGATAAAAGCCAAATTCAGCCAATTGGCTGCTTACATTGGCGTCCACAACGAAAAATCAATGTTTGGGAATGCGAGTGCCCCCCTCCATTTGAAACCAGGGCTGAGCTAACACTTGCAGAGCTGTTAATAACAGCGCGCTTAAGTTAACAGCGATGCACAGCAACAACAGCGGTGTTTACTTAGCAGCTGCAGCTTAACTCGCTCAACTAAAAGAAATTCGATTTATAAAACAACATCTGTAGTTCATTAACATGTTTACTTACAAAACAAATCGTTTATTCAGTCATTTATTGATCAACATAATTACAAGGATCACGGATCATATTAACATCAGAGTATTTTATGAGCACTGTTAAACAACAGTTAAAATTCAACAAATATCATGTATTTTATCAGTCTATTAGGTAATATACAGTAAGTAAACAAAAGCGAACTCCACGATTCGGTATTTTATCACTTCATTAAGCCGCTCTGTTAACATACGCCGACTTTGAATATTTATTTTATGAGTCTGTTAAGCAGCACTGACATTTCATGTAGGTAATCATCAGTGTTGGGCAATTGCATTCGTCTACTCATTGGTATTTCTTATTTTTCGGAAAGCTGGTCACACTGCATTCTAAGCTTGCAGTTACAATTGAAAACAACGTGAAATTTGAAGCGCGCTCGTGTTTAACAGAAAACACAACACAGCATATTAAGAAGCTAAGGTTAACATGAAAAAATGTATATATTTTACTGCGCAACAAGTTAAGCAGAGATAACAGATCATGTAAGGGATTTTTTTTAGTCTGTTAAGCCGCACTGTTAATAATGACTGACAATCAGTAAGTATTATATTTTCACTATCTGTTAGGCAGCACTGTTGGCAGCTGCGTGGAGCAACACTGTTAACTCCTATCTGCTCATGGGTATTTTGGTGCTTCTCAAAAGCAGGTCACACTGCTGCTTGCTAAGCTTTCAATTGCAATTCAAAAACAATGCGCGCGATTTGTAGTGTGTGCGTGTTTATTAGTTTTGTTCTGTAGTTAAATGCCAACACAAAATATAACGAAATCAATTTGAATATATGAATTTATATGGAGCAACAGCTGCTCACTTCACATCATCGTTGGAGGAGTACACCTCGCTCACCTGGCAGGGCACACGCTCCAACTCCTCGATCAGCGACATCTCCTCCTTCAGATTGTTGAGGTACATGCGCTGTATGCGGCGTATCATGGGCGAGATCACCTTGGAGCTGACAATATCCTCGGCGCTGACGCTGAACCGCATCTTGGGCGTGCCGCTGCCCTTGCCCATGTGCAGATCGCTCTGCGACGACACCTGCCTGTCGCGCGAGGCCGCAGCTAGCGCTTGACTCTTGCCCGACGACGACAGATCCGAGAGGTTCAGCGAGGGCAGTATAGAGTCCTGCTTGGCCTCCAGCACCAGCTTGTCGGTCATTGCGTTCATCTGCGTTATAGACTTGTGGATCAGCTCCTGCATCTCGATCTGCGAGCGCACCACAGAGCGCAGATTCTCGCCGCTGCGACCGCTGATTACAGTCTTCTGTGAATCCGGCGCGGAGGACTCGCTGCGTGGGCCGAGGCGCGGCTCCTTCGTCGCGTACTTCGAGGTGAAGCGCGAGTTCATCCGCTCGCAGCGCTTGCGCGCCGAGTCCAGCAGCGCACTCGACGAGTCCGTCTTGCGCCTGCGCGAACGCTCCAAGCGCTCCGTGCGCTCCATGTGCTCCGTGCGTTCCGTGCGCTCCGTGCGCAGCGGCTGCTTGCGCGAGGGCCTCTCCCGGCACTCCTCCTGCTGCTGCTGCTGCTCCTTGCTCGAGGACTTGCCGAAGTGCGAGTTCTTGTAGATCATGCGATCCGCGTCGGTGTTATCGTAGTCCGCCCGCGGCCAGTCCGCGGTGGGTGTGGCACGCGACTTGCGCTTGTAGTCGGCGTACAGGCACGGCGAGAGCGCCGGCGACGGCGACTTGTACTTGGAGTCCAGCTGGCTGAGCAGCTCCTCCGTCTGCATCTTCGGCGCCGGGCAGCGACAGCTGTACGGACACGTGTGCTCATCGGAGCGTGGACGCGCCGCCTTGCTGCGCTTCGTCGATATGGGCAAAGCAACCGGCGGAGCGAGCGTTGACGCGTCCTGGTGGCGCGCCTGCTTGCGATGCACAGAGGTATGTGCGGTGTGGGTGTGGGGCTTCTCCGCGCGGCGTTCCTTCTCGGTAGCTGCCGCCGCCTTGCAGTGGTGCTCTTTGTGTCCCCGGGGTCGAGGCAGAGCTTCGTCGTGGTGCTTGCTCCTCAGCTCGCGGAAGTCCTTGGAGGACTTGGAGCAGAATGACTGTGACTTTTAGTTGGCATTTGTCAGGTTTACCCATGGAGCACTTACCACCTGGTTGTACTTGCACTTCTTCTGGCCGCAACGATGCTTGCGCCGCTCCTCCGAGTTCTTACGGTACGAGTCCATTGCCAAATTGGGAAAGTATCTTTTTTTTTTGGGAGCTCTCGTTGCGTGCGACTCGAAGCTCTGCTGAGAGTGATTGCTACACTGGCGACTGCTCTGAGTGCTGGCTCCAGGCTGGGCAGATGGAGAGAGAACAAGGCAACTATGTCGAAAATTTACAATCTATATATGCACATTTAACAATAAATAAAAAAATAAATAATAAATAATAATAATAAGTATGTAGAACACATTCACAATACTTTCTCCATAATTGCACTTGGCTTTGAGAAATATTGTTTAAAAAAAATATAGAAATAATAATAATATAGTTAAAGTAATAATAATAAATATAAATATAAAATAAATATAGTTAAAATAATAAAGTAATAATTAATATAAATATAATATGTTACAAGCTAAATTATATATAATTAAATGAATTAAACAACTACAGAGAACTATAGTCGTGTGAACTTGACAGCAAGTTACTTTTTATCCACTTTGTGCGGTAATTAATAATACCTATTATTAAATAAATCTCATTCATTTTAATATTATCGCGAGAACGCGTTTTTTTCACTAATTGATAGTATCATTTACATAAGTCATTTTTACGCATACAGTCAAACGCAAGCATTAAAGCTACACACTCTCTTCATTTCCACGCATACAGTCAAACGCAAGCATTAACGCGACGAAAGCTCGCACACACTGATTCCACGCATACAGTCAAATGATAGAAAGAGCAGGACAAAAACGAATGCTGCTAGTTGCGACTCTGCTGCGAGGTTCTGTGTGTTCATACATACAAACGGACAGACCTACGGATAATGACAATTCAAATTGACTATCTAGATATATAACTATATAATAAATCAAATAATTTTATTATTTACATTAATTTGTATTTAATTCCCTGCAATTTACTAAGTTTCTAACTGCAATAAACAGTTTTATATATATCCGAAAATGTATTCGTTGAATTACAATCAACTTTATATTATATGTTAGTATAGCCTGCAGTGCCCCTTAAACTGCAATTTATTAAGACTGTATTAAAAAAACTTTATTATTAATATAATAATAAATTAGAGATTTACAATAATTTGTATTTAACTTTTCTCGGAAATTTATTAAACTTTTAATTGCAATTATATTTTATATAAATATTCGAAAATTTATTTGTTGTTGAATTACAATCAATTTTATATTTACCAGGATGCGGTGCCTCTAATATTCCGATTTATGGAGACTACTGCATATTACATAATTTCAATCAAAGCTTTATTTTCATAGCTAAAAGTTCATGCGTAGGCCAGACCGCGCCTTCAAGCCAAGCTCAGCCGCATCAGCAAATCTACCCGATTGCTGCTGCCAATGCCTCGTCCAATCGAACACATCCGCTCGAATCGTAAAGTATCGTTCATTAGCTTCGCCATCATCATAATTAAAATGGCGCAAGTGCCTGCTAAGTTGCGATTAACAAGTTCCGGAACCAGTTGAGTGCTGCAAAGGATTGCAGAGAGAGCGAGAAGAGAAGAGCGCAAGCGGGCGCTCTCCCAAGCTCGCTCTCTCCGGCACGCACTACACCACTTTCGCAGCTGCGAGCTGTGCTCAGTCTTTTGCTGGCTGTCAACGTCGTCGGTTCGTGCTACGCGTTACGCTACGTCTGCTCCGTTTCGTGGTTCGCCTGAGTCCGTGCTGCTGCTGCTGCCGTCGTCGTTGTTGTTGTTGTTGCTCTTACTGCTGCTGCCGCTGCCGCTGCCGCCGCTGCTGCTGCTGTTGTCGCCTGCTCTGCTCGCAGTCGTCGTCACCGTCGCCGTCGCAGTCGCTGCTGCCACTTTGCGTTGCACGTCGTTGCTGTCGCGCCCTCTCCAACAGGCCCGGCACGGCCCTCGCCCCGCCCCGCTCCGCCCAGCCCCTACCGCTCCAGCAGCAGCAAACGTGCTGCGAACGCGTGTGTCTGCCTAGCCTATCTCTGCCAGCGTCGCAGCCCGTGTCCGTGTCCGTGAGTGCGTCTCTCTATGTATATGTACTACGTGCCAGTGCCAATCCAAGTGCCTGTGACTGTGTGTGTGCGCGCATGTTGAGGGCAGCATGGCCCGAGCAGCAGGCAGGCAAAAACGTTGCATACTTGCGGGCGCAGCGAATAATTACTTCAGTGTGCCGAAATTCGCACCTGCCAAAGCGAAGGCAAATTAAAACAAATTGAAAATTGCGCACAAAATTCCAATAAAATCAATTGTGTGTGTGTGAGAAGAAGCCCAATGATTGTCAGTGCTTAAATGCGAGAAACAACAACAGCAACAGCAATAAAGAGCAAAGCGAAAAGAAGACGAAAATGAAAATGAAAACGGAAACGGAAAATGAATGAAAATGTATGGAAAGCAATCGAAATAGGAAAATAGCAAACAGCAAAATATGCAGGCAGCGTCGAGGCTGAAACACAAATCTGACATTGGGCAGCAGCACGCACACGCACACAGCGACAGGCGCGCAGACACACACACACAGAGACACACACACGTCAACACAAGCCTGCGTTTGGGCCGATGAATGAACTGACATAAAACTTGACGAGCATAGCACGAGTGTGGAAGAGCACACACACACGCGCACACAAACACACACACACACACGTATACAACACATTTGAAAGGCCGTTATCGCAGCGTACTGTGTGTGCCCTTGTCAAGGCAAGGGAAATAGAAGCAGAAGCAGAAGCAGAAGCAGCAACCGAAATAGAAATAGAAACAAAAGCAGAAACTGAAACTGAAACCTTTTTTTTGGCATTTTTTGGAACGTGCCGCGCATTTGGCAGGGAGCAGCCGCAACGCAGAACTAAGGTGGGTCAAGTGCAAAAAACTCAAATGAAATGAACAAATACATTTCTGTTTAACTAGTTGTATACACGAAACGCAAACGCGAACGCCCACAACACACGACAACAGCAACAACAACAGTAAAAAATTCGTAGCACGCTTTGCAGCGCAGGCCTTCCCCTCCCCCTGCTTGTGCTTGTTGTTGTTGCTGCTGCTGCTGAGCTAAGCCCAAAAATAGAGCAACGATTACATGGCACATACACACACATACACATAGACACGCGCGCGCGTATGCAAATACATATGCAGCATAAATCATTATGCTTTGTCAATATAACACTTTCGAGTGGGGCGTAGGCGCAGGGAGGGGGCGGGGGTAGTTCTGGAGAGAGCCAGCGCCTCGCACATAGGCCAGCCCCAACGTGTTTTCTAACAAACAAAATGCTCGCACACACGCACACAGTGAGCGACATAAGTACAGGAAGTGACAGGCGCAGGGGGGGAGCGTGGAGCGGGGGGAGGGGGACTTCGCCTGTCTGCAGCAATTTTACTTCCTTGAAATCCTTTGCCAAACGCCAGCAGCAGCAGCAAAAACAACAACAACAACAACAACAGCAGCAGCGAGAGCAAGCGCAACTTTCGCTCTCTGCTTAGTATGCTGCGCTCTCTGCTGCTGGCGCTCTCTGCTGCTTGCGTCTTCTACTGCTTAAGCTCTCTGCTGCGTTGCGCTCTCTCGTTCTGCTGCTGCCATTAAGCTGCGCTCTCTGCTGCTTGCGCTCTCTGCTGCTTTCGCTCTGTTCTGCTTGCGCTCTCTCGTACTGCTGCTTGCGCTCTCTCGCTCTGCTGCTTGCGCTCTCTCGTTCTGCTGCTGCCTTTAAGCTGCGCTCTGCTGCTGCCGCTGCTTTGCGCTCTGCCGCTGCCGCTCTCTCTCGCTCTCTCTCTTGACGCAGTCGCTTGTGCTGCGCACACTGATTCCAGTTCGCAGTCGCTGGTTCGCCACAGCTGCCGACGCTTGGCTCATTTGTTTATTTTTAGTTGCTGTCATAGTAGCTCCACACACGCACACCCCTACACACACACACACACACTCTCACGCCCACGCTCAACACTTGCAATTAACTTGCAGTTAGGCCATTTCGGGCATTATTAATAGCCCGCCGAAGACAGCTACAACAACTACAACAACAACAGCAACAGCGACTGCAATTTGCTATGAAACTGGTTCAAGGTCGTCGAGCTGGCAAGCCCGAGAATACCGTTAGCCGAGGTTGTTGCACCGCACACTGTGCGCTGCAATCGAATCCCGTTGAGTTCCAGTAAAAGTGAAAACACCAAAGGGTTGGCCGCAGTCCGGTTTACAGGGGAGGAAGGGGGAGGGGCAGAGCGTGGAGCAGGGTAATGGAGCAGGGACTGCCACTGTTGGGGCTTGCGTGTCGCGGCGCTGGCGTCCATGACATGACGAGGCCTGCTTTACGGAGCTCACGTGTCAGGGGAGCTACTAGAGGGGAAGGCGTGCGAGGAGCGAGCGGGTGGGCAGGGGCCAACAGCAGGGCACAGCGACACCAAAGTGAGGTGTTCATTTCGCAGAGACGCGCATAAGCACACATAAAACAATGATATGCATAACACACACTCACACACACACTAACACACACACACTCGCGCATACATTTACACCTTGGCCCGCTAAATATCCCGGCAGGAGCTTACGTAAGCGCCGCCAACGCCAACGCTGCCCATAATTATTTCTGAACACCTTTTTCGGAAATTAACCCAAAGAGAGCGCACGCGGAGTGTGAGAGAGAGCAAGCGGTTAAGGGGAGAGAGAGAGAGTGCGAAAGAGTGGAAAATGGGCCTTCTAATAGATCCGTCATGAGTTCTCACATGTGCTGCGAGCGCGCTCCTGTTGGGAATACGGGAATCACGTCAGAGTAATAAATTTCTCTGGAATTTTTAATGCCATTTTCATTTATTCATAAGAACTTTTTACTTTTAATTTTGGTCTAAAGCTACGGAAGGTCACGCCTGGGGAGAAAGTTAAATATTCCAATTCCCCCTTTGGTAGACGAAACTTATTCTTAAATATATAATTACAGTTTTTAGTGGTTCTTCCGTTCTGAAATTACGTTCGGGGTCTCCTAGGATTTTTAATCATCTAAAGCAAATTTTAGTCATTGTAGATACCACATAAAAGATAAGAGATTGTTCTGAAAATTTTGTATTAGTTATCAAAAATTTGTATGGTTAATACTCTGTGATTTTAATCATAGATGCCAACTTCTAACTAAGGGAAAGTTTAGTTTCAGATTACTTTAAAATTTTAGTTGCACAAACACTTTTTGGAATTTCAAATAAAAAAGTCATACAAAAATAAAATCTCAGTTTTAGATAACATAGAATACCATAAAAAATGTATTACTATAAACAACAAAGTAGTTCCAGAATTTCACTTAAAAGAACATAAAACCCATAGACTACCATAAAATTTTATTCACATAAAATACATAGAGCTTCCAGATTTCACATAAAATTAGTGTCTTTTACAGACTTTGGAGAGCGCAAAGTTAACGAACTAAAATGACATCATTATACGAGTATATCATTAGCAGCAGCTTGATGCGTGCTCTACCCCTAGGAGAAGTAACTGTTGCGATGCACGCGCATACCCGACGTCCGAGGCGGAGGTATGCGAGGGTATGGCAGGACGCTCGCGTTCGTGTTACGCAAGGCGTACGGGTTGAGCCTATCCGTGGGATGCTCGGCTTTGCGGGTCTGCGTTGAAGATCTCGGTTGAGGGGTACGATAAAATTCAGTTTGTCGACGACATGGATACAGTTCGCAGTTGATCTGCAAGTTTCGGAGTGCTCGATTGATATGCAAAATTGGATGGAAATTTCATCTGGCAACTTACAAACTGACCGTTCATTTTGGTCGAATGAAAATTAATAAAATTTTCTTGTCCTTTTCTGCTAAAACCATAGACGCTTTTATTTTAAAATTTAAAAATTTTAAAATTAAAAAAATGGATTTGTGTTCCAAAACAATCTGATATGTACTAAAGAAATGTTGGGGAACTTTGAACGACTTCGCATTTTAAGATTGAGTTTAATGTCACAGCTTACTTGATGGATTGGAAATGTTTTCGAAAAACATGGAATTTAGTTTTGTATGTGGAAATTGTTGTTCCTCAAAAGTATAAAGCAGTGTTTATTTCCTAAAAAAAGTAAAAATTTATATTAAAATCTCTTTTCCTGCTCTTTAGTGTTTGCGTTATGCATGAAGATTATTTATAGACTTTATTTTTGTTTTATTTTTTTTTTTTTGTATATAGCATATTATTGCGTTATACTTGAAGATTATTTATAGAAAATTTGTATTTTATAGGAACGACTTTAGCTTTTTTTCGTTTTATTATTATAATAACATTTAAGTCCCTAAGACAACCATTTTCTATACTAGTTTATTGATTCTATATATATTGGGGCACTTATATAAGGCGTTCCCTAAAGTAGTAATTCCTGTAAATACAAAGAAGTGCAGTAGTATATACTCACGCAACGTTAAATTTAATTCAAACTAATTTCATTATAAAGGAAGTATAAACAATTTCCTATAAATATTAAAGTCATATTATATTCTAACAATAAAAAAAAAATAGGAACAGCTTGTTTATAATATTATATATAGTATAATATGTAATACTTTTCGACTGCTGCTTCCCCTTCTTATGGCTCCCCCTATAACTCGATCGGTTGAAATGCATTTTCAGTTTTATAACGAGTTCGCCTATTAGTCTAATTTATTTCGGTAATTCCTTGACCCATTCCCTGCTCTTCAGCTCTCGAGGTTGTCGCATTCTTTTGGCAGCGTCAATTTGTGTGTCGCATTAATTTCACAGTTGGCGCAATTATTGCAAAAGCGAGAGGAAAAGGGAAGGAAGAGCGAGAAAGAGAGAGAGCGAGAGAGACAGAAATAATTATGCATTATGCTGGGGACATCTGCTGAGGTTGTTAGCGAAAACTTGGCACTTGCAGTGGCCGCAGCTCGCCGCAAAGTATGCTGCATTTTAATTGAATGGCACCGGAACCGTCGCCGCGGAACGGAAACGGAAGCCAATGAAGCCAGCCAGCATAAGCGCAAGGTACAAACTCTGTGGCGACCCTCGCGGGCCCCTGCTCTGCATGTCTGCTAATGAAATATTCATTCGTAATCGATAATTCCGCACAAGGCGAATCGGGCAACGCGACGGCATAATAAGCAGCCCGCTAAGCGCCTCACCTCCTTGCCCCGGCCCCTTGCCATACCTTCACTCTCTGCCTCTCCTCAACTCTAGCTCTGCGCCCGTCGCAGCCGCATTGAACGTCGCCAGCGAGAATTGAGGACGAGAGTCAAGTTGTCTGCAGCCCAGACACACGGGTCCACCAGCCGAAATGACCCGAAATCCCCCTGCTCCCTTACCCTTCCCGAACTATTCGAAAGACTCCAATATTTTAGCTGAAATTTATACGCAAGCTGCGGGGCAGACGACGGCATAAATCGCGCTGCTCCACAGCAGCAGCAACAGCAGCAGCAGCTTATGCTGCCCCACCGGGCACGTGGCGCAACGCAGCGATGATAAGTGGAGCGAGGGGTCAAGTCATCGACGCGCTCTGAGAATAAAAAACCGCTTATGGCATGCAATTATCCGGAAATTGGGGAATATGAATATATATTTATGCTATGCAAATTGCAGAAGCTTGCGCTGTCAATTTGATTTTATGCGTGTATTTTACAAAAAATTGGCATATCTTTTTTAGGAGTTATATTTTGCTGCAAATATCTATTAGTCTTAATTGAAACGTTTTTGATCAACTGCTTTGAAGCATTTTCTGTAAGCCACGAGCAAACTTTCTTGATTTATGCATAGTAATACGAAAGGTTTAAATATATCTCAAAAATACCTACAGTTCAAATAAACATTTTGACACTCTGAAGCGAAAAACCTCTTTTAAGCCATTTTTTTTAAATATTATAATAATATTAAAAATATTAATAATAAAAATATATTATTCAAAAATATATAGATAAATATTTGAGCAAAAAAGTAGCGCAGCTTTTTCAAAATCATAATTTAGTTTACTATTTTTCTTCAAAATTCTTCAGTAATGTCTTTAAGAAACATATACATACACCATATTCCAAATACTGTATAAAGAAATTTCTCAAGCTTTTTTGTTACTTAAAAATCAATCAAATCTTTAAAGTTATGCGTTACTTAAATCTTTTAAGTCGTTTTTAAATCCCAAATATAATATATGCTACTTGTTCTTAGGGAATATTTATTATAGATAAAGGGTAATTTCTCTAAGTTTCTGTCTCCCTTCATGCTTCAATATCATTGTAGTATAATTAAAAAATTTTCTATAAAATTCCTGCAGAGTTTTCCTTATACTAAGGAACATTTTTAAAATATAACTATGTCCATGCATCTTAACTCAATTCTTTTTTCAAAATTCTTTGAAAATTACTACAAATAATTTTACAAAAAAAAAAACATCTGCCAGAGCCACATCCCCGTAGAATATTTTTCTTCAGGAATACAAAATCTATAGCTTAAATTTATGGCAAGCCTTTATTTGTCGTCTGAGCCTTCGATATTAATACGGATTCGTCTGCGAGTTGCGAGTTGCGAGCTGCGCGCAGCCATTAGAAATTCTATTAAAAGTTATTTACTGGGCAACTTTCGGTCCATTGAATGCGACAAAGCACACGCACACAGCTAAACATATATGCATATATATTATGGTTGTGTGTGTGTGAGTGTGTAAAACCATAAGGTCGACTTGTTATACACGCTCTCGGAACAAAAGGAAGCCTGCGAGCGGGCATTGTCTATGCATGTTCATAAATAATAAATGCAGAGACGTTGGCACCTCAACCGAGGCCCCCTTGTCCTGGCAATCCCCTCTACCCCCACGCCACTGTCGAAGTGAACCCCAATCAGAGTTCAACCCCAAACGAAGCGAAGGCAAGCGCCATTGACAATAAATTTGCATGCGAAGCACTTCCGCTAGGTGGCGCTCGAGTTGCCTGAGGGGGGCGTAGAAAGGGGGAGGGTATAGACAGGAAGCCAAGTCCAAATCGGTTTATATGCAGATGAGCATAATTGATTTCAAATGCCAGAGGGGGGGCAGGTAGGGGCTTACAACGTAAGAGGCAGCAGGCATTGAGGCAGGTTCATTGTTTGCCGCTGAAGAGTTTAATGCCTTAAGCACGCTGCTCGAGCAGATAACGCACGTGCTGGGCGGGCTGTAGGGGGGTGCAGGCTGAAGGATGAGCCTGCTGAAGCTGCCTGGAGTGGGCCAAGCGGCGTCATTAGCCACTCGAAGCAGACGCTGCTTGTGCGCTGCAGATATGCAGCGATAACAGGCAGCGCGAGATAAGCATGGCTGGCAGAGGGGGGCGGGGCAAGGGGCAGCAGAGCTGGCAGCAGCCTCGCAGCAGCCTCAAACTGGAGCAAGGACAACGGTGGCAGTGGCAGAGGCAGCAACAACTTCAGTTGAAAATAATGAGAGCAGAATTGGTTACATTGACTGTCGAGTGAGAGAGTGAGAGGGAGAGAGTGAGTAAAAGAGAGAGAAGCAAGCAGAATATAGAGCGAGTGAGAGAGCAGCATGAAGACATATGTGCGGGCAGGCAGCAGCTTGGCTGCTCAGCTGCAGTTGCTCGCTTGTTGTGCTGCTGCTGCTGCTGTCCTTGTGCTGCAGCAGCAACAACTACAACAACAACAGTAACAATCACCACTACAACAACAACAACTCCCCCGACAGGCAGCTCCATTTGTGTCCTGATTATGACAAGTCAAGGAAATGCCGCCTGGCAGGCAGCTTTTGGCAGTACTGTTCGATATGTGCGAAACTCTCGCAGGACACGACTGTCAGGCAGGCATCACACACATACATACACACTCGCGTGTGTGTGTGTGTGTGTGTGTTAATTGCCAGGGTGTGCGACATAAAAAACTCATGCGAGCGGCAGGGCAGGCAAATCAATTTAATTTCATTTCGACTTGGCAGCACACACTCAAATAGTCACACACATACATACACACACTCTTACACACACACACACTCACACACACAGTTACGTTGGCAACTGCTGCCAGTGCCCGTATCACAAATCACGCATCAGTCATAATTAAAACGCATAAAAATCGCCCAAATCAATTGACCGCACTGCGTATGCCCTGCCCGAGGCAATTAGGCAGTAACAATAGTTTTGATATGCTTACGCTCTAACTGTAATTACTGGGGCTCATTAGAGGCGCCATTAATATGGCCATTACGCAAGTAGGGGTGAGAGAGTGTGTGTGTGTGTGTGTACTACCATGATAATAGAGTAAAAGTGAACTTAGTTGAACTCCAGGGACACCTGTTAAATTAATAAAAGTATTTATATAATTTCTAAATAAATCTTAGCATACTTTGAAGCTGATAAAAGTTAATTTTAATTTTCAGTTATTTTAAATATATATTTTATGAAGTAGTTAACATAATTTTTTTTTATTTATTTTCACCGGAATCGTTCAGTTCCTTCTGAACATAGTTAACTCGGCTGACCTATGAAATTAACTGTTTAGCTACGTGTGCCCTTTTTTTGGTTTTAAAAAAATCATATAAGTCATATACATATTTATAAGCAAGACCTAATAACAGATAAGCGACTTAAAGGCTTTTCCAATAATTTAAAATAATATTTTAAGACGTTCATGTTTTTTTTCATGCGTAAAAAAATTTTGTTCTCAACAAAAAAATTTAAGTGACAAGCATATTATCTGCAACTGAATAAAACAATATCTTGATAGTAAGTTTTTATGCACAAGTAAATGAAAAATCACAAGCCTACACCTTACACTCTCACCAGACGCCAATTTCTTCAAATATTTAGACATACTTTAGTTTTTCGATGATTAATATTTTATATTGTTATTTATATATTTAGCCAATTCTATGAAGGCAATTCAATTAAATTTAATAAAATTTTGATAGTTACATATAAAGTCAACCTTTTTTACAAGCTTTCTCACTTAGCTAACTTACCCTACTCCCGCACAGCGTATGCTGATTGCCAGTGCTCTCGGGGGTCACGATATCGTCGCGACGTGCGCGTACTGACTGACAGTTCATATCAAATTACCGTTATGGTGATATGCGCAAGGGCCAGGAGCAGAGGGGGGAGGGAGGGGGTTCTAATGAGCGTAGCGGCGACGTGGGACGTGGTAGCCCAGTTATCACTGTACCTGATGGCGCATTTGCCTATTTCATTTGCCTATTCCAGACGCTGACGAGAGTTGAAGCCTGAGCGAACTAGAGAGAGAGAGAGAGAGAGAGAGAGGGGGGATTATAGAGCCAGAGCGAGAGCCACGCATCGGGGGAGGAGAGAGACTGAGAGAGCAGGTGAGCAGGAGCTGAGAGCAGGCCCGCTGTTGGCATCGAATTTTGCACGCCCAGGCCACGCAACGGTGATGTGGGACACATCCCGCAACGGGCGATGCAACAACCCCAACGTTATATACCGTCTGTATCTGATCTATATGGCACGGACGAGATAGAACTGCTGCTGGACGAGATACGTGAGCTGGAGCTGGAGCCGGTCTGCTGTCAGCTGGAGGATGAGCAGGACTTTGAAATAGCTGGCAGCAGGGCCGGCGAGCTCTCGCTCTCCCTCGAATCGCCATTGGGCACGTGCACCTCGTGGGACTCGCACGCCAACTACAAACAGCAACAGCAAACGCCGCTGCCATGGGGCGTGGCCCTACACTGTGATCCGCAACACTTGAAAACGCCTACAGGGATTGTGCGCATACTATTGGTGGTGAGTGTGCCGCGAGCAGAATCGCATAAAGTTTTATATATATGCCATATTTCCATATCTGCAGTTATCCTCGGCCGTCTGCCTCGCCTGCGAATGCTCCGCGGGCACCGTGCAGGTCGGCCTCTTTCTACTGCCACTCATCGGGCGCCTCAGGCTGATGGTCTTCTGCGCGCTCTTCTCGCTGCTCATCACATGCCTCATGATCTTTCTCGATATATCGCACATAGCGCTAATGTTCCCATTCAACTGGACGAAAGTGGTAAGCGATAGTTCAAGTTGTTGGAAAAATTATTTTTAATATTTATATTATATATATTTATAAATTATTATTGTTTGTATGTAAATTATTTTTATCGCTAAAACTATCGTTTTTCTGGTTGGAGTATTATTTTATTAAATGTCTCGAATTTCTTTCTGAGCTTTAAAATATATTTTTCAATATTTATTTTTAATATTTTGCATGCATGAAAAGTGTAAAAATTAAATTCAATAAAATTAAATACAACATAAATTCCTTTCTTTTAAGCCGAATTTAATCAAATTAATATGAGAGCTAATTTCAGGAGAGTTTTTGGAATATATTTTTTGAATGCTTTGCATTCAATATTCACCTTACTTTTTGCCCACAGTAGTATATATCTCTAGTTCGATTTTGTATAACATATTGCTCTCTTTCTCTCAATCCTTTCTCTTATAGAACACGTGGATGTACCTGAGTGTTGGTTTAATATTTATTTTGAGCTCCACGCTGCTCGTCCACATGGTGCTCTATGCGACGGAGTACACATGGGTATCCAAGCACTCCAAGGACACGCTGCTGGCGACAGGCGTAAGTGAAGCTCCTAACAAATAGTATACATATATAGTACTCCGATTCATTGTGTACTTCTCTCGCTGCAGCTGATAGGCTACCTGTGCGCCTTGGAGGCGCTGCTGCTGTCGGGCATCGCCTCGTGGCCCTGGTCGCAGTACCGCCAGGTGCCCGACGATGCCAGCGAACTGTTCATCGAGGATCGCGAGATGACGCCCATGAGCCCCATCAACAGCACGGATCTGCAGCTGCAGCCCGACACCGGGCACAGCCTGGCGCCGTATCAGCACTCTGGCCAGAGCAATGGCAATGCAGCGGCGCCCGATGCATATAACCAACAACAACAACTACAATCGTCCTATAATCAAAAGCCTTATATACCTGGTGAGTAGGGGTGGGCGTTAAAAGAGCATAGAATAACAAACCAGGAGCTTTCTAAAATTTATACCAAATTTTTGAGCTCGAACTCAATTTCTCCTGCTTCAATATTGAAATATATAAAAAAACTTAAGTTCCGCTCCACGGTTTCCATAGGATTTATTAAAAACTTTTCAATAAAGTTCGAATATTATATAGAATAAGTTGCTGCCATACATTGTAGGAAGTTAATCGATAATATTATGAGAAATTGTATAAGTTTTCATTAGAAAATCTGTACACTAACCGATTGTTCCTATGGCAACTATATATTACCTTAGTTAGACTTGTATAAAATTTTGATAGAATTTGAAAGACAAGTTAAAAGTCAGATGTGGTAAATTTGGTTGCATTATCTTGAAAACTAACAAAAAAATAGGAAAAAAGGCTCTATGATATTGACTGTACATAGTTTTATTAAGTTCACAGAAAAAATTCACATACCTTAGAAAGTTCTCGATAAATCGAGTGTCCGTTAACTCTGGCCATGTAGTCCAATTGTTGTCCTTTTCATGCGGACAAAGCGATTTTCAAGCGATCTCTTTTATACGGACACTTAATTTTTTTCCACACAAAAATTTCAAAATAAAAAACAAACTATCGGGAACCTATTGTACATACTGTCGATACTTCTACTGAAACGATATATGGCTTCTCTTTTATCTTGCAGCCAAACGACCCAATGAGCTGAACCAGCGCCCCACATTGGGTCACACACAAACCGCACGCATCAAACCCAATCAGCGATATCGCGAGGGCTATCACTACCAACCGGTTGCGTCAACGTCCCGCCAGAGTCCCACATTCGTCGTAGGCGATGATCTGGGTGCCGGTCCATCCACATCCCGTTCCAATGATAATTCTAGTGCGTGATAGTTTTTATTCCTCGACGACAAGAAATTTATATGAGAAGGCGAAAACGAAATCGAGAACGTCTTGTCCACTGCAGATGTCCGCGACAGACAAAGTTGAGGTTGCATTTTGGTCAATGTAAGCGAAAACCAAAAACCAAAAAAACCAAAAACCTAAACAAAAACAAATTGTTGATTAGTTTAAACAAAAGAAAGAGCAAAACTCGTCGATAACGAAACAAAAACGCAAGCAACAACAATAATAAATTTAATATCTGTGTGTGTGTGTGTTTAAGACAGAAGAGAGAACTTTAAAGAATTTAAGCAGAGGCGAATATTGAAAGATTGCGAGGGCAGATCGATGAGTTAGCAAACGAAATTGTCACATAGGACGCGCAACTTGTACAACATTTGGTTAGTTGTACAAAATGTAATGTTAGTCAACCCGAAAAACTGGAGAAACTGGAAGAACCTAGGCCTAGTTTTTGAGTGGAAGGATCCATAAAGCGAATAATTGACAATGCTTTGGGCCAATTGCACTAAGAGAAAAACCATAAAAAACAAAACCGAAAAACACCCAAAACGATACACAAATTTTTGACAATTCGAACGCAAGCGAAATTTGAGCAGAAATTCGAGAGATTTGAAGGAGAATTAAGTGCACGGCAAGCGATCGCGAGGGAAGCGCAGCATGCAACTGGCAATGGCAATGGAAATGGAAATCAACTTGTTATAAACGTAGTTTTGCTTATTTTTTAATAAAAACAATAATTCAAGAAAAACCACAAAAACAACAACAACAACAAGCTGCAAATTAAAACTTGAATTTGAGAATTTTAATGTCCAGAAAACTGAGTACACGAAATGCAAAGATTATTATCAAATTGTCCGTGGATCAAATTCGAATTCGAATCCAAATCCGAAACTGCATCTATTTCAATCCCAGATCCTTCTCGATGGTGTGCGAGCACACGGCCATCATCTGATCCTTGACTTTGAGGAAGTTCTGCACGGCCACCGGCTTGGCCTCTGGCCAGGCGCCCAGATCCCTGTAGATGGGACGGCAGAACTTCATGCGGAAGTTCGAGTTGGCGAACTCGATGAGCTCGTCCAGACGCTTGAACAGACGTGCCCGAATGATCAGGCGATTGAGACGGAAGCGCAGCTCCGCGTTCTTCGACTGCTTCAGGTTGTACGTGCTCTCGAGCAGCTCGATTTTGCGCTCGTCCAGCTCGACGATGTCCTTGGACTCGATCAGCTTGCCCAGCACTTCGATCTGCTGGTGAATGGAAATGGGCTGCTTCAGCTCGGCATGCTTGGCCAGCTCATCCACGCTCTTGGTGCTCCACAGCAGCGCCAGCTCCTTGGTGACATTGGCCAGGGACTCGTCGAATCTGAAAGTGAATTAAGCTGACATAAGAATTTTTCCAAGCGAAAGGGTTTATAGTAGTACTTGGGAATGATGGGCGGCATGCCCTCGCAGGAGAGCCAGAGATCCCAGTCGATGACGCTCAGTTGATCCTTCTTGTCCGTATCCTTGAAGTAGTCGTACAAGGCGCTCTTGAAGTCATTCGTTTCGATCGACTTGTAGGCGTACTTCTTCAGATAGTCGCGCAGGAAGGGCTCGAAGACAGTGGGGCCGCCGAACAGATCCTCCAGATAGCGCAGGAAGGTGGAGCCCTTGATGTACGGCACCGAGGAGAAGGCATCATCCGGTCCGCAATTGCTCAGGTCCACCACCAGTTTGGTCAGCTCCGGCGTGCCGGCGAGTTGAGTCCTCAACTGCAAACAAGTTTTGCTGTGGATCATTTGCTCCTGTAGTTGCCTCTGGTTACTTACGCATTCCTGCAGCTCCGTCAGATTGCTGAGCATCCGGAAGTCCAGCTCCTTGGCGCCCTGCATGCGTCCCACGATCTTGGACTCGACGAAGACGGTGAAGCCCTCGTTGAGCCAGAAGTGCTCGAAGTTCTTGTTGGTCACCAAGTTGCCCGTCCAGCTGTGCGCAATCTCGTGGGCCACCACATTGGCCAGCGACTTGTCGCCGGCGAGCAGCGTGGGCGTGACAAATGTCAGGCAGGGATTCTCCATGCCGCCGAAGGGAAACGAGGGCGGCATCACCAGCAGATCGTATTGTTTCCACACATACGGACCACACAGATCCGAGGCTGTCTTCAGCATGGTCGACGTCTCGGAGAACTCCTCGGCGCAGGCATCGACAATGGCCTCCTCGGCCCAGACGTTCGAGTTGGCGCCCAATGGACGCGACACTAGCTTGCCAATGGCAATGGCCACCAGATACGCTGGGATGGGCACCTCCTGCTTGAAGTGCGTCTTGCCCGGCTCCTGCTTGTCGATCAGCGCACTCATCAGCGCCGTCAGCTCGCTGGGATGTTGGACGACGGCATCGTAGCTGAACTTCACGGCCGGCGTGTCCTGGCAGGGCATCACGGAGCGCGCATGGATGGCCTGGCACTGTGAGAACATGTACGGATGCTGCTTGCCCAGCGTCTGCGCGGGATTCAGCCACTGCAGACCGCTGGCGTTGCTAGCCGTCTCGTAATCGATGCGCACGTTCAGGCTGCGATTAAGAAATCAGATATGAGTGGGAATAATTTACAGGTGTCATAAAGATTAGCGCAGCACTTATCGCTGGCTGCTCCACTCCTCCGCCTACTCACTTGCCCTTTGCAGTGCCGGCTGGCAGCTCCAGCGTCAGCTTCTGCCCCATATCGGGCACGGGGTCGCTGATGAAGTAATTGATGGGCAGCTCGCTGCCGCCGCTCAGCAACGTGGCGTTCTTGATGTCCAAGTCGCGCACATCCAGCAGCTGCAAGGGATTACATGGTACATGGCACTCATTTATCTATGTATCGCAGTCTGGGCCACTGCTTGCTACTCACAATCTGCTCCAGGTCGCTGGAGAGCACATTGAATCTGTGCAGCACGCTGCCGCGCAGCTTGGTGGAGGCGAAGTCCACCTGCCAGTTGATGCTGCTGTGCTCCGTGGTGATCAGCTCCGGCTGCGAGTAGGAGCTGGGATCAACTTTGCCCAGGCGACCCATGTTGCGTTGTTGTTGCTGTTGGAGCGTGTAGATCGGTAGCAGTTGCTGGTGTGTCGTGCACAGAGCGCGTCTAGAGACTGTGGGCAAAGAGAGAGCGGCGTCAGGCTTAAGGCGAGTTCGAGTGCGCGATAACTGCGATAAGATATGCGGCCTAACAATGAGTGCAAGTGCTGCTGCAAGTGCAGTTACTGCTGCTTTCTCACCAACTTGTAAGACTTGTGCGGCACGAGGATGATCTCAAGCCAGAAATATGTGCGTGGGCGTGGAAAAAATATAGATTTCAATGCAATTCACTGTCGGCAGTAGAAAACAAAGCGATGACCAGGGCTGCCACACAAACACTCATATATCGCGTCGATATATCGATGCCTTGGCAGCAACAGCAGCGTTGGCTATGTTAAGTTTACAGTTTGCTGTTATGACGGCGATAGCAAAAACAACTAACTGCTTTGTGGGCAATAGTTTGTGTTTTGCCTTATAATTAGAGTAATGCTGACATATTACTGGTAATATTATTTGTCAGAAACATAGGCAAGTCAAGCTGTATGTGACGTACAGTTGCAATGCAATTCACTGCCGGCAAACGAAGAGAAAGCGCAATCGATATATCGATACTTTCTGCAGCAACAACACAGCCTTATCGATATACACTTAACAGTCTGCTGTTACGACGCCGACAACAAAAACAACTTTTCGTTTTGTAAACAATTTGTATTTGGCTTAACAATACTACAAAATGCCAATATTCTATCGCAGCACGTAGTCCTTGGGATAATCCATAATGGCAGGGAAGTTCTCCAGCGTCTCCTTGTCAATGTGATCGAGTCGCTGGGGCACCACACGCGGCGTGCGTATCTGATTCGTAACATTCGCCAGTATCTCCTCGGGCACCTGGTCGTCCGCAAAGAGATGCAGCCGCTGCATCGTGTGGCGGCGCTGCAGGTTGCCGTCCATTGAGTTGTAGACGGCCTTCTTCATGACCATGGTGGGGTCCCGCTCGTGCAGCTGCCAGGCGAGTGTCCACGAGGCGCCGCCCGGATAGCCGGTGTGATGGAAGTAGACACGCTTGATCCACTCGTCGCCGGGCAATGCGATCTCCTTGGTGTTGATCAGCACCACATGATCGCCGCAGTCATCTGAAAGCAGAGTCCAATTTTAGATTTGACTGGAGCAGACGGCAGTGTGCTAACCTAGAGCTTTTCCGGCTATATTCGCTTCTCTCCCGACCGGCACAACGCCTCACAACAACAACAACAACAAACTCAGCACTCGCGCCGCGTGACGTAACGAGCGAACGTAAAGCAAGACGAACTCTTGCGCGTTTTCACTTAAAACTAATGAAGTGCAATCCGTTGGGGAAATGAACTTACTCATGGGATGGTAGATGGGCTTGTGCAGGCCCATCAGGTGTGTTTTGACCAGTTTGGCGGACTCGAAGGGGTTTTGCCAGGTGCAGTCGTAGATGTGCCAGGTGCGCGCGAATGTCGCCCATTGCTGTAAGTAGGCGCTCAGTTGTCACGGCCATTGCAAAGTATATTCTTACTGCTAGTACATACCTGCACGCGTTTCGCTATTGACATTTTCAATTAAATTATATATTTAAGTTTTGCAGGCAGGCAAAATAAAAGCAAATGTTATTGGGCTGCCTGCTACGTGAAGTTGGCTGTGCTCAAGGTTGGGCTCACATCAAGTAGGCTGACAACGCAAACTGCTCAACGCAGTTTTCGACTCACGTGAACTTGGCTGCGCTGCAGCAACATAACAGCTGAGGTGGCAGCACTGGCGTGCGTTTTGCTTGGCGCGCGCATTGGCAAGTTTAAAAATTAAAAAATGTAAAGCCAAGTCGTGTTTGATGATTTTTGTTATTTATTTTCGTTTGTAATTTCATTTAAACATTTTCTATAGTTACTAAAATTACTTATGCACTGTTTATTATTAATATTAGTTAAATATTATTGAAAATACATTAGTTGTTTCACGAAACAATTTATAAACATCCTTGGTACGTTCGCTGCCTTACAGTTTGCCATCGCTTTAAACTATTTACTCTTTGTGTTAATGGAAATACAATTAAAAAACTAACAAATAAGTCTAGATTTAGTTACAGTTTCTCACTTGCCCATTGCATACTCCCACATACATTCGCAATGCAATGCAATTCTCAATCTCGATCGACTCGAAGCTACGCTGATGCTCGAGCTCGATCCACAACTCTGCCAAGTGCGCTTTTGCTTTATAGTTTACTTTACTTTGCCCTTTATATATATATCTATATATATATATATATACCGTATAATACACACGAGGTTCTTGTTTTTTATTTTATAGTCAATTTCTCGTTTTGCTTCCACTTTTTGTTAAATTTACGCATATGCATTTTGTGTCTGAGTGTGAGTGTGTTTGTGTGTGTGTGAGTGTCTCTTGCACTCCCCGTTTTGTTTTGCATTTTTAATGAAAATATATGCGTGTGTGTGTGCGTGTGTATGTTTATTTATAAAAGTTATGTACAATTTGTGTCCGATGAAATTCCCTACTCGACGAGCTTCTTTTTTAATGCGAAATTATTGTTAAAACTTTTCAAGTGTATGAGCATTTTTGTTTTTGTTTTGTAGTGTGTGAGTGTGTGTGTGTGTAATTAATTTAATTCGAAAAAGAACAACAAAAATTATATTACATAACAAAGAAACAGCGAAATGAGACTCGACACTGACGGCGGCAGTCTCCTGCAGCAGAGTCGGAGCAAAGCCCTGGCAGCGGGCGGGCAGCCAGGCAGGGGGCAGAGGGCAGCGCCTGGACTCTTTTTGGCACCGAATCAAAAGCGAGACGAAAATTGCACAAGCCCGCGAGCGCTTTGCAGCTGCATTTGCAACTGCCTCTGCCTCTGCCTCTGGCTCTGGCTCTGCCTGTGCAGCCGTGCCACGCCCCCAGCAGCAGCAGCGGCAGCAGCCAAATAAAGTTGGGCTTGCGCTCAGAGGACTGAAGCCGGCGAGCCGGTTACCTTCTGCAGCATCTGCATGAGCTGCTCCGTCGCCGACTGATTGCCGGCGCCAGCGCTGCCAGCGCCGCCAATGCCGCCCACACCGACGCCCACCACACCCACGCCCACACCTACGCCCACGCCCACGCCCAGACCGCCGACACCGCCTGCCGCGGCCACACCGCCGGCAGCTGTCGATGACGGCGGCGATGAGATCGATGTGGCCGCCGATGCCGATGACGAGGAGGATGGCGTCAGCGCCAGCTTGGATTCTGGAGCAACAAAAGAAGCTGAGATTAGATTCGGTACGATTGGTCTATGGACTGCCTTGCATACTGTCATCGCTCTCCAGGTACGTCACATACGAGTCTGTGCTGTCCGGATGGTGGTGCGACGTGATGCCCGAGTCCAGGCTGCTGCCGCCGGGCGGCCCATTCATTTGCTGGCCCGGCGGCCCCGGTGGGTGTGCGCCCTGCGCCGGATGCGGCGGCAGCACGGGCATCCCATTCAAGTCGTAGCCGTGCATCTGCGGAGCAAGAGAATAACAAATTGTTAGATTCGAAGTCGGTATGGGTTTAAGCAGATGTTCTTTTAAAGTCGCTCGAGAATATAGTCTTTGAGGAATTCTTGCGGCGTAACGGAATTATATATAGTATATACATATATTTCTAATTTAAGTTCCCCAATTTGGATATCTGGAGATCTTCAAAGCTGTAGACTTTTCTAATCCCTCATTCTTTAAGTAAAATTTATTTTAACGATTTTATAGACTAGCCAGAAAATTCGAAAATTTATTGAAACCGAAAAATTTTCTATTTGACTTTTTCTTTTCAACCTTTTTTAGAAATTTGATCTTACGAAATACTTTAAATCTGCAGATTTCTGTATAGCTAACTTTAAAAGTAATTCGAGCAAATTTTAGAGGCTAAAGTTGTAAAAAAGAAAATGTTCTCACCTTACTTTTAATTTTTTTTCGTAAGACTTTATTTAACATTTTCTTCAATTTAGCTATAAGACATACAAAGTAATTTATTTCAGTCTAATTTTAAATAAAGTAAATGTTTACTAGAAGTAACTAAATAATACTCCCTTAACAAAATTAAATGAAAATTCAACACAGGGAAACTTTCTTTTTGAATACCCCTCGTATTAAAATAATTTATGATATAAAAAATTGGATATTTATGCTTTTATCACTTTAAATTTTTAAACATACGCGCCTAAATAACTTTAGTTCGGACAAAGTTGAATGACCTTTTTCTCTTACAAAAATATTAAATTAAGCAGTCTGAAGAATTTTACATTTTTGGAAAAAATTGAAGGAACCTTTAAGGAAGTCGGGGAAGTCATTCCAGAGATTGGACTTGACTGCTTACCTGATTGACCAGCTGCTGAAATGCGGGCGTGTGCGTATTGATGGCCCCATTGCTGTCGAGGTCGGCGTGCAGGGCGAAGTCGCTTAAGGCTTTCCATGGCGGTTGATATGTCTGCACGTCCAGACCCTGCAGATTCAGCGGCGAGTCGTGGCGCACTGGCGAGCTGGCGATCATCGGGATGCCCTGCATGGCGCCGTAGCCGAGCTTGCGACCCTCCTACACAACAAGAGATCGGCAGGTTAGCAATCATATACATCTATATTGTATGCCATATCTAGTGCGAGTCTCACCTTCTCCTGCAGCATCTGCTGCTTCATCTGGATGGTCTTCTTCTTGTCCTTGCAGCGCTTGTTCTGGAACCAGACGCGTATGACGCGCGGCGAGAGTCCGGTCATCTCAACCAGCTGCTCCTTCATGAGCGCATCAGGTCGCGGATTAGCGTTGTAGCAGGTTCTGTATATAACCAAAGTGAGGTTAGGTCGCACTCACACGCCTTTCTCTCTCTCTCTATTCACTTACCTCAGCGTATGCAGTTGCTTCTCGTTGAGCACGGTGCGCACTCGCGTCGGCTTGCCATCCGACGGACCCGAGGGACGCTTCTCCCTAATACTTTTGTGTGAGCCCGATTCGCTGCCAGAATCTGAAGAGAGAGAAAGACAGGGAGGCAAAGGTTAGTCCAAGTCTTATATATTAACTAAACTATACTAGTTTTATTTGATTTATTTATTTTTATTTGTAGCGCAGGGAATAGGATATATTCGAGACAATAAAGCACATATATTCTTGATCAGCATCACCGTCAGCAACTATCTGTCTTTCGTGAGTATATTGATGATCTATCTACGTATATATTTATGTTCTGCATAAACTACTTTCTTTTCCACGCCAAAAATCTGCGAATCGGATCAACATATCGTATAACTGATATAGAACCTATCGGCTTAATTTGGCTATGTCTAAAGTTATCGCACCCAAACTCGCTATATCTTATACTAATATAGCCTCAAGCAATTCCGCGAAGTTTAATCAAAATAAGACACTAAAAACTAAAATAAACGCTTAAAAAAACCTTTTTTTTGTTTAAAAAATGCTAAATTTTGTATGTTATTAGAACTACAGTCGCAACATCTACTCTATATATTACTTTATATGTTCTTCCCAAATTTTATCTTAATCGGATTACTATAAAATATAGTTTGCATGGGAACAATCTTTATAAGTTGAAGTCTTAACACGTAAACAGCAATTATTTTTGAGCAATACAAAATTAAAAGTATTAAACCTCTTCGGTTATAGCTGGATAACTATGTTTATATATTTAATAATGGCAGGAACAATCGGAAGAAACTGTTGCCAGAAACTGCAGGGGGAGGGAAACGTATCATTCTAGTCTATTTTCGCACTCGCTTTGAACTTCGCATCGATAAATTACCTTGCGGCGAATTCCAATGCCACCCAAAAATAGCACCCTCCTCGGGCTGCCCTACCCCGCCCGAAGATCAAAGACGGGCGCTGCACGCTGCGTGGAATGTATTTTGCCGGCACGGGGATCGTTCGCGGTGCTCCCTCGATTCGTGGTTCGTGGTTCGTGATTCGTAATTAAGTCGTGTTTCACAACACGCCGACAACTTGTTATCGTTATCTAATTTCGATCGCCGATCGCATCGATGAATAGAATAATATGAGGAGAGAAAGCAGCGCCACAGCTACACGGCTACACGTACAGCCTCACGAGAACAGATCGATCGATCGCTCGCTCGATCGATCGATAAGTATCTGTGGGCGCGGCGTCGCGTTTGAAGGTGCAGTTCCAGTTCCAGATACAGCAATTGGGCATGGAGCGGGAGGGGGCAATGCTGACATAACCTATATATTTATCGGACTCGCACGCTCTCGCCTTGCAATTGGCAAAAACTTTTACACAAATTAAAGAGAAGCCTGCGAAATCGAAGCGGAAGTCGTGCGTGACACGAAAAGAAGGCTGCAGCTTCTAATGCGGGTCTAGGAGCAGCTTGAAACTGCAATTGCACCTGCTGCGCTGTTGTTGTGGAACATGTCGTAGAACCAGTAGTGGAACCAGTACTGGAACTAGTAGTGGAACTAGTAGTGGAACTATTAGTGGAACTAGTAGTGGAACTATTAGTGGAACTAGTAACTGAACCACTAGTGGAACTAGTAGCTGAACCACTAGTGGAACTAGTAGCTGAACCACTAGTGGAACTAGTAGCTGAACCACTAGTAAAGGATCCAGCAGGAGAACAGGTAACGGAACTACTGGACTAGTACTGGAACTAGTGATGGAACTCACTATTACTGGAGCTACAAGAACTACTACAAGAACTTGTACTACAACAAGTACTGGAACTAGGACAATAACTCGTACTTGTACTACTACTGCAGCTAGTCTGGAATCAGTGATGGAACCTACTGTCAGTCCAAAATGTCAATGGATCTGGTAAACCAACTACTAAAAGAATTACAATTGAAACTAGTACTGAAACTAATACTGGGATTAGTACAGGAACTAGTACTGGAAATAGTACTGGAACTAGTACTGAAACTAGTGTTGGAACTAGTACTGGAACTAGTACCGGAACTAGTACCGGAACTAGTACCGGAACTAGTACTGGAACTAGTACTGGAAATAGTACTGGAAATAGTCCTGGAACTAGTTCTGGAACTAGTACTGGAACTAGTACTGGAAGTAGTACTGCAGCAAGACTGGAACCAGTGATGGCACCAACTGTAATTTGAGTCAAAACTGTGAGTGGAATCAGCAAAACAGTTACTAAGAGAACTGCAAGTGGAACTAGCTGCAACTGGCATTGGAACCAGCTAGTTCGCTGGCGACTTCAAAGCGCCGCAGTTTGGCAAACACTCGACGCGACTCGCCGCGACCCGAGCGGGCTACGGCATGCCGCGTTCGAGTAGAAAGCAAACAGACGCAGAGGAACGCACGACAAGTGGGAACCTCTGGAACCGCTGGAACCTATGAATGGCAGTCACAGCCTGAAACGCTGATTGATCAGTCGATTCGAGATAGAAGAGAGAAAGAGAGGGCAGACGGGAGATACTCGTACTCGATCCGAGATCCGACGATCCTTCGATTCACTCAAACAAAAAATTCCCAAGAAGTTGTCGATGTTTGCGCGCGTGAACGCTTCGATGCAACTCCGAGTACTGTTTGCCCTGGCAGTTGCAGCGCCTCGCCCCGCTTTGCGAATTCCCCGCCAACTATTAGACAATCTCACTACGCTCGCTCCTCCAGTACCTCACTGCCTCTCACTCCCCCTCGCCTTGGAGCCCGCACACGAGCTCGAGCGACTTTGACAAGACCGCCGCATGTTGATAAGGCCCGTCTGTCTCTCTGTCTCACCGTCTCTCTGTCCGTTTGTCCGTCTGGCTTGTTCTTCCTCTGCTCTGGCACCTTCCCGCAACGCCCTGTGCCACCCCGTGTCGCCAGGTTAAACAATGAGATTATGTTGACGATATGGTTTGACAATTGTCGTACATTGTTTGACGTTTGCCGATTTCTATTGACTCTCGTATCGCTTACAAGGATGTAACGCTGTGTTCCTCTCTGTGTTTCCTCTGTTTTTCTCGGAATGGAACACGAGCGCATCTCTTTGTTGTGTCGCCGCCGCGGGCTCTGCTCTAATGCTATTTAGCCTAATTAGGATAGCGCTTCGATCTGTGCGGATAACTGGGTCAGGCGATAGAGTCACGTCGAATGGAGCTCGAGTCGAGTCGAGAGTCCCCGCCATAATTAGGGCTAATTGGCAATGCAATGATTTTTCTAAGCAGCAAATTGTGCAATCTTCGCGTTGTTTGCTCTTCTGATAAATTAGGCTAATTGCGAAGATTACTTTGGAAAAGTATGCAATTAGTGTTAGTTATGGTATACTCGCAGTATGCCATGAATAAAGGGAGGGGGAATTTGGCTTAAGTTGAATGTGCTAGACTTTTATTTTAAAATCCAGTCGCATTTTTGGAAAATGCAATAAAGAACGATTGCTATGAGAGGGAACAGTGCTTTCAGTTCAAGTTGGTGGGGCTTTCTACTACTAAGATAACGTCGAATTGTGCCTTAGGTTGAATTTGATAAGCTTTGCTTTAGGCTTTTGACGGTAGTAATAGAAGGATAAGTCAATAAGCGCTTTGGGTTAACTGAGGAAACCCTGGAAAGCTTATGATTCTTTTTTGGATTCTTAGAAATATTGAGTATATATTAGAAGTATGGTCTGAAGTTGTAAATAATTTTAGTAAACCTCTTGTTTTTCCTAAATATCAACTATACTATAATACCATGTGCTAAAATGCTACGGTGTAGAAAGTTTTCCATTTTTTCTTAAATAAAATTCAAAAAAAATTTATTTAAAATTTATTTGAGGCACTACGGAAGAGCTTTTGATTAGAAACCCTCTTCGCTTAAGCCAAATAACCACTTATATAACCCAATCAGGCTCTGCTAAGTAACACTTTAGGAATTCCTAAGACAATACTAGCTCCAGCTCGAGTTCCCTATACAAATAGACAAATCTTAGCGCTGTACTGCTTCGTACTGTACATAAACAAGCTGAAGAGCACCTTAACCCTTAGCCCCACAGTCCACCCCAGTCAAAGCGATTTCAAAGATCCGAAACTTGACTCGAGCCGGAGGCAGTGGGGCCAATTAGACGTAGCTATAAAGACACTCGATGTCACTCACCTGACATTGAACCCAATTCGCTGGAATGGTTGTTATTGCTAAGGTTGGTATTGTTGTTGTTGCTACTGCTAATGTTGTTGTTGCTCTCGACGGAGGAGGAGGTGAGGCTGCTCTGCGACGACTTCTCCAGCACGTCGTGATCCTCCTTGCAGTACAGGGCGCCCGCGTCCCGTAACGCGAACTCATCGCCTGCGAGAGGGAGAAAGAAGAGCGTGTGTCAATATTATGATGAGTTATGATTAAGGCGGGGGAGTGGGATGGGTCCGGGTCTTACCTGGAAGCAGTTGTCGGGCACACGCGGAGCAGCGAAAACACTCGATGTGAAAGATTTTCGTCTTGGCGCGCATCACAAAATCATTTTTGCTGAAGGAGTTGCCGCATTTATCACATTTTGTACCAAATAACCTGCACGGGAGAAGGAAGAGAAAGACAGAGGAAGAGAGGAGAGAGAGATTTAGTCGCATGATTAGCCGAGCAGAATGTGTGTGTGTAAATAGCCTTGGGCGAGTTCAAGTGCCGCCCGCCCCTTGTTTATGACTATTAAATAACATAAACAAAATAAATAAAAAAAAGGTAAATATACAAAAAAAAAAAATGTTAAAAAATTCACAAATTCCGAAAAGTGTCTTTTGTGGCCCGCCGCGCAGCGCACATCAATCATTTGTGCAAGTAAAGTGTTAATTTATGGCCCTGCACGTGCTAATCAATTATTCAAAGATTTGCACCGCAAATAGTTGAGCGGCGCGCCAATCCACCCGCTCTAGAGCCCCCTTCCCCCCGCGCTGGACCCCGTCGATAAGTCGATTGCACGTCATACATTTAGCAATGATGAAACCCGTGAGAGAACGTGGCCATAAGGCCAGGCGGGGTACGGTACGGGGTACGGGCCCGAGTCGCTGCGGCCAGCTGTCGCTTAGAATGTGCTTATGCGTTCCCTAAACAACATCCGTTGGCAGCCCCCTCCTAATTGGCATGGCCAACAAGTGTCGACGGAGCGATGGAGCGATGTAGCGAGAGAGAGAGGCCAACCGCATGACCAGGGTATCGGCTCACTAATTATTGCAATTAGAGCATGATTCGCACAAGTGAGAGAAACAAGTCTCGTTTTGATTAATTGCCAGTTGAGTTATTTAATTTTTTTTTAGCTTGGCTTTAAGCTTTAAGATACTTTATCTGTCGACGCTGCTCTGCTGTTAGGTTAACAGCTGCAGGCTGCAGCTGACTGCTGCGACACTCACCTAACATAATCACGCTTGCAGTAGGTTTTGCCATCGCGCACAAAACACGTACAGCTCTCGTCCAGGAACTGCCTGCACTCCTGGCACTTCAGGCACGCCGCATGCCACTCCAGATCGGGTGCGACGCGCAGTATATACTGATCGTGTATTTGGCCGCCACAGCCGACGCAATGCGACAAACGTTGTTTTTCTGCAAAGAAAACAGAAATTTAGTAAATTTTTTCTATGTTATTTCAAATTGCAGCTGCAAGTTAGCTGCTACGACACTCGAGCTTGCAAGCTATTAACAGCTGTTAGCAGAGCGCAGTCTTAATAGAGTGCAATGCTAACAGTGTGCAGTATTTTATGTAGGATCAGGCTGTTAGCAGCAGTGTGTTAGAATGTTAAGTAAAAAAAAAATAATAGTTTTAATAAATAAATAAATAATAAAAAATATATATGCGAACGGCCGACGGCCTGCAGTCGCAGCGTGCTGCTGGCGCTGCACTTTTTGGCAACAGCTTGCGCTGCCAGCAAATAAGTAGGCAAAACAAAGATGGCGCTAATTAACAAACTGTTAGCGAAATAATCCCAGACTTGCAGGCAGCTAAGCGCGCTGTAAGCGCATGCGAGTGTGTGTGTGTGGTGTTTACCCAAGTGGAGCGCCAGAAAAAACTTTGTCGGAAAACATTTGAAAAATTCATAAATCTGCCAAAGCGGCACACAATTTTCAAGTATTTAAGTTGCAGCTCGGGCCGAAGTTGAGCCAAAAGTTTGCTGCGTCGAGTTTGAGTTGGCAGTGCCACCCTCCCCCACCCCCCTGCGCCAACAGCAACAGAGCAGAGAGAAAAAATCAATGCAATCATTGCCACATTATGTACGAGTGCCCTGCTCCTCACGCTGCTCCTCACGCTGTTGTTCCCCACGCTGCTCCTCATGCTGCTCCTCACTCCCCCCGGCTGTAATCCTTGGCAAAGCGAAAAAAAGCAAGTGAAACTTTTGCAACAGGAAAAACTTTTTGCCTGTTGAAAAATTAAGAAAAACTTTGACGCGCGTTTAGCACGTTTTAAATGTTCACACACACACACACACATACAGTTGCAGAGAGAGAGAAACATACACGCACACACGCAAAGCTTTGTGGCCGCTTCCTCTTTGTATCTGTAAACGTGGCTGCGTATCTCTGCGTGTGTGTGTCTGCTTGCTATATGTGTGTATGTCTATCTTGCGTATCTTTCGCACTCGCAGCCTCTGCACATGAATTATTTATAAAGGCGGAGCAGACAAGTTGCTGCCGCTGCCCGTTCCCATTCCAATTCCCATTCCCGTTTGCTGTTGCCCGTTTGCTGTTGCCCGTTCGCTGTTGTTCCTTTCCCTGCTATTGCTGCTGTTGTTGTTATTGCTGTTTCGCTTTGCTTTTTTTCGGCGAGCTGTGTGCGTGCGTGTGCGTCTGTGTGTGTGTTTTTTCGCCTGGTTTTCTCGTTTGCCCGTTTGTATTTGTTGCGTTCATGCTTGAAGCACTTCAGACGCCAGCATTTACTTCCCTGTGTGTGCGCTGCCCCCAACCCCCACCGCGCTACACGCAGTACGCGGCCTTCGTTGGCAGCCCTCAAGCAGAAAGCTTCGCCGTCGCAGCCTTCGCCTTTTTGCGTGGCATGTGCGCTTTTTTTCCAGCCACATCTCTCTCTCTCTCTCTCTCGCTCTCTGTTACGCTCTCCAGCTCGCTCTGTCGCACGCGCTGTGGGCTGCCCATAAAGCTACCCTATATAGTCAGTCATCTGCTGTTGTTGTTGTTGTTGTTGCCGCTGCTGCTGTTATTGTTGCTGCTGTATGCGTGCGTGTGTGTGTGTGCGTGGCCACCATTTTTCTTCTTCCTTGTTATTGTTGTTGTTGTTGGGCCGCTGCTGCTGCTGCCTTCTTCCTCTTGTCGTGTTGTTGTTGTTGTTGGGGTGCTGCTGCTGCCTTCTTCTTCTTATTGCTTTGTTGTTGTTGTTTTTGCTGCTGTCGCTTTCGGACAGCTTCTTTTATATAAATTTCCAGGCTGCGTATCTTTTGCTGACTGACATTTCGCATTCATTGTTCGTGGCGTTGTGCGTGTAGTGGTAAATGTGTGCGTGTATGTATGTGCGTATGTGTGTGTGTGTGTGTGTGTGTGTGTGTAGGTGTTTGTCTGCCTTAATGATCCTGCGCACTGCGTTTTCATTTTTCTTTTGCCTGCCGCCCCACAACACCCACACACACATACGCGTGTATCCCCCACACACACGCACACACACACATACACCGCAGCCATTACGAGTCGTAATGGGAATTTAAGCGCAACTCCTGCGCTGCCTGCGTTTGTATCTTTTTTGCGCGGTGGTGCGACTGCTGCATGGGGCGTGGCAGGGGGCGGCTGGAGGCTGGGAAGTGGGGGCAGCTTCCGCTTTTGCGGCGTATCTTTTGCATGTCGCCGTCGCCCACAGTTATGGGGGTTGCTGGCGCTGCTTGCTGTGGTGCGGGGGGCGTGGCAGGGGGCGGCTTGTGCCTGGCTTTGGCATTTGGCGCGTCGTGGTCTGCACGATTTTTCGTTTTTCGGCGCTTTTTGCGGCACACTTTGGGGTTTTTTTGAAGGGCGGCAGGGAGGGCAGGACAAGCAGGGAGAGGGGCGTGGCGGGCAGAGGGTTGTGTGTATGTGTGTGTGTGTGTGCTGTGGGGACACCGGCAGAAATGCAATTTTCGTCTCGTGTTTGTCGTCTATGAATTTTTCCTTGCCGCTGCGGCAGGCGGCGTTTGTGGCAAGCAAGAGTGGGGCAGGAGGAGAATGGGAGGAGGTACTGCTGCCATAGAGCAGGTGAACAGCTCGCTGATGAGAGGTGTGGCACATGCGGCACATGCGGCTATTGCGGCTTTTTCACTTTTAACGAGCTGCAACATTTCGCTCGCAACACTTGCAACATTTTGCAGCAAGCTGCGTGTCATTTCTGCATGTTCCCCATTTTTCGGCTATAAATTTTTCAATTAAACAACTGACAACAGCAACAGCAGCTCGAGTTGTTGCTGCTGCTGCGAGCTTGGCTTCAAGTGGAAGTTTCATTTTGCGTAGTGCTTAAATTTTTAATGGCCGCGCCTTTTGGCCGTCTGTCTGCGTCTGTATCTGTATCTGTGTCTGTTCTTGAACCCTCTCTAGGAGCACGAGTACCCGACATAACATGCTCGTACACTGCGAGCGGGAGTCTCTACTCGAAATTGTTGTCGTGTGATTGGGCCAAGGCCTCAGCAGTCAAAATATATTTTTGACAAATTTTTATACACTTTATTATTCTCATTTCAATGTACATTTAATTTTGACTTTTAATATCTGCTGTTTGCTTTTAATGTTTTTATAGTCAATATTTTATTATACATGCTCAAGGTTTTCTTGTCGTTTTGCACAATTTAAATAATATGTAAACAATTTTAAAAATATTAATTTACAAAATTTCGGACTTTTAAAATAATTGTTGTACCATTATTTTTTTTAATGAAATTTTGAATAACACTTTATTATACATTTTTAAAGATTCAATTACAATAAAATGTAAATTTTTGCTATTATAAATTTTAAAGATTTATTTATAGTAAACATTTAAATTTTTCCTTGATTTTTCTTTTCAATCTTTTGATTTTGCAGTTAATTTCTAGCAGTGTGCTTATTAGCCAAAATAAGACTCTTAACTTTGAAGGTTTATGCTTCAATTCATAATTAGCTATAGCATCTTTATCTATACACTTCCATTCAAGCGACTTGAGATACATGACAATTTGCTAGCGAATTTGAATAATCAGTTGTAGCTTTAGCACATCTGCATATTTATAAACTGAAGTGTACCTCAAGCTGTGTCTAGTTAAGTTTCAGATAAAATATGCACACAAATTTGCAACATGAGGCGAAGATAGTTTTGTCCGATTCTCGCGATTTGCAATCTGCTTGAGTATCTTGTGCGTTTAAGCGTTTTTATCTAATTACACGCGTTGCACTCGTGTCCAGTTGTAGTTGAGAGGGAGAGCGAGAGAGAAGATAGAAGAGAAGATGAAGAGAGGAAGCAAGACATGGAGTTTGAGTTGATGGATAGCTCCAACAGGCAGCAGTATAGGATATTTAGCAGACAGACGGACAGACGGACAGTTGTTGCTCGAACAACGACGGACATACACACTGGAAAATCTGTAAGACGGACAAACAGACGGACAGGCAGATGAATAGACAGACAAATAGACAGGCAACCAAACGGACAGACAAATAGATGAGCAGGCATAGAGGCAGATAGACAGACAAGCAGACATACGAGCAGACAGAGGAGCAGACATAACAGCAGAGAGAAGGACGGACAGACAGACGGAAAGGCAGACAGATATATGAACAAGCTGACAGACAGGCAGAAGTTGGTCAGACAGATAGACAGACGGACAGACACACGGACAAATAGATAAAAAGATGGACATCCAGTCAGACGGACACGCGGACAGTCAGACGGACAGTCAGACTGACCGGCAATTGGAGTGGAGCAGGCAATAAACATATCACGGCGCATAATGAACGCCCACCGCAGCAACAGGAGAAAGAGCTGGCCCCGGGCAGAGCAGAGCAGCGTCGAGCAGAGCAGAGCAGAGCAGAGCAGGGAATGGATGCGCAGCTAACCGGCAGCTGCTTATCGCAGTCGGCGATCTTTCAAAAGACCCCAAAAAAAAAATCGTAGTGCGCAGGGTGCAGGGCAGAGGATTGCAACGAGTCTGCGGCGAGTCTGGCAACCAGTTTTCGCAATGGCTGAGCTCAGGCTGCATGGCCCCAGGCTGTGCATGGACTGCGCCGGGAATGGGAGCTGCAGTTGCTCCTCAGCCATGTTGTTGCTGCTCTTGTTGCTGTTGTTGTCGTCGACAACGGCAACATGCAAAATGCAAAGCATCGATAAGATACGAATGCGATGGCGACTGCGACTGCGAGTGCGAGTGCGATGCGAGCGTCTCTCTGCCAGCGAGAGCCTCTCGAGAGGCACGAAATTATGGAAGCTCTGCGGATATGCGCGCGATTTCAAAAGCAACTACTGTTTGAGGCGACTCGATGAGGAGGAGAGGGAAGGGGACCGAAGTAGGCATTGAGTTGGGGCTGCCTGGCCGGGCAACTGGCTACCTTTTGATTTATGGCGCGTTTGTTGAATGAAATACAAAGCGCAGCCACTGACAGTTGAAAAGCAAGTGCCGCCAACTAGGAATTTCACATGCTCATAAAACCGCAGAGACAACGACACATGGGAGACAGCTATAGCCAAAGATACAGCTACAGGTAGAGCTGTAGATACAGCTACATTTGGAGACGTAGCTGTAAAGGGCTAAAACTGAAGTAACAGCTACCAACTGGCAGATACAATAGCAGTGGCAGCTAGTAGCTACAGTTATAACTGAAGATACAGTAATAGCTTAAGATACTTTATAAATTATAGGGGGAAAAAAAAAATAAAAATAAATAAAATAAATAAAATATATATATATATATATTTAAAGAAATATACAACTATAAATTGTATCTGAATACAGTTATAGCTACAGATATAACTAAAGATTCAGTTTCATTTGGAAAATATAGCTACAGATACATCATAATGATCAGCTATTGCTTATCAATCTGCGGATTCAAGTGTGAACGCAGATACAGCAGCTACAGCTATATATAGCTATAGCTATCTTCTGCTATATATAAGCTTTAGTAGCTAAGCAGTTGGCAGATATTTCAAACTACGCTACAGCTACAACTCCCATCAATCAGATACAGCAACAACCTCTCAGCTATACAGCCTCAACCTGCCAGCTACAAAGTCTTCCAGTAAAAATTTCGTTTGGCTCGTGACTTCTACGAAAATTTGTAATTTTTCCCGGAATAACGCTGCGATTTTTTCTCAACTCGCCCCCAACTCTTGTTTTATTGGGTTACCTGCAAAGCGAAACGCTTAAAAAATTAATGATGACAGCGCAGCGCGCTGCAACACGTGCCGCATCGCAGCCGAATCCCGTCGTCCCGTCCCGTCGATGCCCCGACAACGCCCCGACTCCCCTGATTGCCCAACTGTACGGCTGTACGGCTGTCCGGCTGTCCGTTCGTCCGATTTGGATTTCTCGAATTCACATTTTGACAGACTCATCAATTTTGTAGATACCGAAACGAGCGTTCGCTCTGCAGTTCCTGCTGCCCTCCCTCTCTCTCTCTCTCTCTCTCCCGCTCTTCGAGCTGTGCGACCTTTCGGTGAGGAGGCCTCATCCTTCAGCCGCTGCTCCACTGATTAGGCAACATTCGATGGCCATTGTTCTGTGCGCTGCGTGGGTTGGGCCCAGCTTCCCTTGGTCCAGCTGACTGTATGTCCATCTGACTGTCTGTCTGTCTGTCCGACTGCCTGTCTGTCTGTCCGACTCTCTGTCTGTCTGTCGCTCTGTCTGTTTGTTTCAGTCGCTGTGTGTCTGTCTCTCTGTCTCTCCCTCTGTCCACCTATCTGTCTGTCTGTCTGTTTCTACCTCTGCCTGTCTGTCCGTTAGTCTGTCCGTTTGGCTGTTTTTCTCTCTGCCCGACTGGTCACTGGGTTTTTGTGTGGAAGGAAGCTTTGTGGTTTTTGATTTGTTTGTCTGCCTCCGCTCGCTGGATACTATCAATTATGTGCTACCTCTCTCTGTCGCCCTTCCACCCTCGCTCTCTGTCCCTGTCTCTGTCTCTCTCGCTCTTTGTGTGCGCTGCAATTTGGGGCTTTCTGCAGTCGCAATCGTGCTGATTGTCTGTCTTAAGTTGGCTTAATTAAGTGCAGTTGCTTTGACAATGACAACGTAATCTTCATTTAGCTATGGGCCACATCAAAAACAACTGACCGCTCCATAAATACGAACACACACACATCTCTGGCTGTGTATCTGTATCTACATCTATATCTGCATATATATGCCTGTGTGTTACATATAAATTTGCCTAATTAATTACAAAAAACACCGGAGCGCATTTCGATTGGGGGAAGCAAACGAAGCGAAAGGGAAAAGGGTTTCGTGTAAGGCGAGCGATGGCAGCGTGAGCGTGAGTCGCTCACGTTAGTGATGGGAGACGTACGGATTGCCATCTTTTTTTTTTCAACTTTTGAAGGTGGTTTTCATTTTAGAGCCAATAAAATATGTAAAGTTAATTTCAGTTTATCACTACAGATAATCCACTCAGGGGTAATCGACGTTCAGTGACTTTACAGGGCTAATTCTTTGTTCGCTTAGCTCTCTTATTATATATTCATGGTCAAATTATTGTAATAATCGTGTAAACTGTTTAAAAATTTCATGTAGTTCGCTTTCTTCTCCAATATATGGAAAATGGTCTTATTTATATATTATTTAGCAGTTCACAATAAAGCCAAGTTTTTTATACCATTTACCCATTGAAAATGGGTAAAAAATGGTATATTAACTTTGTGCAAATGTATGTAACAGGCAGAAGGAGGCGTGGCAGACCATACAAAGTATATATATTCTTGATCAGCATCAATAGCCGAGTCGATTTGGTCATGTCCGTCTGTCTGTCCGTCTGTCCGTCTGTCCGTCTGTCCGTCTGTCCGTCTGTCCGTCTGTCCGTCTGTATGAACACACAGATCTCAGCTATTAAAAGAGCTAGAGGCACCAGACTTGGTGGGAGTGTGCGTGTATTCAATACACACAAGAAGTTTATTTCAAACTTGATGTGCCACGCCCACCGCCTCCGCAAATCGATAAATGCGTATTTCGATTTTTTCCAAATAATTCAATAACGAAAAGAGATAAACGCACCAAATTTGGTAGGAGGGTGTCTTGCAACATTATGCAGAAGTTGGATTTTAGAATTTTGGATGCCACGCCCACCGCCTCTAAAAAACACATTTTTATAGTTTAAAAGAAAACTAGAAAAGCTAGAAGCGCCAAATTTGAAAGTAAGGTGCCTGGTAGCATTACGGAGAATTTTGGATTTTCAACTTTTGGATGCCACGCCCACCGCCCCCACACTATTGCATTTTAAGAAAAGTAGGGAAATAACAAAACATTTTTTTTAACACTCTTGTAGCTTACCATAGTACAGATCTACCCTATAAATTTCAATCCGATTGGACAATAAACACAGAAGTTATAGGCACGAGAAGTTTCGCTCACAGCAGTAGAGGCCCGACGCCGACGCCGACTGCGCACGCCGACTGCGCACGCACAGTCGTCGTGTAGTCAGTGTGCAGTCGGCATGTGCCATTAGCGTCAATGCATGTGAATTTGTCCTCGAAAATATGCGATGCGTTGTTATTCGCCGAATAAAAGTAATTAATATAAAGAATTAGTTTTTAACAGCGAAAGGTAAATGGTATCTTACTGTCGAGTGCACTCGACTGTAGCTTTCTTCACTTGTTTTATGTTAACATTGAAAAAAGCAAATATTTCAGTTTTCAGCTATAAATTCAGGAAAGTTTTTATTTTATTTTGAAATCTTGACTTTCTTTTTGCATCTTTAATCTCTGAGATTACTATCATTTAAGCGCTTTGACTTGGTTTTTATTTTTTTTTGTTTTAATGCAATTTTTCGTTTTTTTTACAATTCTAATCAAAGTTTTGTTTTTCTTTCCAATATCTTTTAATTTGCTGAGTTCCCAGAAATTCCCGTGCTTTCCCCCAATTTCACTCGATAATTTCTGCCCCGTTACCCACACCAAATCCCATTTGATTGATACCATTGTTCGAGGCGACGGACAGCGAATTCTCGTGTCACGCGCCCGATCGATCGGGCAATTCCCAAAGCGCACTCAAGCCGCACATAACACAGAACCGAGCCGAAGCGATCAATGCAAACAGTTGGCTGCGATTTCGAATCGATTCGAAAACCAAAAATAAAAAAAAAAAAACAAAAAATAAATAAAAAATCTGGGGAGAAAAAACAACGAGAGAAGAAAGCAAAAGAAGCCGCCGCCTGCAGATGCTTTGAAGTGTTTGATTTTCGTATTGGCCGATCGCAGTGTTGTTGTCAGTGTTGTTGTTGTTGTTGCTGTTGTTGCTGTAGTTGTTGGCTGTCGCGTTATTGAAGCCAAATTTGAATACGAGACACGCTGCAAGCGGCAGAAGCTGCCAGTGGCGCGACATCAAAGAGTGCCTGGACTCAAAATGGACATGGGCCTGCAGCACAATTTATGCCGGCCAAAAGAGCGCACAAACACATACTCAAACACACACACAAGCACACACTACGCTGCAACGGAAATGACCTTTTTGTGTGTGTGTGTGTGTTGGCTGCGAAACAAAATGCCGACGAGTTGCCGCACTGCAACCGAGTTCTGGATGCTGTCGCTGCATTCACCCTTTCCCCTGCCCCTGCCGCTGCCCCTGCCACTGCGTTGCGTGTTGCTTGGCGCGCAGACAGATGACAAGACGCGATAGTGTCGGACTTCGAGCTCCTCTTCGAGCTTCTTGTACCGGCAGCGGACACAAGCAGACGGGGACAGGCACAGGGACAGGGACAGGGACAGGCCGAGGCTCGGGCTAAGTGATGATCATGATGGGTTATTAGGCAGGTTGCGTTGACAACGCATTTGTCTTGGCCCAAACCGCCGACGCAGGATCGCACTGGGTGTGTGTGTGTCTCTTGTGTGTATGTCTGTGTGTGTGCGATAAGCGCGCGACATTTATTTATGGTGTTTTAACACAAGTGTCGCCCCAATGGTCCGCAAAGGCGCCGTGGACCCTAAACAGATCTCTGCCAGCCGCGATCGGCGACCTCTTCTCAGCCAAAACACAAAAGGTTCAACATGAGGAACACAGAGAGAGAGAGAGTGAGAGAGATAGGCAGGGAGGGCAAAAGAAAGCCGTCGTTCAATTCACTGACGGATCAGCGTCAGAAACGACTCGAGAAGTGTCAAATTAACGTCAAGTCGTCGCACAAGCTTCAACTCGAAAAGCAGTCAAAGAGAAGTATAAAATAAAACCGAAAAGAAAGCAGAGAAGAAACGTACAAATAGATACCACCAAGGTACCAAAAACAATACCTCAAATATTGCTAATAAATACTACAAAATACAAATTTATGCATTTGTAAAAATAATTCAAGAAAATACCATGAACTACGAAAAGAACTTACTAAAAGAAGTAATTCTATAATTTAATTAAAGCGAAAATATTTCTAAAATTGGAAAGCAGATACCAAAACATGTACCTAAAATACTCCAAAAATCTACTTAATAATACTACAAAATATAATTTAAAAATCTTGAAATATAAATCAAGAGTATTCCATAAACCACTCAAATATAAATTCTATAATTAAATATTATATAAATATTAATATCAAAAGCAAGTAAAAAATCTACGAAAATTGAAAAAAATATACCAAAGATAATCAAGAATATAGCTTAATATACTCAATAAATAATAAAAAATACAAGGTATTGAAAAATACTGAAAAATTATCTAAGAAGATAATATTAAAATATCGAAAATGCATACATTTAATTCAAAAATCATACTTAATATTACAAAGATTTTTAATATATTTAGTAAAGATATTGCAAAAAGCATACTCCAAAAAATACTCAATAAATACTCTGAAAATGATATTCAAAGCGAGCAATTAAAGCGCGACAAGAAATCGAGATTCGATTACAAATACGATATCCAAATTGGAAATCAAAATGCAGTTTAACCTTTTACGGCCTCAACGTAGCATGTTGCAAATGCTGACAGGCCGCGCCGCGTGGCGTGCACCCCGCCCCCAGCTGCCAGCGCTATTGCCCCCTTTCCGCACAATTTTCTAACTAGTTTTTTTGTTTTTCTTTTTTTTTTTGCTTTTATCATAAATGCGTTTTGGCATTTTGCAGCGCTTTCGGCTAATTAGTCAGCGCAAAAGATTGCTTGAGTCGACCACATTGTTGCAGCAGCAGCAGCAGCTGTTGTTGTTGCAGTAGTTGTTGTTGCAGCAGTTGTTGCTGTTGCTGTTGTCGTCTGTTGGAATTGTTGTTTCTGCTCTCCATGGCAGGCGGCTTGTGTAAATATTTGACCTGACGCGTGTGAACTTTAACAGTTTTTATGCTTTATTTGTCGCAAATATTGCGCAAACACAGCGCAGCTAGCAGCCCCCGCGGGCCCCTCATCAGCCTCCCCCAGCTGCCTCACCGGCCACCTCATCTCTTTCAGTGTTGAAACAACGACGTTGCCTTGTTTGCATTTCGGGCCTCGGGGATGTTCAGCTTGTTGCGTTTGTTGTTGTTGTTGCTGTTGTTGTTGCTGCGCATGCGCGCACCTTTTGCACTTGAGCATTGCGTCGACTTGTTGTTGTTGTTGTTCGTATTGCTGTTGCTGTTACCCGTGTTGCTCAGCCTCAGCCTCAGCCTCAACCTCAGGCTTAGCTTCAAGCCAAGAATCTACCTCAGACTCAACCTTAGCTGCTGCAACTCCCTCTTCTCTTCTCGCCCCTGCTGCACGTGCAACATGCGTTAGCAACATACTTGCCACAGTCGGCAATATTTCAGTAGAATGCTGCGAATTCTGCAAAAGCTGCAACGCAGCTCAACTGCCCGCAAATGAGCACAAGAAGTCAAAGAAGCATGCGAAAATTGAGTGGAAAAACGCAAGAACTTTCGCAAACATTTTTTAAGAATATCTTTAAAATATTCAGTATATGCAGCTTTAATTTTTTGATACTTTGAAAAGTATTTAGGATTCAGCCAAATTATGTTTCTAATCATATTTAATTAATAAATATTTTTTATTTCAGTTAAACCTCAAGCTCTGTTTAGAAATTCTTATGAACCTCTGAAAAATATCTTAAGTGAAAAACTATAGTTGGGTAGTGTTGGAAAATCCCTAAAAATTTGTAAACTTTTGGAAAAGTTACTAAAAGTATGTGAGTATTTAAATAAATGCTGCTTTTATTTTTAAAGCTGTCAAACAAATATAAAACTTAAATTTTAAATCGAATAACTTTTATTTTAAGAAAATATTTATGTTCTTTTGAAAAATTCTCAGAAATTCTTTTATCTAACTATACTACTTTAGTGCTTAACTTGTGCATTATATTCCTGGCTATACTCTCTATATATTTTATATACACATATCAAGTCGTATAGCACTGATAGCACTTATGGCCACCGCCCAAGCTTTACAGCCTCTTGCCGTGATCGCTTCTAGTTAAGAGTGCCGGCCCGATCTTTCTTGGCATCTCAAGGTGTGCCTGCCAGCTACATTCCTGTGCGTGTGTCTCTGTGTGTGTGAGTAAACCGTTATAAAAACTTAAGACCTCATTAAAAGAGGCCGCCGCTGCTTTATGGCTGGTCAAGATCAAGAGTTGACCATTTAACGCCAGCTCGTGGTCCTTTTATGTGGCAAGGCAAGAGCGCACAGATATTTGTATATATATATGCATACATATACATATATCTGTGTGTGTATGTGTGTCTGTGTGTGTGTGATTACGCACACGCAAAGGCAAAGGAAGGCCGCCAAAGGCTGCGCGTTGTTCATGCAAATTTTAACTTCATTTCGGCTTCGTTTTGTTAATTAATTTATATTATTTTATTTGGTCGTCGTAGCGATCGAAGCGATCCACAGAGCGATCCCCGACGCGACTGTTGTTGTTGTTCCCCTTGTTGTTGTTGTTGTTGTTGTTGCTGTTGACATGCCTTGTGGCTGCCTGCAATCGTCGTCGTCTCTGTTTCTCCTGCTGCTTCTCTTTCTCCATCTCTCTCTCTCTCTGTCTGTCTCTGCCGCACTGCGTCGACAAATTTATATTTAATGAGCTTCATAAAATTTGAATTTCAAAGGAGCACTGCACCGCGGCGGCTTGTTCGAGCCGTTTCCCGGTGATCGAGCGCGACGGCGTTGATTGCCTGCCTCTCTGGACGCTCTCTACGCTATCCGCGATCCGCGATCTGCGATCCGTGATCCGCGAGCCGCGAGTCTCTCGGCCCAAATGAAGGTATATAAATTGCTGGTTTTATGGCGTTTTAAGTAGGCCTGCTTTATGATCCTGCAGCGAGCTCTACTCACGCTAGCCACACTCACACTCACACTCACACTCGTACTCGCACTCACACTCATACGCACACTCACACCTGACGCTGAGGCTATGATTCATTGGCGCTGTGTGGTCGTAATCGTCCAGATCGGCTGCGAAGACTTATTGCTGCCCACTTAGGCGACAAAACGCTGCAGGAACTTCCTCGCGTAGTGCTCCCCCCTGCCCCGGGCTGTAGGGTACTCGCTAGCGATCTGCAAATCTGTCGGCAACTTGTTGGGCCTGTTTCTCGCTGCGGCCCCGGCAACATTTCAATTTGACATAATGAGCCACATTTTGTTACCGGTAGGCACAGGCAGGCAGCCAGAGATGCTCTCACAAGCGCCGACTAGACAGTTCCAACTAGAATCGAACTTGGGCGAGAACATGTGTTAGCTACGAAAATCGTGAAAGCCACATAAATCTCTGTCTGAGTTGAGAAGGGCAAAGCGAAGAGAGTTTTCTAAGTGATTTCTTTGTTTTCCATAATACTTAAAGATGTCAAGAAATTGAAATTGAAGTGAAAAGTGTTTTGAAAGTTAGTTATCAGTTTAATTTTTTAAAAATAATTACATAAAAAATAGTCAGGTTTAAATATAAGACTTTAATATTGATTTTTTCAATTTTTACTAAAAATCAATTTGAAAAATCTATCAAAATCTTCAAAATTTCACTATTTTTATTTTTTTGAAAAGTTTTCTATGCAATTCCAAGCAACTATGGCTAATTTTACAAATTTATTGACTTCCTGAAAGCATTTTACAAGTATTTTATATTTTTTAAGAAATTTTAAAATAATGAAAACTGTTCTACAACTTGCTAAAAACAATAAAACTCGTTTTTTCAGGATTTTATGTAGAATTTGACAAAATACTAAAGATTTTATCTATCTATGAAAGGAAATCTAATATTAATCTGCTTTTTTGTTTCCAAAAATGTTTTTTTACTCTTAACTCTGAGCTATTGCAGTAAAATCAAAAAAACATTATTTATTTGCTGCTCAATTTTGAAAATTTATTAAAAGTTATATATGACTGGTTAGTTATATTTCAAAAAGATTTCCAATTTGTTGCCATAAAACAAGCATGCAAATTGGAACTACATACAATAAATAGAAATCAACACTACATATTTCAGCAGATCTTATAGAAACGATAGAATTATGCACAAATTTACTCCTCCCACTGGGCCGGACCATGGACTGCTAAAATATTATGACATAAATTCATAGATGTGGAGTGAGAAACAAGTTTGGCGCTGGGCACAAACCAGTCGAGATGGTGCTAGAGTTCGGCTCAGTTCGCATTGATTAATGTTCGATATTTATGGGTTTGTTTTCACTTCGCTATTTGTATCGATAAATTCTGGCTGTGAGTTGGAATTATCTGGCTAGTTTTGCATAATTTTAGAGAGCTGCCGAGAGAGAGAGAGAGAGAGAGAGAGCGAGAGAGCGATGTGCAACTTGTTGTGCCAGTTCGCTGTCTGGCAACATTTCAATCGCCTGCAGGTAGCAGCGACTATACACATATATATATATATATATGCAAGTCAAAATATTGGCAGGTAACGGTGTAATTAGCCGACTAGGCTACCGTCTGCGTCCCAGTCTGAGCCTGAGCTGCGTTCCAGTCTGCCGTCAGGCTCATTCAGCGCCGTCATCTAATTCTGAATGAGTTGCCCCGCGGCGCGACGCGACGTCGCAATCTCAGCGAGCGGTCTGAGCGGTCGGAGCAGTCTCCTGCCCTCGACGCGTCTGTCGGCGGGCGGGGGCGGTCAACCTGTTGATAGCCGCTCGTCTGCCCGTCTGCCCGTCTACCCGTCTGCCTGTCCGTCCAGACGATACTTGAGATTAAGAGCTCGCTCTCAGTACAAACAAGCGACATGCTAAATGTCTCTCTCTCCCCCTCCCTCTCTCTCTCTCTCTGTCTGCCACTCGAACTGAAGCGGAAAAGTAGTACTTGTAATGCGATATATCTTCTTCTTCGGGCATGTTATATAAGGTCGCTCGCAGATGCTTGGCTTAAGTGTCGCTTACAAATTTGGAGTACTGCGACGACGCCACAAATCGATCTGCTGGCGACGGCGACGCCGACGCCGCGTTTTTTATTTGATGTAACCAGAACTCCCCCCCACTCTCTCTCTCTCTGCAACTCTTCTCTTGCCGCTGCATCCTGTTGAGAGTTATTGCTCGCTTGTTCTTTGGCTTCCCCCTGCCCCCCCGCTTTATTGTCTCCTGCTTAATTAGTCATTAAAAGCGGCCCGTAAAAGTGACACTCGTAAAGCGGCGAGTGTGCGACAGAGACGGCCATATGCGCCCCCAGTAGAGCTTTAAAAGCGACGCCATTAAAGCGTGCGGCAGCGCGTTGCATGCAACACGCCAGACGCGACGCAGAGCCCCCAAAGCTGGCCAACTGACAGCCCAGTTGGACGCATGCACCTGAGCACACAAATACAAGCAGACCAATATATAACACACACACACACACACACAGCTAGTCGGAGGTGTCATATGACGCAGCGGGTGTTCCACGCTGCAGCAACAGCAGCGTCCAAAACCAACACACGCCCCCGCTGCCGCCCCTGGAAATCCCAGCGGGAAATGCGACGCCAAAAGGCGCCGTTTAATGAGCGCCTGGAGAGGAGCGCACGAGCAGCGCGCTCGGTGGTTGCTGCTGCTGTCCGTATCCATGTCCGTGTCCGTTCTGCTGCCGCTGCCGCTGCTGCTGCGCGCTCTTGGCCTCCTGCTTGCGCCTTGCGCCAACTTGCAGCACACACGCGATAAACGGGCGTGGCCCTCGGCGCGGGCAACCAATTTTGGCATTATTTATCAGTTGATTTATGTGCAACTCGCTCTGCATGCCAGCCAGCTGTCTCTCTCTCTCCCTTTCTCTTTCTCTTTTCGCTTTTCGAATTTGTGGAAATTTAATATTCGCTTGCCCCAAACGGTAGCACGGCCCGCTGACAAGCGCTGACACCTCGACTGAACTTCAAGCGCTCGCATTTTAATTGCACTTTAATACGTAGTCCCATCTCTGGTCTCGGGTCTCGGCTCTCGGGTCTCGCCTCGCCTCGTCTGGTCTGCTTTAATATGCCCAGTGTGCACAGTGTGCCCGGGCCCAGGTCAATTAGGCCAGCAAGCCAGTGCAGCTGATGTATCTCACGGATACTTTAAACTGCAGCCGACACGAGCTCATAAGCGATTCTCCAGAATGCAGCAAAGTTACGCAGAGGAAGCGGAAAACTGCACATAAAATTATATAATTTTCTTTTTGGTATTTGTCTTGAATTATGCCGACTTTGGGCTCATTAAAAAAGCTAACAATTTTGGAAACTTGTAAGTTATAATCAGCTTTAAAACAATTAAGCGCAGAAGAAAAACTGTCAGTAGAATTTATAAGCAGTATATAAAGAAGTAGTATAATCTTAAAGTTGTGTAGAAATGTCAGAAAAATAATTACTTTGCGGAAACATAATAATAAAATACAATTTTTTTATAATACTTAATTTTTCCGATTTTAGACTTCAAATTTTTGAAAATTTAAGTTTGTTAATTATAATCTGACTTTAAAAGTCGCTCTAAAAGAAAATATATATGAAAACGTATTTTATGTTAAATAAAAATAGTATGATACTCATTTTTAAAATTTTCGCTTATATTTTCTCTATGATTTTCTTTAAATATATATATATATATATATATATAGTTTATATATATATAGTTTAATTTTTTCAAACCTTCTTAAATTTTGCAACCTTTTTTTAGCATTTTATTACTATAGATATCTTTTCTACTATTTTTTAGACATTTTTTTTTTCTTTTGAGAGCCTTTTCGAAGTCAAAATAATATTTTCTAAATTTCCCTATCGTATTTCAGACATATTATCATCCGGAGGAAGTAAATTTCCCCCCTGTTCACCATTCATAAAACATGAGCAACTATATTTCTCCCGTCCCATTGGCACACTAATTTGCTGACCTTATCGCAAGTCCTGCACGAAGTCCAAACATAACTCTGACCAATCTGTGAGAGCTCTGCGATTGTAGGGCATCGGACACACCCACATGGCCGGCACACACTGACGATATTTATGCGCCACTCGCTGAAAAATTTCGTCTATATTTTATGGGTTTGCTCTTTTCGGGTTTCCGGCCAGTATTTTTGGCCGGATTCCTGTCTGCGTCCCCGTTCCGATTGCCTCGTTCCCTGTTCCCTGTTCCCATTCCCGCTGTCAGGCTGTCTGCACGGGGTGATAAAGTTATTTAGGCGCAAATCATAAATTCCAGAACCAATTCCAAAACCCCGAGCGGAGCTTATCTGATTTTGCACTTGGGCCCAGGCACTAGATCAATATGTTTTGGTCCCAAAACCTGTGCGGGCCGCGCGCTTGATACGGGGAGAGCCCCGAATCCCGGCCAGAGCCCAAAAACAAAGACAGCTGTGCGCCTGCGCCTGGTGTCACCTTTGAAATGCATTTGTGTGTGAGATTGAGAAAGACACAGAGAGAGAGAGAGAGAGAGGGACCTGAGACAGTTGGAGATACGCAAAAGTAGAATTCGATTCAGGTAAATTTGCCCGAGATTTTTCGATTTTATTCCTCGTTTTCTGTTTCTGTTTTCGGAGCTCGGGTTTAATTAACAGCTCTTGGCGCGTCTGTTTGACTTGTGAAATTAGAAAATTATGCCTGGAATTTCCGTTCACAGATCACTAAAAATATATAAAAAACTAAACAAAAATCGAGCTAAAAAAACGGCAGCATTTTGCGCATTTGCTTTGCTGATTAGCGAAAGAAAATGATAATGAGTTATCTATGGGTAGATAAGAGGGGAAACCCATTCAAAATCAATTCGATTTGGATTTCGATTTGGAGGAAGCGAATTAGTTGGAATTACACACAGAAATCCATGTGAAAATCATAACTGCTGAGAAAAGGAAGTGAATCGTGGCTTGAAACTGAATTGAACTGAATTAGAATTGGACGCTTGAAGATAATACCATAATTTTAATGAATCGGTATATAAGAGCTTTAATTGGTAGAGAAATGAGGGTAAAATAATTACAATTGCAATTTGGGAAGCTTTCGAAGCTTCTAAAAGCTGCTTAAAGTAGCTTAATTGAGCTTTTATGTTTTATGTTTTATGATCATATTTATTTAGAGCCATAATAATGCCTAGAATAAGCAGACACAAATTATTTTGTTGCAGTTAAAGCTTATATTTAAAATTGTTTGAAAGCTCCATGTACTTAGTAGGTGTCTGAGCTTATTAAAAGCTCTTCAAAACACTCTCTAGTCTTTTCCTAGTTAATTTTTAAGCTGTTTTCAACTTATTTTAGGTTTATGTCCTTGAGATACTTCCTCACTTCTCTCGCATACAATCTGCATTTGAAAGTGCGCCCTAGCTGTGCTATTGATCGGACTTGGCCAACCAAATTAGCCACGATTAATGATGTGTGTAGAACATTTATGGCCAGTCAGGCCGATCGCTTACCGTTCGCCTTTCACGAGCTTTACGACTGTCACACGCTCAACACTTTATAAATATGCCAGCCATATAAGTAGTTAAGTCATTCATCTATCTATCTGTCCGACTGTACGTCTGTCTGTCCGTCTGTCCGTCCGTATCTCGCAATCCCATCTACATATGCCATCCGTAAGCTCTGAGAGCCCGGTGCCATTCTCTATTCCACGACTTTGCCTTTTATGCTTGAGCATTTAAAGTCGCATTTCTTCAGCATTTGTTGTTGTTGTCCGTTGTTGTTGCTGTTGTTTTGTCAGTTAACAAATTATTTGTAAAATTATATGTCATTGTTGTTGCTGTCGCTCTGCTCAGCGCACATTTGCCCAGTCAATTTTTCACAATTAACTTTCGAAACTTCTTGCCGCTCGTTCACAAATTTAAATTAGCTCACGATTAATTTTGCGAATCATTTAAATCTAATTAATTTTAATTAAATTACGGTAAACAAATTCGCACAAACACAGACACACACACACGCAAGTGACATAGACATAGATATAGACAGGTGCATATATTATCTGCATTGAGGCCAACTATAAAATGAAAATCGTTTTGATTTTTATGACCACAAATAATTGTCAATTTTTAACGAGTTTGTCATAAAAACCGTTGAATTTTATTAGATACGCAGGCGAAACTAGTTGTGCAGCATGGTTAGCTAGGGGGAGGATGATTGGGAGCGGGTTAGAAGGGGACTACACGCACCGTGAGGTATGCAACAAAAAAAGCGAAGGCAATTTGAGCGCTTTGCTGTGCATATAGACAGCAGATCCCCCGCGATATATGCGAAGTTCATTTTGAATTCTAGTGCTGCAGGGTATTTGCGGTTAGCTCAGCAATTTAATTGCTGAATCTGGCAATTTTGCAGTTTAAATTTAGACGTTTCTACTAGTTTTAGCAGTTGAAAAAAAAAATTAAATTATATCAAATTTATTATTACACATAAACTTTCAGAAAAATTTAATTATAAATAAGAAAGGGTAAATATTTATATTAAAAAACATTTTATAATTGTTTTTAATATTTAACATTTCAAGAAGTTTTCAATTTAATTATTTTTTTAAAGCATAAAATATACATTTTAAATATACAATATAATTTAGACTCTCGAAAAATAAAAAAAACAATTTTCTGCAATTTTTACTTCAAACAAACAGAGGAATCCCCTCGCTGTATGCGAGCTATATTTGAAATAATAGTGCTGTAGGGTATTAGCGGTGTGGGCTTACCTCATTTGCAGATTGACACGGCAAACGGGCAGCAAAAAAGTGTCGCTTTTGTGCAAACAAAACTTCAACTTCAACTTTGAGTTGAGTCAAGTCGAGCGGAGTCTTTTGTATACTATTTCCCTCTACTATATTTAATTAATTTAACGACTACTTGAGAAGTTCGCAGTGACATGTGCTGTCTGCCGGGGGGCGTGAAGGTAGGCGAAAGCCAATGGGCCAGCGACATGAAAAACTCATTAAAATGTTTACAGGCGCACAGAATCAACAAAGCGGACAGTCGGACAAACAGACAAACAAAGCGAGGAAAAACAAAACGCAAAAGGCAGAGAAATTAAAAAACAAAAACGAAAAGCCCAAAAAAATACTGCAACTGAAATTGTTTTCATCTCAAATATAAACTGAAATCTCGAAAACTCAAAACTCGCAGCTAGAAATAAGTTTGCCTTCGTCTCCGTCTTCCTCCTTCCCCTCTCCCCCTCTTCCCATCTGTTTGCTGTTAGTTTGCTGTGCGCAAGTTTTCGCAGCCCGAAAACTTTTTGGCTCGGCGAAAAGTTTTTAAATTAAAATTTCGTTGCATTAAATATTTAATATGTGTGTGCGTTTGTGTGTGTGTGTGTGTGTCTGTGTGTATGCCGAGCGCAAACTAATTAGAATTGAAATTACAATGCGGCTGCAGTCGGCTGCAGGCGAACGCTCACTGGCTGGCGTGTATCTATCAGATACAAATGTATCTGCAGCTCTTCACTGGTGTTTCTGGCTCGTTTATTATTCAGTAAGCTCTGCGGACAACGTGTTTATGATTATGATATTCGCTCTTTTTTTGGCATACACATAGCGTTAGCATTTTTTTTTTTGGGTTTTATTGCGAGTTAGAAAGGGTATGATTGGCTCCATAAGCTATTGCTGTGTGTATTTTCTTTGTCTGCTGAAAATTTCATAAGTCTTTAGAGTAAAATATAGCAAATATATAAACAAAATGTAGCTCCAATATTTTTTTAAATACAACCAAGATTTTTGAGTTGTGTTTCACTGTACAGCGTATCTCCTAGTCGCGCTGCCTACACTCAGAGTCTATGCTACTCGTTTTTATTTTTTTCGCCATGTTTTTGCGGTCTTTTGTCTGGTTAGAAAATTGGCAGCTAACATTTGTCACAATTTAGCGTCAAATAAAATAAATTTAAATAAAATATATATTTTTGTCGCGTACGGCAAGCACAACAAATTTTTTAATGACACTTTCGGTTAGCTCGCACACACACACACTCGCACACATAGAGATGACTGTATATTAAAAATGCATGAAAACAATTTAGAAATGTGCAACGCGAAATCGCACAGCTCGCACGCTTGACAATTTCCCGACTACCGACAAATTTGTCAGCTGCACACGAATTTGCGCACTTATCGCATGCGATAAATTCGCGTCTCGGCGCAATTTAATTGCCCGCAAGCGCTTAAAATGTCATTCAACCATTAATTGGCGTCGGGGCCTGGCGCAAAAAGTTATATTCTACTTAAAATAAAATACAGCTATAATTTAAAAGTTAATGCCGCCGCAAAAGTCACAGAGAAACAGTCGAAAAAATAACCAGAAAACTGTAATCAAAGGGTTTTTCTGCACTTTATGCCCGTAATCTCTTAATTGTCGCAAGAAAAGCAAAAAAGAAACTTAAGATCCATTTGAAGTATAGCGGATAAAGATCCTTGGCCGGCGATCGAAAAGATATGCCAGTGAAATATTGCCCACAGAAAATCGGGTCTGTTCTGTGGCATAAATCAAATTATAATGGGCTTTTCGAAAAATATCGCTTTTCTTATACAACACAATATGATATCAAAGTTTCGTGAATGTAATTTCGACTAGATTTCGAGTACTATAAGCCCGAACTCGACCTGACGCGAAGCTTGAACTTTGAGCTCGGTTTTAGTCGCTTTGATGCAACCTTGACCTCAATTTTGACTTCAAACCATCCAAAGTAAAGTTGAAATCGCATAAAATGTTGGCATATCAAGCGGAATTTCATTTTGATATTAATTGTTTACCCATTTCGATGATATAGTAATTCCCAAAATTATTGCAGCGAATTTTACAGTTGAGCGAGTTGCTTGACAGTTTTTGTGGTTTTTGTTTTTATTTGAGATTTTTTCGAAAAAGGTTAATGGCAATTTAATTCACAAATTTTCGCTGTGCTTGTCTAATTTTTGCTATTGTTGCTGTTGTCGTTTTTTAGACTGGCCATAAATAAGTCATTAACTCGTTTAAATGGCTTTATTAGCCGCATATGATACGTGTTATGTGCATAGTTAGGCGTAATGCAGGTAATTGGGTTAGTTTAGCTAGTTGAGTTTTTGGTAATGAGAACTGAAATTTGAAATTAGCTGATAGATCTGTATAACACTAATGGTTATAGCTGTTTATTCCAATTTGGAGGTGGATTTAATTGCGTTTCACATAAATTTGGATAAAAAAGCGGTTCAAAAGTGCAATTTGATGAGAAAAAGCAATTTTTAGTTGAAAAAATCGAAAGTTATCAGTTTGAAATTGACACATTCGTTGAGCTGTATATAGAGCAGTTACTATTATAGTTTTTTCTAGTTTCCATTGTAAAAAATGACTATTTCTTCTGTTTACAGATAGCTTTTTCCTATTAAATCTTAATAATCTTGTCGTTTCAATTTTAAAATCTATAATCTTCACGATAATTTATTGAATACCTTAAAAACTCTTTAAAAAGTACATATATTTTTTTGGTTTTTTTCCTTTTGAAATAAATTTGTTCTGTTTTGCAAAAAACTTTTATTATTTTCCAAGATAAAATCTGTATCTCCAATCTACAATCTCTATATGCTTTATTTTACATCCTAGCATATTTCGAAATTATATATAGAAATTTTCAAAATTTAAAGTGTATCTCAGAGTAGCTAAGACTTCAAACTGAAATATTTAAACAATAAATTTTGGAATTCCTTTGCCAACAACTCAATTATCAGAAGTAAAGCTTGTTTGGCTCGAAATATTCGATATTCCCCATTTTAATTAGACTCCCCCGAGCATGAACTGCATTCCCAATTCTAATGATCGTGTTATAACGCAATGATAATGCAAGCTCCGGTGTAGATCACCCATAGAACAGACTCAAGAGTCTCGGTCTTATTGTGAACTGAGGAACAGGTTTGCAGGTTTCGCAGCGCCCCCGGCGAGTACCGACGGCAATTGCGAATTCGGAGCATAGCATATGTATCTATACATATATATATATATATATATATATATCTAGGTGTAGGACTGATGCTGGGGCTGTACTCACTTATCACATCGTGGCCGTGACAATCCAAATCCAGGTGATGATTCATCACCAGCGATGGCTGTAATCCAGTTTGATTGTGGTTGTGATTGTGGTTGTGATTGTGATTGTGCAGTGGTAGCTGGTGAGCCAAATGGCCACCAATCTCTGCCATTACCATATATTTGGCTTCGAAACACTTGGGGACAAATCAAAGAACTCAAAAACGGCCCGGCGAGTTGCGCGTGTGCATTGAGCAAAAGAGTTGTGTGTGTGTGTGTGTGTGTGTGTGTGTGTGTTGGTGTTGCTGGGTGTGTCGAGGATTTTTTGAGATTTTCAGATTTCAAGATTTTCCACGCAGATTTTTTTAAGGCACTTTTGCACAGAGTTGAGTCGTGTTTAGTTTGATCTTGCAGATACTTGACGAGTATCTCTACGCGCACTGCAACTGCAAATGGAACTGGAACTAGAACTGGAACTGGAGCTGGGAACGGGACTGTGTGCCTGTCACAGTTGTTGTTGGTAACACGCGCGCACAGGTAAGTGAAGGAACGCCATGGGATTCTTGGCAGATTCGCAGAGTTTCGCTGGGTATCGCTGAGGCTCGTATCCAAAAGGCGACGGCAACGACGACGACGACGACGGCGGCGGCGACGACTGCGAGCAGAACGAAACGGCGACGGCGACGGCAGTTACCGATGACGACAACGAAGCGTATTTCGCTGTCTGTGTGTGTGTAGCGCAGTTGTCGTAACTACAACAACAACGCAACAACGACGACGAATGTGTGTGTAGCTCGTACGGAACGCGTAGCTCGAACGATGCTGACGGCGCTGCGACTGCTGAACGACTAAACCGGCTGACTGTGTGTAACGTTCGGATTCGCAGGCAGCGCGCACACAAACACACACACACACGCGCACACATGCAGGCGCTCGCTTGTTCGGCCCTCGCTTGCTCGGCCCTCGGCTCGCCGTCGGCAAACGTCAACGTCGTCATCGTCGCTGTCGGCGCAGCTACCCCCCGTTGGCTGCAGCGCGCCTGCTCGCACACCGCCCGCACGCGCGCTGTCGTTAGAGCAGTGCGACTAGCTGTGCGCGCGCTGCGCACGCTGCAGCTGCAACCGGTTTGTGCCTTGCCTGTGGGGCGAAGTTCGAAAACGTCGACGGAGGCTGCGACGGCAGCAGTAGCAGCAGCAGCAGCAGCAGAAACAGGTGTTTGGCTGCGCTGCTCTCGCACTGCCGGTCGCACTGTCGTGCCGTCTCGCTTCGCGCGCACGTTTTCTAAATGGCGGCCAAGCGGGCCAATCGCTTGGCGCCACTGCGCATGAGTCTCAGCTGCCCCCACACACACACACATACACACTCAAACAGGGGGGACGGCGGCGTAGCCAGCTGTGCGCTGCAGCAGCTTTTGCCGTCGCTACATTTGCAGTGCACACAAGCACTCACACACACGCACACATGCACATATAGTTCACAAATGGAGGCAGTCAGCGTGTGCTCCCCCCGCCCCCCCTGCACCCGTTTTTTCTCTCTCTCGCCTTTGTTTTGCCAATTTCGCTTTTGGTTTTCGAAGTTTGTACTACAAAATGGTTGCACTTGTAAGCAAATGCCGCGCCCCCTGCCCCACAGCTGCCTACCCCTGCACCCCCCTGGCCCTGCCGCTTGTTGGCTGCAATTGTTGGCTGTGTAATGCGCTTGTCGAAGTTTTTGGCAGCCGCAGCCGCACCTTGTCTTGACTCTTGCGGCTGCTGTTGCTCTGTGGCGCCCCCCACCCCCTGCGCCACGCTCTCTGTGTGTGGCAACGTCTTTTGGCCTCGTTGCAACATCGTAATAATTATTGATCTGCTGCTGCCCGTTCAAGGCTCTGTTGCAATTTTAATGACATGTGCCACGCCCACGCCACAGGCTGCGCCTGTCTGTCCGCCTGTCTGTCTGTCTGTCTGTGTGTGTCTTGTTGCGGTTGCCAGTTCGTTGACTTGCCACGATGATTTGTCGCACATTGTTGGCGGCGGCGTCTGCTGCTCCCGCTGCTCCTCCAGCTGCTGCTGCTGCTGCTCCCCAGTTGCCATTATTTTTACCGTTTTTATTTGCCGCTGCTTCCGGTTAGAGCGGGATGGCGCGACAGATGAAGTGTGCCACGCCGGCAGCAGCTAGCGGGGAAGGTGTAGCTGTTGCAGAGGGGCAGGGAGGTGAGGTGAGGACGACGTCGACTCGTCATGTTGTAATCAAGGTCATCAGCTCCGCTTGGGCCACTTCGGGCTCAGTCATAGCCCGTCGCAGTTAGCCAGACGCTGACATTAGTACATGCTTACACACACACACACACAGGCACACACACCTACACTCACACACACACACACACACAGCGAGCGCTTTCGCGCCGTCTCCTTTGCACACGCAGCTGGCGAGCAGCGAAAACAGCTGACGCTTTGTCTGTGTATGAGTATCTGTGTGTGTGTGTGTATCTGTGTGTGCCAGGCAGGCAGGCAGCATGATTTCAAAATTTAATTAGGTCCCGTCCATTAATTGGGTTAATTGAAATGCCGGTAAAAGTCTGGACGCACGAGCAGCCGCAGTCGCAGCAGCAGCAGCGCAAGCAGAGGCAACAGCAGCGCAGGCAGCAGCGCCAGCAGCGGCTACAGCGCGTTTTCAAATTTAGGACATGTCACTCAAGGCAGCTACTCCCACTGTACCCCCACCCAGCTGCTCCGCTTACACTATCCTATCTGGCAATGTTTTCAACTTGTTGGTATGTGGCAATATCATTTGCTGCCGTAGTTGTTGGCCAATTGGCATTTAAAAGCTGCAGCATCGATTTGCTGCGAGTTAGCGCGCCGCGCATTCCTCAAACCAATTTCGTCAGCAATTCGCCGAAAATTTAAATTGAAATTACTGTTGAAATTTGTCTGAAGAATTTATTGAAGCTCTTACAACAGCATGACGCATACATATATGCATATATGTTTGTCAGCATTATTTTTAGCTTTAAAAAAAAATTTTTTTTCCAATTGTATTGATTGATTTTTATAAATTTCGCAAAATTTTAATTGTTCTTTTTTTTGGCAAATTTCTCATTGATTTCTGAAAATTAAAATAGTTAATTAAGTCAAAAACTATAATTAAAAATATATGAAATGGAATGTAATATAATTTATTATTTAAGTGTAAATTTACTATTGGAAAAACGTTATAGAAAATGTGTAAGGAGAAAAAGAAAATTCTGAAAAAAAGCATCTGCAATTTTACAGTCTGCAGTTTTGAAAAATTTAAGAATATTATGTATTTACTACCAAAACAAAAAAATGTATAAAAATTATTTTTATTTAGATATTAAATTTAATTTTATATTCACTCCTATTCCACATGGACATCGTTTTGTCATCGAGTCCCTAATTATAAGTAGAGTGCTCGTCAGATATGATGTTTGAAAGACTATTTTAAGAAATGCAATCATATAAAATAAGTTTTTAATGCCTTTTATAAACATTTATACATTTTATTTCATTTTTTAAATATTCAGTTGATGTTTAAATTTAATTTATAAAATAAAAAGTCGCATAATTTCATTTAATACTCTAATATAATTTATAAAATCTTAGTTTTTCTCATAGATTTCATTTTTAATAAGGAATTTTATGAGTTTTCGAAATCGAGACCTTTCCCCGAACAAGTTGTACGTCGCTCCTGCTGCAGGAGAAGCTGCCAGTTGCCTGCTAACTAGTTAATGAGTCCATTGGACAGCACTACGGACAATATAGACTATAATAAATAGAAGAAGAAGCAGAAAGACAAGCATAGCAATAGGAACAACACAATGCGCAATTGCGAACTGTCCGAGCAACTGATTGCCCCAGCTGCCTCATGTGGCATGGACAGCCTAAGGTTAGCCAGCAGAGACAGGTGCAATTTGCCAGTTCTGTAGGCTGTCAGTCTGGCAACGATAAGGGTATTGCTATATCGTATACTTAAAGCTCAATGCCAGAGCGAAAGTTCTCAAAGAAAACATAAATATATAAAAGAAAATACTGCACAAATACGAGAAAACAAATTGTTGAGCTGTAAATGTTATCAAAATTTATTGCAATTTATTTTCAGAGATAAAACAAAATTCACTGAGGCTTAGCATGGCAGATTAATCCCAGAAGCAACACTCTCAAGCGTAGAAATTTCATTTTATTTTTCAGTTTATTTCGCAGATAAATTTCATTTCGGACAAAGCAAATAGCAGATATGCTGGTATTTTATTGGTATTATCTTTCGATTTGCGCACTTTAAAGTTCACTTGACTTTGTTGCTGAAGAATGCGGTATATTCATAGTTGGGTTGGGGGGGCGTGGCAGGCGAAGCAGGCTGTGTTTGCGTTTGTTTAGCATAAAATGCGACTACTTAACGGGGGCGAGAGAAACCCATGGAAACCCGTTTGATTCGCTTGTGCGAAATGCAAATTCCAAATTTCAATTTCAATTCCAAAATGCGAGCGAAGCTTCAAGCTTCTCGCCGTACTCCGTTCTCCCCCCTCCCCCGCCTGCCCCACCGCTGCGCCGTCACGTTTGCCCGGCCAAAGCAAATAGCAAAAATTTATGCAAATAGAAACACGCAAAACACCTACGCAAACAGCGAGCGAGGGTCGGCAGAGCAGTTGTGTAGGAGCAGGCGGGTGGAGGGGTAGGGGTAACGGCTGCAGCTTCGACTTGCGGTTCATTTAATTTTCGCACTTGGCGGCGCCGACACGAACAAATGTGGAGCTGCCAAAATTGTATCGCCGGAGCAATGTTTACAGAGCGCGGAGGCAGGCAGAGAAGTTGCGAGAGCAAGCAAGGGGGGACCAAGGGTTGGCTAAAGCTGGTCAGTTGGCTTTTATAGGCCTGCAGCGTGTGGGCTTTAAAGAGCGAGAGCTGAAAAATAGATAGAGAAAGAGAGTGAGAGAAAATAAGAGGGAGAAAGAGAGAGAGAGTGGCAGAGAAATAGAGACAGAGTAGGGCTAAAATCGGCAAGGGCTTTAAAGCGCAAGAACTTCAAAGCAGGTGGGGAGAGAGAGAGAGCGAGAGAGAGAGAGAGAGAGAGGTGGGAGAGAGGGGGGAGAGAGCACACGCGCGGGGGAGTTGGACTGTTTTCGCTGCATGACAGAGCAGTTTATTTATTGTGCGAGGTTGTTGAGGTGTGCTTGCGTGTGTGCCCAGCAGTGTGTGTGTGTACAAGTGTGTGTGTGTGGCTGTGTCTGTGTGCCAGTCCCGAGTCCACAATCCTGGGCCGTAGCACAACAAAGTCCAGAGTTGACTTTTATAGAGTCGCATGCACAATAAAGAAGTCTATTATCCTTTTTGCCAGCGACAGCGACGGCGACGGCGACGCCGACAGCGACGCTGGCGTCAACGCTGCTGCTACTCCCGCTGCTGCTGCTGCTGCTGTTGTTGTTGTTGTTGTTGGGCGAGCGAGCGACTGGGATCGATATCCATTAGGAAAATTAAAATTGTGGCAGAGGCAATGAACGTAAAAAGCGGAAACAGCAGTCAGTCAGTCAGTCAGGCAGACAGGCAGACGGTCTGTCCGTCAGTCTGTGCGTCTGCCAGTTAGTTAGTCAGTCCGCCCAACAACAACAACAACAACAGCAGTAACCCAAAAGGCCCACTATAACAAGCAGCTTGTCGCTCTGGCAGGCATTCAATCAGTCAGTCTGTCCGCCTGTCTGTCCGCTTGTCTGTCCGTTTGCTTGTGCGTCTGTCGCTTAGTCACTTAGTTAGTCAGTCGCCAAGTCATTGCTTCATTCCCTTCTTTCTTCATTTTCTTGGTTTCGCGGGCGCTTCCACTTCCGTTTCCGTTCCAGCCGACAGCAGGTGGAATATTAAGTTGGCAACGCGGGCGAGACCCTAAGCCAATTCAAGCGCTGCTGGAAGTGGGGCAAAGCATCCTGCTAGAAGCTGCTCGAGTGGAAGGGGTCACAGTTTTAGTTGCAAAACAAAAACATATTTTATTTGCCTTTATTATAGTTTCATATACTATATTTTACTACCTTTTGCTAATATTATATTTTCTATTTTAGTGTACTTTTGATATAATCGTATATAAGCTATAAGATATCTATAGTTCTATAGTTTTTTGAGTTCGTTCTTTATTATTATTATTATTATCGTTCTTTCTATTTTCCATAACATTTTGCGTATTTAAAAATAAATTAATTAATTAACAATTTTTAATTTTCTTATTTTAATATTAAACTACCAATCTTTTCAGCCATATACAAGTTTTTCCTTAAATTTTTCTAATACACATAGTGTTATTTTCTTGATTCACTAAAATCATTCAATAAAAATATATTTTATTTCCTTTTGTTATATTTTTACATATATATATGTATACAAAATATAATATGTATATATTTTACTACTTATTGTAATATTACTTTTTTCATTTCAGTGTACTTAATTTTTTCCCCCTTTTTGTTATAATCTTCTATACTAAGTTATAGCATATGTAAATTCTTCTAATTTTGTAAGCCATTTAATAATTTTTTCAGTGAATTATCATTTTTCTATTTTCCACAACATTTTACGTATTTAAAAATTAATTAATTAATTTAATTTATAATAAAACAAATAATCTTTTGAGCCATTTACAACTTTTTCTCTAAATTTTTCTTGCACTTATAGTGTTATTTTTGTGTTTCACTAAAATCATGCAATAATTATTGATTTATTGCTGATTTTTTTCAGTGTTTAGTTGTATTGTATTGTATTTTTTTACTACCATAGTTAGATTTATAGCATTATATTTTATACATCATAATATTTATTACATTTTCCATTGTATTTCTCACTATTATTAATATAATCATATTTGCTATTACGTTTTTCTGTCCTTGCCATTTCTCTCAGTGTATGCAAATATCGCGACCGTTGTCTGCTGCCATTGTTCTTCCTGCCCTCGTTGTTGCTGTTGCTGTTGTAGTTGTTGTTGTTGTTGTCGTCGTCCGCCGTTGTCGCCTGTCAGTTGTTGGCGTTGTTATTGTTGATTTTGAATTAAGTTTCAAGCCGGCAAGCGCCCGCGCCCGCGTCCGCCTGCACACGTCGTCGTTGTTGTTGTTGCTATAGTTTTCGCTGCTGCTATTGTTGTTGTTGTTGCTGTTGTTGTTATTGCAATCTGCCATTTTGCAGCTGTCATTGTTTTTGCTCTTGTTTTTTCCTTTTTGGCGAATGCGAACGCGACATTTTCATTGTTCTCGCTTTGCTGCAGTTGTCTGTGTTGTTGTTGTTGTTAGAGTTGTTATTGTTGTTGTTGTTGCAGCAGCAGCAGCAGCTCATCTGTCATTCAAAGTCACGCGGCGTGCAATTTCTGTTATCATGACTTTTTCAATTCCAATTTTCGGCATCGCACGAGCGACTGTGGCATCCACAGGCGCGCCACTTGCCACTTACCACATGCAGCAGCAGCAACAGCAACAACAACAACAACTGCATTGACATGTTTGCATTTCGATTTCGATTTGATTGGAAATATATTTCATTGCGCTCTGTGTTCGAGCCGTCAAATCTATTGAAATATGCATGCAACAGCAGCAGCAGCAGCAGCAACTACTGCATCAACAGCAACAACTGCAACAACAACAACAACAACTGCAGCTGGCAAATAGTCAAACGTCAGTCAAACGCGGCCTGCGCAGCTTTTGGCCTGCAGTTTGTTAAATGTTTAAGCGGGGCTTTAGTTTGCATTGATGCGCTGGGGCTGCCCTGCTATGGTATACAAGCTCCCCTTTGCTCCTGCCACCCGCTTTCTCTCTATCTGCAACTCCAGCTGCTGCTCCGCCTCCTCCTGCTCCCCTGCTGCCCCTGCGAGCAGCGCTATTTGTACAGCGCCGCGCTAAGCTGCGCCATTGGCGGGCGGACTTAGCAGCAGCTCGTTGAATTTTTATAGCGTGGCCAACAGACACACACAAACACTCACGCACACACACACAAGCTCATGCGCACACACATACCAACTCACTCACATATGCAAAGATCTTACATAGTTATTTGTTAGTAGTTTCTCTGACGCGGCGAGGGCGGTTAATGTAGTTGCATAAGCTAAGTTTTTATATTAGTTACAGCTTAAAAAATATTTATGGATAAGCTAAAAGCCTGTAACTGTTTTAGGTCTAAAATCTTAATAAAGCTCTAATGTAGTCTAAAATAGAAGTAAAATAAATAAATAAAATAATACATTTTTAAAAATTATAAGTCAAAACTTTCACAAAAGTTCTAATATTAAATAATTCAAGCAAAATCTATAAATGCGTATTAATTTTCATCTTAATAAGATTGTAAAATATATGACTTACTTAAATACATAGGGAAAATCTACAAATTTTGACATTTAAATTTAGTTCAGCTGAGTTTTTGGATTATGCGTTAATTAAAATCAAAGAATACTTTAAAGTTTGAAATTAGGCGGTACATTAAGAAATAAAGAATCATGCATTTTTGATATAATTTTATACTAAATCATAAAAAATTATTAAATCAATTGAATAATTCGAATTAATAATTTCTCAAATGATTTTCTCATTATAATCTAATCAGCAAATAATTCAATTTACTTTTTTTATGTTTTTACTCAGTAACATTTTTATTTATTTTTACTTTAATTTATTTTTTTATGTTTTTTACTCTGTAACATTTTTGTTTATTTTTATATATTAATTATTTATTATTATTTCTATAAACACAACGCTTAACTGCTGCTGTATGTAACCACTAACTACTTTTCTGTCATTACTACATTATCATTTTCCTTATCTTAACATTTAATTACTATTTTCTTATTATAATCTAATAAGCAAAGGTAACAATTTATTTTCTAAAGGAACTTATTCAGTTAAATTGTAAAAATTTTGTATATACTTTAATCTAATAGTACAGTATGTTATTATATTACTGTTTGAAATATTCTTTCAACCGTTTTATGCTTTTCCATACTTTATATTTAACTGCTTTTGATACTTCGCTTTATATGCCACTTTCCCATTTTTTTTTCCATACTTTTGCTTGCTATTAGGAAACTTCCAAACTTCAATAAAGTTGCGACAAACCCTTTTGATATGCACGTACAATTCAATTACCGAACTAACTTCGTTAGCTTAACAGCTGATCGAACTACCCTCGCATGCGCACTCACACACCAACACACACCAACACAGTGGAGCTGCTGTGTGTGCGAATGGGAGCTGTAGTCCGACCAGCTCACTGGAGCATAATTTTTGCGGTTCCTTTTAAGTTTGCATATCAATCGAAAATTTATATGACGGTGAAGCGCGCACACAGCTCGCTCCACCCTTGCCCCCGCCTCCCCCTCTGCTCCAGTACTCCACCTGGCAGCCACAGCCAGCAAGCAAATAGCATATATGTGTGTGTGTGTGTGTGCGCGCATACATTTGCAAATGTTTTATATGCAAATCCAGCGGAGGAACCAGCGCTAAAGAAGGAGGAGCTGCAGAAGGAGTAGCAAGAGGAGCAGCAGCAGCAGCAGCGCGGGGAGTAGGAGGAGCAGCAGCAGAAGCCGCTTTGGAGGCCATAAAAGTTGTAGGGGAGGGGGGGAATGGCGTAGGTGAAGGGCGCAGCGCGCTTTGCTGCCTTCAAGTTGAGCTATAACTGAGAGTGTATCGGTGTGTGTGTTTGGGTGTGTGTGTGTGTGTGTGTGTGTGTTGTTGTTGTGGTGCGTGTGCTTGTGTTTGCTGTGCGCCATATTAAAAATGGCGGCAGGCGCTTGCCAGTGGTTATTGTTATTGTTGTTGCCGGGCAAAGCACACAACAAGCGCTGCTGCAACTTGTCTAGCGAGGCAGCCCCTGCCTGCTCCCTGCCTCCCACTGCCAACGCTAGAGTCACCCCTTGGTTAGTCTTGCTCTCGTTCCCTCCGCCGCCCTTGCGCTGCACTTGTCGCACTTTTTGCTACCCTTTCGCTTGCCGGCACCTGCGGCTCGACGCGCCATTGTGTGTGTGTGTGTCTGTGTTAGTCTCTCTTTGTGTGTGTGTGTGTGTGCGTCTGGGTGAACCCAAAAGCGACAATTCTTGAGGGGAAATTTATGCGAAGCAGCGAAAAAGAAACAACTCGACGCGAAAAATTGTGAACAAAAGTGCGCAACAACAAAAGCAGCAACAACAACAACAACAAGAACAAGAACAACAATCGCTGGCACAAGAACAATAAATGAGAAAACTAGAAATGGGCACTGCAGGGCCTAGACGAACAGTCAGATGCGCTGCATGCTGGAAGTTATAAAAAATAAACGAAAGCATAGTAAAAAGTTTGAGAAAAGAATAAATTAATTTTATATATTATATTTATATTTACGATAAAATACAGTATCCTAGACCAATCTTAAAAAAAAATATTCCGTAAAAATCAAGAAGAAGAAACTAATATTTGAAAACGCTGTAGAAAACATAACACAAAATCTGGAAGCATAAGCTGAAAGGCAGTTTTTTAACTACAAGCTCAACTATAATTTATAGCCCTAAACATACAAAAATTGCTTAAAGTGGTTCTAGTATTTTATTAAATTAATTTTCCTTGAATTAATTTTCAATATATTTAAAATAAGTATTCTACAATATCAGCAGCAGCGTATGTTGAAATCGTTTAGATTATACGCAATTTGTAGAAAAAAGTTATTTACTATAATTTAAAAAGAATCTCAAAAAGAGCTTTTGTGTAAAACATTTAAAAATGTTACTATTCAACAACAGAAAACGTGATTTACGTACAAATATAATTAATATAGCAAATATCAAATAAAATTTTAACTTTTAAAGCATTTTCTAGCAGAAAAAATCAAAAATTTTCAACTGAGTCCGACAATTTCAGAAAAAATCAATTGATTTGCAAGCTGAGAGACACCCAGAACAATAATACATATTAGCTCAACTTCTTTTATAATCCCAATTTAGCTCCTAACTGTGACAAACCGCTGCTAAGAACAAATACGCCCAGCTTGCCGCCATTTTGCCAGTGTAGCGCACAAAATGTGGCGCAAACTTCCTCCAAAGGCAAAAAAAAGGTAAACGGGGATAAGAAAAAGTCGGGCAAGTTGCTTTGGGGGTGGCAAGCGAAGGATCCAACCCGGACAGACAGAGCAGGGGAGAGATGATAAAAAACATCATGCTGTAGATAAATCGTTGGGCTCGCCGTGGGCTAAAGAATTATATGGGTTCTCAGGCTCGACTCGGACGCGGACTAAGCCGACGACCTGGCAACCCTTTCGTAACGCTTGACGCACATATAGATAGGTATAGAGATTGGAGGGGGAGAGGGGACCACCGACTGGTCTATTATCAGTGCCATATTCTCGCTGGGCTTAATGCGGAGGACAAATGTAGCGATTCTGTCAAATTTACTGGAAGTACGCGAAGTCGCGCGAATCCTTTTTGCTCGGCAGGCGCAAGTGAATGCGCTGAAGCGGCAATGCAACCCCCTGCTGAGTGCAGAGCCAACACCTAGCCAGGGTCTACGCTACCCTACCCTGCGCTACACCCTACCCACTTCACAGTCAAACATTACATAATTGCAGGGCGCGGCAACGCCCACATTTGCTCGCCCGGCTTGACTCTGTGCGAATTGGCGCCTAATCAAGCGGAAGATTTGAATGAGCGCGCAGCAAAGGGGCCGGGGGCGGGCAGAGAGTGGGGGGGGGGGGGTAGCTGGTATCGGGGCTGCTAAGTGTTGTCATTTTGGTGGCAATAAAAGTATATTTTTGACAACCGCACAAAAAAGTGTCGCGCGCGTCAACGCATCAGCCACGGCTCGCTGCCTGCAGTCCAGGAGCAGAGCGAGGGGAGTTTCTTGCAAGGCGTTGCCAGGCTACGGCTGCTGTGATTTCAGCAAGGCGAAGAGCGAACGGGGGGGGGGGGCGTAGGTCAGTCGCGTCAGTCAAGTGTGTGCACAGCACGAGGCTCGCCCTCAGCTTCCACTTGGCTGCTCGCGCTCGCCTGTTGTGACTTCTGACCCCGCGCTGACCTCCTCTTACTCGACTTGTGTGTGTGTGTGAGTGTGTGGCATAAATCACGCATGGCTTGGCAGCGACTCCCACTCTACGCCCAGTCTCCTCTCTGTCTACTTGCCTCTCCCCCGCTCTCATCCAAAATATCCTTTCTCATTAGTGCGCTGAGGTGCGCTGCTCGTGCAACACGTGGCACGTGGCAAGTGAAAGTTTATACACTTTTAATTAGCGCTAATGATGAAAGACAAGACGGCAGAGTGGCAGGAGCAGGGGAACGGGCATTGTAGTATTTAAAAAGGATGCACTTCGGGCAGAGATCTGCAGCTGAAGCTCTCTCTTTCTCCCTGTTCGTTGCTGCTTCGTTCCTTTTATGCCCCCGCCCCCCTCGCAGGCTGCGCAAATTTATTGTAGGCAATAATCCTTAAAGTTTAAGTTACATTCCAGAGATAAGGCGCAGGATTGGGCGCATGACACACTCCAGACTTTGGTCAAAATGCCACAATAAAAACTTGGAAAGAACAGCGCAAAAAGCACAAGTAAAGCAAGGCACTGCGCAGTGTGCTTGACTGTGAAGTACCCTGGAATAATAGATATAGTTAATTGCAAGCTTTCGTAACCGAGTAAAGCGTGTGTTTGTAATACATACAGACTGCAGACTTGCAGACTTTGTTGCTAAATAAATACATTAAATACTTAGAAAGCTAAATACAAAATTTCATAGCTTCAGCAGTTATGATTCTAGAGAAATATATACTCTTATAAATTTATTGACTTTTATTTAAATCTCGAAATACGTATTATATATTTTGGTCAGCTTAATTATGTAAGAAGTCAAATTCAAAATTTCATATATCTAGCCACCAGAGTTCCAGAGATCTGCACATATTTGCAACTAGACAGATTTTTAAATAATCAAACAGCTGCAGAAAGTTACTCCAGTAGAGCAAGCATGTATTTTTTTATAATCTCGAAATATGTTTTATATAGCTTTACTATATAGTCAGTTAAATACCAAAATTCAAAGCTCTAGCTACCACGGTTCCAGAGATCTACACATTTTTACAAAAATACTGCTTTTCAAACAATTAAACAATTATTTTTAAAAAATTAAAATCTGGTTATTTTTTCTCTCAAAAGTTGCAGTATATTCAACTAACATACCACTCTCTTCTAAGGTTCAACGTCTACAGGGTACAACAAACAAGAGCCGTAGCAATTCCAATACCAAAATGACGATGCCGACGGGTCGCTTTAATTGTCGGTCGGTCGGACGCTTCGTTTTTATTGTTGAATGCAGGCGCGCAGGCGCAGCGCGCTGACTCAGCCCTGCGACGCGGCAACCGGTCCCTCCGCGGACGCCGACCCACGACTGGGCACTGCGAGGGGCTGGGGACTTGCTGTCGGTCTTGGCCTACGTCTCCGTCTCGGACTCGGACTGGCTGTTATCAGTGCAGGTTTAACCGAACCTATAAACAACCGCGCGGAATGCCATGCATAAATGTCCCCAAATTAGATAAACATGGCGCCAATGCAATCGACGCTCGACACACACACACGCACACACACACGCACACTCGCACACACACACGCACATTCACTGCCCAGCTGCGCGGGTCGCCATTTCAAGGCGTGTTTTCGTCTTTCTTTCTCTCATTTTGTTACCGCCGCCAGGCAGTCAATTCTTCTCCCGCTCTCTTTGGTCTCTCTGGTCTCTTTTCTTTCTTTCTGCCCGACTTTATCTTAATACCTTTCCTAATTTCTGCGTCGGAGAGGCTCATTTGAATAGATGCGCCCGTCTGCCTAGGCCAAGCTGCAGGTTCGGTTCCATTCTGCCTGCTCTTCTCTGCTTTCCTCTTCCTCCTCTTCGCGTCTGTCTGCTTGTAGCGCTTATCAGTGTACAAATTTTCGTTTTGATAAGACGCTGCCCCGCGCACAGCTCACTGACCATGTAAATGTGAAACACACACACATACAGACATCTTCACTCCAACTTAAGAATAATTTCTTTTTACGACTTTGAACTATGGAAAGTTCTTTTTGGGGGGCAATTCTTTTTGTAGCATGTCTGGAAAAGCATTAAACATTTTCTATATATATATCTAAGATAATAATACTATGCTTATGGTTTTCATAGGCAAATTTCGGGGCTACTCAAGACAGCTGTTTGTCTATATCAAAATTACTTAAATCATAAAAATGTTAGAAGAAAACAAATTGTATTCCTAATGAAAGGCATAAAAATGTAAAATGAGAGATCAAAGCAGGTCAGAAGGGGTTACGATAGCGACTGGGAAGCCTTGTTTAATTAGCAGTCTTATTTATTGTGAACTGAGATAGAATATTCTATTTCAAATTAAAATTTAAGCTAATTCTTTAGAGAATATGCAAACTGTTTTTGATAGAAACTGAAGTTTTTTTACTACTGCACATTGAGTTGAAATTTTGTTGGAGGTTGGAACGGAAGATAAGTCTATTAACTAACTACAAGCTATATAGTTCGACAACAGCCCGAAGAATGCTGCTGTTTTTAGTCTTTGTTTAGTTTCTGATATTTGGTATTTGATTATTTAACATACGAATTTAAATAGATTCTAACTAAAAGTATCTGATGAATAAATTTATGTTCTAATTCTTTGTTTTAGTTCTTTGATTTCAGAGCTGTAAATAGAAAATCAATAGAAAATGCTTAAGAAAAGTAAAGTAATACTATCGAACAGTTGAAACTGTTTTATAGAAGCCCAACAAGTTCCTAAGATACTTCTGTGATTTATAGCTGCATTGGTCTTTGACCTTTGAATAGAAAATTTTACAATACTATTTTTCAATATTTTGAAAATCCTTTCTTCGCTGTTTATTTATAAAAAAATCAACTCTGTGATATATAAATCATCTATAAATAATCGAAGCTCAATATTAAACTTCCTTTAAAGTTTTTCATCTTCTAAGTTGCTGTTCTAAGTCTTTGATTTTAGGCAATCTGAAAATTGTTCGTTTTTATTCGATAACGAAATAAATTCCAGCTTAAAGAAGCTACTTTAAGAGTGTCGCAAAGCCTGGAACCTCCCACCTACACCTGCCTGGCCACAGTGCACTTTTCTCGCCCTGTTATTAGTGCACATTATCGAGCGTGCAGTGTACTGGGCTTGTAGTATCTTCCGCTGTAATCCAATATGCTACAATATTTCCACTACGCGATAAGGACGGCTTAATTACAGCTTACAGCTCTATGGACGACACTCACTTAGGCATGTAGTTTTTAGACAGGGAGAGCGAGGAGCAGGAGGTGGTGTGGTGTAGAGGGGGCGGGGGGGTGTACCACAGCGATGCTCGCTTGGTTTTTCGTGACATGTGTTCGACGTTGATAGCGTAACCCCCCGTACCAAGGGCAAATAGAATAGCAGACAGGGCAGGGGGAGGGCGGCGCGCACGCACTCGATGAGGCTGGCCGCAGTGCACCCCGAAAATCGAATAGCTGAAAGCCTCGCTCAATAGCGCAAAGGCCTCGCAAAAGTCATAAATTTCACTCCAAGTTTCGCGGCGAACACATGAATTGCATTTTCAGCAACACCCCGACAACAACAACAACAAACAGAACTAGAAAGAAGCAATGCATTTAACGCAAGACGATTGTATACCCTTACAGAAGGCTGCATTAAATTGAGATTGTTCCTTTTTGGTATTTTTTTCATTTTTTCAACCATTTTAATTTGAATTTTTTATTTTTTTTGTTATCTTTATTACTATTAAACTTATGTGCCTTTCAGATAAAAACCTATACATCAAGGCTTATTCAATTTTATGAAATACAATGAAATAAATAAATAAGGTTATTCTAAAAGCTAATAAAAATGATACGATTTTTTCTATATTTATCTAACCGATTGCTTTCTATTTATTTACAGGTAAAAGGTAGCTAGATCAATGAAATAAATGTTTAAGAGCATAGGAAAAATCTGCTTTCCTACCTCACAAAATTGATATACCCTCTGCAAGGGTAAAGCAAGAGCAGCTCGAGCAACACGGGAAAAATGCACAAAATATTGCGCGTTAAATTCAATTTTCCGACCACCCCCCAGGAGTACTTAGAAAAGGGATGAGAGACGGGGCAGGGGATGTCTCTGTCTCTCTTCCTCTCGTGCCTAATGTGGGGGTGTACGTTGCGAAGAGCCTTATTAGTTGATTACACTGCGCATTATCGTGATTATCGCGTATGTTCCCAAAGATCCATAATTCAGCATGAAGATTTTAAGACCCTGTGTATGTACTTCCATGTCGCCCCCCTGCTAAAAGGGGTGTGGCCCGCAAAAAGCCCGCACTAATAGTTTGATTAATGGGCGCCGCGCGCACGAACTGAGCAGCGCGATGATCTGACCGAATCGAAGTCCGACTGTGATTAGAGGAAGGTCAGGGGATGAGGAGACAGTGGGAAGTGCGGCGGTTTGAGCTGATTGATAAGATTAGGCAGCGTAAATAGATTATGCATAGAAAATTATACGGAAAATGTGCAATATGAAACAAATGTTGACATTTTCCGGCAAAGAAGAGGAGAGAAAATTTCAGGGTTTAGGTGAAATTTTGAATTATTTTAAAACATGAACATAGAGGAATACATTGCAAAGGAACTATAAGATTAAAACTATGTTTTTAAATATTTAGAATTTAATATTTATTTAATTTATTATTATTTTTCTTTTTTTATTTATTTTAATTTTCATAATTTAATTTATTTTTTTAAGCTAAGAAATGTGAGGAATGTACTTTGATTTATTTACTAGAATTATATTTATATGTAGAGATACAAGTTTTATTATCTAATGATTTCCAAAATTATAATTTCAGATATTATACCAGATTTGGAATAAGCTTCTAAAACTCAGAAGAGGATGGAAGGGGGAATTGTGTTGATTTGAAGAAAAACGTCATTTTATATACAATTTTAATTTTATTTCTATAGCGAAATATATGTTTTTATATAATAATTAAAATTTTAATTATAATCCCGTATATTATATCAATTTTACATTATATATTACAATATAGAAATTGCATTAAATTAGACTCACGGGAGGGGAAAGCAGCAGCAGCGCTGATTGATAAGATTGGACAGCAAATTATATGAAACATGTGAAATATGAAGCAAATGTTGACAGTTTCAAGCATCACGCGCGAGGCGCCGCGAAATTCGAGGCGAGTTGTAGCCGACGCCGTTGCAGCTGACCAGTTGCAGCCACTGCGACAGCTGCCACACGCCGCACGGAGAGGGGGAGGGGGCCAGTCGGGAACTGGGAGCAGATTTCAATGTTTATAGCTGGACTCGTCAGAAATTTCCACACTTTTGATTTTCTAAAGGATGCACAGCGAGTGCCCCCGCCCCTTGCCCCTTTCTCCGCACGAAGTGAGGCGCGTGTTGTCCTTCAAGTGGCAGCAGCAGCAGCAGCAGCAGCAGTCGCACTCGAAACACAGTTGCCGTTTTTGTGCCACAACAGCAGCAGCAGCAACCACAACAACAACAACAACAACAACAGCAGCAGCAGAGCAACGCGAAGGCAAGCGGGAAATATTGCTTTTATTGGTTTTCTACAAATATTTAATGGATTTCAAGTGGCCGCGCCGTTGTTATCGTGCCACTTCATAACTCTCTGTGCCCCCAAAAAGGGTTGCTGGGCCGAGTGCAGAGAGTGCCACGAAATGTGACTCATGTTGCCACGACGACGGCCGCCTGCTGCCTGCCACGTCTAGCTGTAAATCTCGATTGATCGACGGCAGCTGCCGCCAGCCTCCGGCCACAAACAATTGGCAAATCTCGCCAAGAGATTCGAAAGTGAATTCCGGTAAATTTGAATTGAACTCGATGGCAGATCACTTGAAGTACTGAAAATGATAGCTTACTCTATAAAGTAAATGTGGTCATAACTAGAGCTGCTATAATAATAATAGAGTAAGAATAGTATAAAAGTTGTTCAAGTACTATAGTAATTTTACAGATCATTTTCAGTAGGTCTCTGAAAGGTGTTTAATACCATATGATATTATAAAATATATATTATCTAGAATTTTGAAAAATGTGGCCAAAGGCGAGGTACTGCTTAAGTAATCATTTAAAATTTTGAAAATATTTTGGTATTAGTTTTAGCTTTGATCGAAAGCTTTACATTATAATATAAGTGATTATGAGTATAATATTTTCTACGACTTGTTATAGCAAGAGATATTGAGAATATTACCTAAGAAATCATTCGACTTCAACGATTTTTATTTTTATTAATTACAAGGAAAACATACCAAAAAATTTAGTCATTATTATCATATCTATGAAGAATTTTAAAGTTTATAAATTCTGCATTAAAATATATTATATTGTACTAGTGCACCCAAATATACTGGATCTGGATATATAGGAGAATATTCTCAATTTTCTTCATAACTAAGATTTTCAAGATAAATACCCAAGTAATTGAGAATAAAATAAAAAAACAAAGAAATTAACAAAGAATAAAAAAAATAGAATATTCAGTTAAACTCGAAAATAAATATTGTAAGGAATATATATAATTTAAATTATACCTGCATTGAAAACTAGTAATCTAACAAGCTTATGGAATATATCCCATAATCTTTAATGGAACTAATCGTCTTCAATTCTATTTTCGAAATTTATAGATTTCCATTTTTAAATATATATATTATTTTATCAATTAATAATTTTCAAAAGCAACAAATCTTTTATCTTTCTTTAAATAAATTAATATAATTTATAATATTTATCTACAGACTTGAGTAACATCTCTGCCAGTTCAACTCTTCCACAATTCCAATTCCATACACTTTCCATTTTGTGCTGCACTGCGGCAAACAGGAAACGCCACCACGCAGCGAGCACTTCCTAGTCGAGTTGCCAGTGATTTACAACTGATTAGGAGCGCAGTGCGAGTCCGAGGCTAAGTCGGGGACGCGGACAGGTAGACGGGCGGCGGGCACTTGAGCGGGCGACGCATACCACAGCGATGACGCATGACGCAACTGACAGTCAAAGGATCGACTGACAGCGGGAAGAAGAGAGCAGCAGAGGCAGACGAGGCAAAGGCTCATAATGAAATGGGTGCAGCGACTGCGACTGCGACAGCGACGCCGACGCCAGCGGCTTATTGCGGTTGACTCGCCGTCGCCGACGACGCGCTGTGGGCGATCATTAGGAGGCCCGAAACCGAAACCGAAGCCGAAGCCGAGCTCGAACCCGCAGCGCGCTGCAGCTTGGCCCTGGGCCGCCTTGTCGCGCCGCCTTGATTGTGGCCAATAAATACGCAATTGATTTCGGGCTTCTGGTATTGCGTGTCCAGTTCCAGTACCAGTTCCAGTTCCAATCGCCGTCGCCGTCGCCGTCGCAGTCGCAGTCCGAGCCAGAGGCAGGTAAGCCCGACGCGCTTATCAGCTGCAACGCGAATTCCTGACGTGCGGACAACCCTAAGCGTTCCCTGAGCACATTAGCGTAGTCAGCGGCAGTCGCGCCGCGCGGACACTCGGACATTTGGCCTTATGATTTATTGGCTCGACTCTCCGAAATTTTTCCCTTATCGCGGCAAGTCGCCACGGCGCTAGGCCTAAGCGGCTTAAGCAGGCCCCCAAGAACTTAGTGATAGTGGGAGGGCAGCGGAGGGGAGGGCGGCGTGGAGGGCTCCTGCAGCTGCCAACTCAAAGCTGCTCGCCACACACAGAAAGTTTTGATGCGCTTACGGGCAGCGAGTGATGGGGGGGAAGTGAAGGAAGGGAAGAGACTTCTGGCTGCGTGAGAGAAAGGTAGGAGGAGCTCAAGTATTACGAAGTATTATGAATTTGTTAGACAGCTTTGCGGAAGAACAAAGTGCGAATACCTGAGTACACGAGATTAGTTCGAGGAATACTCATAAATATTCAATATATTTTCAATAAAGGCCGGGTATATTTATAAAGCATTTAATTACAGAATTCTCACTTAAGAAAGCATGATAAAATATATGATGAATTAATTATTACATTTAATTCATAGAATAAATTGATCAGATTGCAAATTATGAAGAAAATATGCCAGAAAATCATACTAAAACTCATTTGAAAATCTTTAATATATGATTCTTCAGCTTTTAAAATAATATTGAAGAATATATTAATTTTTATTTCATTGGGATTCAAATAAATTAATAAAATATGCATTAAATATCATTTAAAAAAGCATAAAACTATGTCTGATACATGATTTTTCCAATTTTAAAACAATATTTAATCCCTTATTCCATTTAACTTTAGAAAAATTATGCAAGTATATGTTTGCAGTAATATCAACAAAATATCCATAAAATTCTTTTAAAACTCTTTTTATCCATATCAAATATTTGATTCCTCAAATTTTAAAATAATTAACTTGAGTCTGATCTTATCCGATAATATCTTTTACTTCAATGAACTTTAGAAAAATACTAAAAATTTGGAATAATATCAATAAAATATTCTTAAACCTTGGTATCCATGTCTTTTATTTAATTCTTCAAATATTCTCTTATAAACCTAAAATAATATCAATTAATTCTACAGCTATTTAAAATTCTACATAATCCAAACTTTTAGCTAAAAACCTTTATCCCCTTTAACTTTTTCTACACAAAACCAAAAACAATTTGTAATGAGAAAACTGCAGAAAATGCCCCAACAAATTGCGTAGTTTTTCCGCTTTAATTCGCAGGCAGAAAAACTCGAGGAAAATGCGAAAATGCGAATGTGGCGACGTCGACGGCGGCCAAAAGCGTGCATAAATTGTCTGTGGTAAGAACGACTACAACAACAAGTTAAGCAACAACAACATTTGCGACTTGCATATGAATAAATTATTGACGCACACACACACTCACGCACACACACACGCACGCACAACACATGGCCTCTGCACAGTGCGTGCAAAAAGCAAAGCGCCAGTCCGAGTCCGACGCGGAGTCAGAGTCGCCTTTGAAGTCGCAACAGTTCGAGCGGTCGGTGGGAGTAGGTGGGTGTGGCAGTGGGAGTAGGGGCAGCAGACGGCACAACCCTCGAGTGGACAGGCATTATGCGGCTGTGCGTGCGTGTATGTGTGCCAGTGTGTGTGTGTACCATATGGTGGCTATTTTGGTGATTAAGCAGATGATACTCTGCGCCTCCTGCCTGCCTGCAGCGACACAGTCAAAGGGCAGCAAGCCAAGTCAGCGCATACCCCTGCCTCCACTGCTCTCTCCCATGTCCACTGCCGTCCCGTGTCCACTCACCCCTTGCTTCCACGTGTCCGGGCAAAAACTTCGTCGTCATTTCGTCGACTGCAACGAGCATCATAAATTTTGTTAACCCCTCGGCGGCTTCTCGCCGTGCGCTGCGAGTCCTTCAACTAGTTCGGAGTGAACTTTTTCGGGTAGTTCGTGGCGCAGCTGACAAAAGGCCAAGAGCTGCTTGCCGCGTATGTGGACAGCCTCGCAGTTAGCACACTTCACTGACAGACTCAATGGGAATGGCACAGAGCCGAGAGCACTGAGCATTTCAATTGTCTGACTGAATCTCATGCACTCATGGGCTGGGATTGGGTATTGCTCAAGTAGCGTGAAGTACTCTAGTTGAAACTTTGAAATTGAGAATAGGTATAGCTCTGAAATCTGAAAATTTCCCATTGGTAATAACTCTAGTTAATCTCTGAAATCGATTAAGATTTTATTTGTAAATTTAAAGTTCTAAAACTGATTATAGCATATCTGACGATCTCAAATTGATAGTATTGATAGGTTCGGGAACACTGATATTTATTCTGAAATCAATAATACGTTTATATATAGATTTAATGATTAAAAGTTGAAAACACTTTTAGGTAACTGAACATATGTATTTATTTATAAATCGAAAGTTCTAAAACTGATTATAATTTTAAGCATAGGTAGACTAATAAATATGATATCTGATGAATTCAAATTGATAGTATCTGTAGGCTCGGGAATTCTGATATTTATTCGGAAATCAGTAATAAGTTTATTATAGATTTAGTGATTCAAAGTTAAAAATATTTTTAGGTATACAAACATATGAATTTTATATTATTTTTGGGCTTATGAGCATAACTCTGATATTTGAAGATCTCAAATTGATAATATCTGTAGGTATAGGCTTAAGTTGTAGGTTTAGATCCTAAATAATAATAATAATCTAAAAAACTCCTAAATAAAACTTTAACGTATCCTCAAGTATTTACTGCAAAGAATTGTGCATAATTATAGTACCTTGAAAATAAAAATAAATAAATAAAATATTATAAGCAATAAATTTGATTATAAAATCTCTTAAAAAAATTATCAAAAAATTCTTTTCAAAAATGTTATATACGGGAGAGGGATTGGGAAAAGTATTGGGAGATGGACTGGCAAAGCGACTGGGAGAGCGACTGGGAGGACTGGGAGAGGGACTGGGAGAAGAACTTTGAGAGCGACTGGGAGTGCGACTGGGAAAAGAATTCGGAGAGGGACTGGGAAAAGAATTCGGAGAGTTACTGGGAGAGGGAGAAGGATTGGGAGAGGGACTGGGAGAGCAACTGGCAAAGCAACTGGGAGAGCGACTGGGAGGATTGGGAGAGCGACTGGGAGGATTGGGAGAGCGACTGGGAGGATTGGGAGAGGGACTGGGAGAGGGACTGAGAGAGGGACTGGGAAAAGAATTGGGAGAGGGACTGGGAAAAGAATTGGGAGAGGGACTGGGACAAGAATTGGGAGAGGGACTGGGGAGAGGAACTGGGGAGAGGGACTGGGGAGAGGAACTGGGGAGAGCAACTGGGGGAGGGACTGGGAAAGGGACTAGAAGAGGGACTGGGAGAACGACTGGGAGAAATATAGCCATCTGGTGGCGAAACGGAGTTCGCCGGGTTTGCTAGTTATAGTATATAATTAGGTAATGTCAATAATGATTAGTATAAAAGCTGCAAATTTTAATTTTAAATTTAATTTAACAAATTTTAAAATTTTTCAAAAACTTTTTATGAAATTAGCAGAGCTAAATTTTGAAGTATTTAATATTTAAAAAAAAGTCCTCTACAACTTCTACAAAATAGTTTTTTATACAAATTGCAGTTTTATAATCCCATTAAAATGTGAAACATTATAAAAAAAACTTTTCAACAATAGCGAAAATGTTCCAAATTAAATTTTTTATGGAACATTGTGTGAAAAAAAATGCAATTAAAATTAAATTTGTATTGTCGCACAATTGTTTCCACTTGAAAATCAATTGACAATCCCAGAGTTTTCAATCTAATCGCAGATCCCACGAGCAGCAGCCTGCTATGTAATTGATTTGGCCACGCCCTCGAATTGGTTCTGCGAAACAGTCGAAATCACTTAATGCTGCAATTACGTTTGTTGTGCCACAAGGCGGTGCGACAATAGTGCAACACAATCATAATAGAGTCATAATCCACCACCAGGACGAAGTAACCACCGCCCGCTGCTCCCGCTGCCCCTGCCACGTACTGACTTTACGCTTTTTTCCCAGGCAACCTGTGAGCTGCCCCCGAGGAACTGCAAGTGCGTAAGTCCCATGTGCCGAGTGCCGCATCCGGCGAGTCACCAATTCCTCCGGCTACTCCTGCTGCCCCTGCTCCTGCTGCCCCTGCTCCTGCTGCTGTGTCACCGCTGTGCGACAAGCCGTTAATGAGCGCGTTTCGCCGCAGACAGACGGAAAATATTAGCCACAAAGCACGCCCACCCCGCATAAAAAAAAGGCGCACACGCGCGTGACAAAAAAAAAAAAAAAAAACAACACTGTCGAGCGATTTCCCAGGCGAAAGTGTTGAGCCTGCGCCAGGGCAAAGTCAAAGGATCAACGCCTGCGAATTAAACGGCGAGCGCAGACGGCGCTGCCGGCAGCGCAGTTGCCGCACACGTGCAGCGCTAATGAAAACAGCGGCGGCAGCGACTCCCTGGAGAGCGCGTCCGAGCCGCAGTCGAAGTCGAAGTCAGGAGCGGAACGGCAGGCCACGTGGCGGCGGCGACACGTGCACCACGGCCCAAAACAATAGGCCCGAAATTTCGGCAGCGTCGCGCAATCAGGAAGTGGACTTGGAGCCCCGCCCCCCTGCTCCACGAGCTGCCCCTGTGCATCTTTCCGCTCGCAGCAAATTGTTAGTATAAACAACAATTGTGCGCGCACGTGGCGCCCATTGCGAAATGGCGGCGGGCAAGTGCAAGGCGTTGCCAGGAGTAGCAGCAGCAGTAGCAGCAGGGGCAGAGGAGAGGGAAGAGGCAGGGGTAGGGTGCAGCGCAGGGTTGGAGCAGGCGCAGTGCTGCGGCAGCGCACTTGAAGCAATTTATTTGAGCAGTCGATTTGCGGATTTAGATCGATGTCCGGACTGGACGTACCCCCCCTGCCCCGCTTTACCCCGCCTCCCCCTCCCCCCGCAAATTGCACAGTTCCTGCGCGCGGCACGCGCCACTCAATTGACGCCCCGCTGGCAAAAGTGATTAACGCATTAGGCGAGGCGACGAGACGCGGAGCGCGCCGCGTTGCGCCGCGATGCAAATCGAATTGCTGCGAGGTGCGCTCGAGCAGTTGTTGGCCATTTTGAGCTGCGCTGAGCCGCTTTACCTGCCGTCGGCGCTGCTGGCCCTGTTGGCCCGGCTAAGCGGCTTAGGGCACATTTAACGCGTCTTGGCCAAACACAAAAGCCAAAGCCTGCAAAGCCAGCGCTGGCGGCGCGTGAAAAGCGCAGCGTTTGGCGGCAGTTTTCCTTCATCCGTGTGTGCGTGTGTGTGTGTGTGTGTGTGCACCTAGCCGACAATCCGACTAGCCATACTATGTGACTATCCGATTAGCCTAATGCCCCTTGAGCCTCTCACACGCTGGCTATCTCTTCTTCCCTCTCTCTATCTGCCTTTATCGGCGATCTTCTGCCTTGATGCGGCGGCATTATGTCATTTGCTTTTTCTACACCTTTTGTGTGTGTGTGTGTGTGTGTGTGTAATCTGCTGCTCGCATCGCAGTCCGCTGCAGCTGCCCCTGGGCGATGACTCAATTCTACTCTACAAATATCAAGATCGTCGATCCTCTGCTCTCTGAGTAGATTCTGTGATCTATCACGCCTCATGCCGCAGCACAATGGCAACTGGAGCGTTGCTCTCGATCGAGACTCGATCGATCCAACAGCCTCAAGATCAACTCTTCACTTTGGGTGTTCGATTTCGATCACATCAAATATTCCTATTTTTGTGCCTGTAGCATAACAATTGAATTGTAAGACGATGCGCTGTGAGCCAGAGAAGTTACAAAGTGAAGAATTGGGATTACTGGTAATATTTAAATTATGCAATGAGAATATTGCATTTATTTTGTTTGAAAATATCAAATTTTATACATCATGCATCAGAAAGTTATCAAAATATCAAATTTATTACTGTAATTGATATTCACAATTCAAATGTATAGGTGTAACAGAAATGTTGGAAAATGCAGAATTTAAAATACAATCCACATGTTTGTCTTTTCTAATTTAAAATTCATATCGTAATACAAATATAAATAACTTCTAATAGAACTTAAAACATTTTTAAACATTTTAACTTTTTGAATTTCAAATTTATTGCATAATTTAATAAAATATAGATATTTTTCTTTTTAAAAAATATTTGCATTGAAAATATATATGAACTCATAGTACGTATTTTATTGAAGATATAGTCTTATTAAAAATACAAATAATTGGAACTCAAAATATTGTAAATACATCAAACATGCCACATTCTTCTTTCCCGACATTTATATGTATTTAAATTTTATATATATTGCCATTTATATTATATATATATAATATTTATATTACTTTTCTTTCTAGTATAATATTTTTTTTATTATATGATAGTTTTAAGTTTTGTAATTTATTTGATATTTGAAAAACTAAGTGTTTTGTACCAAAATGAGGCTTTCTTAAAAGATTTCTATATTAAAGTAGTAGTGTTGTGCCGTAGCTCAAAAATTATTTGCTTAAAAATCTGCAGACCATTAAAATGTTTGGTTAACTATTTATATATATAGGATTATGGAAGGATTAATAGATGCAATTATACAACTTCTTTCCTTCTATTTGACTTAAAATAACTTCAACATTTTCGCTTTTTTTTAAACTGCTTAAAATTATACCAAAATGATTTAAAATGTATCTCAAGTAATTTTAAATAATGTGAATATTTCTTTTTAAGATCACACCTACAATCAGACATACTCTATTCGGTAATTTGCCTCAGCTAAATATTCAATTTGAGTTCGCCCGCTGCCAACGGAATTCGAGGGAACCCATGACTATTCAACTGACAAAACGACTGTAGAGCTCACTCGATTCGATCTCTGATCTCTGATGGATGCGCATTGATGTTCGGACCTTGATGAGGAACGATCGAGGGGTCGGGGACGTGGTGCTGCTGCAGCAGGCGGGGCATGGAATTTGTTAAACGCCACATTATGTCAATTTGCCGCCGCCGCCGCTGCCGACGTGCGGCTTAGCGCACCTTTGATCTTCAGATTCAAGATCCAAGATCGGAGATCGCCGAGATCGAAGAACTTCTATAATAACCGAAAAAGGAAAAATAATATTGAAATATGAATGCAAACAAATGTGTTTTCTTTGCGATGCGATTGTAGTTGTAGTTGTGTTTGTTGTTGTTGTTGCTGTTGTTGTTGCTGTGTGTTTTGCGGCGCGGCTCAAACGAAAGGGTTTTAGGTGTGCGTGTGCGTGTGTGTGCGTGTGTAAATTGTGGCTATGGATTGACTACCAAGTAAACATGTCGCCACTTGACTGACAGCTGCCTGCCCCTGCCCCTGCCCCAGCTCCTTTTTTGATGCGCACCAAAACGCGCCGTCAGCTAATCAATGCAATTAGCCAGCCTCAGCCTCTGCCTGGAGCAACTCCCCCCCGCCCCACCCCATCGCACGCTAAGCAGCCAAAAATGTGGAACCTTTTAAAATGCCTGGCATTTTACAGGTCTGTCGGAAGCGCTCACCTCCCGCCCCCCCTATCACTCCCATCAACTTGCCATCAACTTTTACTTGGGCGCTGCCCCCTTGCGCCCTTGCCACATGCGCCCACAGCACAGGGGAACGGAAGGGGGGCTGCCGGCTCAATTATTGTTTATTTTGGTTGGCGTTGGCGGCGTCGGGGCAAATGGACTGCCATATATAAAAATGCACTCAGCTGCAGCGCAGACAATAAATATGAATTTGAGAGAGTGGCACGAGGCAGCAGGCAGCAGCAGCAACTGCAGCATGTTGCAGCCTGCCTGCCTGCCTTGCAGTTGCATCCATTAGCTGCATCTAAATATAGTGCAACAAGGTCTATGATAAATGCCAGGCAAACGCAGCAGCTCCGTTTCCCCTCTCTGTCCTTCCCCCCCCCTCTCTCTCTCTCTCTCTCTCTCTCTCCCTCCCTCTCTCTCTGCTTAGCACTTTTCCATTTCCTTGCTTTCTTTATGTTTTTGGCATCTCTTCACACATCGTCGCTGTCAGTTGCATTAATTGTGCCACATGTTCGGGAAATCGCTAGACGCAATCTGGTGGGAGGGGAGCTCGAGAAGTTGCCGCATCATCATCGCAACGATTTTCGCTGTCGATCAGCGATCTCTGATCTCCGATCGGGCCAATTTGTACGAGGCGCAAACATAATGCTGCATCATCGGCCATGACGTTGCCGGTTTTCGCTTCGCTCTGGCCTGCTGCTGCTCCTGCTCCTACTCCGACTGCTTTTAAGATCGAGATTGAGTTCGAGTTCGAGCGGCTCGAGATCGCCAGATATTTCCATAATGCGACGCCGTCTCCGACTTGACACTGACATTGACGAACGTCGACTGCATTTCCTGCTGACGGCGAACAGGTGACTTAAACGGGTAACTCCCTCCCCTCCCCCCTCTCTCTTACTCTACTCCCTCTCTACTGACTCTCCCCACTGCTGTGATGCGGGCGAATCCATCAAGTTGAGACTTTGTCAGCTTGTCAAGCGCGGCGCGGGCAATTAAAAGCGCACAAAACCGTCGTCATTAAAGATTTGTTTTCGCTTATTTTTCGACGGTTTACGACGGCTCTGACTCTGACTCTGGGCCTGCTCTTGGCGAATATTTAACAATTTTATTGTACACTCGCCGCGGCAATAAAAGCAGCAGCAACAACAAGCTAAGAAAGTGGCAAGTAACTCCCTCCCGACTACTCCATACCGTTCACATAGCTAAACTATATTGCAATTAATAATTTTGGGTACTACAAATTTCTTTATCACGAGCTTAAAAACTCAGCAAATTTCTAGTTCAAATTAAAAAGCTGATTGCAGCAATTACTTTTTTGCTTACAATTCTTTATAACTATAACTGCTATCTTTATTATCCGATTGTCTTGAAATTTTGAATAAAGCTGCACAATACAACAAGCTTTACATCTACCAAAAAGGAAAATGATAACTTTGATACTTTGCATAATATTTAACTTCAAAATAGAAAATATTTATTTTCGTAGGCGGGGGGTATGTTATTCAAAGTTTAAAGCATTGGTTATTTGCGTATTATATAAAGGAATGTTCATGCCAAATTTGATGTCTCTAGCTCTTGCGATAATTGAGTTCTGTGTATTTTTGCAGTAAGACGGACAGGCAGACGGACAAAAAAAAACCAATCGACTTGTGTATGGATGCTGGCATATATTGATATTTGTTTTATGACCCGCCACGCCTCCCACTGCTTGTTACATACATTTTCACAGAGCTAATACACCTTATCGTATCAATGTTCAGTGGCTGACGGGTATAACAACCAGCTGAAGGTAGCCATAAAATGTTCGTTAATGTTTTCATCGGGGCAAGTCTGGTTTCGGTTCGGCTCGGTTCGAGTTTCGTGTTTTATTTTCGTTTCGTTTGCGTGTGTCGTTGCTTTTGGCGAAAGGTGTTTCCAAAATCAGTTCCTCTATTTGTAGTACAAATTTTATATCATATATATACTATACATAACTTTTATAGACGTGCCACAGATCTGATTTATGCTAATCGAAACGCATTAAAGCGAACGTGGAGCGGAGCTGAGCTGAGCTGGAACTGAGCTCAGGTTGAGCATATGCAAAACGCTCGCTTGATTGCGAGGCCTCATCAGGCAGGAGAGTGGAGGTGGAGGCGGAGGAGGGGAACGACTTGCGGTTTTTGTGGGCCTATAGGAAAAGGAGAGGAGGAGCAGGAGGGGGAGGGTGGCTAAGCGATGTCAAACGGAAACCTCACACAAGTGCAAACTGCAGCGACAACCTAATGGATTTCCGTTAGCCAAGACGCAAGAGCTGGGCCACTTGAGGCAACAACCCCTGCAGTTACCTCAACCCGCATGCAATGACATTTGTAGGCCTCCAGGCAAGCCAGCCCCACTCGCCCCTCCGACACCACAGCCAGCCTACAATTGAGTCTTTTCTTTTCAAACTTCAAGCTCATTTGCCTCAGCCCATTGTTGCGCCACTTGACTGAGGCACCGACATCGCCCCTTCCCCTGCCTGCTTGACTGATTGCCGTGGCAACTGCGTACAAGTCGGTCCCCTTGTTCCTATTCTTGTTCTTTTAGTTTCCCGTGCTTTGGTCCAAGCCGGCACCAACTCTTGGTCAGCGCGGAGCGAACTCCACTTGGTACTCAGACCACGACGCCGGCGACAGGCTGGCAGCGCGTCCGAAGTCTGACAAAGTCTCGCACACGCGTCCAGAAGCAGCTGTGGCAACTGTTTTGTCTATAGCCGATCGTAATTGCACTTGGTCTGCCTTATAATTGCCGAACATTGAGATGAACGAGCGTTGATAAATCGCCTTCAAGCAATTTCGAGTTGAGCTTAGTATGAATTTAGACTTGAGAAAAAGTTGCACAAAAATGCATGGAGTTGGTAGTGGAAAGCACTGGAAAATATATGAAAAATATAAAAAATACACCATTTGAAAACATAGGGAATATATAAAAAATACACCATTTAAAATAAACTGAAAATTGAAGATCTAAACGTGATAAGCTTTTGAATTCAGGTAATTTCTAAGAATTGTAAAAGTTAGAAACTATATTCAGAAATTTTTAAAAACTAAAATGAGAAATTTGAATTTATGAAAAATATTACAAATAATAATTTTCTGTAATTTTTGAACACTGAAATGAGGAAGTAAATTAAATAATACGCTAAGATCTTTTTTGTTAGATTTTATAGAAGCCGACATAGACAACATTTTTAAAAATGAAAACATATGAGTTTTCAGAAAATACGAAAATTAAAATATTACAAAAAATAAATAATTTGAAGAGACAACATTTTTAAAACATTAATAAATTTTCTTAAGGTTTGAAAAACTGTTAAACAAGCTTTAAATAGTATATCGTCCTACATTATAACATTCTGTTTTATTGAAATATGAATTAAACTGAGCTTCCCAAATCATTTTGAGTAATATTGAAATTTGTACAAAATAAATATTTAATTCCATTTCAAAATCTGCACTTCAAACAAGTCGGCAAAGAACTTGACTCGTGCAAACCTCCAACCACGGTTCCAACTCAATTTCAATATTTGTTTAGCATTTCCATAAAGCCTCAACCCGCTGACTGTCACTTCACTCTACCCCATAACCCCTTCTATCCCCCAAACTGTGATATTTGCAGCAAATTTTGAATTGGCGCGCAATGCTAATTACCATCTGATAGAATCGAGAATCGGCAGAGTTGAGAGATTGAGAGAGTTGCCCGATTTCAGTGGATTTCGCTGGCTTTTCGGTGGGGAGCGGGAAGACACTTACGCCTTTTTGGCCCTCATTAGCATAACAAACGTCGAGGGGACACTTTGTTGTGTCCGGGTTGTCGTTGTTGCTGTTGTTATTGTTGTTGTTGTTGCTGAATTCCAAATGATGTTTGCACAAAGGCGCAGAAATATTGCATAAATTCACTTTTATTACAGCGCATCACACAAAATGTGCTGAAGAGCATTGCACACACACACACACACGCGCCACATACTATACATGTGCAGCGTAGTAACGGTATTTATTGCGCGTCGACGCCATTTTGTTTGAACCTTTTGCAATATTTATGCGTTGAAATCAACACGCAACACTCGGCGAATGCCGGGCAAAAGCGCCAGCAAAAACAACGCGCAGAGCTGCCTCCTCCCTCTCTCTCTCTCTCTCTCTCTCTCTCTCTGTCCATTTTTCCTCTTTTTCTCCTGCTCGCACTGCCCCTCCCTACCCCCCTCTCTCGCTCTCTGGGACAGACCGAGCGAGCGACCAGCCAACATGTTGGTTATCGTTATCCTTTCGCCTTGACTGGCGACAACCAAATGCGCGCCCGTTGAATGCTTCAGGCTGAAAGAGTGCTACCCGCCCCCTCGCTTCCCTCTGCCCTCTGCCGCCTCGCTGACATCCCCCCACTGTAATTACAATGCAGTTTAGGGTGCTGAAAGCTTTTGTGAAAATGTGCTTTATGAAATTATGATTATAGCTCAACAGCTGCACACAGCGAATGGCTTTGGTCGAGCGGCGAGTGGGAGCGGCGAGCAGGGGGCCTAGCGGGTAGCCGGAATCTACAGGCTGACGGGGGACTGGCATTTAAATGTGTGGCAGCCTGTGCAAATAATGAAAATGAAACAACACTTTGGCGCATTAAAAGCATTAAAAACAGTTTGCCATAGAAATGTGTTCTCTCTTTCTCTTTATATCTCTAATGCTATCTTTCACTATGTTCCTCTTCCTTTTCTCTCTCTAACTCTCTTCGACTGTATCCCTTTCTGGCTATTTCAGTCTTACTGTGTGTCCCACGCTGCGAATACATAATGCACACTAGGCGTGGGCGCTGACAACACGCATACGCCGCGTAGGTCGCCTGCGGGTCAGAGAAATATAATTTATTTCTCATATGCAGCTGTTTTTTCTCTATAGAGCACATTCTACAAGTCTGACGGGGTAGTAAGAGGTAAGCTGACCACAATGTTACCTGCTAATATCCTGTAAGTAATTACATTTGGGGTTGATCATATATAATATATGGTATATATATCTAATAATGATTCTAAAATATTTATTTAGTTTGAGAAGCCCTGAAAAATATATATTTTTAGCATAGTTTTTATTTAAAGAAATTCTTTAAAACTTTTCGTAGTCAATAATATGTAATACTTGTTTAAAAATTATATTTACATGCACTAAACAATCGGGAATCTGACTTTCCTATTATTAAGATAATTTTAGACATTAGTTTATATTACCAAAATTAATTTATATTATTATTAATATTAATCTAATCTTAAATATATATTCATAAGTTTATATTGATGTATTTCTTTTAAAGCTTCTCTTTAAACTATTACCTACCTTGTGAGTTACAACTTGGCCTTAATATTATCTTTATCAAATATTTACAATATCTTTATCTATAATTCTTTTTTCATATTAAATATAATATTAGTTTTTTGTACAAATTTTTTCTTTCCTAGAAATAATTTCATCTCTAATTTACCATATACTTAATATTTCAAAATTTAATAAATATTTAATTATAAACCATAAATATGTATACACTAATATTTATTTTTTTTAATATTTATAAATATAGATACATGCTTATTTGTACATAAATTCATATATTAATAATACTCTTAATTATATACATTTTCCAAAATATCTACCTTTTTCTATACTCCCAAAGATACCCCTTAATATACCCTACCAATTCCCAAGCAACCTTCTCTATTACAACTTTCACGCGGTACTCGAGTTATAGCTGCAATTCTGCATAGTTTGGTAGCTTCTTCTCGGGGGTTTGCATGCTCCATTGTTGGTTTGACCTCGCACTAAGCGACAGGCACTGCCTCCAACGCCTCTACTCTCCCCCCTTCGGTCTCCACTACACCCGCTTGCAGGCCTGGCAAATTGCATTTTCAACACTTTTGTTTATGCAAAAAATATTTATGCACGAGTCTCTACACTCAGCAAGAGTGTGTGTGTGTGTGTGTGAGTATGTGTGTGCAACTATGTGTGTGTTTGTGTTTGGAGGCTAAAGCCATGCCCACATTCTGTGCACAGCATCTGCCAGTGTGTTTTTGTCGCAGGCGGGAGGCAGGCACAGCACTTAACTCGTAGGCAGACGCGGCCGGGGCGAGGCATCTACAAAGAGGGGAGGGGAGGGCAGGCACGACAAGTAAGGAGGAGGCATGTTTCTGTATGCTGTGCTGCATAATGCAATGCAAACATGATTAATGCAAATGTTTTGCGTGGTGGGCGTGGCAGCCGAGTGAAGGTGCGGGGCGCGGGGGAAGCGGTCGGGTAGGTGTTGCTTTACATTTGCATTTTGGCTTACAACACGCGCTGCAGCAGCAGCAGCAGCAGCAGCAGCAGGGATGCAGCCGCACTTAGTTGCTATCTAAGCAACAACAACAACCCAAACAACAACAACAACAACAACAAGAGGCACACAACTCGGTCGCATTTTTCATGGACTTTACGAGGGTCTCGCCCATAACTTGGCGAATTTATGACAAATTGCGCGACACATTCGCGATAAGAAAGTGAAAGGAGCGCGTTTTTCGAATACTCATTCGAATCGCATGAGTATTCGAAACACACACTCATGCACCCGTTCAACGTTTGACCACTTTTTGCCAGGTTTCTTCTAGCCTATCGCGGAAATTTGTGCAAATTTATGAGAATTCATGGAATTTTTCACTACTCAAATGGCTTTACGAGCTTCTCCGTTTGCTGCTTAAGCTGCATGCCCTCCCTCCTCCCTGCCTCCCTGGGTCTAGCCTCGCTCCGCCCACACACATCGAAATGGCGTCGTTTTCATTGCACACACAAAAGTGTAAAATGTTTACGCTTCGCTTGGATTTCCTTTTGCTCCTTTTGCTCCTTGGGCTCCTTTAACTCCTTTCGGTTCGCTTCGGTTCGCTCTGGTTCGCTTTGGGATCCTTTTGCCCTGCCCTGCTCCGCCGGCTTTGAGCTGCTGCTCAGCCATTCGTGCGGAATGAGTCGTTTTATGCTCTGCCATCGAGCGGGGTATAATAACTATTTGGATTGAGTGAAATCTGATGATATAGAAAGTATTGCGAGGGCGAGAATTTACCAAGTTTTTTTTTACAGTATTTAAAATATATAAATTTCTTTATTTTATTTAATTTATTCGTAATATACAAAATGCTTTTACTTACTTGAATAATATTAAGTATGGTATGTATATTTACCTTATTATAGATAACATATCATACACAAATGTTTAAAAATTATATGAATTCAATTAATATTTTGAATTTTATCGTTATCGGTATAGAAAAAAATATCCTAATTTTGTATCCTCTACTAAAAAATGTTATGACTGAACTTAATAATTATTCGAATATATTTTTGAAATATCATAGTAAGCAGTAGAAAGATATTTTGAAGTTCGTTTAAAACTTAAATATGCTTATAAAATTAAATAAAATATTAATATACTAATTATTATACAATATATCATATATATTATAGAATTTCTTAAGCTTCAGACAACTTTCAAAAACGTATTTTTTACAGCTTTATTATGTAAATAATTAATAATTAATTAATTATGTAAATATTTTAAAAACTCACATCTGCTCGAATGACAGAATTTCCAATTGCAAATAATACATGTTTTTAGAAAATTTTCTAAACTTAAAAATTATCAGAAAGAAGCCATCATTTAGGTATTTTTATAAAAACATATACAATATTTTAGCATCTCATCTTAAGTCTTACCACCATACCACCATGACCATGACAAAGCAACTCCAGAATTTCTTCATTTATTTATTTCTTCATTATAAAAACTCATACAAAATATTCAGATCTTATCAAAAATCTCAGAAGAAACCTCTGCCCCTATACCGGAATTCCCAATTGAAACTTGAACATATTTTTTGAAATTTTCCAGAACTCACAAAGTATACCAAAATATCTTTAAATTTCTCATAAAAACTCTTACAAAACTTCTGTAAATCATTGAAAGTTCTTGCATAATGCCGACAAAGTAACTTCAAGAAATCTTCATATTTTTCTGTTATTATTATAGAGACTCATACACAGTTTTCGAGACTCATCGAAAACCCTAACAAGCTCTGAGTTATTACCTGAGCTAAACTTGGACTCATTAAATTTGCCAGACTGCATTGTGTCTGCCTTGAGTTTACAGCTGTTCTCTGGACTTCTTACCATGTCTGGAGCCGCCTGAAAGGGCATAGAAGCTACAACGCTGTGCCAGTTGAAGTTTCTTTTGATGGACTCCGCTCCTTCCCTGCTCTCTCTCCCACTCTCTGCCCGCTTTTCGCTTTTCGCATTTGTAGCTGCCATTTTCTGGCTGTCTTGCTTTCAAACGCTGAGCTTTTCATTTGTCTGGCTATTGACTTTGTTGCCATTGGCGTGTCTGGCGATGCTTTGGGCTGTGCCCCGCTCTACCCCGCAACCCCCTTCAGCTTTCTGTCATGTCATGTAGCGCGCGTAGCTCGTAGGTGTCTCTGGCTATGGTGTGTGTGGCAAGAAGCTGAAGAAGCAACGCGGTAAACGTCAGATTTGTTGCGTGTCTGCGGCGCATCGTTCAAGCAGCGTTGTGCTGCTGCCGCTGCTGCTTCTTTGATTTTCCAGCCGACTTTCCCACAGTCTGCAGAATGGATTTCCGCTTATTAAGCGGAACTTGCTGCATCTTATCGTACCGCAGCACCCCTCCCGGAGCACCACTACTGAAACCAAGCAATTCATGTTCATTTCCTTATCAACAGCTGCGCTTTCCACTCGCAGTTGCAGCCACAGTTTACAGTCTTTAGAGTTTTCCATTTTTCCCGATTTTCCCAATTTTTGTCGAGTGGCGAGCGAGACGATTTCTCCTAAGTGGCATTCTCAAGTGCTTAATTTACGGCGTAAAATATGGAAATTGTCGCAAAACACAAATGCCGACAATGAGGCGACATTTCTCAGGGATCTTGAACTTGAAGACGCGATCCACACACACACACACACACACGCAAACTGAACTGCCGCACACGCGGATTTTTATTGACGGCGGGCGGGGGGAAGTGGCAACTAGTTGTATGTTCTGTTAATGGAAGGGAGGAGCAGCAGCAGGAGGAGTAGGGGTCGAGTAAGACGGGTAGGCGGTGCTGGACTTGACTGGCACACGACGCTAATGGATCCGACTGTCGAGCAGGCCCAGCGCTTGTTCTTCATCATCGCAGCACGCTCGCTCGCTCTCGCTCTCGCTCTCTTCTCTCTCTGTCTCTCCCTCGCAGCACTCACCTTTGCAGCGCAGCGATCAGCCGCCTAATTTATGCCCCGGCTGCGCCCCGTCGTCGTCTTCTTTGAAGTTTCAATTATGCGCCTCATATGTCATTTTGTGCAAGCTGACGACGACGTCGACGTCGAGGCTGACGCCGCCGCCGACGCGGACGGGGCAGACGCTAAAAGCCGCGACATGTTAATTGTGCCGCTTGCCCCATAAACACGCCAAGTTGATGGCGAGCGCCAGGCTCAAGAGCGGACAACCAGTTGCAAGTTGCCAGTTCCCAGTTGCCAATGGCTGCAGCATGAAGTGGCAAAGGAGTAGCAGAAGCAGGCGGGGGACAGGCGCAGGAACAGGCACTTGGCATTTGAAATGTATAATGGTATAGGGCAGGAGTATGACGAAATTCCAAAAAGGGTGAGATACTTTCACAGCGTGAAACGAAACTAGGGAATAAAATCCTGGGGAGAAAGAGTTGCAGCCAACATAGGCATGTCCTATAGAAATTGAGTTATAAATGTAGAGTACAAAATTCGATGGGGGAAAAAGCAGAAAAAATAAGATAAATGCATACAGTTGATAAAAATTAAACTCAAAATAAATTTTGAGATTTTGCTGTAGAAAATACTTGGGAATATCACATAGATAAGCCCTAAAGAAGTGTAGGGCATAAGAATTTCTAAAGATTTAAAAGAAAAGAGAAGCTGTTGCCCTTGAAGAAAATAATTCTGCTAAAAATAAAATTCAAACTAATATTTGAAATCTCAATTTTAAATTTAAATTGGAGCTTTTGAAAAAAACATTTGACACCTAAAAAAATAAAAAATTAAAAGAAGTTTATGATAAAATCATGTGCAGAAAGAGTTAGATTTTTGCTTATTGGAAAATATGGTATATGCACTATAGAATAAAATACTATGAAGAATCAGTAATAAATTAGAGATGTTGCTGCTTCCTGCATGGAGTTAGTAATAAATACAATTCAGAATATTTTAGAATTCAGAATATTTTTATTATAGTTTTAGATTATTGATTTCATGCTTAAAAATATTCTGAATTATCAAACAATTTAAATAAATACAAACAAAAACATAGCATTACATGTAGTACTAGTAAAAAAGTAAACAAATATATAATTCATATTTTTATCATTTTATATATAGAACTCTATGCCTGCACCCTTGGCAATCCTTTTACACCCTCAAGAACTGAACTTAAAATAATTACAATTTCATAATGCGCCGAAAAGAGTTGCAAAGCTCTGGTCAAGTGTTCGCCTGACCGCCTGTCCAATTGTCCGACTGTCCAGTTATCCAAGTGTAGATCCCTTTAAGCCACGGCTCGGTCGTGTGTCGGGCGTAAAGTACAAAAGGTGTGCAAATTAAACAGGCGTCGTTGCAGGATTACAAATTATGACACGCCGATGCCATAAAGCAAATGAGCTCGAGTGGGAAGCACTGAAGAAGTGGAGAGCAGCCAGGGGGAAGGCTGATGGGGGAGGGAGACAGGTGACGCCTGTTGGTCAACTGGTCAAGTGTCAAAAGGGGATTTGCATGCAGCGCGTCGGGCAAAGCGCAAAGCGCGTTGACAGTTGAGCTGGGAAATTGCGCTCTGCTCTGGGCAGAGTTACGAGCCACGAGCCACGAGCCCGAGCCACCAACTCGTGTCAGCTTGTCTGTCCCACTGTCCGTCCGGCTGTCCTGATCAGCTTGACAGCTTGCTTGGACATTTGAAATGCACCGCAAAATGCGCGAGAAAGGCAAATCGCTTAAGCCGGCGAATGTAACTGATTAAAATGGCTTTAGCTTTGATGCCCCGACCAGCAGCGGCTTATCGCTTAATATCTGCTTGAGTGGGTGTACTGTATATGTATATGTGTTTGTGTAAGTGTGACTATGCGCTTATGGAAACGCACATACCTATCACTATTAATACCCTGCAGTGTTGGAAACAAAAAGGTTATGCTGCTGTACACAAGAAAATAAAAGTATTAATTATGTAGAAGGAAAAACTAAAAAAAATTTATTTAAATTTTAAAAACTGCCTTGTGATTTTAGTGCATATAATACAACATAAAAGTTTATACAATACACAATTATATATATACAACATGCTCAAATAACTTTAAATCTAATTTATTTTTGAAATTTTGTTATACTAATAAAACATTTTTCAACTTCCAGCATAACGCTTTCAATTTCCGAGGTTATGTAAATCTTTTGGCGGTTTCTAAATCATTTGATTTTCCCACAATAAACGTGACCTGAGCTGATGAGATTTTACCTTGTTTTTAATTAATTTTAATTATATATACAAATTTATGGGCTCAGCTTATAATTTACAAGTTTTTTTTACAATCGATCGATTAAAACAAAATTTATGCAAATAAATTTATAAATTTCATGGGAAAGTTTTAAGTTTTAAAGCTGCTTAAGTTTCGAAATTGGTTCAAAACATTTGAATTAATTCAAGTATAAATATTAGACCTTAATTTAAGAATTTATTTTGTTTCCTTGCTTCCTTCCAGTTCTTCTTTGACCCACCTACAGGGTATCTGCCAGCTGTGCACTCTGCACTGGCCTCTTTTTATTTGCCAAATGGATTTGTATACGCATTATTTATGCAATTGCAGCTGCAACTTCGTCAATTTTTGGCGGCGTTGCGCTCTGCATGTTGCATGAACCGCTGCGCGCCTTATGCATTTTTTATGTTTGGCCCTTGCGTTAATGTTGCAAAATCACTTGCCAAAAAATATATATAAATAAATTGAACAAGCAGCAGTAGCAGCAGCAGCAGCAGCAAAAACCAACGTGAAAAGAAACGACAATAATAACAATAATAAATGAAAGCCAAACAGAGTGAGAGGGAGAGAGAGTGTGGGGAAGGGAGAGAGGTAAGTGGGAACCTGCAACTTTTCTGAATAGTTGCAGCCTTAAATAAACAACAACAAAGTATGCGCACATTTCTCTATACGCTGCCAGCTTATCTGCACAGTTTCCACAGCTTCCACGGGTTTTCCTGTTGCGCACACACACACAAGCAAACACACACACTCCCAGACCGACAGACAGACAGATGCGGCGCTTCAGTTGGCCGCAAAATGCAAATAGCCAACAGACCGCGCACGTTCGACGCCCTCGCAGTAAGTCGCACTGACACGCCCCCCTCCCTCCACCGCTCCTCATTGTCCCTGCAGTCGGCAGCCACAGCCAATAACAATGCGAAATGCAAATATGCAATAAAAGCAAATGGCAACAATACAAAAACAAGTAGAGAAAGCTACAGTCGCGTGCACTCGACACTAAGATACCACTTAAACTTGGTAATTCTTAATTTTAAATACTTTTATTATTATATTATATAATAATATATTATATCATATTATTCTCTTTTACTACTCTCACGATTGGCAGAAGCAGAACAGCTTGGTGTGCTATGCTCACGTTTGATAGAATATTAAATTTCTATCACCTAATAAAAATAAATAATACCAACCAAATATGTAAAAAAAAATCTCAAATTAATATTATAATTATTATAAGAAGCTTTGAGTTCTAAATATATAAAAATTATTGAAAAAGTTTTTGAGTCTGCAGATTTTCAAAAAAACAATTTCAACATTTTTAGATTAATTAAAAGAACATTTTTTATTTGTGAATAAATAAAGATATGGTATCTAAAATGAAAGATTTAGTAAGATTTTACTTAAAATATTGACTATTTTTTAATTTAGAAACTAATTCAAAAACTCAAGCAAAAGCAGTTCTTATGAATGAGAAGTATTTACTATAAAATACTTAATATTTGTACAGTATCTACAGTATCTGTTAAAGTGCAAGTAAAACAAAGACTCTTCTGTTTAGTCACCCATTTACAGGGTATAATAAAAAGAACTGTGAAAATGCGAATGCGAATTCAAATTCCAAATGCGCTCGTGCAGCGCGCTGAGCACAGAACAACAGCAACAACGAAGCCTGTGACAAAAGCAACAATGGTGACTGCAACAAAAGCAATAACAACTGCAGCAACAACAACAACAACAACAACAACAAGCCAACATGGACTTCAACAATGCGGCGACCATGTAAAAGCCAAGATTAATCAAAATATGGCGAGCTGCTCGTTGCGGATGTATGTAGAGGCTTGGCCACGCCCCTATGCAGGGCACAGAGATTTTTTAATTTTTTATAAACACGCAAATTTGATGCAATTTGTCAGGCGAGGCGGCATGCAGCGAAATGCTGCAAGCTGAACACAAACAATTTTCAACTCCCCGCGACGGCGACAGCGCGATTATTCAACTGTTTTTCGGTCAGCATATTTGATAGATATGCTGGTAAAACTTGGTCTGGTCCCTCCCCCTTCTCTCTAGCTAACCAGATCTAATCAGCGCTGCCACAAAATATGGACAACTTAGTTGGCAACACTCGTTTTCTGTCCCCCGAAATTAAATCAAAATCAAAATCGAAATCGAAGCGTGCTGACAACGAACATGATAACTAATTGACAGAGTTGTTGTTGCTGTTGGAGTTGTTGTTGTTGCAGCTGCAACTGCTGGCACTCAATCCCTCAATACGATTATTGATGGCAGCCTGGCAGCAGCAGTCGATAAGCTTCATTATCGCCCTGACATATCGAGCGAGCCAGCGCCAATTCCCAATATTCCTGCAATCTGCTCGACAATCCACAAAAATATCGCACGTTCAATTGCACCGATTGACACTTTGATCTCTCGATTTACGCATTCATTCATATGCCTAAAATCTAAGTGACAACTTGCAAGTCTAAACATATTGCCAATTTGTTGTTTGGCTGTAACATTTGCTTGGCAGCTAAGAAAATCATGTGGAAACTAAGGCGAGAAAATTGTTGGCATATTTTAGAAATTTTTTTAAAGATATTTTTCGAAGTTACAAGTTTTGTAAAATAATTATCGATATTTATGGCAAGATATATTCCAATAAATAAATTATATGTATTAAATATAGTGTTGATAAGTATGAAAAATTTTAATTTGTTGAAATACAACAGTGTCTGTTTTCGAAAACTTATGGTATGTTACTATAGTAACATGATAGATCAATATGGGGAACTAGTATCCCCTTTACTATGCATTATAATGAATAGAAAGATATGCTTCTATAAGCTAAATTTATGTTTGAGATATTTTGAGAAGCTTTTCAATTAAATTATTTACAAATGATGCTGGAAACTATGCAAATTTTTTAATTTATCGAAAGAAAAAACAAGTAAGGAAAGCTACAGTCGAGCGCGCGCGACTGTAAGATACCATTTACCCTATTCGAAGAAATAATACAAAATAAAATAAATGGTATTAAAATAAAAAAAAAAGCAATTTACATTAAGAAAAAAAAATCGCCCCGCGCCAGATTCGAACCCAAGAACTCTCACGAACTTTGTAACTTACGAGTCGGACCTCTAACCACTAGACCACACAAGCTTACGCCATGCGATCGGCAAATTAGGCTTTTATTGACGCGGGCCCTCTACTGCGTCGATTTAACGTTTTGGTTAGGAATCGCTAGCGCCCATAACTTTGTATGGGGAATTCGAACTCCTATAACTTCTTTGTTATTAAAAAATAAAAATTGAAGAAAGCTACAGTCGAGTGCACTCGACAGTAAGTTATAATTTACCTTTGGCTGCTAAAAATAATTCTTAATATTATTATTTTATTCGAATTAATAACAACGCATCGCATATTTCCGAAATTAAATACACATGCATTGACGCTAATGGCACATGCCGACTGCACGCCGATTGTGCGTGCGCAGTCGGCGCAAGCATTGAAGCCGAGCCTCTGCTCCGTCTCTGCTGCTGTATGCAAAACTTCTCGCGCCTAGGAACAGACCATTTGCTTCAGTGATTTGTTGTGAGAGTTGTCAGCTCTATAACTAAATGTCCCCGGTTCGAATCCCAGCGCAGTCTTCATTTTTTTGTATTGCTTAGAAAAAGTTTTTGTTTTTATTTTTTTTTTTTTTTGCATAATATACTTTTCATATAGCGCAAAATTATTAAAAAAAAAAAAAATTGCCCAGCGCAGGATTCGAACCCGCGACCTCACGCATCAGAAACTTGCGAGCCAACCATCAAGACCACACACAGTTACGCAGTGCGATCGGCAAAAAAAAAAAAAAAGTTGCCCGTTGCTGGATTCGAACCCGCGACCACACGCACCAGAATCTTGCATGCAACCATCTAGACCACACACATTTACGCGGAGCGATCGGCAAATGAGACTTTTATTGATGCCGGCCTTCTGCTGCGTCAGTTCAACATTCTAGTTGGAATTCTAAGCGCCCACAACTTTATATGGAAGATTCAAACTCCTATAACTTCTTTGTTTATTGTCCGATCGGATTGAAATTTATAGGGTAGATCTGTACTATGGTAAGCTACAAGAGTGTTAAAAAAAATGTTTTGTTATTTCCCTACTTTTCTTAAAATGCAATAGTTTGGGGGCGGTGGGCGTGGCATCCAAAAGTTGAAAATCAAACATTCTTCGTAATGTTACCAGGCACCTTACTTTCAAATTTGGCGCTTCTAGCTTTTCTAGTTTTCTTTTAAACTATAAAAATGTGTTTTTTAGAGGCGGTGGGCGTGGCATCCAAAATTCTAAAATCCAACTTCTGCATAATGTTGCAAGACACCTTCCTACCAAATTTGGTGCGTTTATCTCTTTTCGTTATTGAATTATTTGGAAAAAATCGAAATACGCATTTATCGATTTGCGGAGGCGGTGGGCGTGGCACATCAAGTTTGAAATAAACTTCTTGTGTGTATTGAATACACGCACACTCCCACCAAGTCTGGTGCCTCTAGCTCTTTTAATAGCTGAGATCTGTGTGTTCATACAGACGGACAGACGGACAGACGGACAGACGGACAGACGGACAGACGGACAGACGGACAGACAGACGGACATGACCAAATCGACTTGGCTATTGATGCTGATCAAGAATATATATACTTTGTATGGTCTGCCACGCCTCCTTCTGCCTGTTACATACATTTGCACAAAGTTAATATACCATTTTTTACCCATTTTCAATGGGTAAATGGTATAAAAAAAGCAATTTACATTAAGAAAAAAAAATCGCCCCGCGCCAGATTCGAACCCAAGAACTCTCACGAACTTTGTAACTTACGAGTCGGACCTCTAACCACTAGACCACACAAGTTCACGCCATGCGATCGGCAAATTAGGCTTTTATTGACGCGGGCCCTCTACTGCGTCGATTTAACGTTTTGGTTAGGAATCGCTAGCGCCCATAACTTTGTATGGGGAATTCGAACTCCTATAACTTCTTTGTTATTAAAAAATAAAAATTGAAGAAAGCTACAGTCGAGTGCACTCGACAGTAAGTTATAATTTACCTTTGGCTGCTAAAAATAATTCTTAATATTATTATTTTATTCGAATTAATAACAACGCATCGCATATTTCCGAAATTAAATACACATGCATTGACGCTAATGGCACATGCCGACTGCACGCCGATTGTGCGTGCGCAGTCGGCGCAAGCATTGAAGCCGAGCCTCTGCTCCGTCTCTGCTGCTGTATGCAAAACTTCTCGCGCCTAGGAACAGACCATTTGCTTCAGTGATTTGTTGTGAGAGTTGTCAGCTCTATAACTGAATGTCCCCGGTTCGAATCCCAGCGCAGTCTTCATTTTTTTGTATTGCTTAGAAAAAGTTTTTGTTTTTATTTTTTTTTTTTTGCATAATATACTTTTCATATAGCGCAAAATTATTAAAAAAAAAAAAAATTGCCCAGCGCAGGATTCGAACCCGCGACCTCACGCATCAGAAACTTGCGAGCCAACCATCAAGACCACACACAGTTACGCAGTGCGATCGGCAAAAAAAAAAAAAAAGTTGCCCGTTGCTGGATTTGAACCCGCGACCACACGCACCAGAATCTTGCATGCAACCATCTAGACCACACACATTTACGCGGAGCGATCGGCAAATGAGACTTTTATTGATGCCGGCCTTCTGCTGCGTCAGTTCAACATTCTAGTTGGAATTCTAAGCGCCCACAACTTTATATGGAAGATTCAAACTCCTATAACTTCTTTGTTTATTGTCCGATCGGATTGAAATTTATAGGGTAGATCTGTACTATGGTAAGCTACAAGAGTGTTAAAAAAAATGTTTTGTTATTTCCCTACTTTTCTTAAAATGCAATAGTTTGGGGGCGGTGGGCGTGGCATCCAAAAGTTGAAAATCAAACATTCTTCGTAATGTTACCAGGCACCTTACTTTCAAATTTGGCGCTTCTAGCTTTTCTAGTTTTCTTTTAAACTATAAAAATGTGTTTTTTAGAGGCGGTGGGCGTGGCATCCAAAATTCTAAAATCCAACTTCTGCATAATGTTGCAAGACACCCTCCTACCAAATTTGGTGCGTTTATCTCTTTTCGTTATTGAATTATTTGGAAAAAATCGAAATACGCAATTATCGATTTGCGGAGGCGGTGGGCGTGGCACATCAAGTTTGAAATAAACTTCTTGTGTGTATTGAATACACGCACACTCCCACCAAGTCTGGTGCCTCTAGCTCTTTTAATAGCTGAGATCTGTGTGTTCATACAGACGGACAGACGGACAGACGGACAGACGGACAGACGGACAGACGGACAGACAGACGGACATGACCAAATCGACTCGGCTATTGATGCTGATCAAGAATATATATACTTTGTATGGTCTGCCACGCCTCCTTCTGCCTGTTACATACATTTGCACAAAGTTAATATACCATTTTTTACCCATTTTCAATGGGTAAATGGTATAAAAATCGTCCAGCGCGGGATTCGAACCCGCGACCCCCTGCATTTGAAACTTGCAAGCCAACCATCACGACCACACACAGTTACACAGTGCGATCGGCAAATGAGATTTTTATTGATGCCGGCCCTCTGCTGCGTCAGTTCAACATTTTAGTTGAAAATTCTAAGCGCCCACAACTTTAACTTCTTTATTTATTGTCCGAACGGATTGTAATATATACTTTGTCTGGTCTGCCACGCCTTCTTCTGCATGTTACATACATTTTCACAAAGTTAATATACCATTTTTTACCCATTTTCAATGGGTAAATGGTATAAAAATTAAAGAAAACTACAGTCGAGTGCACTCGACAGTAAGTTAAGTTAAGTAAGTTAACAACGCATCGCATATTTCCGAAATTAGATACACATTGACGCTAATAGCACATGCCGACTGCACGGCGACTGTGCGTGCGCGGCGCAAGCATTGACGCCGAGCTTCTACTGTATGAAAAAATTTTCGCGCTTAAAACATGCATACATAAACACAAACATTGTATGTATTTACTAGAAACAGACAATGCGCCTCAACTGAGATATTAGAACGAAATTTGTAACCGGCAATTTGATTGCCGTCGGTAGCTTGGTGTGAGAGTTGTCGGCTCCGTGACATTGAGTCCCAGGTTCGAATGCCAAACACAACTGATTTTTTTTATTTTTTTTGCAACATCCAGTAAGATATATTTTAATATTAATTACTTTTATTCGTCGAACTAAAAACAACGCATCGCATATTTTCTAAGTCAAATAATACACATGCATGGACGCAAATGGCACATGCCGACTGAACGCTGACTACGCGACGACTGTGCCTGCGCAGTCGGCGTCGGCGTCGGCGTCGGGCCTCTGCTGATGTAAGGGAAACTTCTCGCGCCTATAACTTCTTTGTTTATTGTCCGATCGGATTGAAATTTATGGGGTAGATCTGTACTATGGTAAGCTACAAGAGTGGTAAAAAAAATGTTTTGTTATTTCCCTACTTTTCTTAAAATGCAATAGTTTGGGGGCGGTGGGCGTGGCATCCAAAAGTTGAAAATCAAACATTCTTCGTAATGTTAACAGGCACCTTACTTTCAAATTTGGCGCTTCTAGCTTTTCTAGTGTTCTTTTAAACTATAAAAATGTGTTTTTTAGAGGCGGTGGGCGTGGCATCCAAAATTCTAAAATCCAACTTCTGCATAATGTTGCAAGACACCCTCCTACCAAATTTGGTGCGTTTATCTCTTTTCGTTATTGAATTATTTGGAAAAAATCGAAATACGCATTTATCGATTTGCGGAGGCGGTGGGCGTGGCACATCAAGTTTGAAATAAACTTCTTGTGTGTATTGAATACACGCACACTCCCACCAAGTCTGGTGCCTCTAGCTCTTTTAATAGCTGAGATCTGTGTGTTCATACAGACGGACAGACGGACAGACGGACAGACGGACAGACGGACAGACGGACAGACAGACGGACATGACCAAATCGACTCGGCTATTGATGCTGATCAAGAATATATATACTTTGTATGGTCTGCCACGCCTCCTTCTGCCTGTTACATACATTTGCACAAAGTTAATATACCATTTTTTACCCATTTTCAATGGGTAAATGGTATAATTAGAAATCGTAATTATTGCTGTTTTCCATAGTTTACGAAAGTTATACATAGTTGAGAATAATAACTTTGTATCTTCATTTATAATTATATAATACAACCTTTCAGATCATGCTAATTTTTACATAACTACAACTAAAATAATTCGGCGACTTAAGATATCTATATATCATATAATCGATAACTATTACTATAACTGCTTAAAAGTACTCCCCAGCCGCGGCAAAAGTCTTGGGACAATGCTGCTGCGCATACTTGCCATAGGTATAGTTAGTTCCCACCTTAAAGCTACGCCTATACGAGACCTTGTTCCACAGATGTATCATATAGGAGTCCTTTGTCCTGGCCATAGTCTGATCCAGAAGCTTCGGCTCAAAGAACTGCGTCCAATTGCGCCAGTGTACGGGAAAGAAGGCAGTCGAGTTGAAGACCTGTAGACCCCGACAACGTTTCGGATCGTCCAGCATTTCCCGCACAGCTATAGCTCCGCAAATTCCTCCGACAACGCGCGTCATTAACTCCGGCCCGTTGCTCAAATAGAGTTTTCCGTTGAAGTTCCGCTGAAATTCGCGCAAAAATAACTCGGCAATGTCATGGCCCTGTCCACGAGCCTCCAAACTGATAACGGCATTGCCCAAGGTTACCCCATCGTGAGCGCCCACATAGTTGAGGGGCACGTACTCCAGACTGCGCAGCACTACGACATCTGTGTCCAGATAGATGCCGCCCCAGCGATAGAGACTGAGCAAACGCAGCAGATCCGAAGTGTGTTCGGTTAGAAAACTGTAAAAGAAATCAGTTAAGATGATAAAATGAAATAATAAAGGTTGAATTCGCTTAAAAATTTTAAAATATATGTTTTTAATACGTAAAATACTACTTTAACTGATTGTTCATATGTCAGCTATATGTTATAGTAGATCATGTTTGTTGAAAACAGAACAAACTGTTAGGAGCACTAGTAAACTAAGAGTCTGGCGAGTCTGGTTACGATATTTTGAAAAATAACAAATATCGGCCGACAGATTATATGACAGCTATAGGACATATAGCTCCGATCTAGTTCTTTCCAAATTATATACAGCAAGCAGCAGAAGGAAGTATGTGTACCAAGTTTCAGTAACGTAGCTTCAAAACCTGGAGAATAGTTTGTGTTACAACAGACAAACGGACACACAAACGGACAAGGCTAGATCGAGTGGGCTGCTAAGGCTGATAAATAATCTATGTGCTTTATATGGTCGAAGATACCTTCTCTCTGAATATATATAATATATAATGATCATCCCACCTCGATCGCAGTAGCTGGCCCTTCGCGACCCACTGCTCGACGGGCGTATCTTTTGCATATCGCTTGAGATTCACTTGACGCAGCTGCACGTTTTCGTAGCTGAGAATCGCATTCAGCAGCGCGAATCTCTTGTCTTCGGCTTTGGGCAGGTGCAGCGAACTGGAGAAGAGCACAAACACCTTGAAGTTGGGATTATGCAGTGCAGCCGATTCGATCGAGCAGGCTTGTCGCGCCGTCAAATTGAGAACGTAATGCGAGGCTATCGAGTGGCGCTTGGTCTCGTGAAAGAAGATAGTTCTACCCGATACAGGCTGATCGGGCGAGAGTAGTACATCCTGTAGATCTGTCAGCTTGTGACCCTGAGCATCGACGAGCGAGTCATAGTCCTCGATTTCCGGTTCTCGATCTCCTCCCGTGCACAGTATGAGCAGAAATATTCCCAGCACAAATATAGAGAAGAACAGACGTCGGCCGCGGATAAAGTTATATGTCTGCAGTAGTTCCTGCTTGTGATACATTTCGTAAGACTTCTGGAAGACTAAGAGATCCGTTGGGTTGTTGGTAAACTTATGGAAACTCGTCTTTTTGTGCTCTTGACTTTTATATTGAGAAAGTTGTACGCTCCAAAGTTATTGTATATATTAATCTTATTTTCGCACGTACCGTCCTATCGAAAGTCTTGAAGACTCGCAGCTTGCAACGTGCTCTCTACACTTTCTTCACTTGATTTCAGTGCAGTCTTCAAGCACGCTTCGGATTTACATGAGAGAGATGGCATATAGGAAAACAAAGAGAGAGAAAGAAAGGCTGAAAGAAAGGGAGAGAATCGCCAGGGAGACTAAGCGAAAGACAGAGAGAGGGACTAATATTTTATTTTAGTTTATTTCCTCCGCTGTCTATTTGAAACATTTGCTAGTCGAACACTCCTCACTGCCCAATTTCTACAGGGTATATATACGCTATACTGATAGATCTACGGGACTTATAGGTATACATAGCTTTTATGCACATTCTCCACGCAAATCTTCAGTATCTATAATCAAACTCCCCTCACTTTCCATTTTCTACAGGGTAATTGAGGCTCTACAAGGCTCTCTTCTCTTTAAGCTGAACTGTTTGCAATTTATTTTTAAATGACTGCTATGTAGGTATGTGTTGGTCGCACACACCACACTTCCTACATTTTCTATAGGGTATATAAGAGCTCTACAAGGCTTTCTGCTCTTTAAGCTCAACTGCAGTCTATACAATTTCTTTTTAAATTACTACTATAAGGTATCTGTTAGTCGAATACTCCTCGCTCCCCCCATTTTCTGCGGGGTATTTAAAACTCCCATAAAATTGTGCAAAAAAAATGCTGGCCAAAAAAAAGAGCTTTATGCAAATGCAAATAATGCTACGACTGTGCGAGCGCGGAGGAGGCAGAGGCAAAGAATGGGCCCAGCCAAGTGGGCGTGGCACTGTGTGTGACGCCTGCAACGTTTTCGATGATTAAATGCAAACACGCAAATATGACGAGCGACCAACTCGGCTGACTGTCTATACCTCTGTGTGTGCGAGTGTGTGTGTGTGTGTGTGTGTGTGTATGCATGCGTGTTTGTATTTGTCGACTACCAACTGTCTTCGAAATATGTAAAAAATAAAAGTTGGCATTAATAATGTATGCAATATGTGCACACTCGCACACACACACGCATACACACACACAGACACGGGAAAATATTTGCAGAGATACCAAAAAATATAGAGGGGGAGGAGGAGAAAAGTCGAGTCAGCCGCACCAAATGAAAATTGAATGCCTGGAAACGTGGATATAAGTAAGCAGATGATTTGAATACTCACATATTCATTCGGGTACTCGAATAAATGCAAACGATTCTTATGGCTTTTGCTGCGGAAGAGACAAAAAAGCTGTCAACGCTCGCAGCGCAGAAGCAGCAACAAAATATGTAGACAGCTGAGTGTAATGAAAATATGAAAAGCGAAGCTGGCAAAATGAAAATGCCAAGGAAAACGCCAAAGCAACTGCCTGAATATTTCATCATGCATTTTGTTGGACAGTGAATCGAAGTGAATAACAATTTGAGTAACACTCTTGGCCCTTTTTTCTGCTGCTGCTGTCAACAAAACTGCTGCATGAATATCTTATCTGAGCAGCGGGCAGGGGGGAGTGTGGTAGTGGCAGGAAGTTCGTATCTCTGGGAGGCGCGGCGCTAGAACATATGCTATAATTTAGTATCGGCCTCGTTGCGCGTTTAATTAACCACTTACACGGCCTTAATTCAACTGCAAATTCATCGGGGCCGCCGCACGACGCGACAATAAAAAATTCGTTCGTTACAACAATTTTGCGGACAGACACGGGCTTATCGGAGCGGCCTTATCGTGCCGGCAATTTGTCCAATAGATAAACCTCAGCACAGACTCGGCCAGAACTCGCACAACACAGCACACACACCGAGCACAGAGACCACATGGCATTGATTTATGCGTGGAGCAGTGCCCTTCCCCACCAAACTGATCTATGTGCCGGGGCGAGCAATCGTTTTGTTAGTTAGTTCGGTTTGTTCAAGTATTTGTCGAGTTGATTTACATACCCTGCAGAAGTGCAATATGTCAAAGCGGGTGTGCTAAAAAGCCTGCAATTTTTTTTTGATTTTTCTAGTTTAAAAAAATTTAATTAAAATATTATGGTAAAATTAATTCCAAAGAAATATTGCAGTATTACTTAAAAACTGAGAGTTACAGCCATATTCCAAGCTGCATTTTCTTTCGAAATTTATTCATAAAAATTATATATTATAAATTTATTCATTAAAATTATATATTTTTATAAAAAAAAATATGAGCATAATTACACTGCTTAAAGCTTAATTCTACACAATTTATTGGTTACTTACAGGGTATACTGCGTTCGAGCACTCTCACGCCTAACTACTATTGTCACTTGGTTATTTATGCATATTTAATATCTTTCGAATGAACAAATGAACGCTTTACTGAGCGTGTTCTACCCTTTGTCCCTCGTCTGCCCCTACTTCCTCTCTCTCTCTTACTCGCTTCTTCTGTCGTTCAATTCGTTTCTGACTAGTTGTTATTAAAACAAAGAGCGTGCCCAAATTTATAGCCATATTATTTGTTATTTATTTAAGCTATAAATATGCATATGAAATAAAGAAATGGCATCAGGTTTTTTACGACTAAAATGCACTAAGAGCGTGGGGTATGTACACTTCCAGCTATACTTTGGCAATGGAATGTGCGAATTTATGGGAAAACTAATATTTAATATTTATATTTATATATGTATATGTATATATATATTATAAATAATAATATTTTAATATAACACTTTACTACATTTTTAAAAAATATTCTAATTATATTTAATGTTTTATTACAACGGACTCTGAAATCTGCAGTATTTTTCATCTCTCTCATGCTATTAAATAACTATTTAATTATATCTCTATCTATCAATCTCTATAACTATTTCCATATCTTTATTTATTAATGTTTTTATATAGCTGTCTGAAAGTCACCTTTAAATCTATATCTATAAATATATATCAAAATATTTATTAATCCAAATATCCATCCGTTTAAATTTCTATCTTTCTTTTAAGTTTTATTAGTTTATCTATCTATCCATAGATTTTTTTTTATCCCTCCATCCTTATTTTGATTTATCCATATATTTATCGATCTATCTATCTACCATTTTTTTCGACCTGACTATATATTTATTTTTCTATACTTATATAAATATTAATAAAAATGTACCTATCCTAATAAACATCTATAAAGATGTATTTATTTATTTACTCATCTTTCCAGCTATTCTATGTCGTCTATCCTTCTATTTATATATTTATCTATCTAGTACATTTATTTAAACCTTTTTTATTTATAAAATATTCAGTCCTAATTTTTCAAGTGTTACTACTTTAGTTTTGCCTTCCGTTTAGAGTATCCTTATCTTCATATAGTCGAAGTCAACTCTACTGTATCTGTATCTGTTTCTGCTGCCGCTGCTGCTGTTGGCTCGGTTTCAGTGTGGAGCTCTGCGGCTCTCTGTGGCTGCCACTGGTTTTCTCTGTTGTGTTATTTATGTGGCCGTAAATTTGCAGCTGAAAGCAAAGCCCCGCGAATGCTCGGGCACAAATAGTTGCACATAGTCGTGGTCCCTGCCGCTCCGCAGCACACAGCGTACGCTCTACTCTCTCTATCTCTCTCTCTCTCTCTCTCTCTCTCTCCTTAGCACAGTCCTGCGTTATCCTGCCGTTACGGGTTAAGCCTTGACGCTTCACTGCCTGCGGCTCACGTGCAAATGAGCAGCGCAACGGGCCAAAGCCGCTTAAGGACTTCAACATGGACACGGACAGCGGCTTAGCCCACTGCGCTTCGCTGATTTTCAATGCAGCGAGTTCTCGAGCTCTCGAGTTGTCCCATACCCATTCCCGTTCCCGTTCCCACTGCCCGGCCTGTTTCTGCTGCTCTGTGTTAGTTACATAATTTAACGTTTGCTGCAAACATTTCCGCTGAATTTGAGGCGCGCACGCAACGCGCGGGCTGCGGGGCCGGGGAAACGAGTATTTCTTTATAATCAGTTGGGTGTCATCGTAAGGTCATCAGCGTGCGCCCACACGCAATCACAATACAGTCGGACTGGCCGACACTCTGACTTTCCAAAAGTCGGCAAGTCAGCGGCAAGCTTCCTCTCTCCTCTCTCCTCTCCCCCTTTCCCTCTGCGGCCACCCTCGAGCCGCGTGTCCTGCGTCCTGTCCAGCTGCTTATCGCAGGCCTTTCATCGCGCATAATGTGCGCTGGGCACGTCAGCGAGCGTCGACGCTTGTAAACAAATTAGAAGCGTATCCTGGCCGGAAGTCCAGCGCAGACAAACACACTGGGCATAGCGCACAGATAGACGCGGCTCGAGTCCCATCCAGCAGGCAGAAAAACGCTAACGGAAACCGTCAAATGAACCGTCAACTTTCCCTTTTTTTTTGCTCCACGTCCTTGCCGTCAGAGCATATTCACTTTGAGCCACAGATTATCGCTACTCTAGAGAGGAAGAGAGGTAGTTTGCTACTAATCGGATTGCCTCATGCATTTTTATATCTATAGGAACTGAGTTAGCCTAGATAATGTGAGGATTTCGGTTGGTTTTCGCATGAAGAAAATTGCTCAATACTTCTTAAGTTAATGCTATGATCAGAAATATATACAAAACTGGCTAAAAACAATTTTTTAAAATCGAATATGATCAATTTGGTATAATATATGATATTTCTGAGAAAGATTAGCTGCTATTACATGTCAGTTTTATTTTGCAAATTACGTATTACAGTAATACTAATGTTTCCAATTTTTTTGCTTGAGCAGAATCATATGTAAAAAGATACAGTGATTTTTCTTAGTAGGCTCTAAGCATCATATGTCATTTATATAGTACAGAAAACTAAATATAACAGCTCGTAACTGCTCTAAAAATTACTTTAAGTTACTTAAAATGGAAAAATAAATTTAAAATCCTGAAAATTCAGTGGATCATCCATTAATCTATAAATTATTCGAATAAATTTTTTTTGAATACATTAAAATATTTATTTATAAAATTTATTTTAAAATATTATATTATATGTATTATATAATCTATATTATATATAAAATCTATATTTTATATATATATTTTATTTTATATAAGATGCTCTAGCGTATCTACCGATTCGGTCAAGCCTCTATCAAGCCGCTCTACTTACCGCTCGTTTTGTTGCTTTACTTTGCTCTGGTCAACATTGCGCTTACTCCACATTTTTTTCCTGGCACTGCGGAAAAGGCGCGAAATTCGAAATTTGTTTGTCTTACGGTACTGCTTGTTGTTTAAATACCCCACGTTGCTGTTGTTGTTGTTGCTGTTGTTGTTGGGACTGGTGGCGCACCTCGAAATCAGTTTGTTGTGCTGCTCTTTAAGCTGCAATTAACTTTGTGGCTTAAAGCTGGACACGACCAAACCCAAAACAAGAACAGAACGAAGATCTACCCCTACCACAGCCCTGCCCCCAGCACTCTACTCCGCCCCACTGGCAGTCCGTGCTACACTCGCTAAGCTGGAACCTTATGCGCTCGTTGCACGCAACGTGGCACGGCACTTTTTCATTTTAATTGGCATTCGCCTACGCTTAACTAATCTACACAAACGCAGCTCCCCAAGGGGTAGTCGCAGTTGCTGCTATACCGTTCACCCATTGCGAATGCATAACATTGGTAGATAAGTTCTGTGTAGGCAAACATAATACTCTGTATTGACAAATATCTGTCCGTCTTGCTGGAAGAACACATAGAACTCAGCTATAGTATAAGCTAGCGACACCAAATTTAGTTTTAGAGTTTGTGTATAGCAAAGGTATATAAAGACTATTCTAAATATTTAGTAACACTTTCCAACGTTTCTAAAAATCTATATTTTCTAATTTGGACTCGTTTATTTGGTAAGCTTCTAGGTTATAATAATAAAATTTGGCACACACATAGTTAACTATAATACTGATATGCACTGCAATTCGCAAGTCGATCGTGCAACGAACACAGAAGTTATTGAACAACGAATTTGCCATACAACGACAATATTCTACTTGCTCGCTTGCATGTACGTGCGAACTATACACATATTATTGCAAGCTCGTTAAACAAAAGTTTTTAACATTTACAATGAAGTTAATTAATATGGTGCACGGTATCTAATAGCCAAGCACGATTTTACTTTTTTTGTTGTCTCCTTGTAGCTGCAACTGTTGTAGTTGTTGCCATTACTGTTGTCTATTGTTGTTTTGTCATAATTTTGATTGAGGAGCCAGCGCGCGGCCCAAATTGGTATTTTGTGATATATTGACTTTGTCGCTTGAACCATCGCTCCGTCTGCTTAGTCACTCATTCCCCCTCTCGCACTCACTCTCACTCTACCTTCTCTTTCATAGTCATTGTGCCGTGCAGAACAATTAGAGGCAAAGCCAAAGCAACGACCACATCTACATGGCAATTATTGCCTTATGGATCTCACTGGGCCTCGGAAGGGTTGTTTGTCGCACTGTCATTTGCCTACTCCCCAAGTTGGGTTGACTATATATTTATATATGCATATAGTAAGTGCCCCCAACTCTTAACTCCTTCCAACCCGTCAAGCACTTGGCTTCTGCTAACACCAATTTGCTCATTGATTTTGTGCTTCAAATTAAAAATAATGTACCAACAAAAAGGTGGCATGAGTTATTAACGACTAGGGAATACCCTGACTGAGCATACTATGGTATATGGTTGCTCATTGCTTGCCTTACAATTAAATCATTTTCTTTAATAAAGTGTATATTTTTTACTTATAGCTTCTCAATTTGTCGAAAAGTAAGCCTGAAACCTAAAAAAAAACATTTTTTAAGTTTAATAAAATTTTGCATAAATAATTTTAAGTATATTAAACATTTTTTAAAAACCTAAAATATATAACTATAGACTTTTTTTAATAACTTAAAAACTACTACATGCCTTTTTCTTGTGTTTTCTTTAGTATTAAAAGAATCCTGTATAGTTTTGGTATAGTACTAATAAAAATTGTTCATTAAAAAAGAATTCAGAGTCGACCACATATCAACTTAATTAATTGCTTATCATATTACAATATTGCCTCATTGTATTCCCATTAGAATTGCACAGAAATTTCAATTTCCACCTAATATTCTCGACTCTCGTTTATATCACATTTCCGGCTTCATATCAGATCTTTGCACTGGTTACACAACACGTGCCCCAGGCCATATGCCCGACTCCGTCAAGTGCCGCGATTCCGATTCCGATTGCGATTGCGATGCGACGCGATGTTTGATTGTGCAACTGTTCGGGCCTGTCGCACTTCGTTTCGAGTCGAGTGACTTCAATCTGTCGCCAGAGAGTTTTTCTTGAGGCCTTTCACTCGTATTATTATTATTATTGTTATTGCTGTCGTTGCTGTTGTGCTGCCTTTCAATCTACTCGGCACTCGGATGCTTTTTAGAATTCGCCAACCCCTCGGCCGCGCGGCGGGGGTTGTGCATATGGCAGCATTAAAAAACCCACACGTACAATGTCCAAAGAAATTAGATGTTGTCGTTGAACCCCCGCATGGCCCTGCCCTGTGACATAATTCAGGCTAGGTGCAGCGGCGTGGACAATGCGACAATGGACAGCTCAACGCACACGCCCACCGCCCACGCGCAGCGCACAAAAGACAAAAGACGCTTCACGCTGTCTCGGCTTTTGTGCTCGCTGCTCGCTGCGACAATCCTGGCTCGCCGTGCCGCCCCCCCGGGACACGCCCACAAATTGCTAGGCACATTATTATTGTCGTTTTTAATTTGTGTGCCCCAAAAGAAATTGCGAACAGTGCCCGCCGCCCCATTGTCTGCGGCACTTCAAACGTGAATGGAACGCAACCTGCACAGGTTCGGGATCGGTCGAGCAGTACGAGTACTCGCACAAGATGGATTGCTTACCCTCAAGCAGATGTTGTCTATAACTGTACTACTTGGGTTTATGCCTGCCTGCATAAACCGTTGATGCGTCTGTCAGTGCCTAGCGTAAGCCAACTCAACTTTGAGCGTGTATAACTTCTGCGTCTAAAATAATACTTGCTTCAAATTTTATACACAATCTTGCCAAGATGTTTTCAATATATATTTCAGGTTTCAGCAATATCGACTAAGGATAAGAGAAGTTATTTAACTTTGAAATAATGTATATTTTAGTGCTGGCGTAAGCCATGCCAACTTTGAGCGTGTGTAACTTCAGCGCTTAAAATAATACTTGCATCAAATTTGGTATACAATCAAACCAAAATCTTGTCTATATATATTTCAGGTTTCAGCAATATGGACAAAGGGTGAAAGCAGTTATTTAACTTTGAAAGCAAGTCTATTTTAGTGTTGGCTAATGAGTTTCTTGGCTCATTAGCATTGCATTTCTAAATAGACTAGTACTTCTAGGTAATCTATAATTAATTGCCAAGGTCAGCTTAATTGCTTGGAAGTGCTGTGTTTGATATAGCTCTATGTATAAGTCGAAAGTTAACTGTTAGTTCCTAATAAACAATTATATAAATAGCTACAAGAATGTAATACTTTTTAGTTTATTTTCAAATTAATATTTAATACATTTTTAATACTTTTTAGATTATTTTTCGTTTATAAAAAGTAAAACAAATCTTGTAATTTATTTGAGCTAAATTACTATCCAATACTCTCATAATTTTCCCCAGCACTTATCCAATCTCCTGCTGCAACCCGTCCACAAATCAAAAAAGTGCCAAAGTCGCTGTTAAGTTTTTCTCATATTTCTTTATTATATATTAATAATAATTAATTGGACAGAGAAGTCTTGATGGGAGAGAGCAACATTAGCTTGTCTCTCCCAAGGGTCAGAGCGAACACAGAAAGCCGATGATAACGCACCGAGGTGATAAAAGGTGATAAAGCAGAGTTAATTACAAAATGACAAAACTAAAACTGAAACTGAGAATTTGTGCAGGTCGAGAGAGATTTGTGATGAATGTCTATGGTATGTGTGTGTGTGTGTGTGTGTGTTAATAATACTTGTCACAAAAATCGAGCAACATAAATTACGAGATGTTAATGGTATATAATGGTATATATAGTATGGTATATAAAACTATGCGAGTTCCTGTTCTGCTGCCGCTGCTGCTGCTGTTATTGTGAATGTGTCGAGAGAGTTGAGTATATATATATAGGTATATATAGTGTATTAATACTAGCGTACGATATATGTTGATAGGCAGATAGATATAGTTGCAGATAGGTGTAAGTATCTCTGGTTCGATTATAAGTATCTTGTAAAAATATTTGAAATCATCTTGGCCTTCAGCTGAAGCGAATGTTTCGAGTCGTATTTTTTGATTTTCTTTGAAAATAATATCACTTTGTGGGCGCGTGGCACGCACACATACAAAACACTGGCAGAGAGAGCACACACATAGCACACACAACAACTATCAGGCCTTGTTGTTGTTGCTGTTGCTGCTGTTATTCTTGCTGTTGTTGTTGTTGTTGTGCATCATTTGAATCAAACGATTCCGCTTGGCCGCCTCCGATTTGCTGTACTCGTCGAGGAACTGCAAAGAGTTGATTACAAAATCGATATAGATCGTATATATATAAAGCTATATATATAGTTGGAACTCACCCCTAGATCAAAGTCGCGTGATATGAGCTGCCTGGCCGGCGCATTGTTGTAGCACATGGTGACCAGAAACGGATAGATGACCGGATTGAACTGCGTCGACAGCTTGGCCAGCCTCTTGAAGATCACAGCGAACTGCTCGGAGATGAGCAGATCCTGATGCCGGCGATTGTTCACGCTGAAGAAAGCCAACGATGCAATCAGATCAATCAGCATGGTGGAGCTCTCGCCGCTCTTCACATCGATGGTTTGGCTAACGCTGTGGCTCAGTATGACTGTGAGCACGTCCAGCAGCTTCAGCGACAGCGGACCCTCCACAGAAAGCACCTCCTAGAGGGAGACAGACACAGAGAGAGAGCGAGAGAGAGTGAGAAGGGTTGTCCTTTAATTGGCGAGTGGCAACAAAAATTGCGGAATCACTGAGCAAATGTTTTAATCAAGCCAAAGCAAATATCAAAGAGTGCCACTTATTTAGACCAGGAAGTGAAGTGCCCAGTTGTTTGCTGTGTGTGCGGGTGTGTGTGTGGTGCACATTTATTTGCATAGCGGAACAGAACGGACAATGAGCTCTCGCTTCTAATTTGTTTGCATTGGCAGCCGAGCGGCGAGCGAAGGCCAATTCAAAGCAGACAACAGAAAACAGAGAGCGGAAAAAAAGGAATAGCAACAAATTAATTAAGCGACAAGGCAGGACTAAGTAATACCCTGCGTAAAGTAATTAGAGTGCAAAAGTTGCAAATAAAAGTAGGCAAGAAAAAAGAAAAGCTCCGAAAATTAAGAGCTTGCATATATGACATTTATCGATAGTTACTATCGATACTAATTTGTGAATTTTTGGCAGCAAGAGACAGCAATAATTGGAGCAACTTTAGACTGGAATAAGATTGTTATTAAAATTCGGATTTTTTTAAATATGAAAGAGCTTACATTTTTTATAATTATCGATAGTAGCTGGCAATCGATATTAAATGTATTTAAATATTTAGAAACAAGCATTAGTGCAGCTGCTTAATTTTCAAACTCTAATATCGGAGAATTTGTTTGAAAGTTTATTATATTTTAGTTTATTTATACATGATAATAAAAAAAATATTTAAGGCTTTAAATATGCTAAATAATATCGCTTGATTCATTATAAAAAATTCAAAGAATTGTGATGCAAATTATGACAAATGTTTGATAACTCTAAATCCATTTAATATTTTTGAAAAATTTCATATAGAAATTTTGGCAAAATATAAAGATTTTCTACAAGTTTAAACCAACTTTTAAGCTAAAAAATAAATATTCAGAGTTCAACAAATGCTGAAGCGCTATCACATATTAACAGTAGCTCTAAAATTATAAAAACTACGCAAATTCAAATAAAATTTTTCAAATTTCCGACTGCATTCGAAAATTAAACCCTGCCAAATTAGAGCTTCATATCAACTTCGAGCCCTGCTCAAGTGGACTTAACTTTATGCTAATCACACGCACTTGCCACGTGTAGAGTGAGTGCAGAGGCAAGTAATTGAGCCACCCTCGGCATGCAAGCGGCTCGAACTACCCTCGTGGACAAACACAAATGCACAGTGGGCAGTGGCAAAAACAACAGTGGGGAAAAATACGATAAAACCCGAAAAACCCAAACTGGCAACTTGTACGAGCATTGTGCAAATATTTAGCCAAACAATTGACGTGCCTGGTTGCGCGGGGGGCAGGAGAGGAGCCAGAACCAGAGCAGGAGCAGGAGTTGGATGAGCAGCAGGCAGGCAGGATATGAGCGAAGGATTTGTGCATGGCTGCGAGAACAAGCGCTGCTCGCGATCCTTCAAAAAACAATCAAACGCGCTGCGACTGTGTGTGTATGAGTGTGTGTGTGTGTGTGTGTGTGTGTTGGTGTGTCGAATGCGGTGCCTTGTGCTTGGGTTAAACTTGAAAATTTCATTTTCCAAAGTCAATATTTGCCAGGCAGCAGCAGCAGCAGCAGCACTTGAGCCCAACAGAGCTGCGTGTGTGTGTGTGTGCGTGCGTATCTGTGTGCGTTTGTATCTCTTGCTGATTAAAACCAAATCAAATTATTTGCCAGTCAGACAGACAGACGAGGAGCATATTTTTTGGGCAGACGGCGGCTCTATCTATTTTCGTGGTAATTTAAAACAAATAAACGAGCGAGCGAGAGCGAACTTCTTGCTTAACTTGGCCTAATCCACCAAATGGCTGCAAAGTTTGCGCAACAAATTAGTTTGTCAAGTGCAGCAGGCGGCAGCGGGGAGCGTAGGGGAGGGGAGCGTGCGAGGCAGGCCGGTTACAGTGCGTAGACAACTTGAAGCTGGGGCACAAATATTGACAGAGCGCCGAGCAGGAAATGAAATGTAGACAAGGCAATCAGCATTCGCTCTGGCAGGCAGTCAATCGCTCAATCCCTCAATCATTCACTCAGTCGCTCAGTCAAGCCGCTGCACTCAATCAGTGCGTCGTCATTCACTTATTTCATATGCCGTTTCATCAGGCAATCAACTTGCAACCTGCCACATGCCACCTGCCAGCCGCCAGCCGCCAGCTGCCACCTGCATATTTCAAGACAGCCAAGAAGACAGTCACTCCAGTCACTGCCCCCCCCTTCACCACAGCAAAGTGTCAAAATATTTGCCAAGCAGCGCAGTAGCCGCTGCCTTCACTCCCACTGCTCGGCTAACTGCACGAGCAGCCCTCGCGCGCGCAGCAAACCGCTGCAAAGTTAACCAAATGTCAGCGGAGCCGCCATTGCGGTTCAATGGAGTTGATGTTGTTTGTCATTTGGCGCTAATGTCATACTCAACACACACATACACACACACACACACACTGTCAAAACTCCCTGCCTCCCCTTCAGCTTCTCTGACACCTGACAGCGCATTTGGCAATATGCAAATGTCGCCTTCAAATCCGCAAAACGGCAACAACTTTTCGCCTAAACATTTTCCACTGAATTCTAAACTTTTTACAACTCTCATTCTCTTCCCTCTACCCCCCCCCCCGCACTCTTGTTGTTGTTGTGGATTTTCTCAATTTTCTCAGACGATTTCACGTGCGAGAAACTTCTCAAGTGCAGAGCAAAGAAGAAAAAAACCGAGCAAAAACAAAAAAAAAGTAAAGAAGTCTACAGTCATGCACACTCAACGCTTTGATACCTTTCACCTAACTTTTGCACAGTCTTCTGTACTTTTAAATATATCTTATACCAATTAGGAATATTGTAGTAATCTTCATGCCAAATTTGGTGTCTCTAGCTCTTGTAATAGCTAAGAACTGTGCGTTTATACAGACAAACGGACAGCTAAACGGACATGCCCAATTTGACACGAATGTTGATGCTGTTAAAAAATATATACTTTTTAAAATCTGTCACGCTTTCTTCTGCCTGCTATATAAATTCGTACATAGCTAATATACCATTTAACTAGGTGCACAGTAAAAAACGTGCAAAAACAACAATCGAAACAGAAAATAAAACCTGAAGTCAACCTAATGAAATTTTCACCGGCTGACTTTGTGATTTGTTTAAGCGTTTGTCCACTCACAGCGCGGGGCGATGGAGGGGAAGGAGAAGTGTGTGTGCAGGGGAGGGGTATGGAGTATGCGGGCTGTCAACTCACCTGAAAAGTGTTCACATCCACCGAAGCCAGCGACACGTAAAGATTAAAAGTCGATGCCGCCAGGGCGGTCGTGCGCGGTGGAATGCATTCACCTGCAAAGAAAAGAGGAAACACAAGAAAAACGAATGAGAAGAAGCATAGTGAACGGATATTGAAGCTAGGATTGAACATATATACTATATGGAAGTCATATTGTTGCCATAAAACTCAAGAAAGGCGTGGGAGATGCAGTAAAAATGGCTAGACTACACAGATGCGCTATAAACAAATTAAACTAACTTAAATCTAAGCGCTTAAGTTGGGAATACTTGAAATTTTAAATATACACGCAGCTTATAATGATTATAGACTGCTTTGTACCAAATTTAATAGGCCTAACTCTAACAATAGCTAAGATCTGAAGGTTTTTCCTATTTTTCGAGTAAAAATCTCTACAACTCTTTTTCCCACTTCCTGCCAACTCTTCTAGCTCGGCATACCCACACTTCCCAAGCACTTTATTGCTATAGGGTATTTCGTATAACTTTACAACTTTCCGACTTGCACAAAATAATCAAAATTAATTTCCGCCCGCGTGCAGAGCTCACGTAGAGCACGCTGCACACGCAATTAGCACCCCGCGTAGCCGAGGCAAATATCCGGCTACTGTTCGGTTGACTTGTATATAGACTAGGACTACTACTCTTCTACTACAATGTAGCATAAACAACACAACCTACCGATGGGCACCATACAGCCGGCGAGCATTGAGACGGTGCCAAAGAGCTCTGTGGACTTGGCGGTGCTCAGCAAACGTGTGGGATCGCCAGGACCTGCAGAGACCAAAGAGAAAGAGCGAAAAGAGGAAGCGCAATCAATTAGAAGTCCTGTTTGCTCCGGCAGAGGTGCGAGTTTTTCCTCTCAGTCTGCCTTTTCTTCGGGAACCCTCACCTGGCGGACAAACATCAATGAAACGCGTGAGGAAGCCCAACGTGGTCAGCAGACTCAACATGACGCTTTGATTCTGCTCTATGGACTCGCGCACCTTCATGCAACGCCGCGACAGCATTCCAATTAGTCCTGTGATCACCGCATAGCTGTAAAATGGAAAGGAAAAATATAATATAGTAAACTCGGTTATAGGTAAGAGAGAAGAATGAGATATACGAAATTTGTCTGGGTTTTTTCTAGAGTTTTTAAAAATATACTAAACCCTCGAAAATTTAAAAATCTTAAAATTATTAATATAGAAATTAATAAATATAGAAAACTCTATCGGAATCATATACATATATAAATAAATATCATTAGACATATAAATAAATATCATTAAGGTAGAGAACTTAATGAGTTTTAATGGAATTTTATAGTTTAAAATTCTATAATTTTTCACATTTTTCTTTACACTTTAAAAAATTTTTTTATTATTTCTTATTATATTTCTTCCTTGTCTAAGGCAAACTTTTTCAAGGATAAGCAGCAAATTGATTTGCTCACAGCTAAAAGTATACAAATTCCCGAGTAAATAAATCTGTTTTCATTCACAATAACTCCAGATAATTTCTTTAATTCCAACGCACAGCTGCAGCTCAATTCTCCCTGATTTTCAGCCACTTTTTGCGCACAAATTGCATGCTTTGGTAATACTTATATACTTCTATGGTATATATATATCTGGGCTGTCTTTCATATGGTAATCAGGGTCACGCGTGCGGCATTAAAAGCGCTCATAGAATGAATGCAAAAACGATTAGTTGGCGACACTCGCACAAAATGTTGCTAAATGTTCGTAAGCAAATAAGGAATAAGACCAGGCCAGAACTGAGCAGGACTCGAGAGGACGCTGGAGTTTTCTGTTTGTGTGTGTGTTTGTGACATTGCATGCATTGAGAAGCTCAGAATTGAATGAAAAAAGGGAAGGGCGCTGAGACTTAAGAGCAGTGCTCGATCTCCCTTCATTTCTCCCTCTCTCTCTCTCTCCCCCCTGCTCTGTTGTGCAAATATTTCACTCGCATGTTTCGCATTCAATTAGAGTGCGTCGATTACAAACACTAAAAATATCAAACGCAGCTATGGGGCATCATCGAGTGTCCTCCACAGTCGTGATTTATCATAATAAATGGGTAACAAACGGTAAACAAATCATCATCAATTACAAGTGCGAGCAATCGTGATTTGCACTCGACACTCCAACACTCTACACTCTCCGCTCTCCACTCTCCGCTCTACAATCTCCACTGCTCTCCATTTGTCAGTCGTCACTGCCAGTCGTCAGTTTGTGTACAGTACAAATGAATGGCATACAAATTTATCTACTCTCACAGAGGATTAACCCAATTGGTCAGAGAATATGTTACAATACTATAAGCTATATAGATTCTTGTTCAATTATATAAATTATATTTATCTATATTTTCTATATATCTAAATTACATCGTTATATCTGTCTCTTTGTTAGGAGCAGTTTTCTAGCTAGAACTACCATATGTGGATGACTATACTGTAAAGTATAGTTATATATTCTTATTCACTATAAGGATGAAAGCAGATACTTACATTGACTTACATTGTTTTTTAAAAATTTCTCAAATTTTCTATATATTAAACTGTACCTCAGTTTGTCTACCTGTTTATTTTTTTTTATTTATTTTTCTAGATAAAGCTGAGTTGATGAAGATAATGCATATTATAGTATATTCTCGTGCAATATGAAAAATTGAATAGATTGTTGTTAATCTGAGTTCTAGTTTACTATAAGAATTTCCACAATTTTTTATCAGTTTTCTATATTTATGATTATACCTCAGTTTAGAAGTTTTCTAAATTCAACTAGGCAATAATACTATAAAGTATATCTTCTCGTTCAGTAAGAGAATTTGAACAAGTTATGGAATATTTTAACATTCTTTACCAACACATTTATTTCTTTGAAATTTATGGTTGAATACAAAAGATATATCCATACTTTAAGATATATATTCTTGCTCTACAAATCTTGAACTCTTTGATAGTTCTTTTACTTGTCTGATTATTATAAAAAAAAAATAGAAAATAAATAGAAGACAAGACTTCTAAAATCAAGGCAACTAACTTTATGCCAAGAGCATATAGAGTTCGTCCAGCCAGAAAGCCTTCTCCCATTTCTACCAACTATCCCAGTGCAGAATTCATCAGGCCATCGAATTGACTAACCCCATGCGCCACACGATTGCGATTCAGTTAACCTCTTCGGAGGCTGTACCATATATAGGCGTATATATATAATACTTATATGAGTGATTGATACGCCATGAAACGAAATAATAATGAAGCCAAAAGCGTTGCCAAAGCAAACACAAATATGGCCGACAACAACAACAACAACGAGAAGGAGAACTCGTACGAGTTAGAGCCTTAGACCATTTGACCCCTTTTGACACAAAGCCTGCGCAGGCAGCGGGAGCTGGCGGGGCTATTGAGGTACTGTGTGCGCATGTGGAGCTCAAATAAAAGCGTCCATTACTCAAACTTGCACACACACACACCACACACAACACACAGCGAGGAAGCGAGGGAGATAGCTGGCACGAGTGAGTGAGATGGAAACAAACAAAAGCGCCCGCTACGTGCCTGGATGCGACTCCCGAAGTGAATGGGCGATGGGCTTCGATTGCGGGTGAAGAGCTGAAACAGGAAGCAGGGGGAGCCAGAGAAGTGGGGGGGAGTGGCAGCTAGAAGGGTACCCGGCGCTGGGATTCGAACTCCTCTGGCGTTGTCAACTGTAAACATACTTGAGCTTCCTGTTTTGCTATTTGTGCTGCGCTACGCTGGCCGCACACTTAACCAACACACACACGTGCACACACGCACACACTCTCACCCACACACACACGCTCTGTTTGCTTGGGTCTCTGCTCGGTTGGTCAGTCAACGCTCGGACCACCGAAAAAGTACTCGGCAAACTCATCAGCACCACAAAAATATCCTTAATAATTTTCTTAAACCAACAAGCACAAAGCTCGCTGAAGGATGCTTTTACCCAGTCAACAGCAGACTTGAGCCCCCTCCTTGCTCACGCGCTGCCCTACACTCTTGACCCCTTGCTTGGCCTGTCATCGTTTGTCATGTGTCGTCCTCGTCCTCGTCCTCGACGCTTGTGCAAAGTATTTAGTTCGCCTCGCCGGGGCGCATCAATCCAAACACAAAATGGCCAACGCCGCCGGAGTATCGGATGTGGCTGAGGTTTCCTTTGCCCTGCTCTGTCCTCTGCCCCCTCTCCCCACATATTCCGCACATTGCCCGTTCCCATTCCGGGAGCCACATAATCGTCACTGCCCGTAAAATAAACAGCAGCAGCAGCCGAACGAGCAGCAGGAGCAGCTTCAACGACGATGTCGTCCATGGCGACGAAATAAAAATAAAATACGAGCAAAGTAAATTATAATCATGCTGCTGACAATTAAATACCCTTACGGAAATTGGCTAGACAATTTATATAATTTGAAAAGGAAAAATGCGTAGAGAAAAAGATTTTTATGTCAAGGCATAAAGAAAATTTAAAATTGCAATTTATGAAAAGTCACATTATTTAAAAACAATTTATAAAGATAAGAAAATAAATATATTAATAAATTATAGTTTAAAAAATGGGTTAAAAAGTAAAAAATTTTATAAATCGAAGATTATTCAATTTTTTTAATTCATCAAAATAATAATTCAAGCTTAGAACAATCCTAAAAATTTAAAAAAAAATAATTTTTGGTGCAAAATTCATTATTTTTTTTTTTTTTAACTATTATAGAGAAAAATTTATTTTTCTGGCACAAACTTTCAAAATAGTTAAAAAAAAACTTTAAGAATGAAACTAACTAATATTAGAAAACATATAGAAAAGCCTGCCCTTCTGCCGCCAGCTGCTATTAGCAAACGATATGCTCTGCCTCATAAGGATAGTGTATATAATAAAATACGAGACCCTTGGCGCAGGACATGAGCATTTTGGCTGGGTGTGAAAAGGCATTTGGTGCGCAAAGCTTCAAGTGAAAATAAAAACAAAAATAAAAATAAAAATAGTGCCGCCAGAGGACGACGTGCAACAGCAGCAGCAGCAGCAACAACAACAACAAAAATTAACATCCTTGTTAGTTGTGAAAACACGTTCGCTAAATACGCGACAGTCTGAACAACCCCGCCAGGACGTGGCACAAACTCAAGTGTGTGGCAAGTGAGTGTGTGCAGAGCGAGTGTATGCGTGAGAGTTTGTGTGTGTGCTGCAGACAGGCGCAAATATTTTAACAAGTGTCAAATGCACACGCTACTTAACTAAGTTTCGCGCACCGCTCGAAATTTTATTTTTATTTCTATTTCTTTTTTTTTAGATTTTCCATTTCTATTTTCATAGGATCAAGCGGCAGACTCAATTGATTAATAAACAAAACAGCGAGCGCAACACTTGCTGGGATTCCCTGCACATTCGGCCTGCCTGCCTGTCTACCCTCCTCCCCATCTTGCCACCCTCCCCGCCTCCAACCCCCTGCTGAGCATGTAATTTGGCCATTTGTGTGCATTGATTTCGGCACTTAAGGCGCATAATCATCCTGGTCGTCGGCTCGGCTGCTCCGTCGACGACATCAGCGGATTTGTGTTGAACAACAAGCAGCACGGATCGCTGCACAACAATGGAAGGAAGCAAGGAAGGCAGCAGCAGGCCAGTTGCATGCCCCGCAGGTCCAGTGGCATGCAGCAACGAGGCGAGCGCATAAGCAGGATTAAAATCAAAACAGATTTGCGTTGACAATGACAACAAGCAGCAGGCAGCAGGCAGCAGGAGCAGCAGCAGGAGCGGCACACACTCAGGACATGTTAATGTGCAGAGGTTAAGCAGGGGTAGGAGCAGCAGGAGCAGGAGCAGGAGGCAGAAGGCAGAGCTCGCGCCTGGCAGTAGTAACAAGTTGCTCGCTCGCTCGCTGCTCGTTGATATGTGAAACGAAACACCTTGCAGTGCGTAGAGCACGGCTGGAGGACACACTCGACACGGCGACAACTGAAATGTCATTTCAAAGTTGCAACGCCAAGGGGGGGGGGGGGGGGGGTGTTGTAGAAAGTCGAGCACCCTTGCCGCTGCCCGAGCTGAGGCAAGCAGGAAAGAGCTTAAATCGTTTTGCAAATGAGCTGCCCTTCACTCTCTGGCCTCGGGGCCGCTTAACAAGTGCAGGAGCAGGCAAGGGGAACAACAAGGGACAGGGCATTCCGGCAAACATATGCCGCAACAACTAAACAAAATGGCTGACCGCAGTTGGGCAAGGGTTAGCAACGAGCAATAGGGCTAAGGCAGCAGGCAGGGGCTGGGGCAACACCTCGGTGCCAGCATTTGATTTGCTAACGCATTCTCATTGGGGGGAAATATAGGTATATATTTTAATTACACTTACAAGGTTGTATTATCTTGATTTATAGTATATAGCATTTGTTTATATTGATATATTTATCTGACTTATCTTTACATACAGTAATTATCTTTATCTTTATCTTTACATACATACAGCAACCTTCACATATTTTATAAATTTTAATTATTTTTTTTATTTTATATATTTTATATATTTATATATTTTTTATATTTATATATATTTTATATTTATTTATTTCTTATTTTATGTTTCTTGTATCTATTACTATTACCCGTTTTATATATTTATATATTTTATATATTTATTTATTTCTTTTTATGTTTCTTGTATCTATTACTATCACGCGTTTTGGCCTTTCCGAATTTATTCTTTATGTTAAGTACTTTTATTTAAAACAAAGCATTAAATCGCACATTTTCAATAATTTAATTTTTTTAACTCACACGCATGGACTTTGTTCACACATACTATCAAGCACGCGCATGCCGATCTCACACATACATTCAAACGAAAACATTGAGGCCGATCCTCTGCTGCGTCGACTTGTGTTTTTTATAGGAAATTTCATTTATAACTTCACAAAACTTACGGACATAACAGCTATATCAATTATATCCTTTACTTCATACATGTCAAATGTAATACATATCACACATAATGTCCAAATGTCGGTAATATATTTGAAATTACTATTTCTAACACATTTCAGTCTGAACTCATTTTTTTCCAAATGAAAAATGCACTCCGAACTTTCAAATATTTCGGAATATTTCCAAAATTTTCTCTCCAACGAGAATTCAAAGAATTTAAACCACAAATATGCCCAATTCATTTCAGAGACAGTATATATTCATAGCTTTACACTTAACCACTTTAAATAATCCCGGCAAATGCAAATATGCAAACACCAAAAACAACATTCGATTAATTCGCTATATTTCTGCCGTACCGAGAGAACCCTTCACCCAAAAAAAAAAAACCTAGTCAATCGGCAAAGTCAACAATGATTCGAAATCGGGCAGCTGTAATGGAAATTGGTATTGAAATAGGAAAATAGAATTGGAAATGTAAATGGAAAGGGAAGCCCGAGGTGGGCACAGGCTGCGCCTGCGGTGCGCCTAAAACAACATGCGACAAAAATTGTAACAAAAGCGGAAAAAGGTGTTAAATGAAAACTAAACCAAGGCCGGGAGGGGAAGGGTAGCATGGGGTATCTCTCTCTGTCTCTCCATCTTGCTAGCGAGTTTATTAAAATGCAATTGTGAAATTGTTGTTGTTGCTTGTCAACACTTGATTAAGAGCAGCCGCCGCTGGGCGAGCGTCAGTTGACAGCGAGGGTTGCCCGAGCCGTACGCGCCGGCGCAGTGACAGTCAGTCTGATGCACTCTCCCCTTCCCTCCCCTCACGCTCGCTGTCGCGTTCCGCTTGGGTGTCATGTCAAAACAATGCAACTTGAGTCGCATTTTTAGGGTTACGACGAAGCCAAAAGCGGAACCCGACGCCGCGCTCAGCTCTGATTGCCCACAAGTGGCTGCAGCCGCTGGCAGTACCTACAGCACCCTCCTCTCACTCTCCTCCTCTACCTCTGCCTCTGCGACTGACACTGTTACAACCCCTGGTGGCAAATGCAATTTGAATAAGGCGCGAGGCCCTGGAAAATATCTAATTGAAAGTGAAAGGCAACGCGCCGGGCATCCCCTTCCCCTCTCTCTCTCTCTCGCCAGGCCTCTCTGCTCACCTGCCCATCCCATCCCCTGGCTGCGCTGTGCTCATGATGTTGATGATGATGATGATGCTGCTGCTACCGGTGCACACCTGGTGACGCGCCACTTTTGGCCATGTTTATGCATTAGACGTGTCGGGTATTTTTCAGTTACTGCAGTCGCGTGGCGTTTTCAGCTGCCCTTTAGGGCCATTAAGTTCCCCCCCAACACCACGGGCAGCAGAGTGGGAGGAGTACGCGGGGATTCCAGCAGTTTGGCAACTGCGGAGTTTGCCATACCGCGTGAAATTTCATTGGGGTTAGCTACACAGCTGGGACTACAGTGGGAATTGATGATACGTAAATAAAAAATAAATTATAATCTAGATATATGCAGATATAAAATTTATTAAATGGTTTAGGGTATAAACTGCGTGAAAAACGTAAGTATTATATAAAATACTAAGTACCTACAGAGCTTTATGAAGCTACAGCTGGAATTGCATTGGGAAATAAATTTCAAATGATTGTGGATAGAAACATAAGTTTAAATTTACTTTTTGAATATATTTAAAATTTAACTACTCAAATACTGGTATTAAAGTGAACAGTGCAACTGGTTTGACATTCCCTCGAATAAAAAATACCAAATTTTGACTTCTACTCCCAGAACTTAAATTATAGGTTATAAACAAAATATGTGGAGCTTGAATTATATTTAAAAATGGAAAGATTTGATTTTCTATGAAAATAATTACGTATATAATGATAATCACGGAGATATAATTGCAAGCATATAATATAATATTTAAAAGAATGCCAGGAAGATTAGATGACTTTCAAAACTAATACCTAACTTTATCTACTACAAGAACGTTAAATAGCAGAAACATAAATAGTTGTAGAAGCTAATAAATGTCACAGCATATAGTAATGAGATTACAGCACAAATAAAATAGATATTTCGGAACTCTAGCTAAATCGTAAATCACAAACAAAGAATCAATTCCCAAAAGTTACCCGAGCATATACTGATCTGCTTTTCAATTCTCAATCCCTATAAATCACTTGCTGTCACACTGTGCAAACCAAATAAAACTCCTGCTAAACAGGGTATTACGCTAGTCACACCCTCAGCAAATGAACGCCCCTCAGCCAATTTCCACGCTCTTGCGACCCACTTTTAATGGGCATTTGGTTGACGCACGGCGAAATGTTAGCATGTGCAGTTAAGTAACGGTAACAGCGAGTATAAACATTATCTGAACCATTCAACAAGAGCGACAGCAGCAACTGCTGCAGCAGCGAGGCGTCGCTATCATTAACACAACAACAACCCGAAGAACATCATCATTTTATCATCATAATTATTGGGTTTATTAGTGCGTGCAGAGCAGATGAGAGAGAGAGAGAGAGCGACAGGGAGAGAAGGATATAATATATATATATATATTTTTTTTTTATATATGTATATAGAGCGAGCTGAGACCTTGCAGCATTGTCACGTAGCTGTCGCATTCCTTTGAAAAAAGTCAAGGCACAACCCACAACAATATAACATCGAGATAAGTCCCAGACAGCGTTACAATGCGACTAAGACAATTCGTCATGTCATAAGGCTTAAGATCTCAATTCCGGCTAATGGAGTTGCGCCGCTGCCACAACCGGGGGAGTTACAACAATAAACGCCTTCGCAGGAATTTCAATTGGCACACAAAATGTCGTCGACACGCAAAAAGGGGAAACTAAGTGAATCTGTGGCTCGCACTGCACTTGCCACTGACTGGCTGCTGATACCCTGTAGGCAGTATTGAAGGTAAAAAGGGTATATTGATACTGTGTGGTAAATATGTAGCAGATAGGAAGATCAGATATAGCTATAAATTGGTAGACAGCAGAAAAAAATATATATAAAGAAATTTAAATTTTTAGTATAGAAATAAAATATATATTTATATTGTTTACTTTTATAATTTTATATACCATAAGGTATAAGCCTACTCAACTTTTCTATTGCAAAATTTGTCGACTATCATATCATATAACGATCTTTGTAGAGGATTTTTAGTATTTATGAATAGTTAATTATTTATTGTAGGGAGTTATTGCTCTTTTTGGTATCTAAAAATGTAAAAATAAATATATAAACAATAAAACTATAGATGAGATACAATGATTATTACTTTGACTAAGTAATTTCAATATGAATTATGTATAATCTTTAGAAGATTTCAGAAGATATTATCGTTTCAGCTACGCTATCTGGGAGAATACCTAAAAAGATTTCATATATCCACAAGTAAACGGAATGGTAATGGATATATATATATATATATATATATCTCCTCGACATCTCCCTACTGTAATAAATCTATACCCTGCTCTACAGGGTATCAGTGTCGCCTGCCTTTCAGCAACTTCCCCGACTTGCCTAATGTTTGTCTGTGTGTGTTTGTGTTTGTTGGCATTGCTAATATGGAACGCCCACCACAGCAACAACAAGTTGAAGAGCAGCAGCAGCAGCAACAACAACAACAAGTTGGACGTACGTGCGTCTCCCTAATTCGCAGCGGGCGCTTCAGCGCGTACTGCAAATGTCGCCCGGGCTGAGCTGGACGGGCGGTCGTCCGCCTCCTGCTCCCGCCCCTGTCACTGCTCCTGTGCGTCCTCGGGCATCCTGCGGCGCTAATAACCCACTTACTTATAGTTATCCCTTTGTCCGGCTGCAGCAGCAGCAGAAGCTCTGACAGGCCATCAATTACGAGTATTATGCGAGCATTACTTATACAAATGCACAGCGGGACACACAAAAGGGGGCGTGACGGGGGCGGACAACAATTGCAATTATATTGACCACAAGCAAAATATTGAGAGGGAGGAAACAAACAAAAAAAAACACAGAAATAATAAGCAAAAATCCGAAACGAAATGATCAAAGTAAATACCTAAGTCTCGCCCCCAGATTTCTATTTAGTAAAAGTATATATATATTTTTTTATGCTTTTTAAAGAAATTAAATCTCATAAAAATATTTAAGCCTCTTAATTTATTTTTCGAGTTAAGTCTGATATGAAATATAAAATATATTGATATATAGATTAAGAGTAATTTGTTTAGTATTTTATGCATTTACAACATTTTCGACATTTCAATGCACAAATTAAAACTATTATTCTCTTTTCCACAAACTCAAACTAAAACTGCAATGCCAATAGAACATCAGAATTAAGCATAATAAAATGCCAACCATAATCAACAAAGTAAATCCCCAACCCCTTTCCAGGGCCATGTCTAAAACTTTTTTAATAGATTTTTTTCTCCCTTTTCTTGTTTTTGTTGTGGTGCGTGCAGAATTCGTCATGGTTTTCCTGTCAGCTGTCAACAGGAAAATTAAGAGATTTCCCCTGATTGTGTCCATTTCGAGTTGTTGTAAATTTTCAAATAATTAAAATAAAACGTTGCGCAAATCAAGCTGAAAAGCGGAACGGTAAGAGAAGAGAGTCAGAGAGAAGAAAGGTAGAGGAGAGCAAAAAAAAGAAAGGCGGGGAAAAACCAGAAATTAAATGTCCAAAACAAAAACAGCTGAAATTGGCCGCACCTTTAAAGGTCTCTCTCTTATCAGAAGCTGCAGACTGTGACAGACTTGAGACACAGAGCGAAGGTAGGAGAGAATGGATAGGGGCCAGAAGAGTTGAAGAAGCGCAGGGTGCAGCAGAGTCAACGATAACGACAAGATGGTAATTAATTTTCGGGTTTTGTACCGACGATTGATGAATGCAAATGAATTCTTACATGCGAATAATGAGTCAGTTGCAGCAGGGCGAAGATGAAAAGAAAGGGAGAGAGAGAGACAAAGAAAATAAAGACCTTACATAGAGTTCATCCGATTGTTTAAATGCTTCAAATAAAATCTATAAAATATAAATAATTAATTTAATCAATAGTCCGACATGTAGTTAATTTTACTTAAAAAAAAACCCGGCAAATTTTTAAGTTTTTAGTAAAAAAAACACTCATTTTATAGTACTTTGATTGTGATATAATTTTAAAAAGAATACATAGAGTATGAACAGTATTAAAAAATAAATTATAGCGACTTGTTAAGCTCTTTGCTGCTTCCCTCTGCCCAAAATGAGCATACCCTCTATAAATAAGGGTATAAAAAGCGAGCAGAAACAGGCGCCACAGCAGCCGCAACAGTTGACCGCAAACCGCAGCGAGTGGGAGGAGCAGGGCGCTAGGGAAACCATAACGAAAGGATTGCGTATGTGTGCGTGTATGTGAGTGAAAGAGACAGAAAAAGAGAGAGAGAGGGAGTATACGAGAATATGTGCTGGCCCTTTGCAAGCATCATAAATAATACGCTCAGAGGTGACACGAGGCGCTCGAGGCGCCTCCAGCCTTTATCAAGGGCAGCGCTGCTTCGTGAGTTTCAGGCAAAAAGCAGAAAAAAGAGTAGAAAACGAAGGCGAATATAAAGCAGCAAGTAAAAGGAGATGCAGAATGCCAAGCAGCATAATGAAGTTCAGTTTCAAACGGATAAGCAGGTATACAAATGGTTCAATGATCGCAACATTAGAGTAAATAAGTATAAAAATACCATGAGTTTTGGAGCTAAATTTAGAAAAAGTATTTCAAATTTGTAAAAAAAAAACGTTTTATTATTTAAAAGATATTTTCATGTGAATAATATTTTGCTATAAATATGCTACTAAATATGCTTTTCGAAATAAAAGTCAATTTTTAAAAAACAATTTTTCAAACAAAAATAAAATATTTGAAAAAAACTTTCATCATTTTTCTTAAAGTGCATATTTCGAGCTAAGGTTTATATCAAATATATATAATAATACTATATATTACTATATGCAATAGAGTTGTATGAGAAATTTCATTTTTCCAAGCAGAATATGTTTTTTAGCATTCACAAAACTGCAAATACCCTACATTTCTCGTCCTGCCTCCAAAACTATAACTGCTCTCTTCACAATCGCATACTAAAATTGCAATATCACTTAATTAAGCGCAATTTCGTGATTACCTAATAATTTATTGAGATGTCGAGAGTGCAACCCCTTCGCAAATACGAACAACCCTCTGGTAATATCGAAGTAGATTACGGTTAAGCCCGTAAAACGCATATGCTGGAGTCGAAAGTAATGAAGGGTTATTTATATGACAATTATTTGCTATTGACTTATAGCCAAGTGCCACGCCCTCAAATCGACAGCAACGAAATGCAAATAAATTTGCGACAGTTGCCACGTGAACTACGCCCACTCCCCCCTTTGGCCTGCCTGAGCTACGCCCAGTGTTAAACTTTTTAAAGCGCTGCGCCTCATTAAACGCAAGAAGGGAATGCGCGCGAAAAAAATCTCTGGAAAATCTCTCGGCCGGGTCCAAGGCCAACGTGGTGGGCACATTACCACGCCCATTAATGCATATTAAACGCAATGCGGACATATGCCCGAAATCGGAGTGGAACAGCAGCGAACGAGAGCGAATGGATGTCACAGCGCATTATCATTCATAAATCAAAGCATGCAACGAGAGCGAGAGAGAGAGAGAGAGAGAGACAATCTCGCTTGCAGGGTTGCCCTCTGCATCCTTCGTTAGGGTTTTTCAATTTGTGCCCGAGTTCCCCCTGCTGCCCACTTCAGGCCTAACCCTCGGAGCACAGTCTAATAAACATGTACAACTGGAAAAAAGTTATGAATAAATTAAGACATTTGCCTGCTCGGGCTGCTCATTTGTGTTTTTTTTCAGCATACCCTGTAATGCAGTGAGTGCACAGAGGGTGAACTCAGCATGCCAGCAAACTGCCGCTTGTTATTGTTATAATATGTTTATTTAGAGCACTTTCTACTGCTTGCAATGCCTCTAGCACCAAAAACGTTGAGATCTCTAGAAATAAAAGTGCTAGAAAGCTTAAATTTGGTGCATAGATCGCTTAATATCTCGTGCAGATATATTTAATTTAAAATGCAAAATATTTCATAGCTTAAATAAAATATTCAAATTTAAAAGCAAGAAAATATATTTTGTTTCTTCCAGTTCACATTCTATTTTCTTTTTTAGAGTATTTCTCAGTCTCTTAATGCCATTTATTACTTGGCAACTTGTTTCGGATTTTTTATGTTTGTGTTTCCGTCTATTAAATTCGCATTACAAGGAAAGCAGAGGGGGCAAGTGGAGCGAGGAACGAGCAGTCATCGCATCCAGTTGCCGGCGAATTTCAAGCGAAATGCTCAGCTGAAATTCAAGTCGTAGCTAGTAATATAGCATATATGCACAGGCGACATATGAGCGTATTATGCGGTAGGCCAACCAGAGCTAAGAACAGCACAGAAAATCAGAAAGAAAATAAAATACGGATGTGGCAATCACACAGCGAAATCCTGTCGAGCGATTTTCAATGAAAATTCATCAGCATGTCGTCAATGTCTGGGCAACTTGACAGACAGACAGACAGTTCTCTACACTTTTCGATTTGGTACGGGGTCTGCTCTGTTCCCTTCCCAAATCGGGGCTGTTGTTTTCTTAGTAAGAGACGCGCCACCCAAAGCGTTTTCCATTTGCTCAGGGAAAAACTCAACGGGGTAAACGTTTTACGTTCGCAGATCCACAAACACAGATATACTATATATATATATGTATATATATGTAAATATATATTTTGACAGACAGTTGGCAGGCAAATGGAGGGGGGCAAGGGGTCTTCAATTACGACACGAGCGTTGAAAATAAAATTTCAGCAGTCGCCGACGCCTCCCGCTGTCTGCCATATGGAAAATGTCAAGGCAAAAGCACTGAGCAGACAAGGAGAGCGGGCGGGGAAGAGGCGAAGAGTAGAGCTGCTGCAGAAGGTGCCAGACAAATCGGAGTTGTGCCTACCGCAGGCTATAGAGAAATCAACGTCAGCAAATGGACAACACACGTGGAAGCGGGATAGAAAGACAGAGAGAGAGAGAGAGAGAGAGGGGGGGGGGGGGGGGAAGCTGATGATGCCGATGATGACGGCGCTGGGGCCGTTAAAAAGCCAGCGCCAAATAGCTGCGAAAAGTAAAGCCGCTCGTAAAACTCAAACGAGGCGAGGAAAGCAAAAACATGGCGCCAAATAACCGCAAACATAACGACAACCGCAGCAGCAGCAACAACAACAACAACCTCAACAACAACCAGTCCCAGGATTGTACAAGCACAGGATCAGGATGTTGGCGACGTTTGCCGCCATTTTGTAAAAGAAAAGTGCATATAATAATATAAAGCAACAACAACAACAACACAAGCAACCGCTACACACAAGGAATCATGGCGAAAATGGCGCTTTGCTGGCAAATATGCGAAGATTGTATACACTATATAGCATAATATATAATATAGAAAAATTTAACATGCTTTTAAGCCGAATGTTAAAGAAATTCGGAATGGATAGAGAGAAAAGAAAATATTATCTAACTGCCCGTTAAAATTTGACTGAGGAAAATACAAAATTTTTTTAGTTTTTAAAATATCTCATATGCCATATACAACTACTTCTTAATTTTATATTTATTGATATTTATTTGTATTTATGCATATTTATTGATATTTAGTTGTATGTACGCATATTTATTTATATTTATTTGTATTTAGGCATATTTATTTATATTTTATTAAGGTTATTTATATTTATTTAAATTGATATGTATTTTTAATCATTTATTTTTCATATTTTTGTATATTTTTTCAGTAGAAATTCGGTTTGGGAGTTGAAAAGATTGATTTTTGATTTGATAAGCCATTAAAAATTTTACAGTATATAAAAATCTATCCTAATTTTACAAATAAAAATAGTTTCAAATATATGATAGTTCTGTTTCTTTATAAAAAAATAAACAATATATTGACAATTTTAACTATATTATCTAGTTTTACGCTCACTTCAATTTAATATCCCAAGCCACAACAAACAATCTTACAAAATCCACATGCCCTGCTGCAAGAAAAGTGCAAAAAGACATCCTGGGACTCAAACACATACCCAAACAGGAGAACCCAAAAGAGTGAGGGAAATCAGGGTAGAGCTCGGCTAGCACTGTCGGTTTGAGCGCTGAAATGGGCGCCTGTGATTTGGCTTTTGTGGGAATGTGAAAAGTGGAAAGTGGAAAATGGCGAATATGTCGCCGAGCATCGTAAAAAATTATGCCCAACGTAAGGCCGCCGCTAAATGGCAGCTCTATGGTATGCCAAGCCATGGGGAAGTAAAAACATTTCACAGTCATGTGAGTATGACTATATAAGAGCGAGGCGGTGGCAACTCTGGTCAAATGGCGTTCTTATGGCACTTTAGTGGCAAAATCAAATTAGAATTTATGTTAAGTTGGCAATCATAAATGCGCCCAACGACATGGGGCCAGCATTGAATAGCCATAAGCGAAGTGGGAGGGGGACAGGGAGAATGGATGGGGGTTACGACTGGCCGAGAATAACAAAGATTATGGACTGGAACTCAGAAGTGAAAACACGAACTAGAAACTCAAACGTACGACTTGATTTTTAGTTTTCCTCGTTAAGTTTTACAGCCTTGGCGCCCAACGTGGGTTGGAGGTAGAAGCGAGAGAGAGAGCGAGCGAGAGAGAAGGTACTGCTAGGATTAGTGGCTTGTAATGTGCGCCATCTGTCGGCCACTTGAGAGCATTACTCACGCCACATTTGGCGCATTCAAGTGCTTAGCGCGTTAATTTGCACCAGCTTCCAGCTCGGTCAGGGGTTGACTGCGAGAGCGAGACAGATAGAGACAGAGATGAAGATAGTTACTGCTATAGATATAGAGAGACTAAGAGAGGGAGGCATTGCTACGCCTAAGCCCTTACAATTGCCCTTTGATTGAGTGATGCGCCACACACAGGCTGAACTTGTTCCTACTGACTCTGAGGTAGTTCCAGTAATTCGGAGGGTGCACTGCTGACGAGCATTAAATTAACTGTAACTGGCACCAGGCACCCGGCACCCGGCACCCGGCACTACGCTGCACTTTACACATTTTCCATATGTCGCCCAAGATCGGGTGGTGCGGCTTTGGCTTAATATTCCCCCGAGAACAACAACAAAAAACCGGCAAGACGAGGCCGAGAATCAAAGCGCATGCACTCAGGAGATCTAAAACTACGAACTCTACGTAATTCAATAGCCCAAAAGCCTGCAGCTAACTCTCTGACTCTAACCAACACCCCCTTCCCCTTCTACTCCTAACTCATCCACTTTTTGGCCCGTTTGCCTTTGACATGCCGCGATGCTGGACAAGCACTCGTCAAACTTTTGACATGCAACTGAGGGGGGACTCGACAGGTGGAGGGGGTTAAAGAGAGCAGTCGAGCTGTAGGCTGCTGCGCCTTTTTGCATTCAAAATGTCAGCGCATATGCCAGACTTTTGCATACCACTCACACCACTCACACTGACACTCACACACACACCACCCATCACCCCTCTTACCTAACGAGGGCTGCTTAATGAATTTCGACGGGGCATAAAATGCACACAAATTATCATTTGAATATATCATAACATATTGCGGTGATAATGCAAATAGATTGCCGCAAAGAACATCTTTATAAAGTCGTTATTCATTGCGAAAAGGTGGTGTATTTGGTAATACTGTGTCAATAATGTCAGTATTGAACAACATTATTAAAGTATTATGCATTTTGTTATACTTCTCGAAAAATTACCCATTTTTTTTAATACTGTGTAAATAATGTCAGTTTTATACTTTATTATTACAGTATTACTGTACAAATAAAACCAATAAAACATTTTTAGAGTTGGTAAAGTCTCTAGAAAAATATAAATCTAAAACATATTTTATATAGTGCTTAATAAATTATATAAGGCCTTTTTAACGAGAAATTTTGCAATTAAATTTTTAATAATACTTAGAAGAAAAATACTTCTTGTCTATTCTTAAGCTTTCTTTTCTATTAAAACATAATCGGAATTGTACCTACCTACGGTATAAAATAATAAATTATATACATAGTTTCTTTAAACGCACTCAAGTACATTTTTAAATCCAAAGGCTTTTCTTGAAAACATCCAGAAAACGCTTTAAGTTATTATTTCTTATTAAATTATTAATTATAGTAAAAATATAAGCCACTCTTCAAAATTTAAGCAAATATTTCTACTTCGCTTTTGGATCTTTTTTTTTTAACTGAGCTTACTAATTTTTTTTAATCATCAATTGTTTTATAGTTCTCATTAGTTAGTTATGATAATTATTAATTTAACCACACTCTTTTTATTGAGCTTAATCTAATCAATAATTATCAAACCAACAGCTATTTGGCTAATTTAAGAAACTCTAGCAACTTCCCTTCAATCCTCTTAAATATCTCTTCCTCAGAACTTCTCAATTCTCTCTCGCCCTGACTGCATTTCTTTTATTTTTGTTTTTGTTCCTTGCTGACCTCTGGCCAACTGCATTTTGATGCAAATCTGAAGCGAACCTTGGGCCGCACTTCTTTGAGCTGTGCTCGCTCCCGTTGCCTCTCTTCCCCCTCTCTCTATCTGTCTTTCTATATGTGCTCTATGGCATTCTCTGTGTCTCTGTGTAACTGTAATTGATGCTGACTTTTTGACAGTTTGAATGTCGAAAACGAACAGATGAACCGAACATACCGAGGAGTATGTTGTTGGTCAGGGATGATGGCCCTGCAGTCGATAAGACTGGGTAGAGTGCAGCAGGGTGAAGAGGGAGGATGCTACCAGTTGTGCTGCGTCTACAGTTACAACCAGGAATGACAACTCTGATTAGTTTTGTGACAGTTTCGTGATTTGAATTCAATTATGACATGCAGATTCGGGAACTGCACGATTTCATTATGGCAAGAAATCCGAGTGCCAGACAAAAGCTGCCTGCTACAGCGCGCGCGGTGACGTTCTGGGGTTGAATTCGCCACGCTACTCCCCCTCTCCGAGGTATACGACAGTTGGCGGGATCAATAAACACGCCGTTAGAGTCAATATTTTGATTTTGAACGACGGCAGGGACGGAATGGGAAGACAAAAGGGACGAAAAAGGAGCACACAGCGCACTAAGCAAATAGAAAACTTTCTCGTTGTGTCCTCCACAATAGGGAGGAGCTGGAGCTGGAGGTGGAGGGAGAGCGAGGAGGGGGAACAACTACCAAGTGTTCAATGCCTGCGCCCATTGTCAAAAAGAATCAACAAAAAACTGAAATCGGATATTAAATGCACAACAAACAACAGCAGCAGCAACAACAACAACAACAGCAGCAGCAACTGCGAGGCGAGAGAACAAAGGCGAACGCTTGAAATGAATACGCCACGAAGGAGGCACTGCAGCAGCAGCGGGAGCAGCGCCTACACTGAGAGAAAGCAACACAAACAACTAATAATAGACAAATTGGAGAAAATAGATAAAGTACGGAAATTTCAAAATTTTGAGCTTATGTGATATAATTTAAATTTAAAATGGTTTTAAAATCCATTAAAAATAATTAAAAACAGAAACCAATGGTTTTAAAAATTAAATTGTTGAAGTCTTGAAAACTAGCGATATTATCACAGTGAAAAAAACGGAATTTTGAATGAAAATCGCTTAATTTTTAACAAAATTATGATTGCGAGCAGTCTATAATCTAGAAGAATGTATTAGAAAGTATGGGAATATTTCTAGAATTTGCAAAAACTTATTTTACTAATTAACTGCAGCATAAAATTATTTTGAAGTGGATTTCTATACTAATTTCGACTGGCCTAAAGGAATAAAAGTAAAAACTTCTTTTTAAATGTAAAATTTAGAAAAGAAATGTAGTATTTTCAAAATTTTTAATGATGCAACAATTTTTAACAAAGTTATGAGTGTTGGAAATGCCTGAAAAGTATAGTTTTAATAGAAAGAAGAAGAGGAAAGTGTGGTAGAGATAATAAGAAACTAAAACAACAATTGTTTCAACTAAAAATAAATTTCAGTATATATAAAAAAAATATACGAATAAACTTCAAGCCAAATGCACAACATACCCAAGCTTGTCGCTCAGTGTAGGCTAGTGTTGGCCACTGGGAGTGGCTGTGGTGGCAACTAAATAGTTGCACTAATATGTCCATGACGTTGGCAAATGGTAAAATAAAACCCACAGCACGTGTGTGTGTGCGGCGAGTGAGTGTGCAGAGTGAGTGTGCCGGTGTGTGTGTGTGTGTGTGTATGACTGTGTGTTATAGAGAGTTGGGCAGCCTGTGTCGCTGATAATTGAGGCAAAGTTCGCACAGGACAACGAGAAGGCGCAACTGCAGAGCAAAGTGCAAAGCAGGCGCGCAGATTGAGCCACAGCACGGGTTGCTGGGAAGCACACTCTACACCCTTCCCCCTACCCCACCCCGCAGGGGGCAGTACTCCAAATGGGCATTCGATATGGTTACTTAAAGGGTAATTAAATTAACTGAGCAGCGCCGACTCAGCGTGTTGTCCTTGTTGACATCGACAAACAAAAGCAACTGTCGCCGTAAATGTATCTGTATCTATAGCTGTATCTGTCGCTGTAGCTGTAGCTGTATCTGTATCTATAGCTGTTGCTGTCGCTGCAGCTGTATCTGTCGCTGTATCTGCAGCTCTATCTGAATCACAACCCCCTTTTGCCTTTTCAGCGACTGGTTACAACTTTTTGCTGTATGCATATTTCATTATGACAGCCCTCGCCAGGGGTGGCAGCCACTGCCCGAGGCAGAGAGGGGTTGAGAGGGGGGCCAGTGCAGCATGCGGAAGCTTTGTGTGCGCCTTATCGCGTGTCAAATCATCGTTATGATTGCCGTTACCTACTTTCCCCCTCCTGCCTGCCCAGACAACGCCTCGAAATTGATGATCAAACGATGATTAAAATGTATTTGCTGCTGTTTTTTACGACTAGTGCCGGGCTTAGAGTGGGGTGCGATCCGCCTAATGTGTGTGTTGATTAATTATGAATCAATTACAGTGTAAAACGAGAGCAAAAAAAAATACTGTTGCATTATGCAGATAGACGCAGCGCGCACGCCAGAGAAATCAAATTTGTTATGGTTCAAGGATAAATATGAATAGCGCTACGAAATGCCTATGAATGGATGAGTTATGATGAGGTATACCCGAAGGCAGAGCATAAATGTGGGGAGTTTAAGCAAAGCTTTAATTCATAAACAGCAACAGCAACAAATTTTCCTATTGAAGAAGGAAATTATGTTTGTAATGTATCGTAAGTCAGAAGGTTAAAATAATTAAACATGTTTTGGTATAAGATAAAAAAAAATGTTATGGTATAAAATAAACAAAAAATTGTATGGTATAATATAAAAAAAAAATAGGAAATAGAGTTTCAAATGTAAAACAGAGAGTTGGAATTATTAAATATGGTTTAGTATAAGATAAAGAAAATGCTATAGTACTAGGTTCAAAAAAATTTTATAGTATAATATTGAAAAAAAGTTTAGTATTCTATAGTACAAAAAATTAAAATATAGTAGTATATACTAGCTCAATATATTGTTTTTAAAATTTAGCAGTAGGTGCAATACAGCTTTTAAAAAAAGTCAAGCAATAGTCTTGCTTCAAAATAGTATATATTATAATATATGATAAATAAATTAGAAGATTCTTTACCCTTATAGCAATTAATGAATATTTAGCATATTTATTTAGCATATTTACTATATGCCATTAAAAACGATAGTAAAGCATTAGAAAGCCTAAGTTCTCTGTCAGAATTCCAATGTATTTAAAATTTAAAATATTATTCCACTTATTTTTCTTTAAATACGAAAAAGAAATACGCAAATTGCATTTCACATTTTTTCATATTCAGCAAAATTTCATAACGTGTAATTAAATTAAAATTTAGAAAAATATATATACAAATATATAAAGCAGCAAGCAGCACTCGTAATATTCGGTTAAATTCGTTAGGACTCAAAAGAGACTAACAAAAATTTGTTTGAATACGTGCAAGGTCTGGCTAAGAGAGCGAGAGAGAGAGAGAGAGAAAGAGAGAGCTAGAGAATTTGTACAGAACATCAAAAAGAACTGCGGCTGGGGATTATGATGATGACGCTAAGGCGACTGGGTCAGTGGGCGTAATCGTTGCAGATACAAATACAGAGATACACAGATACAAATAGAGAAATGCACACACACACACACACACACACACACACACGTGAGCAAGCCAAACAGAGTTGCCTGCAATTTTCATGCAAAGTCAACAAAAAAGCGCAAGTCCAGCGCAAAAGTTGCTTAATTAAAATCAAATTTGAGTTACATTTGTACTTCAAAAGGCAATAGGGGCGGGGGGAGGGGGGAGAGAGAGTAGATGGAGAGAGGCAAAAAGTATTGCGAGGTGCAGGCACTCGCTCGAGCAATTAAAAGTAAACAAAAATTAAATTATGCAGCTACAAAAGCTGCACGTAGCGCAGCAGCAGCAGAGCAGCAGCAGCGCAGCAGCAGAGTCAAGCGTTGGTCGCCCAAAAGCTACAATTGAATTTGAGAGCGACAGCAGCAGTGGGGGAGGGGGGCAAAGAGAGAGGGACAGCAGCAAGAAGTTAAGCAAGTGAAGAGAGCGCCAAAATGCTCTGCCGCTGCCGCTGCCGCTGCCTCTGCTGCTGCTGCCGGTCACGTCGCCTCGCCGCACCGCACCTCAACTCGCCGCCATTCAAGTGCGGCGAATTGAATTTCTTGTGTAATTTCTTTGCCAACGCTTTTTTTTGCTGTTTCTTTTGTCGGTTTGCGTTTACTTTTGGAGAGGGAGAGACGGGGGGGGGGGGGGAGCCGGAAATTATAGTCAAAGAAATTTGATTTCGCTGGGCTATAGAAAACAAGGTTTTGTAATTGAATTGAGCGCTGAAAAGCGCGCTGCACTAAAAAAGGCAGCCAAAGAGAGAGAGAGAGAGAGAGAGAGAGAGAGAGAGTGGGGGCCCAGAGAGCGCGGCGAACAATGGCGGCGCTTGCTAATAAAATAAACGAAAAGCTTTTGTAAGCAAATTGAAAACATAAACAAACGAAAATTGAACAACAAAAAAAAAGAAAAGAGAGAGACAACAAAGTGAAACTAGAAAAAAGCCAAAAGGGGGGGAGGGGCAGCTGGCCACACACAAAGGATAAACAAAATGTTTTTACTGGCGGGCGGCAAAACAAAAGGCGGCTAAAATGACAAACAAAGCAAAGCAAAAAAAAAAAAAAGAAAATGGAAAAATGCATACGTTTTTTTTTTTTTGTCATCACACACACATACTTATGTATATGAAATTCAATTTGTAGCAAAATAAACAAAATGGCGGCTGTGTGGTAGGAGAGTGGAGGGGGGCAGGCAACTGCGCTTTAACTCGCTCGCTGTGCGTGTGTGTGTGTGTGTGTGTGTTTGGGTAATAACAACAACAAAAATTCGATTAAAACTTTTGCACTGGCCCAAGCACACGCACACACGCACACATACAAACGCAAATTAAAGAAAAACAAGCGCCGCATTAAAGTTGGCTACAACAACAACAAAAACAATGACAGTGCAACAACAACAACGCTGCAACTGTAAAACGGCGCAGTCATAAAAACGTAGAAGGCAAAAAGTTAGCACGAGCGCTGAAAGCGTCAGCAATAGCAACAATAACGACAATAACAATAACAAAAGCAACAGCAACAGCAACAGCAACAACAACAATAATGGAGCTGCCTGCAGCGTTAAGTTTACAGTTGGCAAGCCACTGCCAAATAGTAAACAGTGTCTGCCTGATAGTTTGACAGTCACACTTACACTTATATACATACATACAGACAGCACACACACACTGCTTGTCTCGCTCGCACAGTTTTGACACGCCCCGCGCAGCGTGCTCGCTCTGACACACACATTGCTGTGCGCCTTGCCTCGCACACAGTTTCGAACTTGCTTTTCGAACTCGAGCGCGCCTTCCCCTGCGAGCAGCAGCAGCAGCGCACGTGTCTGTGTGTGTGTGCGCGCTGTTAACTTTGTGCAGTCGTTTTCGTCGTGTTGTTGTTGTTGTTGTTCTCTTTGTACTCACTTTATCATGTCCGGTAGGCGTTCCGGTACTTTAGGGTGGGTGTTTTTCTTTACATAGCTCGACGATAGCGCCTCGGTGCAGGCCAGCATTAGCTCCGTGGATAACTCGACCGGATGTTGTGGTGATTTTTCTTCGGGTAACTGCAAATAGGAAGAAAAAAAAGAAGAAGAAAAGCGCATCACGCAAAAGTCAAAAAGTGTCAAAAGGGAAAGAGGAAGACAGAGAGAGACTGAAGAAATTGCAAGGCTGCACACACAATTGTTGCATGCTTTGCGGCGTCTATGTGTGTGTGTGTGCGTGTGTATTTGTACTGTTCGAATTAATTAGAAAAGTTAACAGCGACAATAACAGCTACAACAACAGCGCGCTAACATGCACATCAATCAAAATGTTAATTGATGTTTTTTTTACGCCGCGCTCTTTATCTTTATCTTTCTTCTGCTGCTTTTCGCTTACATGACAAGCAGCGTGCGCGGCGATCCATCAGCGGGACGCGTGCCGAGTGGGGGAAGAGGACAGCGAACAAAGCACGACAATAAACACGAGCCAAGGTAACAGCAACAACAACAACAACAACAACAACACAACAAAAATGGCGCTCGCAGTAAAAATATTTTTATAGAATTAAATAAAAGCGCAGCAGCAGCAACAACAACAACAACAATGGATAAATAAAAAACTAGAGTGGCTTTTTACGCGTTTTAACGATTGATTTAACAGCGCCGGCCACAAATATATAAACATTTATGTGTGCACAAAAAAAAAAAAACAGAATAAATAAAAAAGTGGAAGAGGGGGGAGAAAGAGGGAAGAAGCTCGCGCGAAACTTGACAGTCAAATGCTGACAAATTGTACAGCGCAGCAGGCAGAGACGCAGGCAGCGGCGCAGCAGGAGGAGGAAGCGAGAGAGCAGCTGCTTGCGCCTAGTGCGTACGCCATGAATTTATAGGGCGACGCTGACGCTGACGCCGACGCCGACGTCGACGTCGATTTGACGCGCCGCGCTGCGACCAGTAAATAAAATTCGAATAAAAACGCCAGCAGCAAAACAAAAGCAACGGCGCGACGAATAAAAGCGTCGAAAGAAATGGCAAATAAACAAGCGCACAGAATAAGAAAACAATAAACTTTAAAACTTGGCAAGTTGCGGCGAATTGATGTGTGTGCGCGTGTGGCAGCGGCGAAACTAGGCGACTAGCAGATGCGCTATATATGAAAATTATATGCAGAGAAATACTTCTTTAGCAACTAAAATACTCTAAATACAATACGACAAAAAATAATTATTATGAAAATTATAATAATAATGAAGAATAATTAAAAACTTATTAATAATAATAATAACATGGAATGCAAATATAATAGGTAATAGTTGATAATAGAAATAAAGATGAGAATAAAAGTCAATAGAAATTATAGTGGAATAAAAGCGAATAATTATTAAAAATTATCATAAGTAATCAAAAAAATTATAAGGTTGAATAAATAATAAAATAAATAGTAAAACCGATAATAGTACTGATACGTAATAATAATAATTATTTAAATAACAATAATATATTGAAAAAATAATCAATAAAAATTAAAAATAAAATTTGTGCTGTAAAATTTAAACAATAGTTATAAAACCAGTATAACTATTATTACTGGTTTTATAACTATATATATATATATATATATATATATATATATATATAAATAACAATAATATTTTAAAATAAGTAATCAATTCAAATTAAAAATAAAACTGTTGCTGTAAAATATAAATTATAGTTATATTTTACAGCAAAACAAAGGCTAATAATAATGAAGAATTCCATAATGTATATTTGGATTATATATAATAAAAAACTAATAATAAAAAATACTTATATCGTAATATAGTTTTATCTTACAGTCAAACATACGCTAATAATGTTATATATAAATATTATATTTTATGAATTATGAACAATATAAAATAATAAAAACGAAAAACTAAATAATACAATTACTATAATAATAATTATAAATAAATAATACACAGTAATAATACTAGGCCGTGTACAGCAGTTACTAAAATAATCTTATAATAGAACCTACTTAGACAAATGTCGCAAAATGCACCACAATTTCGAGCTACCCCTGCGCATACATTTATATATTTATTTTATAGGTGAGGAGTATGGAAAACGGGCGACAAGAACGGCGCACAGCCAAGTGTTAAGTGGCTGAGAGCCGCCAGGAGAGAAGGGCATCAGCTCAGAGGCCCAGGGTCCCTGGGCCAGTGGCCAAGCCAAAGCGAGCGTCGCACTGGAGGGAATTACGAACTGCGAACTTGGATGCCTTCCAGTGCGACAGACGGGCGACACTTTTATTGGCGGCACTTCGCGAAAAGTTAGCCCAGTGCTCTGGACCAAGTTTCTGTAGCTCACCTGGAAACTCTTGACGATGGCATCGAAGAGCGCCGCAATCGAATTTCCCAGCAGCGCGTGGCGCGCAATCTGCGGACAGACGGAGCACGCGTTGCGGTACAGCTGCACGGCCAGAGTGACGGATCTGCGTAGGGAATTGCAATTATATAGATACAGCATTGATAGTAATAGTACTGCCGTACTCACTTCTTTGAGATCTCGGCATTGTCCTCCATGCCCTTGCTGATCACGTGGCTGGTGAGCACGCCGAGGCCGTCCATGTTGAGGAATGCCTGGAAGTCGCAGGTCTGCGCCTTGGGTATCACGCGCAGCAGGTTGCCCAGCGTGCGGTCCAGCCCCTGGGCGCCGCCTCCCTTCATCACCAGGTTCAACAGCTTTGGCACGCTGCTGTCGCGCTTCAGGTGCACGGGCAGCGCCTCCATTGAGGACAGGTATTCGGAAGCACTGCAGAGGGGAAGAGCAGTAAATTTCGAATACTCAGTTAAACATATACTTATTTAAGAGTGTATGACACTATTGTATACTCGGCATACAATTAAAAATAAACGTATTTATTTAATGCTATACATGACTCTTATATACCCTGCACACAATTTTCAATAGATAAATTCATTTTGGCCAGAGAAAATAAATTATAAAGAATAATGAATAGAAATTCATTTAATCTATAATCGTATAGCTCTATGCATGACTATTGAATACCCTGCATATAATTCTTAATATTTCATTTAGCCAGCATTTTGTACTTATGTTGGGAAAAATGTAGATTTTTTTTTTTTAGACATGACCATTGAATACCCTACATGTTATTTTCAAAAATTAAATAACTGAGAAATTTTTTAAATAAGCTTTTCAGGTCTAAAACTGTTTGAAAATGCTAGAAGTCTAGAGATACGGAATAGAGGTAAGAAAACTATGTTGGGAAAATTTAGATTATTTATCTATCACTCATTTTTTTCGACATGACCATGGAATATCCTACGTGTTATTTTTAAAAATTAATTAACTGAGAAATTTTTAAAATAAGTTTTTTATGCCTAAAACTGTTTGAAAATGTTAGCAGTCTAAAGACCCGGAACAGGGGTGACAAAAACTAATTTAAAAAAGATTTTTGCAACTAAAAATGTAGATTGTTATACTATTTCTCACTTGCTTAATTGCTTAAAAGCAGTATTTTTAAATGTAAATATTTTAAATTGTTGTAAACTAATTTTTTTTAAGAATGTAAGCCCGAATAGGGTTATGAATTTATGCAAAAACTAATTTAAAGCAGTTTTTTAGGACTTTAGCTTTTTAAATTTACTATTTTCAACTTGCTTAAATGATTTTAAGCAAAAACATAGCATAAAAAAAAAAAGAAAATAATAATAAAAAAAAATTAATTAAAATAAAAAACCAAAAATTTTACTGCAAATGAAACTCTTACTCTTAAGAAATCTGTGTAAATCCGACATTATCGTGAACTATCGCTGCTTTGCCCACAACTATCGCATAGTCCCATTCTACTCACCACTGACTCATGCGCTGCTTGAGCTTCTTCATCTTCTTCTTGTAGCTGCGCGAGTGCTCGCGTCCGCCGCCGACGCCGCCGATGTCGGAGAGCGTGGAGGAGAGATCACAGTCCTCGTTGGTGGTGCTGGTGGTGTTGCCATTGAGCAGTTCATCCTCCTGGTCGCCGCGTGCTCCATCGCCATCCTGCTGCCTGGTGCTGGGCATCGTCAGCTCCAGTGCGCGCTGCCGTATGTGCTCGATGTTCTCCTCGTGGCGTCGCGCCGACTCGAGCTGCTTCTGCTGGATCTTGCGCTGCAGCTCCTCCGTCGTCTGCTGCTGCTGGACTTGGAGCGCGAGCAGACGCTCCTCGCGATCGCGTGCCTTCTCACGCGCCAGCGCCTGACGCTGGCGCTCCTTCTGCTCCTGCATCTTGCCAATGCGCTGCTCCTTCTCCAGCCGCGTCTCGTTCATCTTCTCCAGCTTGAGCAGGCGCTCCTTCTCCAGTGCCTGGCGCCGGCGCTCCACGGCCGCCTCCTTGGCGGCCTTCTCCTCGACGCGCTTCTGACGCTCCTGCTCCAGATCCTGCAGCCGGCCCTCGGTCTCCTTGAAGGACTCGAGCAGGTCCAAGCGCTTGTTCTGCGCCTCGATGTTCTTGATGAAGTTGATCTCCTTCAGCTTCTTGTCCTCGTCGTGCGCCTTCTCGATGATCTGCCGCAGATAAAGCTCCCGATTCTCGGCGGCGCGCTGCAGCCGCCCCTCCATCTTCTGGCGCTTGTCCTCGATCAGCTGCTTCTTGGCGGCCTTCACGTCCTCGACGCGCACGAAGAGCTGCTGCAGCTTCGCCGCCTTCTCCTGCTGCAGTAGCGCGCGCTTCTGCTGTGCACGCGCCTGCTTCGCCTGGTACTTCTTCAGCGTCTCCTGCAGCGAACGGCGGCGCGACGGCGACGAGAGCTTCTGGTGCAGCTCCTGCGCCCTGCCGGGATGCCGGGCCACATACGCCTGGAGCGTGGCCAAGGCCTCGGCGCGCTCGTTCCACGACATGTCCGAGAGCAGCGCCTGGTAGCGCAGCTCCAGACTCGCGTTCTCGTCGTCCGACATCGTGACGAAGACCACCGCATCGTCCAGCGGATTCTCCGCATCGTTCTCGTTCTCCTCCAGCTGCACCTCGCAGTCCGTCTCGTCCGTCTCGGTGTCCACATCGATTTCCGTGCTCTCCAGTTCGCGTATCTGCCGCTCCAGCGACTCCTGCACCTCGACCAGTATGCGCTCGTTGCGCTCCTCATCCTCCGCCGTCTGCTCGTCGTTCTCGTCACAGGCGCTCAGCAGGGAGGCGGTGCCCGACTTGGCACAGCCATTGGGCAGCTTGGAGCGCGCGATGCTCTCGTACAACTCCCCGATGGTCTTCGAGAACTCGCAGTTCGTCTGGATCTTGATGTCGATCTTGTTGTGCTCGTCGTTGCCGGCTGCAGGCAGACAGAGAGGAAGTTGTTAGTGGGTATAGCCATAAAAATTCTATTTTACTACTCCCACGATTTCTGCTTTCATGATTGATCGAACACTTTGTGTACCTGCTCTCACGATTGAAAGAAGAAGCACAGCTTTGACATTGCGCTCATACATCTTCTGGGGTTGCGCTCACGATTGAAAGAAGAAGCACACGACTGAAGCCGAGAGGGCAACTCCTGATTTTGCTCTCATGATTGATAGACGAAGATCAATTAATTTTACTGCTCTCACGATTGAAAGAAGAAGAAAAAGTTCTGTTTTGCTGCTCTCGCGATTGGAAGAAGAAGCACTACTTGGTGTATTATGCTCACGATTGAAAGAGAAAGAGTCTCTCGAGCCGACATTGCCGACGATTGAAAGAAATTAAGCAGCTTGGTTAATGCGCTCACACAGCTTCGGCAGATGCGCTCACGATTGAAAGGCTTTAAATAGAGCCTTCGGTCAAGCATTTTCTTCAGTTGACTTTTAAGTGTAGTGCAGTGCAGACGTGTTACCAATAATTCCTTCTCTACCTCGAGATCAGATCGGTTACCCACTTTGGACTCTGCTGGAAACGATGTTCCTCTTCTTCGTTGATCTCATTGCAGTAAGTTGAAATCATTCTCGTGTACAGCTTCGACAATGAGCTTACGATTGAAAGAGTAAGAACACTACTGAAGCCGGAAGAACAGCTCTCGTTTTTGCTCCCATGGTAGAAAAACGAAGATCAATTCGTTTTACGACTTTCACGATTGAAAAAAGAAGAAAAATTCTCATTTACATCTGTCGCGATTGAAAGATCAGCTCGGTGCTCTCAATTGATAAAATTACCACTGATTGAAAACGACTGATGCTGATCAAGAATATACATACTTTGGGTGGTCTGTCACGCCTCCTTCTGCCTGTAACATACAGTTTAACCATTTTTACACATTTTCTATGGGTAAATCGTATAAAAACTGCATGTTGTCTTCTAAGACAGAAATAATCTCTCTGCGAGATTCCACAGCAGTGCATCTTACGCTGGGATAAGATGCACTGCTGTGGAATCTCGCAGAGAGATTATTTCTGTCTTAGAAGACAACATGCAGATTCAAATCGCTGAACAGTGGTTCAGGCGAAGTGCTAATTTTGTCGGATAAAATCATAAAAATAGCGGATCAAGCAGGAGCTCCAACTGGGCAAAATAAACGTCAAAAGTCAATAAACACCCCGGTATGCCATTACCAAATAGCCATATATATGCCATATACTCCTAATCTCTTGCTTTTGTTTAAAATTGAATTGAAGTAGAGTCTTAGGATATATTAGGATTTTGTCTGTTTAAGAGCAGAGAGATTATTTTTGTCTTGGAAGAAAACAAGTAGATTCAAACCGCTGAACAATAGTATAGGGGTTTCCGAAGTGACACCGTTGGTACGGATAAAATCTTAGAAATAGCGGATCGAGATCGTCATTTGACTACTCGAAGCATCGCAGAGAATCTCCAACTAGGCAAAATAAAAAAACATCAAAGATCAATAAAAAAAAAACAGTATGTCATTACCAAACAACTTAATAAAAAATAATAAAAATACTCCCAGTCTATTACTTCTTTTTAAAATAGAAATCGAGTCTTAGGAGCTTACTTCCCTATCAGGATTCTGTCTGTTTAAGTGCTCTAATATCGATCTGGAACATGGGCCCCACATAGAATATATAGGGAATATGATATATAGTGTATCTGTATCTCACCCTCTCCATTGACTGCTCCATTCTCGCCGCTGTTGTTGCCGTTGCCGTTGCTGCTGCTGCTGCTGTTGTGCTGCTCCTTCTGCTCCTTTTGCTGCTTGCGCAGCGCGTTCTTCTCGCTGCGCATGTACTCCTTGTGCAGTGACGTCATCTTGAGTCCCGTCAGGTCGGACTTCTGCCGCTTGATGACAGACGCGCGCGCATGCAGAGCAGCAGGCGGCGCCGCATTCTGCTGCTGCTGCGCAGTGCCGCAGTTGCTGCTGCTGCGTGCGAGCAGCGCGCTGGATTTGGGCCTGTCCTGCTGCTCCTTGTCCTGCTGCTTCTGCTTCTCCTTCTCCGGCTTGTCTTTTGGCTTCTGCTTGTCTTTAGACTGCTCTAACTCCCGCTCCCTGTCCTTGTCCTGCTTCTTGGCCGGAAAGGAGTTGACCTTGGCCTTGGCATTCTTGATTTCCGGACGTGGCGCTGGCGTCGTCACCGTCTTGGCCGTCTTGTTGCCCGCCTTGGCCGTTCTGCTGGCCACACTCGACTTGAGCTTCTCGCGCTGCTGCTGCTGCTGCTGCTGCTTGTCCTTCTCCTCCCGCTGCTCGCTGAGCGCCAGCGCCAGCGTGGGCAAACTGGCATAGCCCGTGGGCTGATTGAAGCGATTCGCCCAGTGCATGCTGCTGCGCCGGCGATTCTTGACCGTTAACCAGCCATCGTTGGCGTCCAGCAGCAGCGGCTGCTTCGGCTCCGAGGCGTGTCGCTCCTCCGTGGATCTGAGCGTGCTGCGCGAGCTGCTCAGCTGCTCGTTGCTGGCCTTCAGCGTCGATGTGGAGCTGCCCGCGGAGCTGGGCGCGCCGCTCATGCGTCTGCCCGCCGACGCCGACGACGACAGCAGCGTGCTGCCAGCGCGCTTGCTCAGCGCCTTGGACGCCAGCGCAGCGCCGGCAGCAGGCGCCACGGCATTGCCATTCATGTCCAGCATGGTGCGGGAGCGCGCGGACAGCCGCGATGCCACATTGTTGGGCGGGCCATAGCACTCGGTCTTGCTGGAGGGACGCGGCGGAGGCGCAGCGCGCACGTTGGAGCGCGCAAAAGTCTTGACAGGATTGGCATAGGCATTGGCATTGACATTGTTGTTGTTGTTGCTGTTATTGCTGCTGCGTCGCAGTCCGTTGAGCGGCGCAGCTGTTGGCTTGACCAGCGGCGCCTTGGCAGCGCCGGGCAGCTGCGCCTTGCGATTCAGCACGCTGGAGTACTTGAGCGGACTGTGCTGCGAGTGCTGCGAGTGCGCGGCGAGCGCTTGTGCCTGTGCCGGCAGCTTCTTCTCCAGCGCTGGCACTGGCTTGAGCAGCGTGCTCGGCGGCGTCGCCTGCTTGTTGGCCTGCGCAGCGAGCAGCTCGTTCTCCATGGCATCCAAGCGCGAGACTGTCAGCTGCAGCGCTGTGGGCTCAGCCGCTGGCAGTAGTTGCTCTGCGGGCTCCACGATTGCTATGGCTGCAGCGCCGCCAGCTGCTGTGGCTGAAGCTCCTGCTGGATCTCCTGCTGCTGCTGCTGCTCCTGCTGCTGCTGCTGCTCCTGCTGCTGCTGCTGCTCCTGCTGCTGCTGCTGCTAATCCCGCGCCTTTTGCTTCTTCTGCTGCTGCCAAAGCTGCTCCTTCTGCTGCTGTTCCTCCTGCTGCTACTCCTCCGGCTGTTCCTACTGCTAATTCTCCTGCTGTTCCTACTGATCCTATTGCTTCTGCTACTGCTCTTGCTACAGCTTCAGCCGCTGCTCCTACAGCTACTGAGCCTGCAGCTTTTTCTGCTCCTGCAGCTGCTTCTCCCGCTGCTCCTGCTGCTGTTACTACTCCTCCTGCTCCAGCAGCTGCTGCTGGCCCATCAGCTTCCTCTGCTCCTCCTCCTACTGTTGCTAAAGCTGCTCCTGTTGCTGCACCTGCTGCTGCTGCTGCTGCTGCTCCTAATCCTTCAGCTGCCTGCTCTGTAGCTGCTGCCGCCGCTGCTGCTGCTGCTGCTGTAAAAAAACTTGGCATTAGTAGACATCGCACTGGCCTCCTGCTACTCACCTTCTGCTGCCTCGCGCTCTGCCCGCTCCGCTGCCTGCCTGTCGGCAGCCTCACGCTCCGCCGCCTCGCGTCGCATCTTCTCGCGCACATCCGCCAGCGTCAGATGCGGATCCTCCAGATCAGTCTGTGAGTATTGCGTGTTCAGCTGCACAGTGAGCTCCACGGCGGGCGGCTCCGGCGGCGTCTCCAAGCTGCCAACAGCTGCAGCGCGCTTGTTGCTGCCACTACTGTTGCTATTGTTGTTGTTGTTGCTGCTGTTGTTGTTGGCTGCGAAAAGCTCGCGCACATTGACGCGCATGGCGCCGCGTGGCAGCTGCTCGTAGGCACGCAGCAGCTTCTTGGGCGACACATGGCCATCGCAGCAGGGCGACGTCTTGCCCGAGTTGCAGGTGAAGAGCGCCGGACTGGACTTGCCGGATGCGGTGGGACTGCACAGGCTCTTGGTGCGCACACGTGGCGTCGGATTGCTCTTGCGCACCTCCCAGGCGAGGCTCTGGGGGCGCTGCTGCAGCGGACGCGACTCGTAGTCCCAGCTGACCTTGAACCACTCGCTGAGCGCCTTGAAGTCGCGCACGTAGTTCTCCAGCACCAGTATGGCCTCCTGGCAGCTCGATATGTTCTCGTAGCACTCGACCGTCTGGTAGATCTCGTTGACGGCCCGCTGCAGATTCCCGAAGAGCAGCGCCCAGTAGCGCGCCTGCAGCTCCGACTTCTTGTCGCGTCCCGTCGACGCGCTGCGCACACGTGGTCCACCGCCGCCGGAGCCAGTTGCTCCGCCAGCTGCGCCGCTGCCTGCGCTTGTCTTCGCTGCTCGCATGGTCGTCGTCGTCGTCGTCGTCGTGGGCGATTGGCAGTGCTTGGGCGTTTGCATGCCGTTGGGGGATTTCGGTGGTGCCACCGGCGGTTTGCGGCACGTTGTGGGCGTTGCGTAGCCTAACAAAAATAAAATAAAGGAGTGAGAAGCGAAAAAAGAAACTAGCAAAAAAAAAATTATTTCGGCTCACCGAATTTCGTATACACTTGCATATTGTAAGAGTTATAATTATATATTTTATTTATATATATATTTATTTATTGTTATTTTACTATATATTCTACTCAATATATAGTATTATATACTACTGTATACAAATATACAGTAAAATATTTGAGACTAATTTCGAAAAAAACCGAAAGAAATATTGAATTTCTTTAAATTAATTCCTTATATATTGTTATTTTACTTTATATATACTACTATATGTATAGTTTTATATACTTTTATAATAAACTGTATACAAATACACAGTAAAACATTTTAAACTATTATTTTTCGAACATAATCGTAAAAAATATTGAATTTCTTTAAAAAAAAATTAGTTTTCGTGCTATTTTCACTGTATAAATTATAGAATATATTATGCTGATCATATGAAAAATTCAATATGCTATGAAAAACGTTATTTACCAAAGTTGTGCATAATTTTCCTATAGTTACTAGCCAAATTATTTGTATTTTCCACGAAAAACGAATTTTTTCAACCGATTGTGCCTATGACAACTATATGTTATAGTGTACAGATTTTGTTAAAAAAGCACTATTAAAATCAGTTGTGGTAAGTTTACTTAAGATAGCTTGAAAAATAATAAAAATCGGCCGATAGCTGCTATGGCAGCTATACGATATATCGCACCGAGCTGACTGATTTCGACTTATTTACAGCGTGTAGCCAAAAGAAGCATGTGTGCCAAGTTTCAACAAGTTAGCTGCAAAACTGCGAGACTTATGTGACTTGCAATGGACAAACGGACAAGCGGACAAACGGACAAGCGGACAAACAGACGAACATGGCTAATCGTACAAAAAAAATATATATATATATAAAATAATATATATATATATTTAATATGATCCAGCATGCTTGCTTGGTATGTGCAACAAACTGCTTGCCCAAACTCATATACCCACTGCAAGTGTATCAAAATAACAATTAAAACGCAGGCCAACGCCAACTTCCAACTTACAGTCACCATTGACTACGACGCCGGCAGCGACGCCGCCGCCGACGCCGACGCCAGCGCTTGTCTCATCGCAGAATTGGTAGACAAGCAAATTCTTCGCCTCGCGCCCCTCGCGGCTGAGCACCTCTCGCATTTCCATAGTCGTTGTTGTTGTTTCAGTTGTTGCTGTTGTTGCTAGGTTGCGTGTTTATTGTACTTCGCTGTCGCTGTCGCTGCTGCTGCCCACGTTTCTGCCGACGTCGCTGCCCACGCGCAGCTGTTGACGCAGCTTTGCAATTGGAGGCCTTGCGGTGAATTTGATTTATTGAGATTTGCAGCTGCTGCTGCTGCATGCACGAAATTCGATTTGTTTGCTACAATTTGATTATCTCACACGTTTTTTACTGCCTTTTAACGGCTGCTGCGACGCTTGTTGTTGTTGCTGCTGCTGCTGCTGCTGCCGCTGCTGTTGCCTTTGTTGTTGTTGCTGCTGTGGCTGAAAATTTCGCAATGGCAACTGGCAGTGGCATTTTTGCGCAATGCCCAGGCCTGTTTTCGTACGTACACGCGGGCTGCTGCTCGCCGCAATCGACAAATGTTTGTTGACAGTTGTTTTCGTTCGGCGTTACGCAGGTGTTTTTTACTCTAAACTATAAATAATTTTTGAAACGCACGAAGAACAAGAGAACGCACTGCATGCCAGCCAATCAGCTGTGCGGCTAGCTGTTTGCCAATCGAACAGTGTGTACACACTGTCTATCGATAGTGCGCTAGTGGTGCAACTGCGCGGGCACGATATATCGGTAGCAAGCAAATGTGCTGCAATACCTCTTTAAGTTGTAAAAATTGTTCAATTTGAAAGTTATTACAGCATTGCCATGCGTTATATATTTTTATATTTATTAAATAACAATAAAGCAAAGTAAATTGCAAGCAAATGCGCACACCAGCGCCAGCTGCACTTATCGTTTGCATAGCAATATATCGATAAGTTCCAATAAGTTTAACTCGCAGCGCTGTTCGCTTTATAAAAGCGTATTTCACAATAAGTTATTTCATTAATTTACAACAATTTATTTCGCGCAACATATGCGCTCTTAATAAGCTCATGAACTATCGCAACTGGTTCGCTCGTTCGCTCGTGCGTGCTATCGCTATCGAACTGGTTCGCCAGCGCCGCTCTACCTTAATCGCATTCCGTCACAAACAGTGGGGCGAACCACACACACACTCACACATTCGCACGGACCGTGATTGCGGAGTTTTTTGTTTTTGCCATTCGCTTTGAAAATTTCGATTTAACTTCTAATTTTAAGCCAGCAAAAATTGCTACAAACTAATTCCGTCTACAGTGCAACGAAATATACGTAAAAGCCACTCTACATTAAAGTGTGTCTGTGTGTGTGTGCAACCAGCAACAATTCGACACAAAAAAAACGCAACGAAAAAGAAATGAAAGTGGAAATCGTGTGATGTCATGTCGGCAGCGACGTCGACGTCGACGGTTCTGTTAATTGAAACTTCCTGGCCTCTGCCCGCTTGTGTTTAAAGTGCCCCCTCCCCTTCCGCTGCACACACGCCGTCCACTACGCCAGAGAGAGTGTGAGAGAGCGGGGAGAGCAGCGAGATCCTTTGCAAAGCTGCGACAAGTGACAGAGAGAGAGAGAAAAAAAACGCAAGCAGATTCTTCGGTTCCCCTCCCTATTCCCTGCTCCCCCAACGACGGCAGCTCCAAATGTGCCAGTGAATAGCAGCACAAAAGAGAAAAGGTGAAACGCACGCACACTGTCGCACACGCACACAACTCGCTTGCCTGCCTGCTTGCGTGTTTATGTGTGTGTTGGAGTGAGTTTGTTTTCTGGAGCGGGCAGCAGCAGCAGCAACAACAACAACAACAACAACAACAACAACTGCTGCTGTTAAAGCACTCAGGCAAACGTCCGACACAAGCAAAACAAAAAAACGGAGAATTTTTATTGATTTCCCTCCAAAAAAAAATAAAAGTAAAAAAACAACGAATAAGAGGAACTAATACAAGCACAAAGTAATCGAAGACAATTCCGCCCAAGCAACAGGAGCAGCTGCACCTGCCACACCTACGTACGAGTGTGTGGTACCGTCCTTAAGCTACACACACTTCCACACTCACAGACACACACACAGTCGCATTCCCTACGTCACTCTCCCAGTCTCCCCCCCACCATCCCCCTTGATCCATACATCGGCCCACATCATGTCCAGCGGCAGCGGCAACGATGGCGCTCAAACCGTTCTGGAGCTGCGCATGGAGGTGGAGCGTCTGACACGCGAGCTCGATCAGGTGTCCAGCGCGAGCGCTCAGTCCGCTCAATATGGCCTCTCGCTGCTCGAGGAGAAGTCCGCGCTGGAGCAGAAGTGCGAGGAGCTCGAGACGCTCTACGACAACACACGGCACGAGCTGGACATAACGCAGGAGGTGAGTGAGACGCCGCGAGTCTCGCGATTCTTCCCATTGTACATTCTCGATTGCAGCAACAGTCAACAGCTGTGTGTGAGCGCAAGTGTGTATGTGTGTGTGTGTGTGCGTTGGCTGTTTCCAGGCCAATTCGCCGCTTATCTAGCAACACACACACACAGACACACACACAAGTCGCAGACACGCTCACACTTAGACCAAAAGTTTTGCAATCGGTCAATTTGTCTTGTTGGCAAGAGCACAGTAAACACATTTTAAGTTGAACGAAAATCTTAAAAATATTTAAATGAACTGGAAAACATTTTTTAATAACTGAAAGAATTAAGTTTTAATTAAATAGCAGTTTAAAGCTACTAGTAAATAAGAACTAGTTCATTTTAAGTAAAGCTCACTACTGAAATAATTTGGCTTTATTCGAAAAATTATTCAGAAGTGCTTGTCAATAAGAACTAGTTCATTTAAGGTAAAGCTCACTCTTCAAATAATTTAAAGTACTTTCCAATAAGAACTAGTTCATTACAAGCACTGGTTTAATTAAATATTATTTGGAAAAAGTGTTGAAAACTGCTTGCAAATAAGAATCTGTTCATTTCAAGCAAAAGTTTCAAAGCGAAATTGTTCAAAAGTGCTTGATAATAAGAACTAGTTCATTTTAAAAGCAATAGTTGAAATAACTTGGCAGGAAATTGTGCTTGACAATAAGAACTATTTCATTCTAAGCAATATTTGAAATAATTAACATTATTTACAAAATTGTTCATAACTGCTTGCAAATAAAAACTAGTTCATTAGGCACGCTCAGCAGCAGTACTTACTATTTCTAGCTGTTCCTCTATTTTTCTTGTATTACTACTTTTCGAATTTAATACTTATTCCTAACGTTTTCAGAAGTGTGCTTGCGAAAAAGAACTAGCTCACTTTGAGCATGGCTCACTAATTAATTGTTAATTACTATTTCTAGCTGCCTTTTCTCTCTCTGCCTTTTTATTTGTAGAAACAATATTTTTCAATAGTTCAGTTAATTTACATAAATTAAAAACTTGTTTACAAATAAAAAGAACTAGTTCACTTGTGCTAACTAATGCTAAGTAGACAGCCAGTCTTTCCTTCTCTATCTGTCAATATTTTATTAAGTTCCTCATATAAAATATTAATTTAAATACAGTTCAATAGTGCTGACTAATAAGAACTAGTTCACTTTTAACGTAGTCTACTGTAAAAACACTCAGTCTGCTAACTACAGTTTCTAGCTTTCTTTCTCTCTTTTGTCTCTATTTTTTAATAAATATAAAATTTAAGTTTTTTGAAATTTTTTTTTTTTTAAATAACTGCAATTAAGAACTAGTTCTTACTAGTTCACATTAGGCACACTAAGACTCCTTGCTTTCTCTCCTTTTCTCTAATTACATTTTTCAATATTTAAAAACTCGCTCAAAAGTGCTCGAGTCTAGAACTAGTGCACTTTAAGCAAGGCCCACTGTAAGCACACTCATTCTGCTAACTACCTTTTCTAGCTGCCGCTCTTCCTCTCCTTCTCTTTGTCTTTCTCTTTCTTTGCCCCTTCTGGCTGGGCTCTGATAATCACGACTCATCGGCCGTCCAGTCCAGCTGGTCACATGTTGTTCGCTCGCTCTGTAAACTCGGCTTGCGGTACTCGGCGTCGGCTCAGTGAACGCCCCCGCTCCGCTCAATTGCAACGCTCTCTTTAAGCTCTCTCGCTCTCCCGCTCTCTTGCCCGTTCACTCTCTCTCTCTCTCTTGCGGTTCGATCACGGTCAATTTGGCCTGTGCTTTATCAACGTTCATTCAGCGCAGTTGGCGTTACAGCAAGTTCAATACAAACACAGACGCACACACACACACACACACAGACACAGCTATAGACAGTCACTTGCACACTCAGTGGCGCGTACAGTGGGGCATTTTAGCCATTCCATTTTGCACCTATGCTTAGCTTGCTGCCAATTGCCAATTGCCAACAACTGCTGTCGGGCTGGCAATTAGCCCTGGCAATTGTTTTGGCATTTCCGCTGGAATTTCAACGTGCAATGCGCAAAAAATCCAAAATAACAACAAACTTTGTCCTTCGCAAGCGAAAAAAAAGCGAATAATGGCAGAAAAGCAAGCGGCGAAAGGGCTGCAGTGGGCGAGAGAAAGAGAGAGAGAGAGAGTGGGTTAGAGGGAGGGAGATAGCATCATAAATAGCTCAGCCCGTCGGCTCATTATCATTTTTTTGTCCACCTTTTATTTACGAGTTCTGACGGCGTTAATTACGCTTTGCTAAAGCAAAGCGAGAGGTACAAGGAGAAAGGCGGAAAAAAAATAAAAGACGGAATTCAGGCAGATTCGATTGTCAGGAAAGATTATCAATGGCATTTTTGGAATTACATTGATTTCTGCATAAGTTTTGAATGGAATAAATTTTGTAGATCCCTTGTCTATTGATTAAAGTCAGATAATAATAATCTCAACTTCTAAGCAAGGTTAATCGGTATACTACTATATGTCCATATACATATATGTATATATCTAGTTGGCCTTATGTATTCTCCACTATGGGTTTATATGGATTTGCTATTAGTATCAAATTGTTTTCGTCTAAATTAGTTGGTTTTATCGTTTCCCTATTAAGGGTTTACCTTAATTCCTGAATAACTATTCCATTTGTGGATCCCTTGCCGATTGCTTGCTATAATATAACAATACTATCAATGTTATTTAGTACTTTTCTTTTATTATATTTTTTTTATACAAATACATTTAAATTTTTTATTACAAAGATTTTTTCAATTTATGTAATTTATGTAGTTTCTTATAATCTGATATTTTTTATTAAGTTTATACGGTTAAACGTTATATATATTTTCCCCTTCTATGGAATTACAGTCATTTTTGCATAACTTTTCAATCTGTAAATATATATATACATTGGGTAGTCAAAAAAGTCTATTCGTATTTTTACTTTCCAACTTTAATGCTACTAATACAATATCAGCTCACCTAAGATTATATTGAGCAGTCGAAAAATACCTTTCCAATTTCGTTGAAGTTTTAAAAATACGAAAAGACTTTCTCCTACCCAATATATATATTTTTTTTAAATATTATTGTACATTTGAAGAACTTTTTAGATTTTTTAGGCTCTGTGGATTGATTAGACTCTGCTAGTTATAATCTAACCTACCTATCAATGTTTTCTAGTATACTATATATCTTTTATATGTATTGCTACTATGACATTACATTCGCTCCAAAACAAATTTTCAATTGGAAAATCGCTTATCGATTGATCAAGCACGAATATAATAAAAATATTATTTCATTACCAATGAACCTTATATAATATATCAACAAATATACTATAATCTTATCCGTTCAAAGTCAACTGGTTTTATATCTAGTTTGGCTTATCTGTGCAATGTTTTTCCCCCGCTCAACCGATTATAAATAGTAAACATTATCATAATATTCCGACTGAAAATGATAATTTACCGATAGACACGATTTCTCAGCACATTTTCATGCTGTATCACACGCTTCAGCAATTTTTAAATAGAACTTAATCTCCACAGTCGGAGTCGAAGGTATTCCATGCTGTTGCTGTTGCTCTAGGTGTTCTGTTCTACTATATATGTATATATATGGATATATATATATATATATATGCCAGAGCAGTAGCTGATTAATTAGCCGACAGGTGGCGCCCAGCAGCTGGCCATTAGAGCGCGCCAGCTTGATAGTTTCCAGCTTGTTGGCTTTGAACTCAACTGAACTTTAATAAGAGCGCCGAGAGCCATACACACACACAACACACACACAACACACATTTATACGCGCACACATGCTTATTCACACTTGCGCACAGCTTAATGCAAGCTGAAAATTAAAATGGGGTAAAAAGCGAAATATGAAACAAGTGCAAAAACCGAAGCATACGACTATTAAATACCTTTCATGCAATTTATTAATTTTGGGCAGCGAAAATTAAAGTTAAGCTTGAGCTGTGCTTAATATAATTTGTATAATAATTTAAATTTATATATAATTTATATAGTCCTTCTTTTTCACAAACTGAATATACCTTTTTTTCAATTTTCATGGTATGAAAAACATATTTTTACAGCGTTGTCAGGCAACGTTGCTGCGGGCATTTTGCACTCGCCTTGAATGAGCGGAACTGCTCAGAGGTAGCAGTAGGGTAGGTTGGGGTAGGGTAGAATAGGGTGTTACACGCTGGGCTACATAATTCCACTTGCACTCGCAATCAAGCCATCAGCCCGCGGGCAACAGCCTGACGACAGGGAAAAATATGACATAAATCGGCGAAGACATCGCCTGAAATTTGCCACGAAATTAGCTAGACGAAATTAATCGAATATTTCACAAGGGTGTACGCTGTGCGGGCATCTAACCAATTACACGGCTCACTTGTGGCCAGGGAAATTGGCTTCAAACGACAACTGCAGCTGGAAATGTAAACTGGAAAAGGCAATTGCAGTCGATACAAATATTTGTTTTGGCTCTGGCTTTGTATTCTGGTCAGGGGGAGGGGGACGGGAGTGCTCTAACAAGGCGTGGCACATGTTGTTCGGGACGTGTGTAACTGCGGCAATTAAGAGGGGCCACTCCCCCTTGCCACCCACAACACTAAATCCCACTCGAAACAAGAGCCATAAAACCAAACGCAATGCGCAGGGCTTTGCGTGTGTGCTGCAGTGTGTGTGTGTGTGTGTGTGTGCATGTGTGTGTGTTTGTGTGTGCGTGTGCTGACCATATTTTATGACTCGCCTGACGGCCTGGCAGCCAAGGACATTTCGCTCAGGGACTTGCATTCTGTCCGACAATCCAACGTCGGGTCTGGGCCTGGGCCTGGCTCTGTTAACTTGGTTACTTTGCCCATGACAAAGCCCAAACTTTTTAATACAAACTTCAATAATTAATTCCGTTATTTGCACTGGGGCTTAACGTGGCTCAACGTAGCGGAAGAGAGAGACAGAGGGTGACTACGAGAGAGGGAGAGAGCAAGAGAGCTTCGCTATGCGGAATTTTAAAGTGGCATGAAATTAGTTGGAGAAAATGTCATGGTGTCGTCGAGAGTTAAGCAGGTTAATATGCTGTCTAATCAGTTTTATCTAATAGTGTTGGCCTACAAGATAATACGGTTGAAATGCTGTGCAAAGTACTTGAAATAGAGAGGGAAGATTGGATTCAAGTGGGAAAGTATTATGAAAACGTACGCTATTATTTAATAGGAGAGAAAATGTAGGTAGAAATTAAGAGATATATAGTATAATATAGAAAGTAAATAAAGTAAATTTTAAAATTTACAATATTAAAGATAAAATTTAAAAGAAGCATAGATGAAAGCAGTTATACAATACTCATAGAAGGTAGCCTTATAGAGAAGCAAACTTTCAAGCAGCAATCGAGAATTTTTCTATAAGAAACTCAAAGCGAAGAATATAATTTCTATACAGAGTCAAAACTATGATAGAAAGTATATTATAATACTACTGTGAGCAAAAAGTAAGGTGAATTTTCAATTTAAAATTCGCGGGCTTAAGATGGCGAACTATAGTAGCACGAAAATTCGAAATAAAGTTGATTTTAAAATATACAATATTAAAGATAAAATTAAAAAAAAAAGAATATATAGCAGGCAACCTTATAGAGAAGAAAACTGCTAAAATAAAGTTAAATCTAAAATATACAATAATAAAGTGAAAATTTAAAAGAAGAATAAATGAAAGAAATTATAGAAGGCAACCTTATAGAAAAGAAAACTGCTGAAATAAAGTTAATTTTAAAATATACAATATATTAAAGATAAAATTTAAAAGAAGAATAAATGAAAGGAATTATAGAAGGCAACCTTATAGAAAAGAAAACTGCTGAAATAAAGTTAATTTTAAAATATACAATATTAAAGTAAAAATTTAAAAGAAGCATAGATGAAAGAAGGTTTAAAATATTCATAGAAGGCAACCTTATAGAGAAGCAAACTCAGCAGTTTACCAACTTTCAAGCAGCAATCGAGAACTTTTCCATAACAAACTCAAAACGAAGAATATAATTTCTATACAGAGTCAAAACTATTCCAATTAGGCACGCAAACTGCCGACTTGGCAAACTCCGCAGCCAAAAGGTCTGCTTCCCAGCACCGCGAATCCTCGCCAGACACTCGCAATTACAATAACAACGCGAACACGGACAGAATAAAGGACAAAAAACTCGAAAGAGTAGGCAGGAGAGGGAGAGAGAGAGACAGGGCAAAAAGAAATCCCGACGAAGAAATTATAATGATTTGACGCTGATGCTCTGTTCCGCTGGCGCAAATTGCAATTCTACGGCAATCAAATCCGGCAACAACAAGAGGAGCGAGAGAGCGGCGCGGATGGGGGTTAAGGGAGCCTGGCAAGGGTTAACTGCAGCGCTTGAGCACTGACAAAACATGTTTCCGACTTGCCTGCAGTCGCAGTTGTCATTGTTGTTGCTGTTGTTGTTTTTGTTGCTGCTTTGGGTCCCTGCAAGGGAAATGAGCAGGAAAAATTGTTGCCAGCGAGCCGGACGTACGGACAGGCAGACGGACAGAGCAGCACTGTCCCCGGAGCAGGCGCTGTGCGCAATGAAAATGTAAAGCAGCAGCCCAAGTGTGTGAGTGTGTGTGTGTGTGTGAGTGAACTTTGCACATTCCAAAGAGCGTAGAGAGGGGAGGGGGAGGGGAAAGGGCAAACCTAGTGTAGCGCCCATAATGGCCTTGCAATTTATTTGCAGCAAACTTATTTGGACCTGATTGGCTTCCGTCTCGGCTGCGCTCGCTTTATGACCTGCAGGGGGGGAAGGGTGCTCAGTGGTCGCCTTGGAGTGCTGCCAATTGGCCGCAGCTTGCAGCTTGCAACAACTGCAGCATGCGATTGCCTGTTAAGTACGAAATGATTTTTATGCAGATGATGCAACAGTCTGTGCCACACGACACGACAGTTGCCAGTTCGCAGCGCAGTTATTCGCGCTGCATTTGCATAAATAGATGTTTTTCAAATATGTGTGTGTGTGTAGCACTGCGAGTGTGCCACTGTGTGTATGACTGTGTGTGTGTCTTTGTATGGTTCCGCCTTCGCTTTTCACATATTCCATTTTGTTAAGAGCGCAATTTAAGCATGCCGCGTATATTCTTTGGCGCAGTGGAGGCATAACTGTTATGCTGGGTATTATATGAGTTGTTATATATGGTTGCAAATATATGCATATAAAATTATATCTACATTACATTATAATTATATGTACATTTGTATATATTCATGCAGTCTCTGCTGGTATAAGATTTATAAATAGTTCCTAGTCCAAAAGGCAAAATCGGATAATTTAGTATATAATGTAGAATACGCGTTTTGATTTCGTATACTAAAGTATGAAAATATGAAAATTGCTAAAAACATTATAATTTGTTGCTTTACTATCTATATTTCTTATTTTTTCAGTAGTAATATATAATAAACTATTTTAAATTTTTCCAAATCGTTATATTTAAAAAAAAAAAAAAAACTTCGTTTTTGGGGCTTACTTTGAAAAAATAGAGTTAAAGTTGTGTCATGCTATATAGAACTGCAGTTATAGTAAGTTATTAACCTGAACTTCAAGAACATTATTAAAATTGCTCATAGGGCTGAAGTTATTGTAAGTCATAAACCAAGGCCTAAAAAAACTATAAGAATTTCTCAAAGGAATCGTTAAATAAAAACGCAAATCACATAAAAACTGAAAAGATTATAAAAATTTTTGAAATCTTAATATTTTTTCATGCTTAATATTGAATGATTATTGAACGATTAATTGCTTTGATTATTTGCAAGCCCTGCAATAATATTATTGTATATTTTATATACGTTATCATAGATTTGCTGTATGTTTTTTTTACAGTTACTGTAATTTTTATATAAATAGGTGTTTATTTCTATATATTTTACACATACTATAAATTTATTTTGTTAATACATTTACTATAAATTTCTATATATTTTATATGCATTTTCAACAACTCTTTATTTATATTTTAGGCTATATAATATAAGTATATATAAGCATTTATTTATATTATATTATATACATATAAGGGCTTGCTATAAGCACCCAAGTAACTTTGTAGAGCATCAGCCCTTCGGTTTGCATTGCGCCCCCACTTGTTCCGCTCTTCTCTACGCCGGCTTTCCATTTAGTTGAGAGCGTAATTTGTACGCGCTTTGTGTGTGCTTTCCACACAGAGTTTTCATGCTGAAATTATACATTTTCCTTGCTTATTTTCCTTTTGGCGACAATTCAAATTCAGAGAGTGTCAAACGCGTGCATTGACATGGAGGCCACAAGTGCGTCCGCATCTCGTGTCCGTGTCCGTGTGCAGGCACTGCCTGCCGGTGTAACGGTGTGTGAGTGTGTGTGTGTCAGTGTGCGAGTTAAGAAATTACATGACAGGCAACAAGAGAAGCAGAAACAGCAGCAACAGCAGCAGTTGCTGTCGCTTGTCGTTGTTGTTGTTGTTGCTGTTGTTTGTTTGCAGTTTCCACTGTTGCCTGTGGCTGATTGTTATTGCCAGAGGGGCGTGGCGTGGGGGACAGCTTATGGCGCTGTCGTCATTGTCGCCCGCCGTTGCCCGACAACAACAACAACAACACAGCAACAACAACGACAATCTGCTCAGTCATTCATGGCATACTTTATCAGCAGCGCCCACGCGGGCAGGTGAGAGAGCAGGAGGGAGTTGTCTAGAGGGGGGCCTGGATAGGAAGGGGGGGGGGAAATGGTTATGAGTTGCCCGAAATTCCGCTTGCCCTCATCATAATGTGGGCAATCTGCTCTATTTTTGAACGTGGAACGTGGAACGTGCAACATTGCAACAGTGCGGCAGCTGTTGCCACATTTGATGCGGGCCACAATTGCAGGCAGCGCTTCGTTTGGGCCATTTACTGTTGCATGCCTGGCAAATCCAACCACACAGACAGACAGACACAAGCACACAGCGTGCGGCATTGCGGCACTGCAGAGGCAGGCAAACGGACAGACGAACGGACAGAGAGTCGGACGGGCAGACTGGCAGTTTACCGCTTGGAACACACCTAAAAATGCCCATTGCCGTCTCCGGTTTGCCTCCTCCTGCTGCTACGATTGCCCGACTGTGTTAATATTTGCTCGACTTAATTAAAAATCTTTTCTAATTTGCATAAACTTCCATGTCATGGCGTCATTTATTGCGGTTCCTGTGGCCAAGCTGTCGCTGCTGTGTTGACCTGTAGATGGCGCCACGGCATGCCTCGATTAGAGCGGTGTATTGTTGTCGCACGGAAATGAACTGGTTAGTGAACTGGTTCGTTTTGTGCGCAGCCTGGAGAGGGTGTAGTTGCAGTGCTGCTTTGCGTTTGGCTATTGTGAATGGTTTTGTGAGGTTATGTTTACATAGACTTAAATATTTGCGTTTTTCAAACTTAAATTGGATCTTTTGTTAGGAAATTGAATAGGTATTACGTAAATTAAGTCTTATATATATTTTTTAATTACTAAAAAATAGTTTTTTTCGATAAGAATTCACTTTTCTGCAACTATAATATTTTTAAAATATTTTCTAACAAAAAACAACTGCAGGGAATTTTACTACTCTCTTCAAAATCTATTGTTTATTTCTCTCTAAAGTAGCTATTAAATTTAAAATGCAGAGTTACCATACAAAATTATACTCTTAATGAAAAATTACGTTTATTTGCCTAAAACAAAGAGATACGATAACTTGAAACACGATCAACCAACTGCTTTACTAAAATACAGCTGTTTCAGGGTTACCATATGCTCGAAAGCAATATAACTCTGACTAATTAAAGGTTGCCAACCTAGTTTTCTACTAGTACTGCTAGACCACTTTTAAAAGCTATGTCGAAATACATGATTTAGTCAATGACAGCTGTTTTAAAGTGACCATATTTTCAAAAGTGAGCTAAACTTTTAAAGTAGTTTTTTTTATCTACCATACTAGAAATCCCGGCAAACTCCGTTTTGCCACCAGATGGCTATCTTTCTCCCAGTCGTTCTCCCAATCGCTCTCCCAGTCCCTCTCCCAGTCCCTCTTCCAATCCATCTCTTAGTCGCTCTCCCTGTCACTCTCCCAATCCTTCTCCCAATCCCTCTCCCAATCCCTCTCCCAGTCCCTCTCCCAATCCTTCCTCGTGTCGCTAGCTGACCCGGTTAACTTTGTTCCGCCTTAATGGCAATAAATAAGCAGTTTTTTTTGTATTTCAGTACATAGGTGGCTCTTCACTTAAGCACCTTGTGGTACACGACATTTTTTGTTTTATTTTCAGGTGCAAAAACAAACAACGCAGATGGTCTTCCGACCCGTGAACATGCCACGTATAATTGACCATGGGAAAAACATGAATGTTCTAGATTTAAACCACAAACTTGTAAGGATTGGCCTTGTGATTTGTTGATTGTCATGGCAAATGCCAGACGTATCGGAAATTGCAGTCGTTTAAATTCAAACGGCATATCGGTTGGGATCATCGGGATCCTCGGAATGAGAACCTCCTCACCTTTGAATTTTCCTATCATTATAGTAGCGGAAATTACATTGTTCATCAATTTACTAACCACCAAACGCGTACCGTTGCACAGTTTTGGTTGGTTTATGTTTCGAAGCATGATTACGACGGAGCCAACCTTTAGGCGTAAATTGTGCGGTGGTAAGCCAGGCACGTCCAAAGAGTTTAAAAATTCAATTGGATAATTGGTGGCTTCATCTTCATTTGTGACGCAGTCGATAGATTTGAATGAATGCATTCTTCCAATGATCTTATTTTGAATTATGTAGTTCAATTTCACTTTTCCATTAACGCAGCATAATCCAGGCGCTTCTCCGGGAAACTTTAATGCCCCACAATACTCGCAAACAACGTCCATTTGCCCAATGCAAACGCTTGGATGCAAGCTGTAATCATTGCTGCAATCGTATCGAAACGCCGCTCGATTCAAATCAGCTAAATATCTTGTTCTGCGTCGCAAATTATCGCTTTGTTGCCTTCTGTTGTTCGCTCGACGATTCTGCATTGCCAACCGAGCTGTTTCGCGGGCTGCTTCTCTTTGCTCTCGTGATTGAGAAGCACGAAGTCGAGCCATACTATTGCGGGACCGTTCTCGTTCATTTTCTTGTTCTTCTTCAGTCCTTTCATTTGCTGTATTTTGTATTCTTTTTCCATTACGGCTTTGCCGGGAAAGATTCGATCGTCTTGGTAGCGGCATTATTAAATAAAATTCACTTCACTTCAATCCACTTGTTAAATATTTTTTTAATGGAAATAGTTTTAATATTGATTTCTTCTTTTGTATTAGTTTCGATGTTGTGAACTGCTTTGTACGATTTCAAGTCATATCAAAATTTTTTAAAAAAAATAGTCTGCCACCAAACAAAAGTAGACTATATTAATGTTTTTCAAAAAATGTGATATGTCTTGAAGTCATAAAAAGTGGCCAACAACACCGTAACTAATACAAAAGAAGCGACTAACCGAGCGATTTTAAAATTTTGAAATAAATAAAACTACCTTGCTGCTAGGTGAGCAAAAGTAGACTGTTTATGTATTACAAATAATGTGTTTAGGTGTGTTTTACTTTGACGTGCTCGTGAAAGGCTACTTGAAGTGGGCGGGAAAATTTGTATGGGAAAAAGAAAATGGCTATTTCTTGGGTTTATCCAGCAATAAGTCCAATTAAAACCAGAAAAAACCATCCTTGAACTTCAACGAACAATTTAAAAAAAGATTTTGCCAAATTGCTCCAGGCGTTCTTGAGTTATTAGCGGTGTAACTAACACGACTTTCTTTTATATATATAGATTAAATAGCTTAGTCGTGTTTAAAAAGCCATATTTAACAGGCAATTCAAATGCAGCTGCTTTAGGGTTACCATATGCTCGAAAGCGATATAACTCTGACTAATGAAAGGTCCCCAACCTACTATTCTATTAGTACTGCTAGACCACTTTCAAAACCTATGTCTTAATACACAGTTCATTCAATGACAGCTATTTTAAGGTGACCATTTTTTCAAAAGTGAGCAAACCCTGACTATTTAAGGGTAAAATAGTTTATTTTATCTATTAAATAGCTTAGTCATATTTTAAAAGCCATATTTAACAGGCAATTCAAATGCAGCTGCTTTAGGGTTACCACATTCCCCACCGTAATTGTACTCTGACTAATTAAAGTGCCTTGCCAAATGCTAACCCCAATTTACAGTTTCTCGCACTTAGCAAACTGTCAATTCGCATTTCAATTAGAGGCGGCTGCAAGCAGGAGCACCCATTATGGCTGTCTGTAGGTGGCGCCACTGCAGCAACAGCAGAACTACACAGAACTCGGCTTGCTCGCATGTGACAGCATAAGACGAGGTCTCAAATTTCCAACTAAAGTCGGGAGAATTGACGTTGGGAGGGAGCAACGGACAAACGGACGGACAGTGGGGGGACCAGACGTTTGGACTGCTGTTGTTGTTGGCTTTTGTTTGCCTTGAGGGCGACGCCATCGTCTTTCATCCACACTAATTAACGAAATGCACTTGCCACGAGCTCAAGCAGCGCGAGACTGTGTGTATAGGCGTGTATATATGTGTGTGTGTGTTGTGCGATGCTTAAATTCAGATTGCAAAAACAAAAACGCGAAGAGCGCTACAAAAGGCGTCGACGCTGCCTCAAGGCATTGACAATAATTAAGAGGTTAAGGGGGGAAGTAGCGCTGGCAGTACCTTCTCCTCTATAGAGCTGCACTTTCAGGCTATTTCCGTTTCAATTCGGGGTTGTTGTTTTTGTCACCAAGCAAAAGATTACGGCCTGCTAATTACATGGCACATTTAAAAGTACTTCAAAGAGACCAGACCAGACCAGACCAGACCTACTTATCCTTCTACTCCTCATAGAATCTGTGTGAGCAAACTGTGGTCAGAGCCAGCCGGCAACTTTTTTGCTGCCGTGCTGCACGTACTCGAAATAGCCGCATAGAAAAAAGTTACGACTGCCCGGCGAGATTTCAATTAAGGCCCCCAAACACGATTACCCCCTCGTATAGCCCCCAGACCTGCTTACAGTACGAGTTTTTCCCCTGCTGTGCTCTGCATCAGCCTTGGTTCCTGGCCATATGGACACGTCGCATGCCTTCAATCAGCGGCTTTTATGGCTGCACAGTCAAAGGCTTGGCCCGCATGTTCTAACTGCACTGCGAAAAAACAGAGTTTTTATTTGTAAAACTCGTTTTTTTGTAAAGACTTTGGCTTTTTTTTACTTCTTTAATATGCAGCTTTATACATTTTTTAAAGTTAGTAGAATTTTAGGCTGTATGGAAATAAATATAGTCTGTTTATGCATATTTGTTTAGTTCGTTTGCGTATAAAATCTTTAGTTTGATATCTGTGCACACCAAATTGTTCAGATATGTAGCTTTATATATTTGCTAACATTACACCAAATTTAAGCTGAATCGAAATATATATAACTGAGTTATAGGCGCATTATCAAGCTGAAACTTAGAAAATTATGCAATTACTCGCATAAATTTATATTTTAGCAACGCATATGCTAAAATTCAGAACCGCTTCCCTATTTTCTCACAGTGCACTCTCTCGCACATATTTACCTTTTTGCCACGTTTCGGCCGTGTCCGGATCCCGTTAGTCGTAACGAGTACGTGCGTCTATGGCACATTTCGCAACACTTCCAATCGCAATTAACGAGCAAAGAGTGCAAAAGGAAATCCGAAAATCCAATAAATGCGCCCGCTTTAAGGATGCACTTGCTCCTGCTCCTGCTCCTGCTGCCGCTGCTCCCCAGTGGCAGACGCTGCAGAGAAATGTAATAAACAGAGAAGAATTGCCCAAAAAGAGAAGAGCAGAAAGCAGGAGGAAGAATGCAAAGATATTTGCGTCATTTAATGAAAAATGTAACCGAGTGAATCCCGACGGGGCGTTGTTGTCAGCAACAGTTCCCCACCAAGTCGCAGTCGCAGTAGTTCCCCAGTGACTGACGCCCCCTATTCGCACTGTCCCGTGACTGTCTGCCCCAATGCCCCGCTCTGCTCGGGCTCTCAACTTACACATGCAAATGACTGCAATAAACTGGCAGGCGGCTGGCAACTTTTATGATTGTGATACCCTGAAAATAGTCGCGGACAGAGGCGGGGTATACTGCGCTGATGTAAGTGATAGCGCGAGAGAAGGGGTATATGGCTTTTATATAGCCGAAAGGTGCGTAATGTCGTAAAATGTTGGCGTGTTAAAATAAATTAGTATAGAAATTTAAGGCATACGAATGCGTTTTTTGTTTTTTAGGCTTTTTGTAATTTTAGAAAATGTTTGTGAAAGGTTTTCAGGCTAGATTCGAGTACATATATAATATATTCAAAGAATAAAAATACATATATATATATATTTTATAGTTCAGTTGAACTGCAGTCCAATCATCATAAAAGTTCGTTTTATAAAATGGAAAGAAAATGCAAAAGTTTGCGTTTTTGAGTTGTTGTAAGATTTTAAAATATTTGGGAAAGGTTTTTAGACTATTGGAACTTGCATATATAAGAAATATATTTTTGAAGATGCCTGTATAATTATACTTTAATAGTTCAGTTTAGTTTTAAACTGATTACACCCAAAAGTTCGTTTTGAAAAAGGAAGAATTAGAGAAATACCATTTTTTTCTTTTTTGAGTTAATTTTTAATTAATATATTTACTTATTTTTATTTATTTTAAGTTTATTGTAATTTTATTATTATACTTTATTGATTATATTTTAATTATATAAATTTACATGATATATAAAGTGTCCGACTTTGAAATGTATTTATATTTTCATAGGGGATTTATTTTTAATTCATACTAAAAGTTCTTTTTAAAGAGTATCCCACCGTCAATAGCTCTAAAGCTATTAATGAACTTTTTCTCATAGTTTTAACCCCAAACTGTGTGTGCTCTTCTTCCGCAGGCCCTCACAAAATTCCAAACCTCACAGAAGGTCACGAACAAGACCGGCATCGAGCAGGAGGAGACGCTGCTCAACGAGTCGGCTGCCCGCGAGACCTCGCTCAACCTGCAGATACTCGATCTGGAGAACGAGAGCAAGCAGCTGCGCCATGAGCTCGAGCGTGTGCGCAACGAACGGGATCGCATGCTGCAGGAGAACTCGGACATTGGACGCGATCGCAGCGACAATGAGGCCGAGCGATTGCGTCTCAAGTCCGAGCTGAAGGATTTGAAATTCCGCGAGACGCGCATGCTCAGCGAGTACTCTGAGCTGGAGGAGGAGAACATATCGCTGCAGAAGCAGGTCTCCAGTCTGCGCAGCTCGCAGGTGCGTACCGAATTCTGCTGCACGAATCCTCCAAAGAATTGCTCTATAATCTACATTATCTTTGATTCGCAGGTGGAGTTTGAAGGTGCCAAACACGAGATACGCCGGCTGACCGAGGAGGTGGAGCTGCTGAATCAGCAGGTCGATGAGCTGGCGAATCTCAAGAAGATCGCCGAGAAGCAAATGGAGGAGGCGCTCGAGGCACTGCAGGTAAGGCAACGACTTGAACCCGCTCACTATATTTGATTTTACAATTTTTCTTGTATTTCGTAGGGCGAGCGTGAGGCCAAGTACGCGCTGAAGAAGGAGCTGGACGGGCATCTGAACCGCGAGTCCATGTACCACATCAGTAATCTGGCCTACAGCATACGCAGCAACATGGAGGACAATGCCAGCAACAACTCGGACGGCGAGGAGGAGAATCTGGCGCTGAAACGCCTCGAGGCTGATCTGAGCACCGAGCTCAAGTCGCCCGATGGCACCAAGTGCGATCTCTTCTCCGAGATACACCTGAACGAGCTGAAGAAACTGGAGAAGCAGCTGGAGAGCATGGAGAACGAGAAGTCGCATCTGACCACCAATTTGCGCGAGGCCCAGAGCAGCCTGGACAAGTCACAAAACGAGCTGCAGAACTTCATGTCACGCCTGGCCCTGCTCGCCGCGCATGTGGACGCGCTGCTGCAGCTCAAGAAGCAGATCGATGTGAAGGACGCCAAGCCAGGCAGCGGCGAGCAGGACAAGGACAAGGAGAAGGACGAACAGCTGCAGCAGCAGCTGCGTGCGATTATCTCACAATATGCCAACTGGTTCACGCTCTCCGCCAAGGAGATCGACGGCCTCAAGACTGACATTGCCGAGCTGCAGAAGGGACTGAACTACACGGATGCCACCACCACACTGCGCAACGAGGTGACCAACCTGAAGAACAAGCTGCTCAACAGCGAGCAGAAGTCGCTGGACCTGCAGAGCGATGTGCAGACGCTCACGCACATCTCGCAGAATGCCGGCCAGAGCTTGGGCTCGGCGCGCAGCACGCTCGTCGCCCTCAGCGATGATCTGGCGCAGCTGTATCACCTGGTCTGCACCGTGAACGGAGAGACGCCCACGCGTGTGCTGCTCGATCACAAGAGCGACGACATGAGGTACGTTAGATATAGATATAGATATAGATATAGATATAGATATAGATATAGATATAGATATAGATATAGATATAGATATAGATATAGATATAGATATAGATATAGATATAGATATAGATATAGATATAGATATAGATATAGATATAGATATAGATATAGATATAGATATAGATATAGATATAGATATAGATATAGATATAGATATAGATATGTAGATATAGATATAGATATAGATATAGATATAGATATAGATATAGATATAGATATAGATATAGATATAGATATAGATATAGATATAGATATAGATATATAGATATATAGATATATTGATACATAGATATAGATATAGATACATACATATAGATATAGATACATATATACAGATACAGATACAATATTAATTGATTCCCTTTGCCTTGCAGCTTCGAGAACGATTCGCTGACCGCCATTCAGTCGCAGTTCAAGTCGGATGTGTTCATTGCACGCCCGCAAATCGTCGAGGATCTGCAGGGTCTGGCCGACTCGGTGGAGATCAAGAAGTACGTGGACACCGTCAGCGATCAGATCAAGCATCTGAAGACTGCCGTCGAGCACACCATCGATCTGAACAAGCACAAAGTGCGCGCCGAGGGAGGCGAACGTAAGCAGCGGCAGAAGGCACCAGCTCCAGACCAATTTCAACTAATATATCTCGATCTCGATCTCTTCTCTGTCACTTTGCAGCTGTGGAGAAGGGCAACACCGAGGAGCTGGAGGAGCTGCAGGAGCAGATTGTCAAGCTGAAGAGTCTGCTGTCGGTGAAGCGGGAACAGATCGGCACACTGCGCAATGTGCTCAAGTCGAACAAACAAACCGCCGAGGTGGCACTCACCAATCTCAAGTCCAAGTACGAGAACGAGAAGATCATTGTCAGCGACACCATGTCCAAGCTGCGCAACGAGCTGCGCCTGCTCAAGGAGGATGCGGCCACCTTCTCAAGTAACAGATCAATGGCATAGCTTTTAGTTTATCTCAATGTAACTGTGTGTGTATCTCTTGCAGGTCTGCGCGCCATGTTCGCCGCACGCTGCGAGGAGTATGTGACCCAGGTGGATGATCTGAATCGCCAGCTGGAGGCTGCCGAGGAGGAGAAGAAGACGCTCAATCAGCTGCTGCGTCTGGCTGTGCAGCAGAAGCTGGCGCTGACGCAGCGCCTGGAGGAAATGGAAATGGATCGGTGGGTGCATTTGGGTCGCTAGCAGCAATATACTGTCCCCCCTCCCCCCTGTGTCTGTCTCTCTAAAATACCCTGTAAAATATGCCCCATAGAATGAAATAGTATCCCGATTGCAATTGATTGAGAGCACATTGGTAAGCAAAACAATTTTGCATGTGCGCGCATCTAAAAAAAAAAAAAAATACCCCCCGCTAACCTGCTGCTGGAAAATGCCTAACAACCGATAGAGGAAAATCCAAAATGCTTTATTTTTTTCGAAATTGTATTTTTTTTTTGCTTGAAATTCAAAATTTACTAATGAAACATGTTTCCGTTTAATTGCAACAGCGAAATGCGCCATGTCCGCCGTCCGATGCCACCGCAACGCGGCACCAGTGGCAAGTCCTCGTTCAGCACGCGCCCCTCGAGCAGAAATCCGGCGAGCAGCAATGCGAATCCCTTCTAACATAAGATCAGCGTGCAGCGTAAGCTTTTGGCTTTAGTTTATACTTTGCTTAAGTTGTAAATTCGTTCGGCATCAGGAGCAGAAAGACAGCAGCAGCAGCAGAAACTACAGTAAAACAGAGAGAGAGAGAGAGCAAAGAAACATAAAGAAATGAAAGTGAAGCCCAGAGAATACTGAGAATGTATTTTTGTTTGTAGTAGAACGAAGCTATAGCTATTGTCCTATTCTCTTTATACACTAACGATAACTATATTTGTATCTGTTTCTATTTGTATTTATTGAGAGTTTAGTTAGACGAAAGTTATTAACGGTTAGTTACTTAAACGTCCAATTAATTTAATTAAACAACAAAAACAACAACAAGAACATAATGTACCACACACACACTCTAACAACAATATCAAGCGTAAATAATTGTATTTTTCTATATATACAAAGAAGCTGAAAAAAACTAAAGTATCTTTCGATTTAAGTTCCACGTTCTGTTAACCTTCGCGTTGATTGTTTGACTTTTGTTATCAACGCTGTGCGCAAGCGAACTAAAACGATGAACCCAAAATTTAGAATATGATCTGATAGAGAAATGATCTTGGTATTGATGATATTGGCAACTGGAAACCATGTATTAATTGGCCTGAGTATTTTGGACAAGCGAAACCTTTGTCTCGGGGTACGAATGCCCGCCAAGCGAGAAAATGTAAATTAAACAAATCAAGAGTATATATATATATATATATATATATATACATATACCTATACGTATATATGAGTTTATATGGTATGCAACTATTGTACCATTGGTAGCAATGGGCTGCGTCTTAAAGACGGACATTTTTGTATTTATTGAGCGGCTCCTCGAACCGCCCGCAACTTGAAATTATAGTAAATTAATTATTGTGTTCGCAGTCGAACAAAAAAGATGCAGAAAAGGGGAGAAAAAACTTAGTTTTTGTTTGCAGAAATAGCGTATAATTTGTGCATTATTATTTAATTTAATTTAATTAATAAAAATCAGCAAAAAAAAAGAAATGGAATATTTATGTTTAGCTTTAAGTGAATTCTAGCAAGAATTGTTTTCCGATTCGCCCACGTAACTTATTTATTTCCCGGCCCCTTGGGAGCGTTGTGGAGATTTGCAGCCTTTAAAATGGAATACTCTATTATGACTAACCAAGCAGCTTAACCAACACACACACAGACACACACAAGTAAAATAGCAAGCGAAGCGTTAATGTTTAAACTAATATTATTAACATTATTATTATCATTATAGTAGCTAATTAACACACACACACACAATCACACACACAGTAGTAGCGTTCTTATAGAGCACACGTTTTAATCAGCGATACCGTAGCCGTTTCTACACTACCCAACAAGAATGCGTTGCTTCGATTTGCGTTGCGTTTTGACCGATCAACAGGATCAACTGGAAAATTGCAAATAAAAGTATGAAAAAACAAAAAAAAAAAGAAAATTGAAGTATACCTAGGCGTATATTGTGTAAATTTACCGAGCCATTAAATTGAATTTATATTTAAGACACACACACACACACACACACACTCACACTCCACTCGCACACACACACACAAACACCCTCGACGTCCACTCACAGATACTGAATGAAAGATTTACTGTTACGCCGACAGTTGTCGCCCATAGAAATTATTTACGAGAATAATACATGGATGATACATATTTCTGAATGATTTTATTGTAATTTTACCGTCCCTTTTTGCGAAACGAGCGAATTAAGAACAAAGTCTATTTACGCAAACTGAACTCACTGAACCAATACAACTTTAAGTTTCATGTCCTGCAATATACAAGTACAGACAAACATGACTCCATCAATATATTGTATTCATATACATCATAGATACATCATACATACTTGCGATATAGGATGAGGCATCATCGATCGACCCAACAAGCCAAAATATTGATAGCCAATACAAGAAACAAAAGAAAACATATGAATAACTCAAGAACTAAATACTTCAATTAACAAAATAATAGTTTTCTATTCACAACAACAACAAAAAACCACTTAAAGTAAAAGCAATTGAATTTAAGATTTGAAGAATATCTACTATAAGTTTTACGATATGAACAGCTACAGCTGCAAATGGACATATGGCATTTTGGAGAGTGCAACAAAGTATGCGGAGCAAAGTGAAAATAAGAATGAAATTAACATAAATTATACATATGTGAAGAATAAACAAATTAGCAAATAAAATTAAACCGATTTTCTCTTTGGGTTTGGGGGGTATTTTTCAGAGATTTACTGTCGGCTACTACTACTTACTATATGAGATATTTTCTCAAATTTCATTGATTTTTCAACCACACAAAATAATTTTATGCAGTGAAAATTACTTGAAATAAAGTTGGTGGGGCTATTCAAAGGGCTCTAAGGGGTATTGTTCAGATATTTACTATGATCAAGCTATTTCAGATATTTAGTTTTAAAACACTCAATATATAGTACACTTTTTGTATTATTTACTTTTGTTGTTTTATTATGCTAAAACGTAATTTTTTCAGAATAAAAAACCCGAAATCTACAAAAAAATATAATTTTTCCACAGTTTTCAACTCAAAAAGCTTTTTAAAAATATGTTTAAGTACTAGAAAAAATTACGCATTGCTTAAAAATAGCCACAAGTTTTCCAGTAAAATACCGAAGCAGAAGCCGCCAATAAATTTTATAGAAAAAACTATGTTCCAGCTTAAAAAGCTTCGAGAAAAACTTTAACGAAACTTTAAACAGCCTTAAATCACCTTAAAGCTTAAAGAAATCTGATAAAAATTTAAATTAGTTTTCAAATTCTCAATATATATTCTGCTGATATATATTTATATAAATAAAAAAAAATGTAAGGCAGAATTATAGAGCAAATTGAACGCTCCTTGTGCCTGCCAAGTAAATACATTGCGCCGTGTCACGTCGTGCCTATCGCATATCACGACTTCAGTCACGTTTTGAGCTGTAATGCGACTGCAATACTTTTCGGAGTCGCATAAAATAGACAAAAGATCAGAGGAAGCCAAACTAAAAAGATCGCAAAGCAACTAAAATAAAGCAAAGCATCGATTTGCACCTATACACACACATAATGCTTACAGCACAAACACACAGCTGTAACTATGCAGTTGTAGTTGTAATTATCGAACTGCAGGTGAATGCGAAGCGATCGATGTAACAGGTGGAATTACAACAAAGAGCAGTAAAAAGTAATCCAAATGCCTCTCCTGAGCTTATCATATTGATTGACCCCAAAATATACTCGCAGCAAGTGCAGCAAGTTATTATTTTATTAATTTATTTATTATTTATCAAATTTATCAATATATGCAAACTGCAAATGGGCGCCTGCTTGCGTCACGTTATCGATACCGATTCCAATCAATGGCGATGTCAAGTCACGCGCCATCGTCACGCGGCGAGCAAAACTACCGATATTTTAGCCAGGCGAACAGCAACGGGCAGCGGCACGACGATGCTCTATCGAACAGTCGACAGCAAACCGATACACGCGCGCACGTCACGAGCAATACACAAACACACGCACACAATCACACTCATACACACACTGCTCGCTCGCTCATTCGACTCGCACTCTACACACACTCGCACAAACAATCACACGGACAGTCGCACACAATGGCAAATGCAGAAACGAATTTAAGTGCTGAGTCAGCGCCTTCCTTTGCCTTCTGCTGCCGCTGCTTTGGTTGGTGGTTGGCTGCAGCGCTGTTGCTGTACGAAAAACCAGTGGCGGCTGCAGCGGGGCGTGCGCTAGCATCGGAAACAGAGCATTCGCGGGGGTTACTGAATAGTGAGTTAATCAAGCGATTTGTACAAATGGGTGTAATTACTATTAATTATTATTAAGCTAAAATGTATACATATTTTTGAATATTTTTAAATACATGTATTTATTTATTTAATCAAACGATTTGTACAAATGACAGTAATACTTATTATATTTTATATATTATAACATATAAAACTGTTAAGCTGAAATATATAAATATTTATGCTATTTAATAAATGTATTTATTTATTTAATCAAACTATTTGTACAAATGGGTGTAATATATATTATATATTATAACATATAAAATTATTAAGTTAAAATATATACATCAAATATAAAATAAATGTATTTATTGATTTTTTCTTCTGTTTTTCTTATTTATATAATTATGCAGTTATTTATATTTATTTAATTTGTCTGCCTAATTAAATAAATATAAGTATTAATAACGCTATAAATAAAATTCCGTTTTTATGCGTTTTTTCAACATTGTTGTAATTTTGTTTTCTTGATTATGTTTTATTTATTTAATTAGCCTAGCTAATTTTACAAATATGAAATAAAATTTATATTTTGGTTGATGATTAATTATCAGTTTATTAAATGCTTATTTATTTAAATCTGAAATAAAATTAATATTATTATATTCTTGATGATTTTCAGCTAATTAAATGCTTATTACTTGCATATTTTATTTATTTTTTTATTAAATTAGCAATTGAGTTTCGCTGCTCTAAATTCGCTTCGAAATTGTTACAGTCCCTGCCTGCAGCATTTGGGACTACGCCCCTGGGAATATCGCTTTATTGGTTGGTGAGCCGTCGCCCAGTGGAACTTCGAAAATTTTGTGTTGTCGAATTGCACAAACCGAACATCAGGCGCGCAGCAAGCGGCGCAGGTGCTCGCTATGATATAGTTGGATGGCAACTCTTATTGGCTGCCGTCTCAGCTGCTGTCGCTTGGCGCGCGCACACGCACACACACGCAGGCGGCGAGCACAGCGCACAGCGCACACTGTAACCGTGTCCGTGTGTGTGTGTGTGTGAGTGTGTCGCTGTATTGTTTTTAAATGATAGCGGCCGGGCAGTCAGCTGTTACTGTTACTGTGACTGGTGCGACAGGCGCAGACCAACCAGAAATGCTTTAAAGAGGGATAAAGACCGGCCCAATGGCCAGTAATCACAGCACTCGAACTGATACCGGACAGTCGGACGCGGCCAGGCGGGCAATAGGGAACCGAGAACCGAGAACTGAGAACTGAGAACTGGCTACCCCCACTCCAAACTCAAGCTGCCTGCAATTTAGTATAATTGCGAGTTTTTTTTTTAGCTGCTTTCAGCTTGTTTCGGCTTGTTGCCTGTGCGCTGCTTTAAGTGTGTACACATTGGGAATTGCAGCGGGCACAACAGGCCTAGTACCAGTGTGTGTGTGTGTGTGAGTGAGTGCTGTGTGTGTGTGGGTGGAGTTGAACGGCAATTTGCATTGGCCATGGCTGTTGTTATCGCTGATTATCACAGTACATGAAAAAAACTCAGGTGAAATGTGAAGTGGAAAAGAAATTAATATAATAAAAGAAAAGAAATTAATATAATAAATTATATAATAATTTAAAATAAAAATAATAACAATAAATAAAAAAAAGCAAAATTAGCTGTGCTTAATTGCATTAATACTTAATAAAATTCAAAATAAAGTAAATTAAATTAAATGAAATTTATTAATATTTAATAAAAATATATAAAAAATTTAATTATTATTTTATACAATCAACAAACTTAACTTTGCCTAAAATAATTGATATTAAAAATATATCAAATTAAATTAAATTAATTCATATTTAATAACAATAAAAAAATTTAATTAATATATAATAAAATCAACAAACTTAACTTTGCCTAAAATAATTAATATTCAAAATAAAAAAATTAAATTAAATGAATTTATATTTAATAAAAAAAATTGAATTTATATTTAATAAAATCAACAAACTAAGCTTTGCCTAAAATAATTAAAATTAAAAATAAGTTAAATAAATTTAAATGAATTAATATTTAATAAAAAAAATTAGCTTTGTACTAAGCAGCATTAACAGTTACATACTCATATACATACATGCTGCATGTGTTAGTGCATAATTAGAGCGAAGCGCGCGATTGCTTGTGCGATTGTCCAAGCTGTTATACAAGCACACACACACACGCACACACACTTGCAATTTGAAAATTCAACGCCTTGTCAAATCATGCACGCACACATGCATACAATATACTCACCACCTGCTGCTCCCATGACATTTGCACACGAGCGAACTTGACTTGCGCTTACACACACACACACACACACGCATACATGCATGCATGCTTATGTATGCAGTTGCATTCCTGCACAGGACTGGCAAACGCTGTGGGTGGAGTTGAAAATCATATCGCATTGGCCATTACCGTCGCCTGCCCATTGTCCCCCTACCCCTCGCCCAGCAGCCAGCTGCTCCGATGCTGTTTTATTCGATGATTGCGCACAGGCCTATTGGCGGCTGCTTAAACTGTAATTGGCTTTTTGTCTCGCTTCCGCCAAAGGGACGAGGAGGAGTGGAGTGGCTGCGGGGCTGTCGGCGGGGGTCGTGGAACGAGTTCAGCTCGGACGGCGGGCAACAAGTGGGCGCCAAGTTTTCTTCACGCTGGGAAAATAGGAACGGCTAGCATAATGCATAGCACACACACAGAAGCGCGCTCTCGCACACACACACACACACGCGAGCACTGCTGGCGTATCGCATGCGAGTGTGTTTTTTCTCTTCTTCTATCCAAACAATGACAGTAAATTTGTGTAGTGCGATTTGTTGTATCGCGCGTCATTTAACAGGCGCGCAGCGTTTTCAGGCAGTTGCTTTCAGGTTATTTTAAACGCGTCGCAGAGCGGTGCAGCTACAGTGCACGTAGCAGGCGCCGTGTGTGCTAGAGTGAGCCAACTAGTGATGCGCGCGTAGCACGCTCGCGGTTTGTGTCTCGACTAAGCGTGCGTGCTTTCTGATTGGAGCTTTCGCGCTGTCGCAAACGATTCCCGAAAGTGGCTTCAGATTTGTGTTTGTATTTGTGTTTGTGTTTGCTTTTGCATTTGTTTTGTCTGCAAGCAAGCTGTAAGAGAGGCCACACATACACACACAGCAACACATGTGACAGCTGCAAATATTTAATAAATTGCCCAATGAAATTCATGCAAAGTGCGCGAATGTGTTGTGTGTGTGTTTCCTTGCATGGATTTGCTGGTTTTGAAAATAAAAATAGTTTTTATTGTTGGAACTAGTTGTGGTTCCGCAATCAAGTTATTATTGCTTAATTTCAGCGGAACCGGAGCTAGTTCCGTTTTTTTTTAAATAAAATTTTTTTTTAAATTTTGCATAATTTTGATATTTATATGCTTTTATAGCTGCTTAATTTTTTATTTGCTCAAAAGAACCAGTGAACCAGTCAGCAAGTCTGGCAAAATACACTAGAATATTTATATGCTGATTTAATATACTTGTTGTGTCTAGTTTCGCTGCTTCATTTAAATGAATTCAGGGCAAAAATATACCAAACATACCGTATAATTTGCTTATTTATATACTGGTTCATGAATGAGCCTTTATGGCCACTTAACTCTTTCTGCGTTTCTGGCCACAATTGCACAAAAGAACCAGCGAACTAGTGAACCAGTCAACAACATTCACAATGGCCAGCGCATTCATTCATTCCCATTGAGTGGATATCGAGCGGACAGTATCAATAACACAAGTCCATCAAAGTCATGGCCAGAAAGCTGCACCGGCGATCCCAACGCGCCGCAGCTCCAAATATCGGTTGAAGTTCGCAGCGGAACCAGTCACATGCTGCTGCTGCTCCTCCTCCTCGAGCTACTGCTCCTCCTACAGCCCGGCAGCCCCCCCTTCAGCCGAAAAACAGCTAGTTTATTGTTCTGTCACGCGCTCGCGGACAAGCGGACAACGTCATCAAGTGGTTTTAGTTTTACATTCACTTTTTTTCGCATCCGCGTCCACTGCTGCTGCTGCTGCTGCTACCGCTGGACAGGCGGACGGACAGACGTACGGACAGACGTACGGACTGACGAACGGACGGATGAGCGTATGGCTTAAGAAGTGCTCTTCACGGCGGCTGGTACTGGCACTGGCACTGCTGCTGCCGATGCTGCTGGAGCTGGTGCTGGGTACGAAAATGTTGTTGTTTTGCTTGTCGCTCAAGGTTGAGGCAAACTGGTACTGGTACTGGTATCATCAGCAGCAGCGCCAGCACCAGCAGCAGCAGCAGCATCAACGCTAAACTGTTTAGAGCAGAGCGAATTGGAATCCGCAGCGGCGTCCGATTGCGAGCGGACAAGCGTAGTAGTTGGCAGTGCTGTCCCATAAGCCATTTAGTAGCTATGTATTTGCAACTGTATTGCAAGTTTAACTATTGCCAAGTTTCATTAGGTTTAAAACTTTTAAAATTTGATTAAATCTAGAATTTTACTATTTTGAAATTATGACTATATAGTCTAGCTGTAGGTCATAAGGGAGCCTTGCTTTAAATTTAGCTAGATAAATAGCTCTCATCTAGCTGAAAATAATAATAAATTAATAAAAAATATTCCTACTGATATATTAAAATAAAAAAATTGTAAATATAAATAAGAAATATCATCAGAATATGAATTTAACTAATTTATACGAACATAATATGAACAATTTTAGAGTTTTTAGTTATACAAAATAGGCAAAACTTTAAGATTATATTTATAATTTGTATACATAAAATACAAATTACATAAAAACTTTTTACATAAATTAAAAGCAATATACCTATTGATATATATAAACAAAATATCGTCTAGCTGTACCATAGTTCATGAGCCAGCCTATGACTATATCGTCTAGCTGTAGTTCAGGGAGTCTTGCTTTAATTTTAGTTAGGTAAATAGCTCTAATATAGCTGGAAATAATAATAAATTAATAAAAATATATCTAAAGATTTATAAAAAAAAAATTACAAATATAAATAAGAAATATCAACGGAATATGAATTTAACTAATTTATACGAACCTATTATGAGCGAGTTTAGAGTTTTTTAATGTTTTAATATTATTATTATTATTAGGTGGCACTACAACCCATTTCGGGTTTTGGCCGACCTCAGCGTCTCCCTCCAGGCGCCTCTGCTCTTCGCGCGCCTCCTCCAATTGGAAATACCCAGTAGAGTAAGGAGTAATGTTTTAATATACTATATAAAAAATAAACAACATTTTAAGATGGTTTATACCATATATAATTTGTATACATAAAATACAAATTACAAAAATATATTTTACATAATTTTTTCAGCACTTTAAATAACATTTTCAGCCGACACAATTCTAGCCTTTTTTTTTTGCTTAAGAATTTCTGGCAGCACTGACAGTAATTGTAGTTGTAGTAGTAGTAGTAGTAGTAGCAGTAGTTGTTAGCAGTCTCAACGCTTGGCACGAGTCGCCGTGCATTAATTAATAAACATATCCATAAGCATATCCATTTTAATGAACTGAACTTCTTCGGCTGCGACTGTTCTTGAAATTAGAAGCCTTTCGCTTGCCCTTGAACTGAACTGTTGCCGAATAAAATCGGGTAGATCAAAAGGGTCCCGTGCACACACAGGCACACAGGCACACGTACAGTCGTACTTCCAGATAACGGACTGTGGCAAAAGCTCCCCCTTCTGCTGCTGCATACCAATTGGCCATTCAGGGCTGCCAACTCAGTCCAAGCGCATTTTACTGCTCTTCGTTGGTTTCCTTTATTCGGCTTTGTCTGCTTGCCAAGCGCATTATCTATTAATTTATATTTATGTATGCAGTTAATTAACAATTTAGAAGATTATCTTTTGCGGCTTGTATGTTTTCGTTTTTGCACATTTTCTTGCATGCGCTAAAAAAAAGACTTAGGAAAAAACTACTAAATACCTCGCGTAAAAACTACCAGGTTTAGTAGCAAAACGAGCACAACGGCAACACTGCAAGCCAAAGATTTGGCTAACGGCACAAAATTGCAAGCGAATTATGGCAATAATATTTTAAATAATTTAAAAAGCATTTATTTGAATTAAATATAAAATTGAAATAAATTCTTTAGTGTACAGTCATTATAGCAATGTTAAAAATAATTAATAAAATACTAATTTAGTTTACAAATTAAATATAAAGTTAAAATACTTATTAAATCATTTTTAAATTAAGTAAAAGATTATTATTTAATTTATTGAATTATTATTTAATTTAAAATTATAGTAAATTTTTTGAAGTGCAGTTTTATTGTTAAAGTATTATAACGACATTAAAAATAATGAATAAGCTCTACATGTAAAATAACACTTTATTTAAGTTAAATTTAAAAAAATAAACAATACAGTATTCAAGTTAAATAACATTTTTTAATAAACTCCTTAGCAAGACAATAGCAATGTTTTCGACTATTAATAAAATGTGCTATTAAATATAAAATGTAGTAATATAATTATAGCAATAATTTAAATAGTTAATACACTATTACTTAAAATTTAATACATATTAATAAGCAATTAAAATAAATTCTTTAGCGCGTTGTCAACTGTTATTATGAACTATGCTATTAAATATAAAATTGAAATAAATTCTTTAGCGTGCAGTATCAGCTTTTAAAAGAATTATGGCAATAATTAAAATAGTTAATACACGTTGACTTAAAATTAAATAATTAAATAAACAATAAAAATAAATTCTTTAGAGTGCAGTCTAGCTGAATTATGATAGTGCTTTAAACAATTAATACACTATTCATTTAAATGTGCAATTAAATACAAAATTGAAGGAAATTCTTTAGCGCGCAGTCAACACTGTAGCGGCGCAGTATAAGCCATAAAAAAATAAAAATAATATTTATGTTCATGATAATGACAATGTCTGCACTTAGCACTTCTTCAAGTCTCGCGAGTCGAGAGCGTTTTACATACAGATGCAGATACAGATAGATATAGAGATGGAGATGGAGACGCAGATGGAGATGGAGATGGATATGTACGTGCATTTTTCAACTCGGCTCGTTTCAGTTGGCTGAGATTTGGTTTTATGATTTATGAGCAATTTCTAAAGTGCACTTGTTTGACCGCGTACTACAACAAGTCGGACAGGTCGCAGTTGTTGTTGCGTGTGTGTGTGTGTGTGTGCTTTAAAAATGTAATAACAATAATAATTTGAGTTTTACTTGGGCATCTCCAAGTCAAATCCCGGTGCGGGCAGCCGGCCGACTGAACTGCGTGGTTGCACTGTTGTTGTTGCTGTTGTTGTTATTGCTGTTGTTGTTATTGCTGTTGTTGTTATTGCTGTTGTTGTTATTGCTGTTGTTGTTGCCGTTGTCGCTTCTAATTCTGTTGACAGATGAGGTCGCCAAAACGCCAACAAGTGACGCAGTTGCTGATGAGTATGAACAAAAAAAAATAATACTAGAAAAAAACAAACGAAACTCGGCAACCCTGAAACTGTTAAGCTGCAGCGAGCTGCAACAACTCACACAGCAACAACAACAACAACAGCAGCGGCAGCAGCAGCGACCCATGAACTTTACAGAACGCAATCAGCGGACGTGGCGGGTGCGAGGGGAGTGGCAAGTGCGTTGCAACAAAATTCAACTTTTTGCTGCTGCTGCCGCTGCACATGCAACGCCTGCAGTTTGCTTAATTTGCCGTGTATTTTTTTTTTTTTTTTTTGGGTTTTTTTCGGTATTTTTTCGAGTAAGACAGCCAAGGCTGCTGGGTCAAGCGTTTGGGTCGTTGGTCTCCATATCTTCTTTATAAATGCGCCTCAAGTGTGGGAAGCAGCAACAAGTAAATTGTGTGCGAGTGTGTGTGCGGCTGCGTGTGTGTGTGTGGGATCAGGAATTCGCTCGGAAATTTACACTTGTTGGCGGGTTAAATGGGTTCATTTCGCTGAAAATCTATACGAAATTTAACGAGCTGACAAAAAAGTTGATCTGAAAGTAGAATCTCGAAAAAGGTGGAAAACTTGTTCTGGTACGCACGAACTTGGGCATAAATTCAAATTAGTATTAGCTTAAGTAGAACATCAATAAAGATCAAGACCAAAACCACACACTAAATTGGGCAGCAAATATTTCACAAATAAAACTGATTTGCTCGGGCAGACATAATGTGCGAGATTGAGCGTGGATAAGAAAACTGTTGAATTTTAAGTGATTTCATCAAAATGGAAGTGTTTACGCTCGGTTTGCCTAAGCTCTGTTTTTGAGAAATATTTTAGCATTTTTTAAATATTTCCCAAGCTTTGTGTTACTTCATAGATTACAAATTACTACAGAGAAATATAATTTATGGGCAGATATTTACATTATTTTTTGTTGGTTAACATTTTCTTATGATTTTAAAAGTATTTTGCCCAAAGATATTTTTTATATTTATATTTATTATATTTATTATATTTACAGGCTATTATTTTTATTGGTTAAAATTTTTTTATGATTTTAAAAATATTTTGCCTTAAGATTTTATTAGTTTTTTAATTGTATTTCACCATGACATTTAATTATATTTGGAATAGTATTTTGCTATAAGATGTAAGAATTAATTACGCTCAGTTTGCTTGGGGGCTTTTCGGAATAAACATTTATATATATAGTTTTTTAATTATTTCCCAAGACATGTGTTACTTCGTAGTTTACAAATTGCCAGAGTAAAATAATATTTATGTGCGAATATTTACTGCGAGACATCATTTTTATTGGTTTTGCCGTCGTATTTTATTTTATTTTTGTATTTAATCATAAATTTTTATTATACTTTCAATAGCATTTAACCATAATATTTTATTATATTTTAAATTTCGCATTAGGTTCGGGCTAGCAGTGTGGCTTGCTGCAGACGTTGTGTAATCTTGAAAGTTCTGTCTCGGAACCGAGCGGGTCTGACCTCCTCGCAGTGGAAAAACACCCAAAACAATTGGGAGCGCACAAATCGCGTTCGTTGCCTAAGTCTTTTGTGTTGTTCTCATCGAACGGTACACAAAACTATAGCCCACTCTGTGTGTGTGTGTTGGGCATGTACAATTTGCCTGACTAAGCACTTCTGATTTATGGGCATCGCATGCAGCCAAACATATGTTCAATTGATTTCATAAGCATGACACAGAGGAAGCAGCACAGGGAGCGACACTGAGCAAAATCGCAATGAATAAAATCTATAATGAAAAAGCTTAGCTTATAAATATGCAACTTCCTCCACGACGACTGCGATGTTGATGATGATGTAAAACTGAAAACGGAATGTAAAACACACACACACACAAATTATGCAAAACTCGCGCTGTTGTCTGCTGTGGCATTCTATATAGTTATATGGCTATATTATAGCCATATGTAAATATATTGATTGTATATATATATATATAGAAATTTATGGATTGCCACATCCGCATCTGCCCCCTGTGCATCATCATCGCCGGCATCAGCATAATGCGCACACACCCACCGTTTTAGCAATTCTGCTTCCCCCTATCGCTGCTATATTATATAAGCAATTTGTCAGATTTACGGACGATGATTAGACAGCGGGCCAACGGGCCAGCGGACTAGCGGGCTAACGGGCTGCAAAAAGATTCTAAATGATGCAGTTCGCAGTTCGCAGTCGACAGTCGGCAGTTCGCAGTTGGCAGTTCGCAGTTCGCTTATGCAATTAGCCAGCGGCTTGTTTATGTTGCATTGTTTCGGCTTGCGAGCGAATCAGAGAGAGAGAGAGAGAGAGAGAGGGAGATCGCAGCACTTATGTAGCGGGCGAGCTCATTCATAAACTAGAGAGAAACGTTTACTGCCGAATATTGCATACTCTAGCAGATTTATTTCAACTTTTGTATAAAAAATATAAAATATCCTACTCCGATTTTATTGAAATTTTAAATTAAGTTTTAATATCAACATCAATTATTGAGTATTTCTTACAAAACTAAAACTTATAATATTATAATTCTTGGATTTAGTTGGCTTTATACCAGTACATTCCGTTATTTAATTTTAATCAGCTTTGCATAGGATTTTAATGTTTAGTTATATTAAAAAATAATGCAATATTTTACTAAAATTAAATTTATTTCATTTCAATTAATTTCTTATTATTTTAATACTTTTATTTGTATTAATAATTTATATAATAGTAGTCTGATTTTTTATGAAATAAGTACAGCATGTAAGTGAGCTAATATCATTGAAAATCGAACAGGATATAGAGATATTAAATAATGAGACATAATTGAACTCATATATTATAGTAGCCGGATTATAACTGCAATTACATAGCATGCATTAAAATTCGAAGAGGATCTAGATCGATCGATTAATTTCATCAACATTCTAAAAGAATCTAAAGGTGTAAATATTATATAATTATTGAGACATTATTAAAGTGTTTTTTAAAAAAATCGCAAACTTTATATTATTATTGATACATTATTAAAGTGTTAAAAAAAAAATTGCAAACTATATATATTTTTTATTCGATTAAATTTTGAAAGCATATAGGGAACATAATGAAACTATTCTGGTATGTAGTGAGTTCGGTTGCACAAAACTGAATGCCAAAAAAAACTTGGCTTGAACTACTGGCTTGGTCTCAGTAAAAATAAATCTGTTTGCTTTTCTGCCTTGCGAACTTCTACCCCAAATGAACATACCCTCAGCAAGAGTATAAAGTGAAAAAAGACTTTGCCAGATTCTAGCTGGGGTGTGCTTGTGTGTGTGTTTGCGTGTGTGTGTGAAATGTGTGTCAAATTTTGCAACCATCTCAATTCGAAAAGTCTTGTCTTGTGCTTGTCTCTTTTTTTTCGCGCATATGAAAATTTTTGTCACGTTTTCCGTGACGAATTTAAAATGTGCCTGGGCACTTAATTCTTTTGTGTCGCAGCAGCAGCAGCAACACCAACAACAACAACAACGAACAGAACTGCAACTGGTTGTTGTTGCTGTCGCTTTACACAGATGCGCCAAATTGCAGACATCAATCATTTTTTCCATTGCGTAATGCTCGCATGGGGGAACTCTTCTGCCTCAGAGGTGTCTATGCTATGACTATATCGCAGTGTAGGTTGCTCCGACTTTGTGGCTGTGTGTGTGCGAACGTGTGTGTGTGTGTGCCCGACTTGGTCTTGGCTCGGCTCTGCGCAAGGTCTTGATTAATTTGTTGCCAATCACTTTTTGTTGTCGCTTGACAAAAGCCGATGCCAAACTGAAACTCAAACAGAAACAGAAACTCAAACAAATAAACGAAACAACGAAACTAAATGAACATAATTACATGCGTGTGTGTGTGTGTGTGTGCGTGTGTGAAAACGAATTTAAATTTCAACTAATGTGTAAATGAAGCGACGACGGCCTCTTGGGGTCACATTTGGCAACTTTTCATATCATCAGCGAGGCATTTAAAAGGCATTTAAAAGCTGACAGAGCTTCTTAAATACTAATTGCAATTACTCGTACTCACACGCACACACACACACACACACACGCACATACACCTGCCCATACGCGTTGTCCTTCACGCATTCCCAGTTGGAGGCGCGCGCAGCAGCAGCAGCAGCAGCAGCGACAGCAGCAGCATCTTCACCTCTGGGTCCGTCGCCAAGTCCAAGTCCGACTCATCGCATCGCGCATCTATCTCAATGCTAAAGCTGTGAATTCTGAACACTCGCATATACAAACACAAATACGTATCTGTTTATAGTTCGGAACTATTCACTATTCACGAGGGTCATTCACTAATTGATGAGTGCTTTTACGATCCAGCAGACGCTTGACGCTGCACGAGAATTGGATTAGTGTACTTTAGCCATCGAGAATCGAGGCTTAAAGGCGACTAAGCCATATTTAGTTATGCGATACTTTTATCTGTGTGCTTTGTGCGTCACTCTTGCATTGGGGAACTACACAGAGCTGTCAGCATCAAAATATTAAAATGTTCTGCATAATAATGATGATTCATTTGCATAGACTCACTCAATAATATTAAAGTCTATTTTATTGTATGTCAACTTTTTAACATACCATTCTCTAATACCATAATTTTTTTTTCAATACTTAACATCACAATAGCATACCCTATATTTTTGTATTCCTTATTATATACTCACAGGAACTTGGAAACTGCAGAACTATGAGCATAATAATATCAGAAGTAATGATAATGATTTATCTGCTTGTTATAGAGCATTTGTTATCTCAAATTCCATTAAAAAAAAATCTATATATTAAATACTATACTTTATGCTTGTTATTCCATATCGTACTTTTATATATCACTCTTAATGTTAATCCCCATATATGTAAAATCTCCTGTAAATACCCCCTTTATAAAATTTACTTATTATCATACAGATAGCTTGTAAATTAAATATAAATAAAAAAAACTTTTTATACTAAAGCATATTTTTCCACATGCCTTTGAGAACTTTAGTGTACTGAGCATAAAAATATCATATATTCGACATGATAATTATAACTTAACCAATATTTTCTCGTATCTTGCTATGAAGTACAATTTTAATATTTGAAATACTTTACTATACCACCTTAACTACATACACATATATAAAATTTATTTTAGAAAATAGCTGGAATGCGCTATAATATATAATCTTACTAATATGATCTACATACTACTAGTAGATTATATTAATTATCATACTTATATTAATAATTTACATGCTACGAGTAGATTAAATTAATAAGCTTATTATAGCTTATAATACTATTAATATACCTTACTCCATTGTATTATATACTGTATTTTATATATTATATACATTTTTTATAGACGTTCGCTAGAATGCGCTATAATATATAGTTGCATTAATATAGTCTACTACATAGTAGTACAGCTTGTTATGTACTATATACTAAAAGTATTTTTGTAAATTATTCTTTTCTTTACTGTATTATTTTCTACAATATATATTTTAATTTCATACTTTGCAGTACTAATTATTTAACTAGCCTAATATCATAACGCTCAATATTAAAGTTAAAGCATACACAACAAATAAATTATAAATGCAGCTATTATCAATTTCAACGCACTGTGGACTCTCTGAGGACTCTATAAGCAACCCATGCAAATCAAATTAAATGATATATTGGAGCAGCAACCGCAAGTGTGAACTAAGCCATTCGATCAAATGGAATCCGATTCAATTCAATTTCGTTCCCATTGAATTCCATTCCACGTTATATTCCATATATCATAATTCAAGCTAAGGTCAGAGCTGCATGGTTGGATGCTCTTCACAGCTCGATCGGTCTATCAGTCGATCGTTCGGTCGATCCGTCGGGTTGCCTGTTTATTTATAGCTCCGAAATTTCGTGTTGTTCGCACAGATTGATTATATTCGCTGCGCTTTATTTCTTAATTCTTCTTCTTGGTTTAGTTTCTTGGCAATTAGCATGTTCATTGTTGATTGAGTTTCTGCTTCTTCTACTTCGTCTTCTCGCTCATCGCTTTTTTGCTCATTTTGTTTTCTATTATTTTTGCCTCGCTTTTTTTCTACTTATTATGAATTTATTTTGATTCACGGAAGCTTCAATTTCAGTTTCGGTTTCAGTTTCTTTGAAATTTGTTTAGACAGATACGAAGCTGTTGCTGTTGTTGTTGTTGTTGTTTTAGCCGCTCTGTGGCTTCCGCCGTTTCGTGATCTTGTTTAAATGTTTTCAACATTTGATTTTCGACTTTTGATATTTCGATATTTCATATGCATCGAATTATGGAAATGCGTATGAAATATCTTCAGATTGAAGCCTATTGAGCTGCCCGATCATCAGCAGCAACATCATCTGATTGGAATTGTATGGTATTCGGTTACCATCGATCTGATCGATCAGTTCGCTTAGTCACCGAAGGTCGCCATAAAACTGTCAATCAAAAGTTCGGAAAATATCGACAGTTGTTTTGCATAGCATATCGTATCAGAGCGAGCTACAGAGACAGAGAGAGAGAGAGAGGGAGGGAGAATCTCGAGCTATTTAGTCTCTAAGTGCCACAATTAACGGGCGCTGATTGTTGTGTAGAGCTCAAATCGGTTCGTGGAATCTGAACTTGTCGAGGTCACGGGCGCAGGAAATGCAGGCATGTAAGAAAAACCCGCTACTGGGACAAAACAAGACCGACAACAACATCAGCAGCAGCGGCGGATGCTGATTTATGCAGCGAGTCGATGCAATAAGCGAAGTGCGAAAAAAAGGCTAGAGATAAGACTGAAGACTGAAGGAAAAAAAAGCAACAAAAAACAAAACATCATCAACTGCGGATGTTCGGGCGGCTGGGAAACAAGCCAAGAGCACCGCAGCGGATTGTTCAAGAAAAACATATTGCATAATGTTAACAAGTCGCCGGACTATGTATGTTATTCTATTGATTGCATCAATTGTTTGGGCCAACCCAATCTCAAACCGAGTTTTGCACGCTGCAAGGCTGCCAACTTGGTACTTCGAACCGCTCTCCGTCGAACCGAAGTGTGAAACGACAAATTTACATGCAGTCAACATGCTCCGCTCGAGTGACTGCGATAAGAAGAAGCTCGCGGTGCGAAAATATGATGGATTATAGTGGCTATAATAATCAAGCTATGAAGAGCTCTGAACATAAGCTATATTTTCGCTAGTTTTTGGCGTTTGATTGGGTGCATATTTTTGAAAATGTTTCTTATTTTCATTAAAAATAATTTAAATGAAAATATAAAAAATTACATTGCTTAGAAAAAAGTCTTACGACGATGTGATAAAAATAATATATTGGTATCAATATGTAACAGGCCAGAAGACAGGCTTACCAAATTAAGCGTAAAGTGTCCTATAAAATTTCTTTTGAAGTAAAATCTTGTAAAATCGCTGAAAATTAAAATTTTCACTTTTTTAAGTATCGTATTAGTTTTTATGTCAGCTTTAAATGAAAAAAAAGAAAAATGCAATTTTAAAGAGCTGTTAGGGTTGCTCTTTGTGCTTCCTTATTATTTTTCATTACTGTGAAATATATTTTCCGCTTAATAATCGATCATTTTGAGTTTTTCAACATAAGTTTCAACATAACTTTACAGATATAACTAAAAGCCGTAGCTAAAAATAAATTCTAGTAGAATACATAAATACATAAATAAATGAAGTATTTGATGAAGTATTTGGATTTAAATAATTGTAATAAGTTTAGCTACTTTAAACTACTATGATATATGGATTCCGTAAAAATGGAAATTCCTACTTTTTGCTCTTATGCCCAATTTGGGCAATTCGAAAAAACCCCTTTTAGCAATTAAATAATTTCGAGTATATGCCCAAGTAATAATAATTGCGAAATTTCATTCATATATACGAGTAACATATATTTAATTTGTAAATTACTGCGACTTTTTATCGCCATCGTAAACATTGTAAATTAATTACTTTTGCACAAGCTTAATTCTATTAGATATCAAATTTCGCACTTGCATCCGGAAAGCCGGAGCCTGCAATATTATGCAATAACAGCTATAGGAAATTCACACCCTCCAGCTAAAATCGTAATTAATTCGGGGCTGGTGCTAATTCCATTGGCCCACCGAAAGAAATCTTTTGCACATGCCTCTCTCAATGCGATTAATTAAGGCCCACAAAGACACGAATACACAGAGCGTCGGGGCGGGGTCGGTGTCGGTGTCGGTGTCGGGGTCTGGGTCGGCGAGGGTCTGGCTCGGACTTCGGGGGGTCTCTGGTACCAGGCCGGTCCGGGCCAGGCCGGGGTCTGGCCTCCATGGGACTGGCCACGACCACGTGAGAGGCGGCGACTCCGACGCGACCGCTCAATAAATTAGTTTTCTATTAAATGCTACTAAATGGCAAATACAAAAGGCGCCACCCAAACAAAAACCCAGCAGATATATAGTGTATACGTATATGGTTTCAGGGCCAATTAGCAGACAACAGAGATCGAGTCAGCGGCAACTGCTGCGGCCATAAGGTCAGCGCACAAGTTCACGAGGCTGGCCAAAAATGTCAAGAGTTGCGTTTCATTTCGTTTTACATTTTTACATTTATTTTTCATTTTTCTGGGGGGCCCATTAAAAAGGATCTTGCGCGACAGTGGGCTAAACTTGAACTCGCACCCCGCCCCGGGAATCACCCAGCCGCAAGCGCGTTACATAATCGAACAGTCGAAATTCCGCACACACACACACAAACACACACACTCGCTACACTGATTTGCATATTGATGAGCGAAAATAAAACGCGAACATAAATGAAATGTCAATTTCGAGAATCGATTCTCATCGGGTCTGGCGGTGCGACTGGCCAGATCCGGTTGGCACTGCCAAGCACGAACTCTGGCTGGGCGCCGGGGCAGCGGGGGCTTGCTCGAGCAATTTGCAGCTTATCCTTTGGCCAGTTCATTCACTTGACACTCCAAATACCAAATACCAAATACCAAATTCGAATTGGAATGGGAAATCGCTGTGGCTGCTATTTTGAGCGCGTGCGCGACGAGCCGCGCGGAAGCCAGCAAGAAGCGCGGCCCACGGCGACATTTCGAAAGGCTTTTCAAGATCAAGGCCCAGCAAACAGCAGCAGCAGCAACCATAGTAACAACAACAACAACACTTGACAAATTGATATATGAAGCAAGCCCCAAAGCCATCGAAGCCGTCGTCAAAATGATGCGTAAAAGGTGCGCCAAGTGTTTGCATAAATTTTGAAATACACGGCATTTGTTTTGAGTGCCAGGCACTCGGCACTCGGCAATCGCAACAACAACAACAACAACTACCCAGCAACTTGCGATAGAGCTATTAAAATTAAAATGATCGTAGTACAGTTTTAGCCGTGCCGGGCGAGCAGGCAGAACAAACAAAACTCTGCTTTAAATCAAAAGTAAATAAATAAAAGTAGAGAACAAAAAACAGAGGAGAAAAAAAAAATACGAAAGCAAAAAACTCCATTTGTCTGGCCATATAAATATTTATAGACAAAAGTTGTCATTGTGCCAAGATGTTCTCGTCTCCAGTCTCCGGTAATTGTTATTGTTATTTTAATGATCGTCGTCGCACAGTGACACGCATTGTGCCAACCGCCAGAGAATTCCTTTGACTTTTCCCATATCGCGTTTCGGAATTACGGGACATCTTTGGGGGGGCGCCATTTTGAAAAGTTGGAAAAGTTTGAGGAAAAACACACACAGTTGCCCACAAAGTTGCACATCGTCTGGCAGACTGACTTATGATATCTGCTGCGAATCAATGTGCGCTGGCAGCGGCTGCTGCGCCGACGTCAGCTGCGCGCGGGAGAGAGACTGCAGCGCAGCCCAAGCCGCGCTTAGAGAGCGCACATAGAGAGAGAGAGAGAGAGAGAGCGAGAGCGGTAGCGGCTGAGCTCGCGTGCAGACGCTGCTGTGGCTTAAGCTCTTGCGCTTCTGCTCTCTCTCTGCCGCTCGCGTGCGCGCGCTCTCTCTCAATATTGGGGGCGTGGCAGCCGCCCCTTTTGCCAATTGGAACGTATAAAAGCCGGGCGAGCAGCTGCTTCAATATTCGTTGCTATTCACATTTGCGTCTGGTCTCGTCTCGTCTGGTTTTTGCTCCGACGCAACATCGGAGTCTGAGTTGGACCACAACAGAGAAAAGAATATATACAAATAAAATAACAATAGCAAAGGTAAGCAACGCGTTCAAGGATATTCCGTACTGTGGATTATATATATCAAGGACTAAACTACCAAAACAAAAAAAAATAAAAAAGAAAACCCCACAAAGTGACAAGACTTTCTGTGTGCATTAAAAAAAAAAAAAAAAAAAAACAAACAAAACTCGCGTATATCAGTTGAAAAGTGTGTGTCAAGGATGTGACTATGATTTTGGATTTCGAAATGGATTAAAAGTGCGCTCGAAATATATATTTTTTATTAAATATATATAGCATCGAAAAGTGTTTGCTGGCAAGTTCGTTGCTTAAGTCTTTAGTTATTCAAGCTCTCAGACAGAATCCAATTGTGCAAATCAAGTTCGTTGCCTAAGTCTTTCGTTCTAATAGTTATTCTCGTACAAAAATGAAGTTCACTTTTGCCCAAAATTTCTACATAGATATATAGCATATATCGTGTTAATATTAAAGTATTGCCAGGCAGGTTTTTTGCCTGAGTCCTTAGTAATTCTGCTCGAAAGGCATTTAAATATGAAAGTCAAGTTCCCAATTTTGTTGGCTCTTGTTTAATGGCAAATATGAAACCCCAAAAAAATAATTATATAATATAATTATTATATATTATTATATAAAATATAATTCTATAAATATATATATATATATATATATAATGTTGTTTAGCTAGTTTCTTTCTTAGGCTTAAAAGTTCTTTCCATACTGAAACCAAATGTGCAATTATTTGAAACTATAATCTTTATATAATATATAAATAAATAATATATATATATATAGTATATATAGACTCAATACCGCATAGCAAGCTGTTTGCTGGCAAGTTCGTTGCCTCAGTCATTTAGCATAGAATATCAATAATATATATAGAATCAATATAGAGCCGAAAAGTGCCTTCAGGCAAGTTCGTTGCCTAAGTCTTTAGTTATTATAATTCTTATTTTGTTTGACAAGGATTTCAATGCCCCAACATAAATAATATGAATTATATAAATGTTATATAAATTAAGTTGGCTGGCAAGTTCGTTGCCTAAGTCTTTTTTAACTCGAGTTCTGCTCGTCTGAAGTCAAGTTGCCATATTTGCTAGCTCTTGTTTGTCGAAAAGTTCGTTGCCCCAAGCCAAACAAATTCTCACTCGTGAGGTTCAAGAGTTCAGTGACTTGACTTGGCGTCATTTTTCAAAAACTCTATAGCAAAAATTAAAAAAAAAAAAAACACTAAAATTACTGGCTATAAATGTACAGTCGCTAGTTCAGGCGGCAATTTATGTGTTTGAAGTTCGAAATAGTTTGCGCAACTTGTGCAACACTCAAACAAAAAAAAAACTCCAAACTCAAACTGAAAACTTGGAAAAAGACATTAAAAATGTTCATCCATAAATTCGAACGAGAGCGGAGCAAAACAAAAGACACAAAGTAATGTACGAAATGTATGCCGAGCTGCATATCATTTGGACTGGGGACTGGGGCACAAAAGGGCGCAGACACATACATATGCATATGACCGGTTGCTGCGCCAGTCATGTATGTGTATGTATGTGCACATATCGTTATAATGAAATGCATCATCAGTTTGTCGGCTGATTGATATTGATTAACATGCGCGACTCCGGCGATAAACGGCTAAACGAAAAAGCGCCGCTGGACAAATTACAAAACGCAACACTGAAACTCACACACACACACACATACAGACAGAGACAGTTGCGGGTTTCCCAACTGCGAGGCGTGCGCTTATTTGAACTTTTCACTCGAAAAGGTTGTTGTAAATCGAATTAATAATCGCATCGCCAGCGCAACTCTCGGCCGCAATCACATCAAATTTTCATTATGCACGCAAGCGTTTTCAATTTCCAAATGCTGCGTCGCCTGATAAGCACAGGCCCATCAATCCATTAGGCGATCCACTAATGATTGATGTTGCCAAATACCCGCCCGGGTCGCTCCCCAGCGAGCGCCTCATAAATACGCTGGCGATAAAGATCGCAGATCGCAGCAATGAAATTCGAATTAACATGCGAAATTTCAACTCGATTTAGTTGCCCCCCACCCCCCGCGGGGTGTTGGCACTTTTTGTGTGTGTGTTTTTCGGTTTTTGAACCGATCCAACCAGACTGTTGCGGGCTTTGATTGATGGCCAGTTGCCTGAGTAGCGCGCAGTCGGGAGCAGCTCGCCGCTAATCGATATGCCAAAGACGTGGAAGGTTCTAGGCGGGCAGCCTAGCCAGACGGACAGGCAGGCAGGCGAAAAGGCGTCAGGCAAAACGCGGCAAAAGTCAATAAAACCAGTTAAGGTCAGCCGACAGACGACAGCCGACAGTCAACAGACAACGACTTCGGCCAGGTCTGGTCTTGGCCGGGTCTGGTCAGGTCTGGCCTGGCTCGACTTGTGTAATCAACATGTTTGCCGCTGCAGATGCTAAATGAATTTTTTATTTTTTATTTATGAATAATGTGACGATGCTGCTGCCGTTGCTGCTGCCTCTGCTGATGCTGCTCACGTTGTCGCGCTGCTAAGCTACAATAAAAATAAAGTCTCAAGTGTCGACGTTGCTGTCGCAGTCGCTGTCGACGTCGACGTCGCCGTCACTGTGGCAGTGTGTCAGTGGCCGCTTGGGGCAACCGGTTGCTTGGCACCAAAGCATCCTTGACATAAAAACCACGCGCGCCGAGTTACATCTTCGATAAGCAGACGCACACAGATACACACACACACACACAGACACAGGCAGACACGCAAGCGGAGCAACATTGCGCATACGCAGCGTGTGTAGCCCACGCACTGCCTGCAGCGCAGTTGCATCCTGCAGCGTTGCCACCTAGTTGAAAAATCGTATTTATACTTAAACTGATTTTAATTTCTTTTCTCTCTCTTTTTTTTCGCTTGCAGATGAAAGTCACTTTGGCACTAGCGACTTTCTGTCTGGTGGCGGCCTGCGCCGACGCCCAAAAGGGCAGAACCACAACAACCACAGCGACCAAGCCGGGCCGCTTCCTCTCACTGCCCGTGCCCGCCAAGTGCGCCAGCCGTAAGTATTTCCCCGCTATCTAAAGCCATACGTATAAATACCTTGTTTATGAATGCTTCAACCTTAACGGAACGCGGCGTGTTTCTGTTTCTGTTTTTTTTACGTCGTGTTTTCGCTGCGACAAAAAGTAAAAGTGTTGAACGCTCCTAAGCATAACAAATAGCGCGCATCGCATTAAACGCTTTGCCAAGTTTGCACTTGAAATTGTTTGGCAATGCGACGTGTGGGTGTGCACAACAAGTACCCACAATTTGTGCGTGTGTTTATAATTGCGATATACCCACATAGAAGGTCGCTGACGTCATCGCTGCGCTTTGTCACTCGCCCCCAACCACTTTCTTTGCTTGTGTGCAGAGTGCTGCCAACTACTGGCAATTGGGGGCCCACGCACTGCATGCGGCTCAATTGCATCCTGCAGCGTTGCCAGCTCGTTGCTAGCAATTATCATAAAACAAACAGAGACTGCAAGTCGCTGACGTCATCGCTGCGCTTTGTCACTCGCCCCCAGAGTGCTGCCACCTACTGGCGATTGGGGGCCCACGCACTGCATGCGGCTCCATTGCATCCTGCAGCGTTGCCAGCTCGTTGCTAGCAATTATCATAAAACAAACAGAGACTGCAAGTCACGAGATTGCGAAAATACTACAGCTAAGGCGCTTTAACTTTAAACAATAGCGTCATCGCTGCATATCCGGTACACTAATGAACACATTGCAGTTAGTACTAATTAGGCATGCGCACACACACAGAGACATGGGCATACGGGATGCCGTTCGTTCAGTTCGGTATTTTTTTGTTTCTCTCGTTTTTTGGGCAACGCCGTCGCAACACAAAAAGTGACGGCACATAAAGCTGCATAGCGAGTTTGCAGCCGTTAATGTGGCTGAGATCTTTAGATCTTTCAATCTTTCAGCTTGTAGAAATGTTTCCAGTTATACAAGCGCAGCATTAAGTTAAATAAACTAATTAACTATTCAAAACTTAATTACCGGCTATAGACGACGACGACGGTGGCGACGGCGGCGACGGCCCGTTAATAACAGCTTCGAGGCATGCGAACTGCTGTGCTGTGCGCTGCGCTTGCGCTTGCTTATTAATTTCCATTTAAAAACGGATTTTCTGAGCTCCCAAACCGCAAGCTGAGATCGAGATTCTGCCGTCTGTTTGTGTGTGTGTGTGTGTGTGCAGCGCATTTAGATATGCATCGCTATATCGCAGTATTTTTCGTGTCGTCGCGTCTCTCTGCTTTTCGTTCAGTGATGCAATTGCAGAGTTGTCGCCTTGCGCACAGGAAAAATGAAGCGAGCTGAGCTGAGCGAAAGAAAGTGAGGTTAATGCGATTGCCTTGACCCGCAAAGTGAGGAAATTGCTGCAGACAGCTGTAGGCAGCAGGCAGCAGGCTAAAATAATAATAATGTGCAAACAATGGCAAATAAGGTCATTATGTTGGACTTAAGCTGATTTGACGTGAAGTCTGCGGCAGCAGGGGGGCAGCATCAGCGAATGAGCAGGCAAAAGGCAATTTCAAAAGTGACAGCGACGGCAGCGGCAGTGGCAGCTACTGCGCTGGCAGCTTTAAAGCGGCTTAAAGCGCGGCTAATGACGCGTGCCGCAGCAGCAGTGGCAACAAGAGGCGTGGCACAGGCGGGCGTGTTAACAAAAACAGAAACGAAACGCAGAAAAAAAGACTCCAACACACACAAACAGGCGCGCAGCTAATCAAATGGAAGCTGCTGCAGCGTGCAGTAGCCGACGCCGACTGCGACGCCAGCGCCGACGCCGGCGCAGCGATGTGAAACAAGTTTCGTTATGTTTGCGCGCCGAGGAGCCCCACTTTGCGCGATCTCAGCGTCCGTGTGAGTGTATGTGTGTGTGTATTGGGTGTAGTAGGAGGCGGTGGCTCGGGCGCAGCGGAATTCCATTGTTGACTTAACCAATTTTTTGTTTGGCAAATGGAAAACCTTTTGACACACAGACAAAGGAAAGCGACGGCAGACGCTGCGGCGGCGGCAGCGGCAGCATCGGAGGAGCACACAGCAGCATGATGCATAAATTGCTGCAGGCGTTGCGCAACGCGCGCTGGGGGAAGTTGTGTAAGCATCCGCGGCATGTTTTGCCAATCATGAGCGGCACACACACACAGACAGACAGACAGACAGACAGAGAGCATAGTGTTAGTCACACCTACTAAATACCAAGGCTGTTAGTTCCATCAATTTAGCAATAGCTTCACTTGCCTCTAACACACTCTCACTCTCTCTCTCTTGCAGGCCCCAAGGAGTTCTCGTACCGCGGCAAAAACATGTTCCTAAGCACGCACGTGCCGGCGCTGGCCAACAGGAAGGTCGACTGGCTGGACGGACGTAATCTGTGCCGCGAGTACTGCATGGATCTGGTCGCCCTGGAGACCCAGGAGAAGAACAACCTGATCTTCCGCGTCATCCAGCAGAACGATGTGCCGTACATCTGGACCGCCGGCCGCATCTGCGATTTCGCCGGCTGCGAGAACCGTCCCGATCTGGAGCCAAAGCACGTGTACGGCTGGTTCTGGTCCGCAACCCGCGAGAAGATCCAGGCCACCAACCGCATCCCACAGGGCTGGGGCTACAACCCCTGGTCGCAGACCGGCCACAAGAAGCGCCCACAGCCCGACAACGCCGAGTACGACATCAACCAGACCAAGGAGCAGTGTCTGTCCGTGCTGAACAACGTCTACAACGATGGCATCGCATGGCACGACGTTGCCTGCTACCACGAGAAGCCCGTCATCTGCGAGGACAACGAGGAGCTGCTGCGCTACGTCGCGGCCACGAATCCCGGCATTCGTCTCTAAGCACGGGTAGCCACCTGCGGCTGCGGCTTCGTATTGTTTGTGTAATTTTAAAGCTACTTTATTATAATACTCCCTCAACGAGTTTTTGTATAATTCTGTTTAATGTGTACTGTACGGACGGAAGCCAGACAAATAGACTTTAGCATTTATAACGACACATCACCCTGCCCCCACCCCCCTACCACCAACCCACTACCCACTTCCAACCGGATCTTCGCACCTAGCACCGAAATTCGCGCACTCCTTGTCACAATTTCGAAACTGCCAAAACACGCAAATTGTATTTATAAACGAGTTGAAAGCAACGACAAGAAGCACATCAAGCATTCACTGGCATCCAGCTCCGCCTGTGAATCTCTATCTCTGCGCACCCTCACCACACACCACACACTCTATTGCCGTTCCAGAACAAAGAGATTGAATAAAATGTTGTAGAAACCCCATTAAAAACCAAGCTCTAAGCAGTGCTCTGATTTAATTCAACATAATCGCTACTAGTACCTCGCTCCGAGCAGCTGGCAGCTTGTCCAGTTCCGCGTGCCTCGCAGTGCTTCAGCTTTGGACTTGGGCTCCTCGCCTGGTGCTTTAGACTTCGACTTGAGCTCCGACTGCGATTTCGACTTCGACTCGAGCTCCGCCTGCGATGTCGTTTGGGTTTCTTATTGGCAGCAGCTTTGCAGCTGCTATTGGATTGGCTGGATTCGTCTACTTCGCAGCGCTTCAGCTGTGCTTCTGAGCTCCTCGAGCGTCGCCTTCGACTACGACTTGAACTGGCGTTTAGCTGTCGCTTAGGTCCTTCATGTGCAGCAGCGCAGCTGTGGTTGGCATCTTGGCCAGCTCTATGGCTAGATCTGCTAGCTTCAGATGCCTCCAGCTGCAGTTCGGAACTTTTTGAGCTGCGCTTCCTACTACGACTTCCTTTGGGCTCTTTATGGGCAGCAGATTTGCTGCTGTTATGGATCGGAGCTTGCTTAGATCTGCTGCTGGAGCTATGAGCTCCGGAGGTCTCTAGCTGTGTCTCTCTGCTCTTTGAACTGCGCTTCCGTCTACGACTTCTACTTCGACTTCGATCCGACCTGCAACTGTGCTGCTCTCTAGATTTTCTGTGAGCAGGAGATTTGCTGAGCCTGTGGTCTGAATCCCGTCCAGCTCTGCTGTTGGAGCTATGAGCTTGGGAGCTCTCTAACTGAAGCTCTCTGCTCTTGGAACTGCGCTTCCGGCTACGACTTCTACTTCGACTTCGAGCTGAGCTGCCACTGTGCTGCTCTCTAGATTTTCTATGGGTAGGAGATTTGCTGCGGGTGTGTCTTGAATCCTGTCCAGCTGTGCTGCTGGAACTGCGAGCTTTAGAGCTCTCCAACTGTGGCTCTGGACTCTTCTCTAAGCGTGTGCGGCTGCGACTCGTACTTCGACTTCGACATGAGCTGCGACTGTGTTGCTCCCTGCGCTTGTGGTCGGCATCCCGTCCAGCTCTGCTGCTAGAGCTGCGCTCCAGCTGCGGTTCTGGACTCTCCGACCAGCGCCAGTTGCGCGACGGCCGATCGGCATCGTTCCAGCTGAAAGGCAATTATGAAATACAAAAATTTCTCTAGCTGCAGTCATCAGGCTCACCTGTTCCCGCTGGCAGCTGGAGTGCCATGCTCCAATCTCACGCTGCGCGGCGTGCTGTAGCTCTCCAGATTAGCATTGTAGAGATTCCTGGGATTGCGAAAGAGATGCAGGTAGCCACAGCTGTAACCCTTAGGGCATTTGCGAGTTAAGGACAAACCTTGAAGAAGCAACAAGTTGGGGGAGAAGCTAGTGAGTAGGGGAGTCATGCCAAGGAAGCAGCTTGATAGTAGGTGTAAAATCAGTTAGCACAATATATAAAGGTTGTATATAGTAGTCATAGCTTGTCGCTTGGCAAAGGATACAGCTCTGGGCATGCGGTCACGTACCGCAAACAGCGCCGCGCCAATTGGTCAGGTTGGAGAACTCCACGCTCAGCGGCCTGGCGGCATAGTAGCGTCCCTGCAAACTGCTGAAGGCGCGCAGCGCAGCTCTGCAAGGGAAAGACATTGGCTTATCAGTGGCATATTGGAATGGATACAACACATACTTTTCCTGCGTGTACTCCACAAAGACGTGACCCCGCAAATGGGGCAGCGTATTGCGCACGGCGCGAAAGTTGACGATTTTGCCGTACTTCTGCAGCTCATCGATGGCATCGCCGAAGAACTCATCGTAGTCCGCACGCAGATCGACTTCGCTGAGCTCCAGCGCTGCGTCCGCATTGGCGTACTCCGCATGCTCCGCCTGCACTTGCAGCAGCGGATGCTGGTAGAAGTGCCGTATGAGCAGTATCCTGGCCAGCATGGGTCGCCTGTGATTAAACGTGCAGCCGTGCCCGAAGCGGCAGCTGTTGGTGCGCGTGAAGAACTCGCATAGACGCTCGCCGGGATGCGTCTCCACCACGCGCTGCAGTTCGGCGGGCGGTGTACGCGTGCCGCTGTCTTCCATAAAATCCTGCATGCGCTGCATCATTGCCTCGAACTCGGCTGCCGCCTGCTCGGCATGCCTTTGCCGCTCCTGCTGCCGCTGGCGCTGCGCCTGCAGCCGCGCTGCCAACTCCTCAGCCTGCTGCGCGCGCAGGCGCTCTGCTTCGGCCTGCGCTTGCCGCTGCTTGGCCGCATCCAGCTGGAACTGACGCTGCGCCAGCGCCTCGCGACGCAGCCAGGCTTCCTCTTGCTCCTGTTGCACACGCTCCGCAGCCTGGCGCTGGAACTCCTCCAGCTCCGCCTGCTGCTGCAGCCACAACTGATACTGGGGGTCTGCCTCTCTGGCGGTCTGCGCCGTTGCCTCGCTTTTGTCACGCTCTTTCGCATGTCTCTGCCGTCTGCGCTGTCGCTGTTGTTTCTTCAGCAACTTGCGCCATGCTCTGCTATTAGTAAACGCAATTAAAAAGAGTAAAACCATTGAACAGCGGTAATAATTCCAAATTTACCGCTTTGCCGGCATTTGTTGTTTTGGCTTTTCATGCTACTCGAATCACCCTGTGTACGCTGTGTGTGACCAAACTTGAAGAAAGCAATAAGCCCAGAGTTTTTACATAGTACTAACATAGCTTTTTTGTGCCAGCTGCAAAATATATTAAATTCCACTAAGCAACTATGTTGGAAGTATATATTAGTACTCGTTTGTGTTTAGAGTTAGCTGCAGCTCAAATAATTCACTTTCAACTGCTCTACACACAACTTTAGTATTTTTGGTATTTTAGTGCTGTAAAAGCGCACACACTTTTCGGGCATTTTACGGCGTGCGTGTAGGGTCGCACTCACAATTACATATTTTTGGTCTATTTTTTATGTAAATACTAGAAGAATTACCAAATAAAATACACGCGATAATTTGGCGCTCATAATTCAAAATAAAGCAACGTAAATAAATAATAAAAGACAGTAAATAATTACCGCAAGCAGCCATTGATCAGTAGGAATAGCAGCGTACACAAACCACAAGCCATGAGCAAAGTGCGCAGGCTGTACCATCAGAAGTACCGTGCAGATTGGGAGACTTTTCCACTATTTTCCAGCTGGTTGTGCCGCGGCGCCGATGGCCGCTCGGCGCACTGCAAGATCTGCGACGCCAACGTGTTGGCGCGCCTTGCGTCCATCAAGCAGCACCAAAACACAGTGAAGCACCAGAGGGCGATCAATGGCGGCCAAATCATCGTGGTAGGTAGACGTGCGCCGCAGCAACAACAACAACAACAGCAACTCGCACAGCAGCTAAAGTGAACCGCGTTCAATGCTCTTTCAGCCCAAGCCCATCAAGCTAGAGACAGACGTCAAAGAGGAGCCACAGCGGCAGAGCAGCACGCCCCAAACGAGACCAAAGCGCTACGCTGCCGAGAAGCACAATAGCACGGAGACCATCGAGCAGGAGACGTGCTCCAATGACTCCATACTGGAGGATCTGCTCGGCAACGAGGACATCGAGCAGCAGTATCTGCAGGAGATGAGCGAGAGCGAGGTGGAGCCCGATGTCAAGCCGGCAGACGCGTTCCTGGACTTCCGCATTGACGAAGTGCCGGAGGGCGTGGCGGACGAGAACATCATTAGCGAATTCGATCTGTTCGGCAAGAGCGTCGCACTGCAGCTGAACCACATGGAGGTAGGTCCCCCACATATATATATATATATATATATACCGATTCCACTTAATCGCAACTGCAACCTACTCTTCCAGCTGGAGGACGCGCTGCTCTGCCAGGAGCGCCTGCAGGTGGTGCTCACGGAGTTCCGTTTGAAGATCCTGAAGCGCAGGTCCAAGCGCAGCACCTGAATTCATTCTACTCTAAGCCAATTTTCATTTTCAATTTACTACATGTACGCCTATGTATGTGTTAATCTAAGTATATGTATTTGTACAAGCATAACTAAGAGTCGTCTATGTATTCATGGTTGGTTCATTCCGCCTCGATCTCGTCGATGAAGGCGCGGCACTTCTTCTTCAGCACTTTGACGGCCTCGATGAAGATGACCTCGGGCTTCAGCGCGCCCACGGACTCCACGTTGAAGATGTAGTGATCCCGCACGCGGGACATGGTCACTGCATCGGCCAAATGCGGATAGCGGTAGACATTCCGGCTGCAGCTGTCGTAGCGCGCATCCTTGACGTACGCGCAGTCGTTCTCATCGATGCCGATGACGCCCGGCGAGAAGCAGTTCTGCAGCTGGTAGGCATCCTTGCCGGACACCTCCCGGTTGAGTGTGATTTGCGGCAGCAGGCGGTAGTAGGCGGTGGCCACAGGCGAGAACTTGGCGTGGTCCCTGCCCAGTCCCTTGACGGCAATGAGACGCAGGTCCAGCTCGTGGCCCGGCCGCAGTTGGGCAATCAGTATGTCCTCGTGGATGCAGGCCACGCTGCTCTCGCTGTAGATCTGCGCCTGCTTGCCCTTGGGCAGCCACTTGAGGTGGCCCGAGTAGACCTTGTGGTTCTTGTAGATGTCATCGAAATTCGATTGATCCTTGGTGGCCTCCTTGCGGCGTGTGCACTTCACCTTCAGCTCGAACTCGAGTGTGTCCTGCTCGGTGCCCTGCTCCGTGCTCTCCTCGGTGCGGTAGGCGAACAGCCGGGGATCGGCTTTCAGCGGCAGCAGGCCCATGCGATGGGCCAGCACCTCGTCCTGTATGATCGACGTGTTGTTGTAGATGTACACCTTCTCGATGGCCATGCTGGGCACCTCGCTGAGCATGAGGCGCCGAAAGGCGTTCGCTATGGCCGGGTACACGCCAATCAGATCGAACTCCAGCCCGTGCTCCTCGTCGTTCCTGCAAGGGGAGCGGGTTAGGCATTACTTTTGCTATATATATATATATATATATATATATATTTCTACAAGCTGTGTTAATCCCACCTCACAATTACCACCTGCAGCTTCTGTTTGAAGGTGTCCATGTTAAAGACCTCGTCGGCCAGCCCGTAGTCCTGCGGATCCTGTTTGACTCTGTACTCCTCCATGTACAGCAGTGGTTTCTTAGTATTACCAGGCATTTTGCTGCGCTTACAATTCAATAATAGTAGTTAAAATAATTAATTAAAAGGCAAACGCCGCCGACGTCGCACGTGGTTGTTGTCAAAACAAATGGAAATGCGCCGCGAGCGAGTAACAGTGACTGCGACTGAGTCACTGTGACTGTCACTAGTAATGCCAGACTTAATTACATTTAAAATACAGTTTTTAGTCAACTTTAAATGAGTAGATATTTTATTAAATTAAACATTTAATTTGTAATACTTTTATTCAACAATTTCAAATAAAATAATAGTTTAAATAGCAATCAAAGTCGCTTCACAGCATGTAAAGTAACAGCACTGCGCACACTTTGACAGCAGTTGGCAGCCCCGTATGCAGCCCTGTGACTGGCAAAATTCTGCTACACAACCGGCGGCGAGATTAATTCTCCAGGAGTGCAGCTTTTACGTAAAACTTCGCTGCAAGCAGAGAGACAAACATGTCGCGCAATTTGCAACGTTTGCTGGGCAGCTGCACGCGCTGGACGCAGACGCAGTGCCGCACACAATCAATTACACGACAGCTGCAGCAACGTAATTACTCGGCGGTGGGCAAAGACCCCGTAAAGGGCAAGGGCCCGATATCATGGAAGAGCCTGGGCGTCATTGGCGTCGTGGGTGCCGGCGGGCTGGGCTTTATGCTGTATGTGAAGAAGGAGAAGGACGATGCGCTGCTGAGGGAACGCAAGCGGCAGCTGGGCAAGGCGGCCATAGGCGGACGCTGGGATCTGGTCGATTCCGATGGGCAGCAGCGGAAGTCCGAGGACTTTCTGGGAAAATGGTTGCTCATCTACTTTGGCTTCACCCACTGCCCGGACATTTGTCCCGATGAGCTGGAGAAGATGGCGCAAGTGGTCGACGAAGTGGGTGCGTATGCTGCACGTAAAAAATCAGAATATTTTCAAACTTATTCCATGTGCAGAAAAATCGGAGCCTACACTGCAAGTGCAGCCCATATTCATCACGGTAGATCCGGAGCGCGACTCAAAGGAAATCGTGGGCAAATACGTGAAGGAGTTCTCACCCAAGCTGCTCGGACTGACGGGCACCGTCGATCAGATTCGCAATGTGTGCAAAGCGTTTCGCGTGTACTTCAGCGCCGGGCCCCGTGACGATGACAATGACTACATAGTCGATCACACCATCATCATGTATCTGGTCAATCCGGATGGCGAGTTCGTGGACTATTATGGCCAGAACCGGGACAAGGACCAGTGCGTCTCGTCCATCATGGTCAACATTGCGAAGTGGAACTCGATGAACAAGAAGGGCTGGTTCAGTTAGGCGCGCGGCGTTGCCATATCTTTGTTATTTGATTCGAAAACTGTTACACATCGAGTTGGCAGCGTCAGACAAACGACATGACAACCCTGCCGGACTAGTATTCGCTCGCTCTTTTTGACGTTTGTGCTGCGTGGATGTTGCAGAAATTGTTTTGTTTTCTCGCAATAAATACATAATAAATTACGAAATGGTGTGTAATTTGCGTGTGGGCACCCAGGAAATGTATTGTTGATTGCGTGCGTGCACGTGCTGCATTTCATCAGTGCGCTGCACAGTTTTGTGATTCAGTCAACAACATAACCTAAAAAGGCGCCGCCAGTGCGTTTTTTTTTTTTTGCAATTTTATTGTGTACAATAAAATATGTTTCTGTTTTACAGCGTCCGTTGATGCTACAAGGTCACGAGCGTTCTATAACGCAAATCAAATACAATCGCGAGGGCGACCTGCTGTTCTCCAGCTCCAAGGATCAGAAGCCAAATGTGTGGTACTCGCTGAACGGCGAACGCCTCGGCACGTACGATGGGCATCAGGGCGCCGTGTGGTGCCTGGACGTGGACTGGGAGAGCAGGAAGCTGATCACCGGTGCCGGTGACATGACCACCAAGATCTGGGATGTGGAGTACGGCACGGTGATTGCATCGATACCAGCCAAATCCTCGGTGCGCACAAGCAACTTCAGTTTCTCCGGCAACCAGGCAGCCTACTCCACCGACAAGGCCATGGGACAGAACTGTGAGCTCTTCATCATTGACGTGCGCAACGCAGACTCATCACTGGCAGAACAAGCGCCCACGCTGCGCATACCCATGGTGGAGTCCAAGATCACATCGATGCTGTGGGGACCTCTGGACGAGACGATTATCACGGGTGAGTTGGTGTCGCGTAGGCGCTAGCTGTTCCCAAAGTAAGACCGAATTTTCCCCTCTGCTGCAGGTCACGACAATGGCAACATTGCCATCTGGGACATCCGCAAGGGCCAGAAGGTGGTTGACTCCGGCACCGATCACACCGCCGGCATCAACGACATGCAGCTGAGCAAGGATGGCACCATGTTCGTGACCGCCTCGAAGGACACCACCGCCAAGCTGTTCGACTCGGAGTCGCTGATGTGCCTGAAGACCTACAAGACGGAGAGGCCGGTCAACTCGGCGGCCATCAGTCCCATACTGGACCATGTGGTGCTCGGCGGCGGACAGGACGCCATGGAGGTGACCACAACGTCAACGAAGGCCGGCAAATTCGACTCGCGCTTCTTCCATCTGATCTACGAGGAGGAGTTCGCCCGCCTCAAGGGCCACTTCGGTCCCATCAACAGTTTGGCCTTCCATCCGGATGGCAAGAGTTACGCGTCGGGTGGAGAAGATGGTTTCGTGCGTGTCCAGACCTTCGATAGTACATACTTTGAGAACATCTTCGAGTAGTCTCCTCTCCTCGTCCCCTCGTAGAGTTAGTAGTTTCACACGGTTCCCCGAGCCGCCATGTTCGTGTGCATAGAGAATTTCCAAATATACGCGAGAACAAGACGAAATATGGTTTATTGTGATTAAACTTGATAAGCATATACATATTATGGTGGAGGCATTCGAGTAACTGCAAGCTGGGTACGCTGCCCCATTCCTCTAGAAGAACGAGCGCTTCTTCTGCTGCACCACCACCGGCTGCCCCTGCATGGCGGCCAGCTGGGCAGGCGTGGGCAAGCAGCCGGGCGGCGGTGGTGGCACGACCACAGCGCCAGTCGCATTGGTGCGCAGCTCCGCCCGCGAGTCCACGTTGAGCACCTGCGAGGCAGCAACTCCAGCCGAAGTGCTCGGTCCGGCCAGGCCGTAGCCCATTCCATGGTGCATCACGGGCAGCTGCTGGTGATGCGTCATGCCGTAATACTGATTACTGGGCACATGCATCTGCATGTGCGGTGCCACTGGCGCCTGCCCGTAATTGATAGTCTGCTGCTGCTGCTGCTGTTGTTGTTGGCTCTGCTCGTACGTCGGGGGCGGCGCTCGCTGCGTGGAAAGCGCAAGTTAATAAACAATTGTGAAAACTCAGGCTTATTGCAGCTAACCATGGCAGCGGCACTGGCATAGTGATAATTGTATGGCGGTGCACTGCCGGCTGCAGCACCATCTGTGGACTTTCCTGGAAGATAAATTAGGCTGTTCAAGTGCTGCACACGCTGCGAAAATGCATAAAGCTTTACTACCTGAATTGGGATTGGACATTTCTTTGTGTTGTTTACTCGCACACGAATTCGCTTGTCAGCTTGGCGCAGCGGCGGTGCTGCCAGATCGCGATGGGTTTTGGCATTCGCCGTGCGACGGCGACACGCCGTCAGCTGATTGTCAAACGAGAGGAAGACTAAAGCGCACCGTTGTTAGCCTGGCTGAAAACAAAAATTATACATTTCAATAGCTTCAAGATAGATAGCAAGTAAATTCGTTTGTAAATAGAAAAAATTCCACATACGACTGGGGACATAGAGTATGGCCCACGCAACACCGCAGGTGGGTAAACAGAGCGGCGAGTCGGACTCGTCCGCGTTGCTGTGACGCAATAACCTAACAGGCCGATTGAAATCCGTTCCCCCGTTCCATGTCGCTGGCACTGCACGCAGGGCATCAAACTTGTCAATGGCTTCAGACGGCCCGGTCGTTTTGACAAGGGACTCGGGGCCCAGCTGCCCGACGCGTACAAGAAGTTCTGGCGCGAATGGAAACTGACGAGGCCGGCCGCCGTGCACTACATACCCAAGGAGAGCGAGTGGGAGCGTGACGAGGTCACACATGCCATCAAGCCGGTTCAGAACATACCACTGCCGCTCATCGACACACCCGAGTCGCACCAGGGCATCTGGGGAGGCGAGGCGGTGATCAAGGGCTTCCAGAAGCGCCAGCAGACGAAGCGTCGCGTGCCGCACTTCTGGGTGCCAACGCTGCGGCGCTCCGTGGTGCACAGCCAGGTGCTGAACGAGTACATTTCGGTCGTGGTGACCGAGCGAACTCTTGAGCAGATTCACGAGTGCCATGGCTTCGATCACTATCTGCTCAAGAATTTGGCGTGCGACCTGCGTTCGGCGCTGGCCCTCAAGCTCAAGCGCAAGGTGCTGCAGGCCCTCTCCGAGGGCTGCCCGGCGCTCGTGCAGGAGCCCAAGGTGCGCCAGGAGGTGCTCAAGGAGTACAGTCCGTACCTAGAGTCGTACACAGCTGAGGAGATCGACTGGTACGGGCACACCTTCCTCGAGGCCATACGCAAGCTGCAGAGCCAATTGCGCGCGGCCGAACAGGTGGTGCCCCACAAGGTCGAGTTCCGTCGCAAGCTCATCGAACAGTTGCGTGAGGCGGGCATCAAGGAGGCGGGCAAGATCGAGTCCAAGGACGCAGCGTCGAGTGCCGAGCACAAGGATGCCGACATCGAGGCGTTGACCAAGCTGTAAGTATCCCCCTACAATCAGCTGTTAGCTGGGATTAATCAATAGTAATCCCCTTTCGCAGCGAATCGGCATCCTCGTCCTCCAATTGGTTGTCCAAGATTAATCCGTTTGGCAAGAAGGAAACGTAGAGCGCAGTGAGAAGCATAGCAATTGCTGGTTTTATGTCGCAGTTCGGAAAGAAAATAAATGAAGTCCCAATTGCCCAGACTAACGAACCCCGAACTACTGCTACTTTCATTATACCCTTCCAGAGGGTATACTCATTTTGGGCAGCTGTTTGCTACGCACAGTAGCAAACATTTGCGAGCCTCTACAGTATATGGTTGATCAGCAACAACAGCCAAATCGATCTAGCCTTGTCCGTCTGCCCGTCCGTTTGTCCGTCATGTCACTTGGAACGCAAACAAGTCTCTCAGCTTTGAAGCTAGCTTGATGAAACTTGGTACATACACTTCTTGCTTCTGCATGCTGTAAATAGAGCGGAGCGAGCCAGATAGCTCGGATATATCGTATAGCTGTCATAGTACTTATCGGCTGAATTTTGTTATTTCCCAAGATATTGTAACGAAACTCGCTACAGCTTGTTTTAATAATACTCTTGACATTGCCCCAAAATTTAATTTAAATCGGTGCACTATAACATGTAGCTGTCATAGGAATAATCGGATAAAATATCAGTTTTTGTATGAAAGTTCGAAAATATTTGTATGGAACTATAGAAAAGCTAGCCATATTTTATGTACTTGGCATTTTCAATCCGAATTCCAATATTCATAAAATCGGATTAGTATATGCTATAGTTTTCGTAGGAAATATCGAATCTTAATTAAGCTTTTATACAGAATTTCAATATTGCATTGCATTGCATACTGAGTTCGAGTTCGAAATGTACTACTGTGGGCAAAAAGTAAGGTGAATTTGTTTGTAAAGTGAACATTTTTTATTTATTTTCCTGAATCAATTTCATCTCCTTCAAAGTAATCCTCTCCCTATAAAATACATTTATGCCAACGTTTTTTCAAATCCTTGAAACAGGCCAAAAAGTCCCTTTCCGGTATAGCCATGAGCGCCCTCGTCGATTTTTTTGTATCTCTTCAATCGACTCGAAACGCGTTCCCCGGAGTGGTCTCTTGAGTTTTGGGAATAGCCAGAAGTCACACGGAGTCAAATCAGGAGAATACGGTGGTTACGGAACGATATGCGATAAATTTTTGGCGAAATAGTCACGAAAAACGAGTGCAAAACCATCACACTTAGTAAAATTCGGATGTCTACACTCCTGATCTTTGGTAAACACAAGCGTAAATATAGTATTGATACTGACATTGACATGAAATTATCGCCAGATGTCATCAACAGTCCTGCTAACTCAAGAAAAAAAAGAACTAGTTCGCCATCTTAAGCCCGCGAATTTTAAATTGAAAATTCACCTTACTTTTTGCTCACAGTAGTATTAATCTGAAACCTTTTAGATAGGTTACATATAGTATAGCATATGAACAAGAGTATCCCACCTTCGGTGTCTCTTTCTAGTTTAAAAGTTTAAACATATTTATTGCGTTTGAATGCAGTAAAAACTACGGAAAACAATTAAGGAAACGTCATGGGACATTGAGACATGCACAGTAGAGTATAAAAAGGAATGATTGCAGATCCCCGTCGATAGACACGTACACATACACACAGTACACTTTACATACTTAAGGCTATATATCTGGTAGAGGGTATCCACGGCTCGCGCATACCCTGCACATGCAACTGTATAAATAGAACTCTGACAGAGTTTTGTGCCTATTAAGTCGTCCAAGTCGTCCCCCTGCCTCACTATGCTATGGGATTCTTCTTCATCAGCGCGATGTCGGCGTCCATCATGTCACGCACGAGCTCCTGGAAGCTCACCTTGGGCGACCAGTTGAGCTCGCGCTTCGCCTTCGACGCGTCCCCGAGCAGCAGATCCACCTCGGTGGGCCGGAAGTACTTCGGATTGATGCGCACGCGCACAATGTCGGTGTCGCGCTCCACGCCCACCTCGTCGACGCCCTTGCCGCGCCACGTGATCTCGCGGCCGATGTGCTTGAAGGCAGCCACGACGAATTCCCGCACGCTGTGCGTCTCCCCCGTGGCAATCACATAGTCCGCCGGGCTCTCGCGCTGCAGCATCATCCACATGGCCTCGACGTAGTCGCTGGCATGGCCCCAGTCGCGCTTCGAGTCCAGGTTGCCCAGCTCGAAGTACTCCATCTGGTTGAGCAGTATCTTGGCCACCGAGCGCGTGATCTTGCGCGTCACAAAGTTCTCGCCGCGCCGCGGGCTCTCGTGATTGAAGAGTATCCCGTTGCAGGCGAACATGTTGTAGGCCTCGCGGTAGTTGATGACAATCCAGAAACCGTACATCTTCGCGCAGGCTGCAGTAGAAGCACTCAATAAATACAGATGGGCATACTGATATGGCCGCCAAGCTTACCGTAGGGCGAACGCGGATAGAACGGCGTCTGCTCGTTCTGCGGCGTCTCCACTACTTTGCCGTACAGCTCCGACGTCGAGGCCTGGTAGAACTTCACGGACTTCTCCATGCCGCACGTGCGTATGGCGTCCAGTATGCGCAGCGTGCCCACCGCGTCCACCTCGGCCGTATATTCGCTCAGATCGAACGAGACCTTCACGTGCGACTGCGCCGCCAGATTGTAGATCTCCGTGGGCTTCACCATGTTGATGATCTTCACCAGGCTGCTGCTGTCCGTCATGTCGCCGTAGTGGAGCTTCATGCGGCCGCCCTTGTGCGCCTTGGGATCGGCATATAAATGCTCAATGCGTGTCGTGTTGAAGGTGCTGGCACGCCGGATGATACCGTGCACCTCGTAGTCCTTCTTCAGCAGGAACTCGGCCAGGTATGAGCCATCCTGTAGCAGAAGAAATTTACAATTATATGTGGGTTTAGCTAAAGTGTGGAATAGGTGTAAGATGCCATCAGCTTACACCGCTTTTGGTGATTGGAAAACACTTGAGACATTTTTATACCACTCAAATGGTATATTCGTTTTGTGGAAATGTATGTGACAGTCAGTAGTAGGCTAGGCAGACCAAGAAAAGTGTGCATATTCTTGATTAGTAGCAATAGCCAAGTAGATATGGCCGACTCGCTATTGATATTCGATTTTGAAGTCGTTTATTAAGCGAAGCTTACTATCTACAAGATGCTCCATTGGTATATATGCAGCTAACTATAATGTTAATCTTCACTGCAAATTTCAGCTCGATCGAACAAGAAGCACAGAAGTTATAGAAGAATACAGACTGTAGTACTGACAGTTAGCAGTAAGAAGAAAAAGTGTATGATGTAGACTCGCTTTAGGTGATGTGGAGCATAGCATACCATAACAATGTGTGTATTCTTGATCAGTAGTAGTAGCCCAATCGATCTGACTATGTTTAGCTGCACATCTGGGTTGATATTATACTTTATAGTCGAATATCAAGCAAAGTTTAGCTGCTACATTACTGTGCTTAAACATACCTGTAGCTAACTTAAATGTTAATGTTCACTGCGAATTTTAGTTCGATCGGACAAGATATATAGAAGTTATCGAACAAAGTTACAGTTGGTAAAATACAATTTCAAATATTTGAAATGAATTTGTAACGGCCAAAGTGAGTGCAAGGTAGTTGAGAGTCGAGTGCGCTCGACTGTAGCTCGCTTTACTATTTTCTAGGTAGGCAGAGCACAGTAAATAACACGTAAGCGCTGCGCCGTTGCAACATCAACAAAGCTGATTAGCGTCGCACACGCCGGCAATCAAAAACTGTCGAACCACCATGCCAATCAATTCTCATGACTCACGGGGTAAATGGTAAATGGGGCTTGTCGTCGCAGCGGTTTCCACCCACATTCACACACGCACACGCACCTGCCCCGTTATGCCGGTTATCAGCGCCACTTTATCACGACTGCCGCTGCCGCTGCCGCTGCCGCTGGCATCGCCAGCATCAGCTCCACAGTCGCCGCCGGCTGCGGTGCCATTGAGATCCTTGCTGCTGCTGTTGTGGTTGTTGGCCATGCGTTGTTTTTTGCTGCCCGTGGCCTCGTCGCTGGCGGACATGTTAACTGATTGAGCTGTACTTTATCTCTGTGCGTTCACGCTTCTTTTTTTCGTGGTTTATGCTGCCAGCGTTGTAGTATAAACAATTTTTCTTTATCTATAGCGGGAAAAGTTGCCACCCGCTTGAAAAGTGCTAGAGCAGTGAGTGAGGTAGCGCCTAGAACTTCTCTCTGATTGCTCTACTGCTAGCACAAACACAGAAGTTATGACGTCAGCAGACACGCGCTCAGCGCTACCTTGTCAATGTGCTGCCACTCTGCTGTATGCTGTTGCACTGCACAGATCTGGCAACGCCACTGAAGTCGACGACACCGACGTACACAAACGCAGGCCTGTTATTAACTTGAAATTATTGTTATTAACGCAAAAAAAAAACAAAGTACAAAAATGATGGTAAGCAAATGTAAAGAAAATGAAATGTAGTGTAATAAAATTGTTGCTAAACTGCAGCACTTTGCAAGTGCGAGTGCAGAGCATGCACAAAGAGCGCTGCTTATCAGTGGAAAGGGGCGTTATTAGAGTGTGTATTAGTATTTATGTATGTGTGTGTGTTTTATTGTACTGCATTTAGGACGGCACGGATGAGTCAAATATACTGGGCAGTCCCACAGGCAACAATGGCGGCACCATAGATATCGCCTCGCCCAATCCCTTGGCGCCCGCAACAACAGCAGCAACAACGACGACGACCAATGGCAGCGGCACTGCTACGTCGCCGGACAGTTCCTCCTCGGCGCCAGTGACACCTGCTGCGCTCGGCGAGAACGCGCTGCATGTGGAGATCTCCGATGCGCTGAGCGAGAAGGAGAAGGTCAAGTTCACCGTGCACACGCGCACCACACTGCCAGGCTTCGCGAAGAAGGACAACAACGTGGTGCGCCAGCACGAGGAGTTCGTCTGGCTGCACGATCGCATCGAGGAGAACGAAGACTATGCCGGATACATTGTAAGTATAAGATAGTAATGGAATCATTAATGCAACACTCTGTCGCTCTTCTAGATTCCGCCCTGTCCACCGCGTCCGGACTTCGATGCCTCGCGCGAGAAGCTGCAGCGTCTGGGCGAAGGCGAGGGCAACATGACCAAAGAGGAGTTCAAGAAAATGAAGTCGGAGCTGGAGGCGTAAGTGCTATTATGCTCCCATTTCACATATATCCAAGTTAAAGTTGTATCTGCTCCCTCAGCGAGTATCTCGCCACGTTCAAGAAGACCGTCGCCATGCACGAGGTATTCCTGCGCCGCCTGGCCAGCCATCCCGTGTTCCGCATCGATCAGCACCTGAAGGTGTTTCTGGAATACGATCAGGATTTGTGCGCCAAGCCGCGCAAGAAGATGGCCATTTTTGGTGGCTTTGTCAAGTCGCTGGGCAAGACCACGGACGAGATACTGCTGAGCGCCACGGTGCGCGACGTCAACGATTTCTTTGAGAACGAGCTGCAGTTCCTCACCGAGTACCATGGGCATCTGCGCGAGGCGGCCTCACGCACCGAAAAGATGACGCAGCGTCACAAGGATGTGGGCGACTCGCATCAGAAGATATCGAATGCACTGACGCAGCTGTCCACGACCGAGAAGGGCAACGTCGAGACCTTCGTGGCCAAGGCAGCTGAGGTCTTCGAGCGCATAAAGGTGGGTGCAGTGGATTGACCCAATATAAATCAAATATAATCTGAATTATGTCTCGACAGAATCTGGAAACTCGCGTGGCCAGCGACCAGGATCTGAAGCTGGGAGATACGCTGCGCTATTACCAGCGCGACAGCGACGCTGCCAAGGCGCTGCTCATACGCCGCCTGCGCTGCTTGGCTGCCTACGAGACTGCCAACCGCAACTTGGAGAAGGCGCGTTCCAAGAACAAGGATGTGCACGCGGTAAAGCCTATGGGGAATTGCCAAGCAATCTCTATTTCTCTCTCTCTTATTTTTTTTTCAAATTCTTCTGCTCACACTGCTTGGCAGCAAAATAATCCAATGTGCTGGCAGGCAAGGGAAGAGTAGGAAAATAATCATACATCATGTTCCTTATACTATAGTTTAGTCGTAATAGTAAAATTAGCATATTTAATATTTTAATTTAAAAGTGAAAGTATTTTTTTTTGTAATATTGAAACGTTTTTCGAAGCAATTTTATGCAAAAATTGTTAATATTTTATTATTTAATTAAGGAAATAATTTTTTATGAACTGCCTGCCAGCACAGAGTACCAGCTCGGAGCGTGCCCGAGCAGCTTTATGCCTAAATTTTCGAATTTTTACCATGATAGCTCTACGAAAAGGTTTTTTTGTGCAATGCTTTGATTTTTTTGTTAGAACTTTTTGCGTTTCTCTCTTTGTACTTGGATCATAACGAATTCACCACACTCTACACATTGCTCTTTCTCTCTCGCATCTCTCTTGCCCTCACCTTGTGTGTCTCTCCACTCTCTTTCTCTCGCTCTCCCTCTCTGTGTGTGTGCGTGTGGTTATTGTGTCTGCCGCTGCAGCCCTTGGAGGTGCAAGAGGTATTTGGAATTAATACTTAACACCAAATTGATCCACATTATTGATATGCTATCGAGTGCCTTGTAATTGTAATTAAAAAAAAAACACAAACAGCTACACCTACACCTACACCAACACCGACACAACTAGACACAGTTAATTGCGATTGCTGCATGCTCAGTACCTTATCCTTATGACATAATGCCCTAGCATGCCTGTTGCTCTGTGCTGAACTTGTCCCGTTCTATCGCTAATCTTATGCTCTCCTCACGCAGGCTGAGACTGCACAGGCGGAGGCCTGCGAGAAGTTCGAGTCGATGTCCGCCTGCGGCAAGGAGGAGCTCATCGGTTTTCGCAATCGCCGCGTGGCGGCCTTCAAGAAGAGGTGAGTACCTGGATATATCCAAGAATCAATTAAGCTATGCTAACCATTCCCCACTCTCGACTACTTGCAGTCTCGTCGAGCTGTCGGAGCTGGAGATCAAGCATGCCAAAAACCAATACGACTATCTGCGCCAATCGCTGTTGGCGCTCAAGGAAATTGCCTGAGAGTCGGACGCGCACTTGGCCTCATCGCCCGCACATTGTTTGAACACCATTTTAGCCAAGTCCCCCGTGGAGTAAATCAATTGGTTATTGCTAAGCAAACAGTTTTATTATTAATCTCTCTCAGAGCTGCGCAACTAACGGCATTACTATTGGAATGATTGAAGGCATGTTGCTAGTATTATGCTCTAGCATACGATAAAAATTCCGTTAGTTGCGTGGCCTTAGTCTATATACTGTATATAGTATCTAGACCTTTTGCATTGTATTCTATTGTAACTCTAAGCCGCATAGGATTTTGTTTGTGAAACAAATCGCTTTTATATACGAGCATTCCTCTATCAAGTTTACCACTGTACAAGCATTGAATATTGAATATACTACTATATATATATCTTGCGCTTGCTCGGCCACGTTGTGCGTATGGATGAAGAAGCTCCAGCTCAGAAGGTATTCGAAGCGAGAGTCGACTATGGGCGACGACGAAGGGGACGACCAAATCTTCGATGGAAGGACCAAGTAGAGAAGGATTTTACTCTACTGGGTATTTCCAATTGGAGGAGGCGCGCGAAGAGCAGAGGCGCCTAGAGGGAGACGTCGGGAGAGGTCGGCCAAAACCCGAAATGGGTTGTAGTGCCACCTAATAATAATAATATATATCTTGATAACAAGCTGTGTGAGAGTTGTCAGGCCAACGGACTGTCGTCACACATTGTAGTCGTCGCCAGGACGACTAGCAACAAGTAGAGCTCGAAATTCGGCCCTCCTCAAATTGTCCTCGACGTTAAATATATTGATTTCGATTTAGTTCCTCGCTTCACTTCGCTTTTCGCATTTATTTGAAATCATCATGGACGACTTTGGCTGCTTCGACGCCAAGGTGCCGGCCGGGCCTAGGCTGCCGGACTGGCGCACCTCGACCTACCGCGCACATCGCTACATCACGGACACGCGGCTGGGCAACAAGCTGAGCGCCCCCTTCGAGGCGACCAACAAGGGCATCTACGTGCGGGACAAGCTGCTGCACGACAAGCAGCTGACCGAGTGCAGCGCCAACTACACATGGAAGGTGAGTTGCACGCTCCAATCCATGCGGCTGTATTCCATGTAGTCCATCCTTTTGCAGTACTGCGATCCGAATCTGCTGCGCAATCCCTCGCTGAACATGAAGACGCAGTACATGAAGAGCGTCGAGGAGGGCAAGATGCGCTTCGTGAAGCGCAAGATCAAGCCGATGACCAGTGTCAGCCAGGACACGTACACCTACACGGATCTGCCGTTCGAGGCGGATCCGCTGCCTCTGCAGCTGCCCACGCCCGTCGAGCCCACGAAGGTGATCATCGATCGCTCGAAGATCGGCTATACCAAGTACTTGGATCCGGGTGCAACCACCTACAACTTGTCGTATGTGGCCATGTCGAAGCATGATCTGGACTCCAGCGTAGCCGTGCACGACAACATAACCTACTGGAACTGGGCGCAGCACAATACGACCACTCAGCCCGTGGAGCGCCAGGCCGACGCGACCATGTGCGACGACGCGAAGGCCAGCGACTGCGTCAAGCGCCGTCTCGAGTACCAGAACCAGCTGAAGCGCGTGCCCAACACCGGCCTGGTGACCGAGGTGCAGGCGAACTACCTGGATCCGAAGCTCAACAAGGAGCACATCGAGTACGACACGACGGACATGCAGCCGCTGCTCGTGCACGAGACCGTGCAGCCCTTCGCTACGCTCAGCGAGTACGCCGTCTATGGATCGGGACAGCCCGTGGTCAAATATGTTTAGTAGTTAGAGACGATTATGTTTTATTGCTCAATGAATCGACATGGGGAAAAACATAGATTTGCGTATTCCTAGAACACTGAGAAGCTCAGCGGCAGCAGCTGATAGATGGACGTGACCAGCACCTCGTCGTCGTCCTCGAATGCGGGCAGCTTGGTGCTGGGCTCCGGCGCCTGGGCGATGTAGATGCGCATGTCCGACTTGGCGAACTCGTGTATGAACTGGCGGCAGACGCCGCAGGGCGTGGTGAAGCCGGCATGATGCAGTGCAACCACGGCGCCGGCCGTGTAGCACTTGCAGCCCTCGCTGATGCCCTTGGCCAGCGCTGTGCGCTCGGCGCAGCAGCCCGGCGTGAAGGCGACGTTCTCGATGTTGCAGCCGGTAAAGACCCTGCCACAAGTGGTGCGGAAGGCGGCGCCCACCTTGAAGTTGCTGTACGGCACGTAGGCGTTGCAGCGCGCGTTCAGTGCATCCTCGAGCAGTTCCCTGTCGCAGGGGTCTATGTGGAAAGGGAGCAGGAGAAGAGGGAATGAGAAACGAGTTATGCTGCTGGGGCGGAAGAGATGCCCCTACCGAGCAGACTGAAACTGATGGTGTACTGGGGCAGCGTGCGCGGATGCGGCAGCTTCAGGCACTCCTCGATGGGGTAACGTCCCACTGGCTCGGCGGCAGGCCGGCGCTTGTCGAGCTCGCACTGCAGATCCTGCAGCTTGCTCAGATACGCCTGTAGCTTCCGCTGCGCACTGCGATTGTTCAGCTCCTTCTGCAGGTTGTCCAGGTTCCTCATGCACTTCTTCAATGCGCGGCGTTTTTGCATCATCTTGGCTAAAAGTGAAATTTGACTTGAATTTAAAAAAAGGTCTGCTCCTGCCTAAATTAGAGTTAAATATGCTTGATAGCACTCTGTCGTGTATGTCAATCGTGTTGACATCAAACATTCGCACACTATGATCTGCGGGATCGGGGTAGAGGGTGCTTGTTTCCTGACCCGAGCAATGAGATTGACAAGCGTAGCGATTAGATAAGTCGTTGATAACATCAGTTAACAAGAGTCCAATTTGCTTCTACTACATTGTGCATTGAGAGACGGACACTTTTCAAACCAAAATAAAAAAAAAATATATATATATATATATTGTGCTCATTCGGGACTAGAAATTGTGTTCTAAAAAATAATCAAATTTAATTCGAAATTCCTAAATCAATATTTGAGAAATCCAGCGAGTATTTACACTAAATATTCTCATGAAGTTTCCAAAAAACTTCTTAAGCTACAATAAAAATTCCAGGCAGAATAATGCATATTTTCTTGAAGGCCAAACAGGTTTATTCCAGAACTCAATGTATATTATATATTTTTAAAATACATATTTACATTTCGATTTCACGAATCCTCCAAATATAGCCATCAAAGTAGCCTAACAACCCCCGAGACTTTTTAGTTTATATAGAAATCCCAAATAAAATATTTTTCAAACGAAATAATCTTTTATCATGGAAACCGAAAAAATTCTTTCTAGAACTTAAACAAAAGTGTAATAAATTATACATATATATATATATATATATATATATATATAAATATATGTATAATTATATGTAAGAAGTCTCAAGCAACCCGAACGAACTCAAACTCAAATTAAAGAAACAACTTTTAATCAAAAGTACCATAATAAAATATAATATAGGGTCGATTTTTTAGATAAAGTTTGTATACCCATACATAACGAATCTATTGAACCGCAATTCCTGCTACAAATCGATACCAAACCGAAAGCGTTAACTCTAAAAACCCCCCAATATTATCTTTGCATAGGCTTTATATTTTGTTTAGTTTATTTACGGCTTTTAATTTCTAGACTTGTGTTGGCTAGTGTAGTTTTGACGTCATTTATAATCTCAGTGTTAGTTAGTGGGCAACCTTGAAATCTCTTCACTGCACATAGGTGTGGAAGCTACTTGGCAATAGGTTAAAAATAGAAGTGCACAGCACGGGATCGTCGTCGCGGAAAGGCTCCTCCTCGGGCTTACGCTCGTCCAGAGCGCGTGCTATATAGATGGGTATATCGGTGTTGCCGGCAAACTCCCGTATGAACTGGCGGCACACGCCGCATGGCGAGGTGAACACATCCGGCGCATAGGCGACCACGGCGCCCGTCGAGAACTCGCGGCAGCCCTCGCTGACGGCCTTGGCCAGCGCAGTGCGCTCCGCGCACGACGACGGCGTGAAGGCGGCATTCTCCACGTTGCAGCCGGTATAGATGGCACTGCCCGTGGTGGCGCGGAAGGCGGCGCCCACCTTGAAATTGCTGTAGGGTACATAGGCACGCAGGCGCACGGCATGCGCGCCCAGCAGCAGCTCCTTGATGTCGGCAGCTGCGCGTACAGGAAGAGAGCGTCAGATGCGTTCAGGGCCAACTGCAGCTGCACTTACCCAGGCTGCCGTAGGGCACCACTGTGTCTTTGATTTCGGACTTGGCGAAGCCTGCGAGCAGATGCGTCATATTTTCGGTAGTCTTTGATTTATTTATAGCTTTATTTTGACGTTAGTGGAACTGGTGCGTGCGTGGGTCCGTGTTTCTCCTCCAAACGTCCGACAGCAAATGGACGGTTGTTGTGGGCCCGCAGCAGCTTTATTGGCCGTTGATAACGCACAGCAGGTAGACGGCGAGAGAGCAATAGAGAGAGAGAGAGCGGCAGAGCGCGCACAACTGTTTCGGGCTACAGCTACAGCTACAGCTACACAGATACATTTAGAGATACAGATACAAATACACAGAGGCATAACAATGACAACAGTTCCGATCGGGGGTTGAAGTGTGCAGTCGTGCAGTTGTGCAGTTGTGCAGACTGCAAATGGGGTATTCACACGAAAAGGTTGCCCTCACTCCTGCTCGCTCTCTTCCTGCTCCCGCTGTCTATTTGCCATTGAGGAAGCTGAAGCCGTTGGGCAGCAACTGCAGCACACTGGTGCAGAGCACGCGCAGCGGCAGATTCGTCGGCTTCGCCGCGTACAGCGGTATGTCCTTGCCGTCGACGGCGAATTCCGAGAGAAACTGGCGACAGACGCCGCAGGGCGTGGTGAAGCCCTGCTCCTGCTCGGCGACCACGGCGCAGGCGACAAACTCGCGCTTGCCCTCGCTGCAAGGCAGACAACAAAAAAAAAATAATAATAATAAATAAATTGAATTAATGAAATATTGAACTATTGACCTGAGCGCCTTGACGGCAGCCGTGCGCTCCGCGCAGATGCTCGCTGCGAAGGCGCCGTTCTCGATGTTGCAGCCCGTGTAGATGGCGCCGTCGCTGGTGCGCAGCGCAGCGCCCACGGCGAAATTGCTGTAGGGGCAGTAGGCGTGGTTTCTCGCCTGCGCCGCTGCCTGGATGAGCTCGCGCACGCTGGCGTCTGCGAGTGAAAAATACAGCTATAACATATAGACATGTGTGTGCGTATATATAAATATTACCTAAGCTGTCGTGCGGGCGGACATTGGATCCGTCTCTTGCGCCATTTATGAAGAACTGCGTCATTGCTCTGTGCGCTCTCGCGTCTAATTGTGTCGCAGTTTTTACGTTCTACTAATGCTACGATGCGCTGCGCCTAAGTTGACTCGATATTTTTATTTATTAACGATATTTTTATTTTAGTTAAAAAACATTTCGCTGCATTCGAACTGCAAACGGCTGCCATTGCAGGATACTTGAGCGCCTTAAGTGGGTCATGACCTTGCGTGCGTTTGCTGCTAGTGCGCACTGTAGCTGCAGTCAGCTGTTGCAGGTATGCTTGCGAAAATATCGATAGTTGCCGTTTCGATAGCACACTGATATGGTAAACAAAATATCAATTGTACAGGTGTGTGTCTGTGTGTGTAGACGGGATTTTCCGACGTTATCAGCACTTTTATCACAGCACTCGGAAAACTTTCTGGGTGAGCACTTAGCGAGTGGCTCTATGCAGTCGCGTTTAGTCATAGCATACAATTAATATGTCGCAGTCGCAGTCACAGCAGCCGCCGGAGCCCGTGCAGCCGGACGACATCGAAATGGCCGGCGATTGCGTGGTGGAGCGCCTACCGCCCATTGACTTCGAGCTGGATCGCTTTCCCTACTGCATTGTGTGGACACCGATACCGGTGCTGAGCTGGATACTGCCCTTCATCGGGCACATGGGCATCTGCATGAGCAACGGCGTCATCCGGGACTTTGCCGGCCCGTACCTCGTCACGGAGGACAACATGGCGTTCGGGCGGCCCACGCGCTACCTGCGCCTGCATCCCAAGCACGTCGAGGGCGGCCCCTATGCCTGGGACGAGGGCGTCACCAAGGCCTCCGTGCTGTACGGCACGCGCATGCACAATCTCTTCTGCGACAACTGCCACTCGCATGTGGCGACGGCGCTGTGCAACATGCACTACAAGGACAGCAGCAGCTGGAACATGGTGCTGCTCTGCTTCTGGATGTTCGTCTGCGGCCGCTACGTGGGCATCTGTGGCTTCCTCAAGACCTGGCTGCCCTTCGCCGTGCTCATCACACTGGTGGTGCTGCTGGCGGTCTACTTTTGAAAAGCTACGCCTAATCCCTTTATCGCAACGCACACACAGACGCATGTGTGCTATGTGTATGTATTCGTGCGGCTTTACAGCTAACTGTGTGCGTGTGTGTGTGTATTTGTATTGTTTATTTAATAGTAAATGCTAAGTACTGTGACTCATTTAGTTGCTGTTGCTGTTGTTGTTGTTTGGCTCTTCGGCTCACTCCTCGAGCGCGCGCGTCACCTGGTCGGCCACCTCGAGCAGCTTGCGCCACTGCTTGGCCGACAGCGAGATGCCCTTCTTGCCGGGCAGCACCTTGCCGTCCTTCTCGTAGTGCTCGCGTATGTCGACCATTTTCTTGCCGCGGAACTCGTTGATGCGCACCTGGCGCATGCCCTCCAGCGTCCAGTTAGTGGCGCCATCGCCATCGCCGTCGGCCGCAGCAGCATCCTTATTGGGTTTGCCGCTCTCCTTGGGCTTTTTGCTTGGCGGCGGCTGATTGCGCTGTGTGAAAAATGCAATGACACTTGTTTGATTTGACAGTTAATTAATTGTGTGCCTAGCCTACATCATCGGGACCGCTGTCGCTGTCCGAGGAACTCTGCTGTTTCTTGCTCGCTCTGGGCATCTTGATTTCAGATCGAACACTTTTCTGCACAAATCTTTGGCGCTAATAAAATGCACTCGCACTACGCTTTGACATTCGGCGTGCGGGCAGACATGTTGCCATTCGCCCGTTCACGCACGCCGCATATCGACGCTGCCGATATGCAGTCATCGGTGCGCCTACTCCCATCACTAGCTGGCGGCGGCATCAGTTTGGAAACGCGCACTTTTCTCACTTCGGCGGAATAATAGCTGCAACTCATTAGCGCACTGCGAGAAAGAGTGTAAAGCGTGTAAAGTATTTCGCAAAGCCGAGACTGTGTGTTCAAATTAATAGTTTAGTGTTTGGTAAGCGCATGCAATTGACTGCAACATTGAAATTGGCAGACTTTTTCGTTTATTCACACACACACACACGCATACCATAAGCTTGCACAGACGCGCACGCATACACATGCAGTGTGGCAAAAAGGTACACCCGTGCATGCGCGATTTATTCATTTAATTTTTTTATTTCGAATTCGACAGTTTGTTAGTAAGTGAAATGGGCAAGAAAACAGACCTCGAGAGCAACAATGCATCCTCCGACGCCGAGGAGGAGGAGGAGGAGTACGCTGTGGAGAAGATTCTGGATCGGCGTGTGCGCAAGGGCAAGGTAAAGTGTTGTTGTCTATCGAGCAGGGGGGGAGGGGGAGCACGGGTGGCACTGGTATGTTGGTAACTAATGCTCAGTATAATTCCCCTACAGGTCGAGTACTATCTCAAGTGGAAGGGCTACGCCGAGACCGAGAACACCTGGGAGCCCGAGGGCAATCTCGACTGTCAGGATCTCATACAGCAATATGAGCTGGCACGCAAGGATGAGGTAAGTCCGCGCACAGCCCTGTAAGCAGCATATGCCATATGATAACATATATCTGTCCATACCCAGGCCAATGCCACCAACTCGTCCTCGACGTCGTCGACCACCACAGCCGCTAAGAAAGATCGTCCCGCCAGCAGTGCCAAGTCCAAGGAGTCGGGCCGCACCAGCGCCACGGCCAGCAACAGCGGCAGCAGCAAACGCAAGTCCGAGGAGCCGGCCGCACCGGCCAGCAGCAAGTCGAAGCGCATCGAGGCCGAGGACAGCAGCAACGATCTGATCCCTGCTGGCGGCACTGGCTTCGATCGCGGCCTCGAGGCCGAGAAGATTCTGGGCGCATCCGACAACAACGGACGCCTCACATTCCTCATTCAGTTCAAAGGCGTCGACCAGGCCGAGATGGTGCCGTCGACGGTGGCCAACGTGAAGATTCCACAGATGGTGATCCGCTTCTACGAGGAGCGCCTCTCCTGGTACTCGGACAACGAGGACTGAGCCACGGCGACGGCCACGGCTAGAGCCACAGCGAACTGCTCATAATTTTTTTCTTAACATTTAACGCGCCTCCCCCCCAAACATACCACACACACACACACAAACATATATATTTCATCGTATTGTTCCAATAAATAAATGGATAAATGGATAAACGGATAAAAGAGCAGCTACTCCTCCTGCCGTCGTCTCAGTTGTTCAGCAGCTTGTTGGCCACGCTGCACTCGGAGTTCTCCAGCACGTTGCCGCAGCAGGACCAGTGCCGGCGGCCCGGATGGCCGGCGTGTCCGTGGCCACAGCCGCTGTAGCCGGGCATGCGTCCCTCGCAGGAGCAGCGCACCGTCTTGTTGCCCTTGCTGGAGCAGAAGGTGCAGCAGTGGTAGATGCCGCTGTGCGGCCGCACCTGGCGCGAGTGGAAGGTGTAGGGGCTGCCCTTGATCTGCTTCTCGTTGATGCTGATCGTCAGCAGCAGCGTGCCCTGCGTGTCCGGCGTGAAGGCGATGCCGTAGCTGCCGTCGCGATGGTCGGACACCTCGATGGGCAGGAACTTGGCCGTCGCGTCCTTGTACTTGATCATGCAGTTGATCTCCAGCCCGCCGTGGCACAGCGCCACGCCGTCCTTGTCGCGCGACAGCAGCTGCAGCTCCACCTTGCGGTGCAGTCGCAGCTGCGAGAAGCCTTCCCACTGCAGCGTGCACAGTGCCGGCTCCACCGTCTGCATCGTGATGATGCCGTACAGCGGTATGTCGTGCTGCTCCTTGGTGCCGGGCGCGCGTATCTTGGCCAGAAAGTGCAGCGAGTCCGAGATCTGCGAAGCGCAACACATTTTAGCAGTCGGCTTGATCCATTTTGAGGTTATGTGCGGTACAGTTGCAGCACCAAAATGTAGTTGTTAGTGCAGCAGGTAGCAGTATTGCCTTTCGTATTCGGTTTTCAATTTTCTAACACATGTGTTGTAGGGTAGTGTGGTAGGGGATTATTGGGTATGGCCGCGCTGAGTTGCTGGGTTAGGTATGGGTACAGTACGGTTGGGTGTGCTGACTTGAGCATGTGTTTGGTGAAACCCTCAAGCGAAGATCGGAACTGAGTAAAAGACCGGAAGAGAGAGAGGGAGACTTCGAGAAAGTAAGGACTGTATGAAAGCCAAACTTTTAGAATAGGTTGAGGACCTTAGAGCATTCGTGGCTTGTCGACGCGATAGAAAAATTCTATTTGTGGGATCTTAAAACAGAAGAGAGGGAGGTCAAAAGACAGTAAGCACTTTAAGAAAGCGTAGAATATGCTTAGGACCTATAGGGTTCCTCAATCATATGATTAGGAGGATAGTCGAGCGATACTTGATAAGAGAAATTAGTTTGTAAAGACCTCAAGACAAGAGAAGTGTCAAGCGGAAGTATGGATTGTAAGACAAAACAACGCTAAGGACCTTTCAGCCTATAGAGATTTCCGTCAACAGTATCTTATGACTAGAGGAACTGTGTTATTCTGTAATTAGGTGGTAGAGAGCGCGAAAGAGTAAGTTGAGCAATGAAGAAACCATTACTTTTAGAACCTTAAAGCAGAAAAGATGGAGGTAGAAAGGGAGTAAGGACTTAAAGATACCATAGAGTATATTTATGACCTAGAGGATTTTTGTAACGATCTTATCATAGGGGATTAAAAGACTCTAAAGAGAAGAAGAGAGAGAGAGTTAGGACTGTGAGAGAGGATATACTTAGGATCAGCTTACATATGCAACAAATAGGGGTAGTTCACCTTGGGATCAACTGGTGGCTTGAACTGCTGACAGTACTCGAAGCGCTTGAGCAGAATTCGCGCAAAACTTAAGATCTCGACGTCGGCGCCGATTTCGCAGAGCTCCTGGCTGAAGCGTATGGCCTCCATTGCCTGTTGCGTGCGTGTCTCTAGGGGAGGGACAGAGAAGCAGCGTGTTAGAAGGGAGTCTCAGGGCATTTCTCATGGTCCTACCCAGTTCCAGCTGCTGGTTGAGTATCAGCTCCACCTTGGACTCGCGCGCACGACTGATCTGCGCGAGCAGCGTGTTGCGATGCGCCTGCAGCGCCTCGAAGTAGCGCTTCATGTAGTCCTCGACCTGCTGCTGGATGTCGTCGCAGCGCGCGTTGATGCCACGCGCGATCTCGTGCAGGCGCTCGATCGAGTGCTCCGCGTACTGGCAGAGCGGACGCGTCTGATCGGTGGCTTCGCGCAGCTGCTTGGCCACCTGCAGCTGGACAATGGCCTTGGCGATGGTTTCGTGTCGATGGCTACGATGCTGCAGCACCAGGCAGTCCGGGCACGCGAGCTGCCAGAGCGAAAGGACACTAGTAGTAGCAACCAGCCTGCCTTCAGGCTGACGGGTCTTACCTGCTGGCAGGGCACGCAGTAGGACTTCAGCTCGAAGCCGTGCAGGCTGCACTTGAGCAGCAGCTGGCGGCTGTCGCCCAGGCCGAGCTGCTGCTGCTTCTGCTTGCGCGCGCGCCGCAGCTCCAGGATGTTACGCATGCGATGATTGGACGTGCTGCGCTGCCGCTCGTGCGCCTCCTTGCAGAGCGTGCACAGGTTTAGCGTGCAGCTGATGCAGTGGTACGTGGCCTAGAGAGAGGAAGAGAGAGAGAGAGAAAGTTCGGTTAGCCACTGCACTGCACCCAACTGCATCGCCGCTCACGCTTATCTCCTCGCTGCAGAGCGAGCACCAGACGCGCGAGATGACATCGTCGCCGGCCTGCAGACGCAGTGCCTCGATGCGACGCACCAGCATGCAGTTCTGCGGCAGCTGACGCACTCCGCCCAGCGCCGGCAGCTCCGTGGCGAACTGGCAGAGGTGGCATCGCAGGAGGCGCATAGCCTCCGGATCGCAGCTGCGGCTGGTCGAGCACGCCGAGCTCGAGCGCTTGGCGTCAAGTTTGCTCTGGGGAAGAAAGAGAAAAGTAAAATTGGTTTGGCAGCGGAACTGGAACTGGTACTACACTAGGAGCCGGAAATTTATAATGAACTATAGTTAAAGCAGTCGTTCAATAACTAGAACCTGAGCTGGAACCGGAACTTGTACTAGAAAAACTCCCCTTTAGAAATGGAAGCTAAAGCTACATATGGAACCACGAACAGGCATCGTAATTGGAACCAGAACTGACAGTTTACCGGTTATAGTTCCCATTTTAGATGGTATCAAGGGGAACTGGTATACATTATGAAACTAAAATCGAAAAATCAGTTAAATAGCAACTATAATGCAACTGAAATTTGAAAATTATGTATATTTTGAGCCTTATACTAGAGCCTGAAGTAAAACTACTTCATCTAACTGGTTCCAGTTCCTCTTCTGTATTGGAGACAACTATTTTACCGTTCCAATTCTCTTTTAAGCTGTTTTAGGTGCAATTTGAATAAAAATTGGAACTAATGGAACTGTGAACTGCATAGCAACAAGAACCAAGGCATATTCATAATTGGAACCTGAACTGAAAGCACTTCTTTTGCATCGAGTCAGTGCCTGAAGCTGTTTTGGTTTCGGAACTGGAACTGGAATTGTGATTTTAACTTAAATTACAACAGTAACAGGACCAAAGCCTCTTAGAAATCGTATCCTAAGCCGCTACAGTGCCTGTTTTAGCTCAATGAACCGAACAGGACAGTACCAGGAACCAAAACGTAAGCTAAACCGGAACCAGTTCAACTTACACGCAGCACCAAGCGATCCAGTGACTTCTTGCTGCGCAGACTGAAACTGTTGCCGCGCTGTCGAGCCGGAGCAACAGTGGCCAATTCGCCAGGGTTGCCAGCGATGTCCGGCGTGGAGGAGCGCAGACTGTAGCTGGAGCGATCCTCCCACACGGCCTCGTCGTGCGAGTGCGCGTTGACCAGGCACTGCAGGCAGAACGAGTGGAGGCAGTGGAGCGTGCGCGGATCCGTGTAGACGTCCATGCAGATGGCGCACTTGAGATCCTCCGGGAAGCTGATGCTCACGTAGCTCGAGGCCGGGCGCAGCGAGAAGCTGTTCGAGGGCGACAGCAGGGGCGTGCCCAAGGGCGAGGGCGTTGGTGTGCCGTTGCGCGATGCCAGGGAGGCGGCGTCGTAGGCGTCGATGACGGGCGCGGCGGGCAGCAGCAGCGCGCTGAGCTCCAGTTGGACGCTGCTGTCCGGCGTTGGCGGCGAGATGCGCAGCTCCGGCGAGGACTTCAGATCGAGCACGCGCTTGGGCTTGGGCGGCACAGGCGAGCGGGCGACCGCTGCAGCAGGAGCAGGCGGAGGAGGAGGTGGCGCTGATGGTGGCGCCACGGTGATGTCACTGGCGCTGCTGCTGCTCTGCACGGACACGGACGAGGCGCCGCTCAGTATGTTATCGAGCAGCGACTCCGGCGAGGTGGAGCTGCCGCCGGCGTTGCTGCTGCTGCTCTGCTCGCTGTTGCTGTCCGCGGCGTTGTGCAGGGCGATGCCAGACTGCTGCGTGCGCGAGCGCCTGATGCAGTCGTAGGCGGGCAGGCGTGGCACTGTCTGCTGCGCGCCCGCTGCCGCCGTCAGCTGCGGCGCAATGCTGAAGCTGAGCAGCTGCGGCGCCGACTTGCGACGCAGTGCATCCGCATTGGCGGAGACCTCCAGCTGCGCGGTCTGCAGTCGGATTTTGCTGCTGCTTAGCTTGAGCTGCATTTTGCCAGTAGGCTGAACTGCGGCAAAAGCAGCTGCAGCTGGAGCAGCTGCTGCCTGATCCTGTCCAGCTGCCAGCTGCAGTCGCTCATAGTCGATGTGGCTGCCGCGCGAGTTGCGCCTGAAGGTGAGTTGTCGAGTTGGAGATTTGCTGCTGACTTTCCTGCTCATTGCTGGAGCGGCTGAGCTTATGCAACGCGCGTTGAAGCACAACTGCGAGGCTGGCCGACATTCACTTGACAGCGGCGCGTTTCAGTTCGCACTGAGCAACGCGGCGTATGCTTAATCCAATTACTCGAACTGCGAAATGGGGAAAATGAAATGAGAATGAGCATCGAAATGGAAATGGAAATGAAAGTGGAAAAGGTTGCAACAAGCGGCGACAGCTGCTGACATTGGGACTGCCAAGTCACTCCATAGCGCAGCGCAGCGTATGAATAATATTCAAGCTCGACTGTGATAGGTGAAGGCTGCTCGCAAATGGGAAGCCTGCGTTAACACTCAAAGTATAACACACTCTCACTTTTAATACTACACTCAAGGCAGCACTCTCTCTCTCGAGTGCAATCCTGCTGACGATCAAACACCCGCGCACTTCAAGCAAAGCTCAAACTCGCTCATTTACGCTCTTTCTCCGACTTCAAGTGCACTCGCTCTTCCCTAACGAAAGCTCAAGCTTCTATGCAGCGCGAGTTCGCCTGCCTTTCCACTCAAAGTATAAAACAGGTGAGTGCGACTTACACTCAAGTAACTCTCTTCTACTGCGCTTGCAAGTGCAACCCTTCTGTGCTGTCGATCAAGCACAAGCACATACTAAGCGCATAGCACACACATACTCGCGCATATTTCCACCCCCTTGCATTCGCCTACTTTGAGCGCATTGTTGCTCTGCTATGCATACCTTTATGCAGCTCAAATTGGCATACTACTCAAATAAATGCGTAACTCTCATTCCATTTCTCTCCCCCACTTCAAGTGCATCCTTTCATTCACGTTGATCGAACACTCGCGCAGAGCTTTCTCACACACACACACAACTCAACTTGCACGCTCTCGCGCGCGCGCTCTCTCTCTCTCTTTTGCTTACGCTCTGCCGCTCGACTTGCTCTCGCGCGAGCTTTTGCGTGCTAGGCCCCCCCACTAAACCCAACGCACGCGCTGAGCGTTCGCCTCAGTACGATTTTGTGTGGGGAGGCGTGCGTACGCTCGCTAACGGTGCTTTCTGCCTCGACGTAACTCGACGACTCGCCGTGTTGTGGGTGACGCGCGTCTCGTGTCTGGCGACGTTCACAGACGCTTGCAAGAATCGCTACGGCTCGCAGCAGCGGCAACAGCAGCAGCAGCAGCACAGAACGAACTCGCGGGCCAAAAACAACGTGAACAACTTTCTATTTTTTTTTTTTTTTTCTTTTCTTTTCGTTTGTTCGTTTTATTTTGTTTCTGTTTTCGCTTTCGAGTTGGTTTTTGGCTGCAATTTGAAATGCGGTAACAGTTTTTTGGTACGCGCGAAACGTGATGAGAAGTGCCGAAGAGCTAATCTAATTGTTATACAGGCAACTGTATAACAGTTAGAAAGCAGCTGCAGTGCCTGCGTATCACAGGAACAACAACAACAACAACAAAACATTCCGCTGTGATTTTCCGCTTTGTGCTGCACATTCGTAACTCACGCATAATTCTTGTTGCTGTGTGCGTGTGTGTGTGTGTTTTGTTTCGCACCTCTGCTTTGTGCTTGTCTTCCGCCGGCTGTAAATAACAGGAGCTTCAGCATGGAATCGGTAAGCGTGACTAAAGAGCCGGCTGAGTGTTACCTACACAGGTGTGTGTGTGTGTGTGTGTGTGTGTGTGTGTGTGTGTGTGTGTGACTGTGTGTGTGTGCGTTAGCGGGCTTTTCTCCCGAAAATTATGCAAAATACTCGCCGCTTACGTATCAGTCTCAAAGTTCAGTCGTGATTATCTTCGAGCGCACATTGCGCAAAAGGTTAAAGTCCCCGCTGGGCCCATTTATGGGCGCGGGAATTGGGTGGAAGTAGCCCTCCTGGGTTTATCAAGAAATTTTGGAAACGCACGATAAGTAGTGCTTGTGGTAAGCATGGCACGGGATTTAGTTGAAGTGCTCGGACACCTTTAGTTTGTTGCACTTTATACAAACAATACTGCGCAAGCAAAGTACGCGCGAATGGGGTATATCGGTCTTGATCAGCTTAAAAAATATTATAGAAAATATTACATTTTTACCACAAATATTACATATGTTTTTTATTGCAGTATTCAAATGGTGGGTGTATATTTCTATGATAGATTATTATTTAGGTATCTTTTTACGTATATTTCTTTGCTAAAAAACTGAAGATGAAAATTCTATAGCTTTTGTTTTGTTGGAGTAGTAATCTTCAAATTAAGAAGGTACAGAAAAATATCTACGATTTTTTTTTTCAATTCTTCTATACCTCTTTGAAGAATAATATCATTAAGTTTATGTGTTATTAGTGTTTTTTATTATTCAAATTCAGAAGGTATAGAAAAATATTTTTTTTTTTTTCCTTTTTGGGTTCCTCTATAGCTTTATGAAGAACATTCTGTAGTTTTTGTTTTAATGGAGTAGTAGTATTCAGGTATAGAAAAGTATCTCTACATTTTGTATCATCTTTTGTTTTTCTTTATATCTCTATAAAAATATTGTATTAATTTTGTTTTAGATATAGAAAAATATATCTACATTTTATCATATTTTATGGGTTTATCAGTATCTTTTTGTGGGTTTTTAATCGAGGACACTTCCTAGAGTAATAGTATTCAAATACATATATATACCTCCACCATTGATCATCTTCTACACGCACATTTATATCTTTGCTAAAAAACCCATTGAGCTTCGCAAATAGATGACCTAGAGCTACCAGATCTGACCTTTAAGTATGTTGCTTTATGCCAAAGCCAATCAAGTTTGCCTGCAAAGTTGAAGATCGTGTCTATATCTGTAGTGTCGTATATTGATAGATGCTTTAAGGCCAACTACAGGGTATTTCTAAGTCGTCTGCGCTGGCACACAAAATGCCACTTGTTTACTTTGTGTTTATTTATATAGAACACAAAACATATTTAAAGACGCGCTGATATTATTTTAGAGTGGTTCCAAATTCACTCAAATGAATTTCGAAAATCAAGCAAATATTTACGAATCATTATTATACTCGTCTATGGCTATGTATGATCTCTAGTGCTTATCAGAATTCCATGTGGCATTTGATATCATATATTCCGGCTTGCAGATAAACGCGTATTATCTACGCGGTCGTAAGTTTTTATAGCACTTATCAAATAAATGCTTCATTCCAGACGGACAGCTACAGATTCGGCAGCATCGACTATGTCGTCTTTCTGGGCATGATCCTGCTGTCCACCGGAACCGGCATTTACTTCGGCTGCGTCAAGTGAGTTGAGTCCTGCGGGAGCGAACAAATTCTAACGTACTGCCCACACAGAAAGAAAAAGAAGTCCATTGCGGAAGTGGAGCCGAGTTTACCGACCAGCAGCAGCAGCAGCAGTACGGGGATTCGAAAGCATGACTTTGGCTCGGAGAAGATGAGCGAATATCTGCTGGGATCGCGTCAACTGAAGGTTTTCCCAGTTGCCATGAGTCTGATAGCGAGGTGATAATGCCCAGAGAGAGATATATGCATATACAGGCATATGTAACACCCACGGTTTGGCACTTATCTGATTGAGTTTATCTACTACACAGTTATGTATCAGGCGTTACAATACTGGGCACCACATCCGAGATATACAATTATGGCACACAATACTGGTTTATAGCCATAGCCATTCTATTGCAGGGCATTGCCGTCTCCTATATCTACATACCGGTGTTTGCGACTCTACAAGTCGGATCTTCGTACGAGGTAAGCCCGAAGCCGTAAGCCCCAAGCATAAACCTAATGACCCCCGCAAATCGTATACACGCTTTATCGCGCAGCCTAGACGTGCCCATATAATACAGTATAGTATAGTATACAACATATAGTATATACATATGTTTACATACGAGTGCATTAATTAGTTCTTAAAAGGAATCGCTACAGCAGTGATAAGGAGAAACCCGACTCTTTCACGCTTTTCAATTAACTATACCTAGTATTCGCATGGAGATCGATTGGGTATATGGACGGCTCAATAAATGATTTATTGATGCGGACTTTACCACCACAATAGAATGATCGTTAGCTAAATCGAGACATGTGCATATCGTATATCTTTAATGATCAGCTCTATCAAGGGATTTTACAATTAAGTACGATAGAGACTCGAAATGCATCGGAGATATACTGCAATTGTACCGAGTTCTAATATTTTTAGAGCAACTGCATGGTATTTCTAAATTTATCAGTTTATTTCCGCGCGGTTTCGGTTCGTCATCGGGCGAACTTGAAACCCAAGTGTAAATTATAGCAAACTGTAGCAAACATTTTAATTAAGCGAAGACATCGGCAAGACAGACTCATTCGATAGTGGACTTTGCCCGCCTACGAGTACACCCAAATGATTAATTGCAAACTAGACTCGTATCGTGCTTCCTCCAGGCCACTTGACAGTTGTGTTGCCTCCAATTATTGTATACGCCTCTACTTTGTTGCCCGAACATCACAAAATTGACGGGGGCTCAAGTTGGCAGTTATAGCGTGATATCAATTTTTGCTCTGAGTGGAATAGACACACTTTATTTGGAGGGCCTACAGCTATTATTGCTATTTGATCGAAAGGGCTGTAGCCCATAGATCTGAAAATTATAGGCTATACATGCTGGGATAATCAGTAGCTGAATATGACAAATTATATAAGGCTTTTCTCTAGAGTTTTGAATATAATGGTTTAAAAACATACGGTTTGAATTGTTCCTAGTTCCTATTAAGGTGGAACTCTATTTTTTCGATTTTAACTGTTATTCTTGCTTGGATCTAGTTAAAATTTGGTAGAAATACTCAAGAGTGAAGCTTTCAGCTGAATATAAGAAAATAAATGGATTTGAATGCATGCACAGTGAAATTATTCACAATCATTCAAGCTTTTCAGTAACTGAAAAAGATAAAGAAAAAGGAATTTAGTTGAATATAAGAAAAGAAATCAATATTTTAAATAAAAATTTCCTAAAATAGAAAAGCATAGCAATGAAATCGTATCGTTTAACAATTTATTTATAATTTCAGTACCTGGAAATGCGCTTTCATTCGTCTATACGCAGCATCGCATCGTTTATGTTTATTCTGGATGAGGTAACTCCAGGCATGGCAAAGGCCAAGGCTTTATCTAATCTCTCTATACCTTTCTACAGATACTCTTCCTGCCGTTTGTGGTCTACGTGCCGGCTATAGCTCTCAATCAAGGTAGAACCTGCTATATAATCTTATGCTCTATAGAGATCTGTCAACTTTCTTGATCTTCCCTGCAGTTTCCGGCATCAATCTGCATGTGATTTCATCGGTCATCGTCATCGTCTGCGTCTTCTACACCTTCTTTGGGGGCATCAAGGCCGTGGTGCACACGGATGCATGGCAGACGCTGGTCATGTTCCTCTCGGTGATCGCTGTGGCCGCCCTGGGCACGTACTATGCCAACGGACTGGACAAGATCTTCGATGACGCCGCCAAGGGTGGACGTCTGATATTCACGAACACGGATCCCTCGCCCTATGTGCGGCACACGGTGTGGAGCGTGCTCATCGGAGGCTTCTCGTACTGGACCTCCTTCAATGCTGTCAACCAGACCATGGTGCAGCGCTACATGTCGCTGCCGTCGCTGAAGCAGGCGCGTGCCTCCATGGCGATCTTCACTCTGGGCACCGCGGCCTTCGTCTCGGTCTGCTGCTACGTGGGATTGCTGATCTACGAGATGTACCAGGATTGCGATCCCCTGAGCGCGGGCTTCATCAATCACGACGATCAGCTGCTGCCGCTGTATGTGGTGCAGAGTGTGGGCCACATTCCCGGCATGGCGGGCCTCTTCATCGCGGGCATCTTCGGGGCTGCACTCAGCTCCCTCTCGGTGGTGCTGAACTCGACGTCGCTGGTCATTCTGGAGGACATTGTGCGCGGCTGCTTCCGTATGCAGCCGAGCGAGCGCGCCTCCACTGTGCTGGTCAAGTCGAGCATCATAGTGTTGGGCCTGGTGGCGCTGTCGCTGGTCCTGGTGCTGGAGCAGCTGAGCGGCATTCTGAGCATCTGCACTTCGATGACGGCCATTGCCGCGGGCACCACCTTCGGCCTGTTCACGCTGGGCATGCTGGTGCCGTGGGCCAATAACATTGGCACTGCCTGTGGAGGCATTGCTGGCGCCTTGCTGGCCGGCTGGATCTCCTTTGGCACGCAGATCACAATAGCCGCGGGCGGCCTCAACTCGCAGAAGCTCAATGTCTCCGTGGAGAATTGCCCGGTGAACGTGACGCTGCCCGAGGACACTTGGGTGGATGAGGAGCAGGTGTTCCCCCTGTATCGTCTGTCCTATCATTGGATCAATCCCATTGGTGTCGGGACGGTTATACTCGTGGGCGCCATTGTCTCGCTGCTGACCAAGCCAACGGAGCTAAAGACACTCGATCCGGATCTGATATCGCCCGTGATACATAGATTTCTGCCCAAGGAATGCTTCGCCGGACGCAGCTCCACGCAGGCGCATGGCACTGCCTGAGGGCGCTGCGTAGCGCTGCAGCTGTACATAGACCACGCCACAGTTCCCAGATAGATCTGCCCGATTCCTAGACCGTGTGTATAAGCTTTAGCCTTAGTTTAATTTATCGTTTAGTCTAGTCTAGTACAAATTGCAGTTCGATTTCGTAAGGGCGCACACAAGGTACAGGAATTTATGAATCTTTTTGTTTTCCACTTGTTTACATACTTCCAAGCATATATATACAGATCAGATATATATATATATATCGTGTATACGTATCATCTAGTGTAGCTTTATTGAAACGTTTCTCTTGTATTTCTTTGGCATTTTTGTTTATTCTTCGATTAGTCTGCAGACCGTGTCTCATATAGAATGTGTGTATTCCGTGTGACTTAGCAAGCATTATGTCTGTGATAAAATTCAATAAATATACATAAATAATAATAGTATTGATGTAGATTAAACTAGGTGTATAGCAGACTGGGTTTCCCCCGGCAGACTGGGTCAACTCCTTGGAATGCTTCAACTTTGAACTTGATGTCGATACCCTTGCAGAGGGTATAATTATGTTTGCAGTATACTACTGTGAGCAAAAAGTAAGGTGAATTTTCAATTTAAAATTCGCGGGCTTAAGATGGGAAGTTTGGTGATTCTACCATGTCCCAGAAAAATCTTTATAAGTGTTACAAAGACTTCAAAGAGGGTCGGGAGCGTGTTAATGACTCAAGAGACCACTCCGGAGAACGCGTTTCGAGTCGATTGAAGAGATAAAAGAAAAATCGACGAGGGCGCTCATGGCTTTACCGGAAAGGGACTATTTGGCCTGTTTCGAGGATTTGAAAAAACCGTGGCATAAGTGTATTTTATCGGGAGGGGATTACTTTGAAGGAGATGAAATTGATTCAGGAGAATATATAAAGAATTTTGACTTTAAAAAAATATTCACCTTACTTTTTGCCCACAGTAGTACAGAAGAAAGTATATATATATATACAATATATATAAGATTGAACAGCCTAGTCGATCTTAACTATGCCTGTCCGTACGTCCGTTCAAAGCACTCTTCTCTCAGTTTTGTAACTATCTTGATGCAATCTGGTACAGATGTCTCCTTCTTTTACACGCTATATATAAATTATAATGAGCTAGATCGAACCGATATAGCGCATAGCTGCTATAAAATAGGTTGAGTCTCTGCAAGGGCATGTCAACGTTATCTATAAATCTATGTCAATGCCTGCGCCGGGTGGACACCCTCTGGCCTAAAAGAGGACTCCAGCAGTTGCTTCAGCTGCTTTGATATGGAAACTTGATAAATGACGCGTGAGCAAGTGCAGACCTGGCATATTTTGCTACCTAACGATAAGCCCCTAGTTTGGCCGTGAATCACAAGTAGAGAATATGGTACTTCGGTACGGAGTTAGTGACGCTTCTTAGCCTCTGTCGTCGCTGGCGCTGGCGTCGTTGTCATGCGCTGGCATCTGCGCCAGATCAAGTACTTCCGCAGCTGGAAGGCGATGAGCAGCAGGCAGGCGACTCCTGCGCTGATGTAGCTGTTGTAGACGAATTGCTGCGGCAGCATTTTGCACTTGGCGACCGCGTAGTCATCCGGCGTAATGGTGGCCTGCAAGCGAGCATGGAAGCATGAGCAAACGAAAGCAATTGGATGGCAGTATACTTGCCAGCATGAAGCTGGGATTCACATTGTTGCGCCAGCTGAAGGAGGCCACCGTGTACTCGTCTATGCCCAGGCGATTGATGTTGTGGCAATAGTAGTGCGAGTGGCCGGCGAAGGCCAGACGCGGCTTGATCAGCTCGCCCAGCAGGTCGGTGGCGTCCTTGGAGAGCACATGGAAGCGCTCCCGGAACGCCTCGATCTCTTGGCCCTCGCGCACGCGGCACACCTTGTCCGATATGCGGTACGTGGGGAAGTGCTGCATCACAATGGGCTGGCTGTACGGATGGCGACGCGTGCGTGCGCACTCCGCCTCGTGCGGATGCTGCATGCAGTGCAGCGTCCTGGAGATGTTCTTCAGCGCGGACTCGGCTTCGCTGCAGAACATGCAGGCGTCGCCCTCCATGGCCATCGAGTTGACCACGACGAAGTGGATCTGCTTGATGGTGTACAGATGCACCTTGGAGTAGTTCAGATACGACTCGAAGCGGCTCACGAAGAACGGATGCATTCTGCAAGCAATTGCATGAAATATATATACGAATTTCTTGTTCTCATATTGTGCTGCTACTCACTTGTAGTGGAAGCCAACGTCGTGGTTGCCCACCACACTGATGAGCGGTATGCCCGGCGGCAGATTGAACATCTGCAGGTAGCGCCAGACGTACTCCTGGAACTGCTTGTCGCTGACCATGTCGCCCTCGTCGAAGAGATCGCCCAGCACGAAGACGACGTCGGGCTGCAGCAGCCTGGAGGCCGCCTGAAAGGTGCGCGTCATGTGCCACTCGCGATACAGCTTGTCCAGCCAATGGCCGCGGTGTGGTCCCAGCAAGTGGGGATCCGCTATAACCATGGCTCTCAGCGGATCGTCCACATATTTCTTGCGCCGTATTTCGGGCCACTTGCACTTCTGCAGCACCACGAAATCGGCTACATATTCGCAGAAGATCAGGGCACACAGCAGTATAACGAAGCAGGCGTAGAGCCAACGCATTTTGCAGGCAATAATAATAAAATCACCTGTCGGCGAATTCGCAAATACTCAGCTATGCAAATTGGAAGCTCAGGGCTGGCGATTGTTACTAGCCAGCTAACCAGGGCTGGCAAGCATTCTGCCCAGAACTTCGCGCAACAGCTGGATGTATTAACATACGCTTGGAATTGCTGGTTGATACATAATTATTATGCTAATCTTTAAGCCAGGTTTAATTTACAAACACTGCACATTATTAAAGTTTTATTATTTCTCTCAGTTATAGCACATGATTTTATGCACTGCCGGCGAATTGAAGTCACAGCATAGCAGGGCTGGCGTTTAGTTGCTAAGCAACAGACCAGGGATGGACATCATTTGGCACGTATTTCGTGCAAGTGCTGATGGATTAACAAGTTTTCGATTTGTATTCCCATTCCATATTTAATTTTTATTATTTCTGTTACTTATATTATTATTGATAAGCACTAATAAAATTGTGTGCTTTATTTCAATAGCAATAGCAAAATTCTCCTATGTGCAGCCGGCGAATTCAGCAAGTTTTATGCAAATTTAAGCATAGCAGGGCTGCTAAGCAGCAAACCAGGGCTTAACAGCTTTATGCCTAGAACTTGCTGCAACAGCTGTTGAATTAAAACATTTTCTATATACGCCTCAATTGCAGAGTATTATTAATGCTGCTTGTATTTATATAATTAGGCATTGAAGATTTTTAAAAATTTATATTTTCTTTCATTAATCACTTAATGTTTATGCGAGTATCGTAGCTTTGCAGGGCAGGCGCGCGCTTAGTTGCTAAGCGGCTTACCAGGGTTGCATGTCTTCTTGGCTTGCTTTTCACGCCGCATGCCTCGTTGCGTCAGCTGTTGGCCCTCTGCATTATTGTAAATACATAATCATTTTCTACGATTCGCTCGGTTCACGGAAAATTGATTTAATTTCCGTGCTTTCATACATTTTCGGTGTGTTCGGTGACAGGTGCGACTCTAATTGGAATTGCCGACTTCATTGAGTTAATTGGTGTGGTGTTTTTGCAGCTAAGAAAACAGAAATATGGAGGAATACGCACGTGAACCCTGCCCCTACCGAATTGTGGACGATTGCGGAGGCGCCTTTGCCATGGGCTGCATCGGCGGCGGTGTCTTCCAGGCCATCAAGGGCTTTCGCAACGCGCCGACTGGCATGAGCAGACGCCTGATTGGCAGTATGACAGCCATTAAGACCCGCTCGCCCGTTATCGCTGGAAACTTTGCCGTGTGGGGCGGCATGTTCAGCACAATCGATTGCACCCTGGTGCACTTCCGCAAGAAGGAGGATCCGTGGAATTCGATTATAAGCGGTGCTGCCACCGGTGGCATCTTGGCGGCCAGAAACGGTATACCCGCCATGGCAGGCAGCGCGATCATTGGCGGAGTGTTGCTCGCTCTCATCGAGGGCGTTGGAATCTTATTCACCAGAATATCTGCGGAACAGTTCAAAAACCCCGCCCCGCCAACCGAAGATCCCGCTGCTCTGGGAGATCCGTCATATAACTTTGGGTTGGGGAATCCAACAAACAATAAACAATACCAATAAAATGTTCAACTATATTTTTAAATTTTAATTTGTATGCACAATAAAACTAACCGTAGACAAAAGTACTTGAAGGAAAATTGGCAGAGCAGTGTACAAATAATTCGTAACAAGTATTAAAATTTGTGAAATAACACAATTGTGGCCAAACATTTGTTTATGCCTATTAAATATTGTCAATAAGCTCAACTCACGCTAAGGTCAAATAAATATCGGAGTTTACAATAGTAATCGATAGCAAGCTTCCAAAATGGAATGTCATTTGGTATATATCGGAATTAAGAAATATCGATTGCAAGCATTTCTGGCCTGCACTTAGCATAAGTCGGAATTAGGAAACAATCGATATATCGATGGCATTGCCGGTCTGCACTTCAATAAAATCGGAATTCAAATAGGAATCGATAGCAAGCGCTTTGGCTGCTACGCGCCAAACTTGTACCTTTATTTGGTTTTTCTATTGGTTTTCCAACACATTTGGAATGATATTCACTTAGAAGAGATCGTAGAAGTAGTTCAATCCCTGGCCAAGCTCCCAAATAGAGATGCCCACGCCCAGCTCCTGTGCCAGCTTTATGCGCTCGTTGATGGAGTAGAGCGAGGGATAGAACACAATGTGCCGCCCGGTTTCGGTTCTGCAAAGAAAATGCCAGATAAAATATAATTTAATTTAGTATTCACAGCTGCCCTACTTGATCTCGAAGAAGTTCTCGATGTCACGCTCGTCGAAGGTCAGGTGCTTCTTCACGTGCCGCACCAGCTCCAAGTACTGCGGATATGTGATGGGGCCACCTCCATCCGGCGTGTAATCATTGCCGTACATATTCAGGCCCATGAGGATTTTGGAACGCTTCAGCTGCACATCGTGGCAGCCAGCTGGAGCCATGTGCTCCACGGTGCGACGCACCCAGTAGAGCGGCGCATTGGCGCCGGGACGCTGCAGACTAGAGAAGTCGTACGTCATCAGGGAGAAGGCGTACACGTGCTTGTACAGCTTGTCCAAGTGCTTCTCGCCGAACAGATTGGGCATGTCCTTGCGCTGCGGCGGTATCACCAGGATGAGGCGCAGCTGCTGCTTCTGCAGCTCCTTGGCTGTAGAGCAGAAATATGAATTATAAATATAAATAAAAATATGAATATAAATATAAATAAAAATTAAATATAAATATAAATATAAATATAAATATAAATAACTTAATTCCCCTTTCCTACCCATTTGCAGCACCATGGCGTAGAGTATCTTGTCGTCGATGCGACCCGCAAGCTGGGACCACACCTCCAGCACCAGGCCATCGAATCCGTGCTCCTTGCACGTCCTGCCCAGCATTTCGTTGAGCCTGGTGCGCTCCTGCGCGTCGCTCAGCAGCAGCTTGATGTCCCGATCCGTGAAGTGGTCGAAGATGATGCGTGGAAAGACTGCAGGCAGAGAGCGCATTATTAGAGCTATTGTTACATCTAAAGATTCAGTGCGTCACTTTTAACCGTGCGCAGCTGCGGCTGCTGCTGCACCTTGCCCTTGCGCCGCAGATCCGTCATCCAGCCTGCATCGATGTCATGTGTGCCAGCCACGGCGTAGTCGTCGCCCTGCTTCACGATCTGCAGCCAGACGGGCGAGACAATGTCGAACTTCTTGGCGAAGATCTTGGCCACGTCGTAGCCATGCGAGTTCCACTGCAGGCACGAGCATTGATTAGAGCGAAGTCCACTTTGTGGTAATGCCTTGATACTCACCGGCGTCACGTAGCCCAGCGTGGTGCCATTGAAGCGCCGCAGCGCCGTGTCCTTGTAGTAAGCCTCATGATGGATGAGAATGTCCTTGGGCCAGGGCTCCGGCGAGACCAGGCCCAGGCTGAACACATCGCTGTCCTGCGGGCCGCGCAGGAACTTGGACTCCTTGTGCTTGGCCTTGGACTTGCTGTCGGGCGACAGTGTGCCCCGCGTACAGCGACTGCACAGCAGCAGCAGGCACAGCAGCAGGTGGTGCACAGTGGTGCTGCGCATTCTGGACCAGCACAATTTAGGAACTGCAGCAAAGTGCAAATCAACAACAGTGCACTGCAGCAAGCTGTTTAGTTTTAGTTTACCTGCTTACTATTTTTATTACTATTTGATATGCATTAAATTGCACGAAAACAAAACACGTCGCAGACACAAACAAATCGCCGGTAAATCGCAAGTCGTGAGTTTTTTGCACTATCGAACGTCGAAACGTTGCCGATATGCGTATCGATGTGCTAAGATATGTTTCCACCACATTTGCATATCGATATGTAAGGCGCTGTTTCCACTGTTAATATTTAATTACATAGCTAATCTATTAACATGTAAAACTTCATTTCCAATGTTAATACTTTGCCTTTTGACATTAATATTAATCATAATATTTTTAATATGAACAGTTAGCATTGCAATATGTTAATTTATTTACATAATTAAAATATTTATATGTTCAGCTTAATTCCCACTGTTAATGAGCAATGTACATTTCGATATGTCTATATAAATACTTCGCATATCGATATAAATAGCTCCGTTACCACTGTAAGCACTTTACAAGTGAAACTGTTAAGCTTTATTAAAATTAATTTCGCAGTATTCTTATCTAGATTAATATACTATCAATGACATGTTTGAATTGAATAATATCCTGCAGTTTTAAGACTAATGTTGACACTATACCTATCGATATGCCTAGCTCGTCTGCCACTGTTAACATTAACATTTAACATAGGGCGCTGTTAAAATGAATCCCATCGAATATTCAGTTAAATTCAAATTCAATTTTATCTCATGCTCCCAATTCAGACAGAATAAAACTCGCGTTGTTTCAAACTTATGCATGCGTTTGTATACATATTTATATATATATAGGTATATATATATATGTTTGTATTATATTTAAAAGTTTACACAGTATAAATTAAGGGTGTTGCATGGGAAGGGGGGGTAGGTTGGCTGTTAACATAATGCCGCCTAACTTAGCACGATATTAAATTAAACGTAGTGCATACTCTAACGGAAAGACTACATACAATCAAGAAGTATTCAAACTAATTATCACTTTTAAAAAAATTGAATGAAAGAATTGATTTAAAAGATTTAAAATAATTAACATAGCGCGCTACGTGTATACGTAAACATAATGCTAAACGTAAGCGTTAACGTAATCGTAATCGTAATAATAATTATAATCATAATCATATTTGTAATAATCCTCTGCATTTCGATTTAGACAAAGACACGCATCAGATCGCTGCCCGTCGAGCTGCTGCCCGGCGTCGAGCTGTTGCTCTTCCAGGGATTCCCGCTGCCGCTGCCAGCGCCGCCGCCGGCTGCAGAGCCAGCAGTGCTGCTGTCGGACAGCGTGCGCAGCAGTTGCTTCTTCAGCAGCTGCTGCTGCGGACTCGCGCTGCCCATGGCGTTCAGCTGCAGCGGCAGCTGCATGGGGCGCTGCTGCCGTAGGAATTGCCCCGCCTTGCCGGCGAGGCCGTGGCGCTGCTGCTGCTGTTGCTGCTGGCGCGACGAGAGCAGCTTGCGGCGCTTTTCGTAGAAGCTCTGCATGCGCTTCTGCTGCTCCAAGCGCTGCTGCTGCTGCAGCTGCTGCTCCTCTTCCTCGTTGGCTGCGCTGCTGTGCTCACCCTTCTCCCGCTCCGACTTGACTCTGCCCGCGAGCAGCTCGTTGAGGCGCTTCACCGTCATGGCGAGTCCATTGTTGTTATTACTGCTGCTACCGATCCGCGCGAGCAGCGCACGCTTGTTGCACCTGAGCCGCTCCTGCGCTATGACGCTCGACTTCTGCGCGTAGATCGTCTTGCCGTGCGTCGCGTTGCGCGGCAGCAGCTGCTGCGCCGCCGCCGTCGCATTGCCATTGCCATTGCAGTTGAGCGACAGCGACGCGGAGGCGTGCGACGGCAGCGGGGGCGGGGCACGCGCCAAGGTGCCGACAACGCCGCTGCTGCTGCCGTTGAGCGAGAGCAGCCCGTTGTTGGCCTTGCGCGTCATCAGCAGGTTCTTGCGCAGCGTGGCGCCCATGCCGTTGGGCAGCTTCACCAGCCCGAACGTGTTCATCGCCAGTGGGCGTGGCGGGCCCGCGTAGAGCGTCATATTGAAGTACGAGGCGCTGTCCTCGTGGTATTTGGCGTTCAGCAGTTGCCGGTGCGGCTGTGCGGCAAAGGCGCCTTCGTAGGCCTCGTACGTGTTGCTGTTGCTTTGTTGTTGTTGTTGTTGCTGTTGCTGATGATGTTGTTGTTGTTGTTGTTGTTGGGGCTGGGGTTCCAGCTTGACAGTCTTTGTATGGTTGGCTTCGGCGCACACAGTCTCCAGTTTCGAGAAGTCAAAATCGTTGAGCTCGTCGTGCAGATGATTGGCCACGCCCACATCCGCCTGCAGCACATTGACGTTGACATTGACGTCGACATGGTCGTAGCCGGCCTGCGTGAGAAACTCGGCAATGACCTGCTGCTGGCTCTGCTGGTCCAGCACGGACACCTGATTGCTGTCCGCGTACTCGTAGATGATGCTCGGCAGCAACAGTTGCTCCTCCGTCGCAGCAGTTGCTCCTCCTACTGCTGCAGGGTCATCCGTCAGCGAGGGCACATTGTACACGCTGAACTGCTGCACTGCGCCCAGCTCCTGCTTCAGCTGCTGCTGCTGCTGGTGTTGCTGTTGGTCCGACAGCGGCAACTGTTGCTGCTGCTGCTGCTCGGCCTGCTCCAGCATCTGCTGCTGCTGGTAGATGAGCTGCTGCAGCTGCAACGCATCAATGGCCGTCAGCTGCGTCTGCTCTGCGCCCGCCTGCTGCTCCTCGCCGTAGACCTGCTGCTGCTGCTGCGCCTGCTGCTGCTGCTGCTGGTAGAGCGCTGCTGCGTAGTCGCCGGCGTCGGCTGTGATGGTGCCGTCGTCGTAGCGCAGACGCTTCGTTGCCGGCGCATGCTGATCCAGTGGCAACTGCTGCTGCTGCTGCTGCTGGGACTGCGATTGAGATTGCGACTGCGACTGTGATGTGTCCAGCGCGCTCTCGTCGAAGGGTATGTCCGACTCGACGTTGTTGAGTATCTCATTGATGAACTTGCTGTCCAGCATGTCGTCGAGCGTGAGCGATATGGAATTGTCATCGGATGTGTTGTGCATGGGCAGTGGCTCCTCCGTCACGGCCGACAGATCCACCTGATGATGCTGCTGCTGGCGGTGCTGCTGCTGCTGTTGCTGCTGTTGTGCCTGCGCCTCCACGCTCACATGGCCTGTGATGGAGGACACGGCCTGGTCCAGTTCGCTGAGCTGTTGCTGCTGCTGCTGCTCGTAGAGCGGCGCCTGCTGCTTCTCCTTGGCGGGCTTGCTGCGATGATGCGACGCGCTGTCGCCGGATGTGGCACCTTTGAGCTGCAGCAGAAGAAATTGCGAGGAAAACGTTAGAAACTCGACTAGGAACTCGGCTATTTGCAGGCTTATGACAGGCAGTTATAAATATATAAAACTATAGACGAAGCTTGCATACCCTGCAAATGCATAAGTATTATTATTATGCATTATACTATAAAATAAGTTGTGATCCTACGATATCTTGACAAATAACAAAAATCGGCTGATAGGTTCTATGACAACTATATGTTATAGCAGACCGGTCTCGATGTCATATTTAGAAAATGTTCTGGGTACTATTAGTATAAGATGTTACAAGTTTAGTAACGATATCTCGAAGAATAAACAAAATCGGCCGATAGATGCTATGGCAACTATATGTTATAGTAACAGAAATTTGCCGATAGTTAATATGACAGCTAGATGTTATAGTAAATTGATTTTCTTGCAACTTGGTAGAAGTGTTAGAGGCACTTTAAAAAGGTAGTGTGACAAAATTAATAAAAATATGCTGAAAATTAAAAATTTACCGATATATTCTATGAGATTTATGCGATATATCGTCGCGATGTAACTTACATCAACTTATTTACAGCGTGCAGTAGAGAGAAATATGTATGCCAAATTTAAACAAGATAGCTTAAAAACTGAGGGAGTAGTTTGCGTTTCAATAGACCGAACGGACAAACGGACAAGCAGCCAGTCAGACAAATGGAAAAGCAGGCAGACAACTGGATAGGCTGGCAGACAAACAGTTTGGCAGACGGACAAACAGACAAGCAGCCAGTCAGACTAACGGACAAGCACGCAGACAAACGGATAAGCAGAAGGACAAACGGACATGTAGAAGGACCAACGGACAGGCAGAAGGACCTACAGACAGGCATGCAGCCAGACAAACGGACAAATAGATAGGCAGATGGACAAACAGATAGGCAGATGGACAAACAGACAAGCAGCCAGTCAGACTAACGGACAAGCACGCAGACAAACGGATAAGCAGAAGGACAAACGGACATGCAGAAGGACCAACGGACAGGCTGAAGGACAAACGGACAGGCATGCAGTCAGACAAACGGACAAGAAGGCAGAAAACCAGAAAGGCAGGCAATATGTTAGACATAAGGACAAACGGATAGGCAGAAGGACCTACAGACTGGCATGCAGCCAGACAAACGGACAAAAAGATAGGCAGACGGACAAACAGACAAGCAGCCAGTCAGACTAACGGACAAGCACGCAGACAAACGGATAGGCAGAAGGACAAACGGACAGGCAGAAGGACCTACGGATAGGCAAGGGACAAACGGACACGCATACAGCCAGATAAACGGACAAACAGATAGGCAGACGGACAAACGGACAGAAGCGGACAGCAACAGCAGCTGCTGCTGATCAATAATACATATAGCTTTATATGTCTGCAGAGAGATACTACTGTGCGTTGCAAACAGCTGGTCAAAACGAGTATACCCCTTGGAAAGGGTATAGCAAACTATGAACTCTTCAAGTAAGGCAAGAAATAACAGAGCTTTTTATTCATGAACAGGGACAAAGGCAGCTTCAGGGCTCGCGGCTGGAGAACCACTTCGTGTACTGGAAAATCTTTAGTTTCTGCTCGAAATGGGATTTATCAAATATATATAGAAATATATATATATATATATATATATAGAGAGAGTATATAACTTATGCTGCGAGCGATACACTACCTTCTTCTTGTTTGGCTGTGGCTGTGGCTCCTCCAGCAGGCCGGAGAGCTGCGCAGGCGCGGGGTAGTAGTTGCCGCCGTGCTCGTTGCCATTGCTGCAGCTGGCGCCGCTGCCGGCAACAGTTGCCAGCGTTGGCGTCGGCGGCAGCGAGCAGGAGGAGTTCGACGAGGAGGAGAACACCGTAATGGCTGCAGCTGCTGGCTGCACCTCCTCCTTGACAACAGGTGCTGCTGCTGCCGCCGCTGCTGCGGCGGCGGCGGCGGCTGCGTTGGCGGCAGCAAACGTTGCTGCTATGGCACTGCTCTTCTTGGAGCCGGCGACCTTGTGATGCACCTCCGAATGGTGGCGATTCTTGGATGATTTGGAGCGCGAGCGACTCGTACTGCTGCTGCTGCTGCTCGTCTTGGAGGAACTGCTACTCTTGCTGCTGCTGCTCTTGTGGCGCGACGAGGACGACGACGCGGAGCTGCTGCTGGCGTGCGCATTGCTGCTGCTGTTGTTGTTGTTGTTGCCAGCGGCCAGGGAGCTGCTGGAGCCATTCGAGCAGCTGGAGGTCGCAGTGAGCGACGTATCAGTGGGTGAACCCAGCAGCTCGGCCGGCTCTCGCACGCCATCCTGACTGTTCTCCGCGCCCGCGCCCGCTGCTGCTGCAGCTGCCGACAGCGAGCGCGCCGCATGCGCCGTCTCCGTGCTCAGCTTGTTGGGTATCGCATCCCAGATGCTGGGATGCTGCAGCGCAATGTGGTTGTTGAAACCGGCCTTGGTGTAGCTGCCGTTGCACGAGTTGCACACGACAATGTCGCGCGTGGCCTGCTTGGGCACCATGTCGTAGTAGGCCATGTCCGCCGCGTTCAGGCGCTGCACCTGCACCGCTTGCTTGGCCTCATTGCCGCCGCCGCTGGCGCCGGCAGCGCTAGCATTGACGGCACCGCCGGCGGCAGCGGCATTGCGTCCGGCCTGACCGCGCAGCTGTGTCTTCTCGGCGACGCGCAGCTGCTTGATCATCTTGTCCAGATCGAAGACCTGCTGCCACTTCTGGCCCTGCATGGCGGCCAGGCCGACGCTGCTGCTGGGGGCCAGCATGCTGCCCAGTTGCGCGGCTGCGGCGGCGCTGCCCGCAATCACATCTGCCTTGGAGGAGTTGGTCATGTTGGATGCAGCTGCTGCGGGTGTGGATGTTGCTGTTGTTGTTGTTGCTGTTGCTGCTGCTGTTGCTGTGGTTGGCGGCGCCTTGGCGGCGTGCTTCGTGGTGCTGCCGTTGCCGTTGCCGTGCTCCGTGGTGTAGATCAGTGCGGCGGCCACATCACTCATGGGCATGTTGTTGCGCCGACTCGCCTGGCAGTGGGAATGATGCAATACAATGCTGAGGGCGATCCAATGGCTATGGCAATGCGATGGCAAGGTGGAAGCTGCTGCTGCTGTGGTTGCTGCTGGCGGCGGCCTGTTGATGTTGATGAGGGTAGACAGAGTTAGCTTGGCGACGCGAGTGGCATTTTCTGCAAGGACAAGAGCAGCGCGCATAGAGTTACACATTTAAATAGACGAAAAAAAAAAAAAAATAAGTTGAAACCGCACAACTCCAAGCACTCAGCAGTGCTTGTCAAACTGCGTTGACACTCGCAAAACAGCTGTGCGGCCAGTTGCTGTCAGCTTCGCGGCGAGTTGGCAGCCCCGCTGGTCGGTACCAACACCAGCGCAAGTGCTGCTATCTCGCTTGCACCTGCACGCCGCACACACAAACACACACATGCACAAACAGGCGCACACACACGCACTCACCCAAGCAACAAACAAAGCCTGTTCGAGGCAAAACTATACTCACACAGAAATTCGTCAACTTTTTCCACAGCACTAACATACCGGCCTCAATTGTTCAGATTTTGACTTACATGTGCGTTAACGTTAACACAATTCCATTGTGCTCGCTCGGCTTGCTGTTTAGCCAATTTTCATTCGCCTTGCCGTCGCCAGGGTTGCCTACGTTGTTTATGTTGCTCGCAGCAGCAATTGTGGAAATTCGCATTCTCGGTGCGCGATGCGATTAATTTACACAAGCAGCGCTCTTTTTCGCTTCGCCAGCACAAAAGCGCACATTTTAAATGCCGAGAAATACGCAGTTGACGCTCTTAATTGATTTTCGAATGCACTCTGCTCTGCAAATGTCTATGCGCTGCGTTGTTTGCCCAACTATCGATGGCGAGTTATCGATAACAGCATAACATATGTTAGGCGCGCTCTTTCAAATCGATGTTTATCAGCTGAACAAACCGAAGCACTTGAATTTATTTGCATTTCGCCTTAAACTAAACCCCTGACGTTACTATTACCATTACTAATGTCATGTAAGCACCGCAGCCTCGTCAAATCTCTTTTGTTATTGTTGTCACTACTACTGCTACTACTAGTAAAGCTGCTGCAGTAAGTTTTACATTTGCATATTTAACCCTGCTTGACCTTTCGCTGCTGCAGCAGCTTCAGCTCCGGCGCCCAGATAATATCGCTGACGAACTCGCCCAGCAGGTAGCACACCAGGCTGAGGGCCACCAGCCCGCCGAGCATCACGTAGCGCATGGGCCACGGCAGCACCTCCAGCAGCGGGTAGACCCACTGCCCGCTGAAGTAGCGCACGATGTGCACCCAAATGATGTAGAGCAGCATGAATGCCACGTTGCCAGTGATGCCGGCCAGGCGGCTGGGGTAGCGTCGGAAGCAGGTGAACAGGTCCATGATAGCCAGCAGCGCGACATTCGTGTGCACCACGTGGTTCAGCCAGCTGCGGGGTCAGAGTTCAAAGTAAGACTGCAACTGGGAAAAAATGCTCTTATCACTTGCTTGGGAAAAATGACGTCCAGCGCGGCGGGAAAGATGAGCTCGCGATCCCACAGATAGATGACCCAGAACGACAGGCAGACGTTGTGCGCCACGGGAAAGGCGAATGTAGCGAAAAAGTAGTCTCGCAGCCGGCGCAGGCGCGACTTGGGCGCCAGCGTCACTGTGTTGTCGCCCAGGAGATCGTTGAGCAGTGCCAGCGTGTGGTAGACTGCCTGGATGATCACGTCGAGGAATGTTAGGTACTTGAATTTGCCACCCCAGCGCGTCTTCAGCTCCTCCTCCTCGTGCAGTCCCTTGGGCCAGTGCAGCTTGAACAAATAGTAGTAGATGCCGTAGGAGAATTGCGCCGCCGCCAGCAGGTGCACCAGAAAGCGCAAATAGTTGAATGCACCACTCGTGTAGGCATCGTTGCAGGTCTTCAGCTGAACTGTGTTCTCCTCGGCGGCTTCCTTCGCTGCTTGTTGCTCGCGCTGTTGCTTCTTGCTCTTGGCCATCGTTTAAATAAATAAAATGTGAGTGCGATAAACGCGGCGTTTGATGACGTGCAGCAGCTGATTGGAAGTTCAAGGGCTGCAGCACTGAAACACTGCGCATTGTTTACATTCCGAAGGCAGCGCCGGGTTGCTGTTAAGCCGTTAACATAACGAGATGTTAGCGGCTAACAGAACAGCTGTTGATTAAACTGAAATATTTTTTATAACGTAATATCTAATATATATAATATATTTTTATAAGTATAAATAAAAAATATGTTATAGTGAGTTAAAGCAGTTAAAATACTGCACATTGCTTAAATTCCTTACTGCTTTAATACAGTCGTTTTGCTATAACGCTGTTAACAGAACAGCTGTTGATTGTTGTTGTTAGCTTAGAGTAAAACGTAAGTGTAAGAAGGTATTGCAGCAGCTGATTGCAGCACTGCAACACTGCGTTTACGTTGCTTACATTTTATATTTCAAATTATTAGCTGTACTAAATTCATGTTGCCTTTTTACTAAGTTGGTTAATACCACAATAACCACAACAAAGAATATGGAAGAATATTAGTTGCTATACTCAAATAAATAATATGCATGATTGGTAGTTCAAGGGCTGCAGCATTGTTTATACATATAACAGCGTCGCACTGCTGTTAACAATTAACAGAACAGCTGTTGATTGTTGCTGTTACCAAAGAACAAACCAAAATGTGGAAGAAAATATTATTTAATGCACAAACTGTGCTCAAGCAACAAAATACACAGCAGGTGAGTCGGTAACTCATAAATTGAAACAAAAACCACTAAGTGCATATTTTGCCAGTTGCAATGCCTTGCCGTGCGCCAGTTTGCAGCAAAGGCTGCCGTGCCAACAACTACGCAGTTGGAGCAGGTCCACATAGACGAGGCCATCAGAGCGGAGCCGACGCTCTCCATATACTCGCCCGAGGTGTGGCGACGCGCGCATGCCACGTTACAGAACCATGGGCTGGAGACGAACAACTTCCTCAGAATTGTGACCGGCAATCCGGCGGTGCTGAAGCGCAGCCCGCAGCGCATTGTCGACAGCCTGGAGATCTGGCGCGCCTGCCAGTTTGGCGAGCACCTGCTGCACCTGCTCCTAACCAAATACCCCGAGCTGCTGGATGTGCAGGATGCTTATAGGCTGCGCTCGCAGGCCGCCTACCTCAAGAGTCGCCTGTCGACCAGCAAGAACGTGTGGAAGGTGCTGATGAACAGCCCCGACCTGCTGTCCCAGTCGGAGCAGTGCATTGAGGAGAAGCTCAACTACATGGTGGACACGATGCGCATCGAGGTGCCGGAGATAGTCAAGTCGGCGGCGCTGTCGCTGCCCTTCGAGGAGCTGCGCTGCCGCCACACGTTCCTGCTGCGCTTGGGTCTGTTCAAGCCGCGTGCACTCAAAGCCGATCCCGATGAGCCGACGACGAACCATAGGCTATACCAGATCACGGATACCTCGGAGAAGTCCTTCACCACCAAAATATGCCACGTCACGCTGCCAGAGTACGAGGCCTTCAAGGAGTTGTTCGCGCGGGAAATGGATCGCAAAGCAGGCAAGCCCAAAGATGAGGAGGAATTCAGTGACGACGAGGAAGCTCAGCGTTATGTTTTCTAGTGTTTTTCCTTAGCTACTTTATAATAAATGCTTGGCATCATATTTAATTTATTATTATGCATTTAAATTTATTCTGTTCTGTTATCAAGTGGAGTTAACATAACAGAGCTCAGCTACCGCTGTTAATTGTGGCATAACATAAACAACGGCAGGCACTCGTTATCTTGGATTGCAAGTTTTAAGCTAATCTACTCAATACTGTAAAATAAAAGTTTCACAGTGTGAATGCCAAACAACTTTTTTAATTTGTTATTAACTTTGTTTAATTTTGTTCTGTTATCATTCAAATTACCATTACATTACCATTACTGACCTAAGCTGCGCTGTTAAGTGCCACTGTTAACTATGCAGTGGCATAAACTAATAAACGTAAGCTACTTTAGTTAGTTTACAGTTTAATTTCCAAGCTTCACTGTGTGAATGCTAAAAAACATAATATATTAAATAATAAGTCATTGTCTTTTATTTATTATTAAGTTCGCCCAATTTAGGTCTGTTAACAATTGAAGTTTACATAGCATATCTAGCGCTGTTAACTGTGCAGAAACGTAGACACGTGAATGGCAATCATTTGCTATCTTGTTGGGTCGAGCAGCGGCAGCAGCAGGAGGAGCAGTGGGGGGAGTTGCATTTAAAATTTTAATTAAAATTCTAACTTTTGTAAATAGTTTCACAGCTGCGAGGAGTTCGCACGCAGAGAGCATAAGCCCCCGTTGGCTGTCAATGTGTGCACAGCTGCCACAGTGCAATTAGCTGAGCTGCGCAGCGCACCACAACAAATACACCCACAAAAACGCAGGAGCCGCACGCAGCGCTTACTCATTGCTGGCGCCGCTTGACGCCAGCATGTCGGGCAATCCCTTCGACAGCGACGATGACCCCAGTGCGACCAGCGACGAGATACTGGAGGGGTTCCTCTGCCCCATCTGCCGTGCCGACCTGAAGTCCATCGACTTCCTCACCGAGCACTTCGCCCGCCAGCACGCCGAGGAGGAGGACGCACTCAGGTCCGTGTTCAAGGACATCTTTACCAAGGCCAAGAAGAAGATACTGAACAACTTCGAGGATGAGCGCGAGCGCGTCTCATCCGCGTCTACGGCGACGGTGGCGGGCACTGGCGGCGCCGCTGGCGCGGGCGCAGCTGGAGGATCGCGGACGAGCAATGCGCGCACACGCAACAATGTCTACAACCACATGTCCAAGCAGAGCGCCGGCGCCGAGCGCTCGCACTTCGAGTACTTTCAGTCGGTGCGCAATCCGCGCCTGGAGCGCTACGCCAGCGAGACGAACAAGCTGATCATACGGCTGCATCGCCTGCTGAAGGATCTGCCCACGGACGCAGTGCAGCGCAAGCAACACGAGCAGCAGACAGTGCCTTGGCTCGACGGCAGCTCCGTCAAGCTGTGCCCCAACTGCGCCAAGAGCTTTCACTTCGCGCGCCGCCAGCACCACTGCCGGCTCTGCGGCGGCATCATGTGCCATGACTGCTCGCGCTTTCTGCAGCTGGAGATGGCCAGTAAGTTGAGATGAAGTACACCTAATCCTTCTACACTTGAACTCTGCTTCTCTCCCACTCTTTCCCAGTGCAACTGGCCAGCCTGTCGAGCACGCGCAGCGAGCCGCTGCAGCAGATGCAGCACCACGAGGATCGCGCCATTCGCCTGTGCCGGCACTGCCTGTGGCTGCTGGACACGCGCCAGGACATGCACGAGAGCCGCACCTGCCGGCCGCTGCTGGCGCAGGTCTACGCGGAGATACACCAGCTGCAGAAGCAGGTCACGCCCGACCTGGACATGTACCAGAAGATCGTGAACAGCCTGTACGACGGCGAGTCCATCTTCACCATTGCCGATGCGGGCGCACTGCGCGGCAAGATCGGGCAGGTGGCCGAGACCATCGATCTGCGCAGCAAGCGCATACTGACCATACACTCGGAGCCGGGCAGCCGCGAGGAGGCGCTCAAGAAGGCCATACGCCTGAGCTGTGTGCAGGCCATCAAGGAGCGCATGCTCTCGCTGCCGCCGCTGCCGGACGAGGCGCTCGTGCAGCAGATTCAGGAGCGCAAGCGCATGGAGACCGAGCAGCGCATACTCACCGAACAGCGCCAGGCCATGGAGGCGTACGAGCGCTCCGGCCTGGCCGCCCAAGCGGGCGTCAGCGCGGCGAGTCGCAGCTTTGCGCAGGGCGTGAGTAGATCACGGCGTGCCAGCAGCTACTCGGCGCTGACTGTTAACTTTCTCCCTTTTACCTTTCAGTCCGATCTGCAGTCGCTGAACAACTGGTCGGCGCCGCAGGCAGCCGCCACCAAGTCGAGCGTGGACGATCCGCTGATCGAGCAGATCAACATCATCAAGGGGTACATCAAGCAGGCGCGCCAGGAGATGAACTTCGATGTGGTCGAGACGCTGGAGCTGAACCTGCGCGAGCTGCAGCGCGAGGTCTACGAGCGACAGCGCAGATCCACGCAGGGCAACGCCAGCTCGCCGCAGGATTAGTTTATATACATAGTATATATATATATATATAGCACACATTATATAGTATATGCATTACGCGTGCAGTTGCGCCTCGCAGTTGAGCGTCATAATTCCTCCGCCATAATTTCGCCCAGCAACTTAAGATTTTTATGCTTTTTACAAGCGAAGGCAGTTCGTTTCTAGGCATCATAAGCTCGCGCGGAATAATGTCATGTAGAATTAATTTTGGCGAATTTGTGTCGTTTTAAAGTGACATAAATTCACCAGTATTAAGATGTGAGCGCGCGAACTTATGTCGCTTTCAGACCTTACAATATGTATTAATTATGTGACAAACCTACGGCGAACGTATGTCATCTGGAAGCCACATTAGTTTTCCGATCGCGAACTAATTTCATTTTAATTAGTGCAAATTTCTGTCTCTCTTAAGCGACATATGTTCGCCGGTAGTCAATTCTAAGCGACATAAGTTCGCGCGATCTTATGATGCTCAGCAGCGATACAAGAATAACCTTGTCATTTTTGTGACAAACTAATGTCGTACTCCAGCGACATAAGATCGCGCGAAATTATGACACTTACGACACTTAATTGTCCTTTTTTATTAGGTCGAATTTCTGTCTCTTTCAAGCGACATAAGCTCGACACAAGAATATTTAAGCCATTTTTATGGCGTCATAAGATCGCGCGAAATTATGACACGAGCGACATAAGTTCGCCGATTGAGAAAAAATTTCGTTTTAATTAGTACGAATTTATGTCTCTTTCAAGCGACATAAGTTCGCCAATAGTACATCCTAAGCGACATAAGTCCGCGCGATCATATAACGCTCAGCAGCGACGCAGGAATAATTATGCCATTTGACTTGTGGCAAACTAATTTAGTACTCCAGCGACATAAGATCGCGCGAAATTATGACGCTTGCGAGTTTCAAGTTAGCTGAAATGAATGCCCGTTCGCCATGGCGAGGCTGCACTGTACCACGCACCACGTACCACGTACACCGTATTTATATGCCATTCCCCGCTTTGACTAAAGAAACTGCAAACACACGCATTTTCCATACTTTGTGTAATTTGTGCAGAATTCGAGATTGTGCGTGTCGGCAGAAAGCGTGTGCGCTGCTTAGGACTTTAGACCGACGGCGGCGATCAGAGATTTCACTTTGGCGATGTACGCGCTCTGCGCGTCCGCGGAGCTGGTGCCCTTGATCTTGTTCCACGCCTCCCACTTGGCCTTGCCCTTGAAGTCCAGAAAGCCGGGCTTGTCTGCAATCAAGATCGATAGGCACTTGAATGAGCGCCACGCTGTGCCACGCCCACCTGGCAGTCTTACCCGTATTGCAATCTCCCACCAGTGCCTGCTTGTACAGTCCGTAGAGCTCCAGCAAGTCGTTGTCGGCCGGCGTGCTGCTCAGGTTCTTCACATCTTCGGCGGCCTGATTGAATTCCTGTCGAGGGGCGGGTATTAGAAAAGTATAAGTACTGCATTTATTTATAGAAATAAAAGAATTTAGTTACTTGTAGTTCCGTCATGATTAAATTTTAATTCGCTTATTAGAGACCGACTAAGAAAAACTATCGATTAAACTCGTATGTAAATTAACATTTCGCTGAACTGCTGTTAACAGTTGGCGTGTACAGTTTTCTGGCCGTTACTTAATTTGTCTGATAAGAAAAAATTGCCTACACATTTATTATTTTACTTTTACTGAAATCTTTTTATTTTTCACTACAATTTTGGCATATTAAGTATATTTTAATAAATTAATGACGAATTTATTATATATTAAACAATTCCAATTACAGTCGTGCTGCGATATGTAGTAAGATCCCATCTCTATTCGGCTGCGATAGTTTGCACGAAAGAGCGCAACACTTGTTAACAGTGCCAGGGCTGCAAGCAAGGAAGACGCCTAAAATGCATTAATAAATGCATAACTAATGCAAATATGTTTTGTTAATAAAGCAAACAATAGTAATAAGATGTAATAATTAAAAAAATGTAAGCAACATTTAGAGTGTTTAACATAGCAGCGCTGTGGCGGGAAAACTGCCATGCCTGCCAGCACTGCTGCTAACAGTTCGAAACGCACTAACAGCCGCGACTTTGTTTACAGCTGTTATTACGCGTTGAACTGGCAAAGCGAACGGACGTGTCTGCGCGTGGGCGTCTTTTTTGTAAAAATCGAAATCAATTCGTAACAAGCAACAAAAGAATTTAATAATAGCAACAACACAAGCGTGCACCGTGTGCGTGAGTGAGTGCGTGTGTGTGTGTAAGCTGCCGCTGCTGCAGCTGCGCTGCCACCAAAGGTGATCAGCGAGCGATTTCAATAATATTTCGAAAATCAAATCGCAGAGAAAGTGCCAAAGTGTTTAGTTTGTGTTGTGTTCCTGCTGCTGTTGTTGTTGCTGCTGTTGTGTCGGCGCGCTTATGCAAATGTGGTATGATTATGTTTTTCTACCTAGCAACTAGTATCAGCATAGCGGCTAAGTGTGTGTGTGTGTGTGTGTGTGTGTGTGTGTTTAGGCCTAATTGGCCAGCAACACGTAACCCTTTGCGAGATTTTTACCATTCTACTTTAAAGTTTTATTTGTAGCTTGTGCGAGAATCGATTGAGGCTCCGCAACCGGTTGCGATTTCTGTGCGCTTCTCGCATGCGATAAATTTACATGTTTACAGCGCAAACAAATTTTACTATTGTCTAGTCGCAGCGCGCCGCCTGCCGACGGCTACCTGCAACTGCAAACACAACTACCAATACAACTGCAGCTTGACTACCACAATAAACGTGTGAAGAGCAAACAACAACAACAATGCGAGCGACTTACAACAATGCCGCCGTTTGATTTGTTTTAGGCGGCGTGCTACCCTCTCCCCCGCTACTCTCCCGCTCTCTCTCTCTCTTCCCCTCTCTCTCTCTCTGCTGTGACTTCTCTTCGCGCTGGTTTCGTTTTCATTTTCGTTTGCCGCTTTGCTCATTGTTTGTTTTTAACTTTATTATGCTTTATTTTTCGCCTGTCCGATTTAATCGGTCACACACACATACACATATGCATATTTGGCTGCAGTTGTGTGTGCAGACCGAATTTGTTGGCGTCTTTGAAAAGTTTTGAAATGCTCGCGCAAGTGTTTGTCGTTCGAAAATGCAGCGATAATTCTTAAAAACAGCATAAATCATTTCGAAGCAGCACAAACTTGTAGTATATTTAATTATCGCCACTTTTCTAAATTGTGGTTTTTTTCTTTGTTTCATTTTTTACGCTTATCTAAAAATATTTAAACCTCTACTTAAAGTTTAGACAAAACAGTTGCATATTTCAATTTAAAAAACTTTTTAATTTTCGAGCACAGGCGAAACTTTTTCTTCTAACAAAAAAATATATAAAGCAAGTAGCGATCTTAAGCGGACACTTGCCTATTAAATACTTAAGCTGTAATTTCTGTTAGACACTTTTTCATTTAATACCCTTTTTTTTAATACGTACAAAACTGAATTGATTATCACTATCTGCCTCTGAAAATTTTGACTTTAATTTAATAATTTGCTTGATTTACATATTTTTAAGAAGCACATTTTCTTATTAAATATTGTTTTTCATAAATATATTATATATAATACAATATTTACTATAATAATGTTCTCAAGCGCACTATACTTAAGTTCTTTACAATTTTTAAATTATTTTAGGTGTTTTAGACGCACACTTTCTTTATAAATATTTTTTTTACATTTCAATAATTACTGTAATACAGTTAAACCTCTCTTAAGCGGACGTACTTTCTTTATAAATGATGTGTTACATTTTAATAAATACGGTAATACATTTTAGCCTCTCTTAAGCAGACACACTTTGTTAGTAAATATTTTTTTTATATTTCAAAAAATATGTTATTACAATTAAACCTCTCTTAAGCGGAGACACTTTCCTTATAAATATTTTTTTACATTTAAATATTTACTGTACTACATTTTAACCTCCCTTAAGCCACGATCACTTTCCGCACCAGCAAGTTTTCACTGTATTTGATAATTTGCTTTCACTAGAAGCTGCCCTCGCTTGCATTAGTTTTTTGTTCGTTGCGCTCTTCCCCGCGCTCTCTATCTTTCTCTCTCTCTCTCTTTTACTTTCCTTTTCTCGCCGTGTTGTGTTTATGCAGCTGTTGAGCTATTTATACATTCATTAACACATTTCAACTACGCCTCGCGCTTTTTGTCTTAATACACGCAAACACCCCTCCCCGCACCTCGCTTTCCCCGCCGAAGAATGAATAATTACATTTTGTTTATATTGCACTTATCAATCTTTTATCAGCCCACACCACCCCCTCCCCCTGTTCACCTTTTCGCTGATAAGCTTTTGTGCGGGATCCGTTAGTCACTTTGGCTGCTGATTAAAGTTGACCCAGTCACGGACAATGCAGCACTGGTAGCGTGAGAGTGAGAGAGAAAGCGATATAAGTAGAGAGCGAAAGGGTTATTAGGCTTATCAGCAGTAAGCACTTGAGCTGCACTTAATGATAAGTGGCGACCCTTCTACCAATGCTTGAGCTCAGCGAGAAGCACTTCAGAAGTATTCATCATTATCTGACGCATTGTTCGGATTATGCATCTATATGGAATTTCTAAAAGTTTCTCGAATTCTGCAACTTGTATTCTGCTCTCCTTCTCCCCTCTCTCCCTCTCTCTCTCTCTCTCGCTGTCTTGATGATTCAGTTTTGCATATATTTAAAAATCAATAATGACGCGTCTACTAAACCCCTTTGACCCGCTGATTGGCGTTCGTCTAGACCCTGAGACATTATCATAATTTCGCTTTTTATAAATACCCTACATGAAGTACTTGTGTGGGTATATTTTCTGATCAGGTTTTTGAAATAGTTGTTGATTTTAGACCATGTTCTCTTAATTTATAAAATAAGAAAAGAGTATGGAGTGTCTAATAATTTTAGTTTTTATTTCAAAATGTTATAATATTGTTAATATATAATATTATATTTTTTTTTAAATATATACATTTTGAGAAAATAATAATAAGTTGTAAGTACTCAATTATTATTTTATATAACATACACTTATATTTTTTGGTCTAATACGGGTACTCTGATAAAAGTTATAGTTGAGTAAGCTGAAGCTCTTGAGTGGCACAAAGCTTAAAAAGATCTATATTATAATGTGCTTAAGTTAATATTATGGGTATTCCGATTTAAGCATTTCCCAGCTAATAATATACTGAAGTTTTTGAAACGAATATCGATTTCAGCTTATTGACTATTATAATTTATTATCCCTTAAAAGTTTTGTGATAAAATTGATTATTGAGTATGCTCAAAAAATGTTGAAGAGATTAAGGTTTTTTAAACTATTCTCTATTATAATTTTAAATATAGTATTATTATGGTATTCTGGTTTACTTGGGGTATTATTATTATAATTGTAAATTTATTATTATTATTCACTTGGGGTGTTCCGAATTAAGTGCTAGGGTCGTTTGTTGACTGAAGTTTTTTAAATGGATTTCGATTAATACATAGTCATTTAAGGGGAGAATTGAGGCAATAAGAAATAACTTTACCTTGAGTATTATAATTCATTTCGTTTGAAATAATAGTGGAGTTTGCTCTCAGAATATTAAAGTTCTTGGCAATAAGGCAGACTCTCTGGTGTATATAGTATAAAGGGCATTATAATTTATTAGGGTTATTCCGCTGGATTTCAATTTATTTACTATTAGAATTGTGAATCCATTATTCCGATAGTTTAGTATGTTTTCTAGTATTTTCGGTTTCCTTTGACACTTGAGCATTCCTGGCTGCTGTCATTCCCACTGCTAACATCTAGTAGGCCGAAACTGGCTGCAGCAGTCAGTCGAGTTCAGTCGAAGAAAGGAGACGGAACTTTCGTAGTCAAAAATCAGTTTTATTTGCGCATTTTGTTTTTGAGAAATGCTCTTCAATGATGGCCGTTCGCTAATCTTTGCCAAGGAACCAGCGGCAGCAGCAGCGCCAGCTCTGGCTCCAGCCGCGCCCGTTGCAACAGCTGCAGCAGCAGCAGCAACTACGGCAGTAACAGCAGCTCCGGTCCTGGCTGCAGCGGCGCCAGTAGCGCCAGCAGCGCCGCTTGTTGCCAGCACCACGACAGTTGCAGCTGCAGCTGGAGCTGCAGCCGCTGTTGCAGCACCTGCTGCTGGGTCGGAAATGGATGCGGATGCATCGCCGGAACTGGACATCGTGATTAACAATGTGGTCTGCTCGTTTAGCGTGCGCTGTCACCTGAATCTGCGCGAGATTGCGCTGAATGGACTCAATGTGGAGTACAGGCGCGAGAACGGGATGGTGACGATGCGACTGCGTCGTCCCTATACGACGGCTTCGGTGTGGTCCTCGGGCCGCATAACCTGCACCGGCGCCACCTCGGAGTCGCAGGCCAAGGTCGCAGCGCGTCGGTTTGCCCGTTGTCTGGGCAAGTTGGGATTCCCCGTGCACTTCCAGAAGTTTCGCATCTTCAATGTGCTGGGCACCTGCAGCATGCCGTGGCCCATCAAGATCTTTCATTTCTCCGAGCGTCATCGGGATAACGCCAGCTATGAGCCCGAGCTGCATCCGGGCGTCACGTATCGCATGCGCGATCCCAAGGCCACGCTCAAGATCTTCTCCACGGGCAGCATCACGGTGACGGCGGCCTCGGTCAATGCCGTCGACTCGGCCATACAGCGCATCTACCCGCTGGTCTATGAGTTCCGCAACGAGAACTCGCTCAAGGATGCCCTCAAGCAGATGGAGGACAATCCCTTCGCCAAGTCCGCCAAGGTGCACAAGTTCCATGGCGTTGCTCACCCCGCATGGCGCCTGAAGCCCGTGCCGCACAAGATCATACCAAATCCGGTGAATAGGACCGCATTGACAGCTGGCATTAATGCCAATGGCCCATGTCTCATACCAACTGGACATGCCATGAACCCGCACATGGGCATCAGAGCCAACAGCAGCTTAAGTGCAATTGGCATGAGCTCCCTTGGTCTGAACGCTGCCACCAACCTCTTGCCCGCCGGCTTCAACTCCTCCAGCGGCTTTAACGCTTCTACCGGCATCAATCCCAACGGCATCACTCCCAACGGCAGCACTTCCACCGGCATCACTCCCAACGGCATCACTACCACCGGCATCACTCCCACCGGCATTCCCTCTAACGGTATTCCCAGCAGCGCCAAGCCCTCCTTGGGCTCTGCCAACTCTGCCAGCAGCAGTTCCTCTGCCGCCATGTGCTCCACTGTAGTCCATGGCACCGGCATCAGCACCAGCGGCCTGAACACCAAAGCCAACAGCAGCAACAGCTCCGCCGATAGCATTCAGTCCAATGCGCGGCGTCGGGTCACGGATTACTGGGTGACCAAGCTGCAGAACAAGCGCACGCGCTACAACGACGTCGGCGCCATGGCGGATATGAACGCGCTGGCGCGCACTGCCAGCGTCAACGCCACGGCGAGTGCGAGTGCGATTGTGAATGCTAATGCCAACAAGCTGGCGAAGAAGCCGACGATGCTGCTCAAGGTGCCGCCCAAGCCGGGCCAGGCACAAGCCATGGCCAAGACTTTTGCCAATGCGCCCAATCGGCCGAAAATACCGACAACTAAATTCAAGTCGCAGGATCCTAACGAGGCTCTCGACGATGAGAACATGGACTGGCAGATTTAGGGCAACCTTATGTTATCAGCGATTAATCAGTGTTTCTATATATTATATAGACAAGCGCAGTTTCATACGCTTCTGCGACTACAGAAAGTATTGCAATAAATACTATAATTACAGCTATAGAAATATAATCTGAGGTATAGCGTCATTAATAAGTTTAGTAGTGTGATGTAAGCTAGAAACAATTTAATCCAATTGAGAGAGAGATAGGAGTGAATCGAAAGATTATTTAAACTAAGAGCTAAGCTTCGATTGAAAATGAGCTTTTGAAAGCTTATTTTTTGCTTACTGCAGTTTTTTATTAATTAGTAAAGCTGTTGATGTCGTAAAGCTGATATTAATAGTATGAGTTAAAATTTAATGCATAACGAGCAGCGGCAGGCACTGCTTTAAGCCTTAGCTTTACTTTGTAAATCAGAGCTTTTCTTAAGCTTTAATGTGCTTTTAAAATTAACCATATAAATAGTTGAAAAGCTGCAGAGTTTGTATAAAATGTTTAGATTCTAAAATTTGCGTAGATCTCAGATATTTGATATTTAGTGTTAGTGTTACTCTGAATGAGCCTGCAGCAAGCTTTAAGTTGCTTTGAAAAGAGCAATTTCAATAGTTGCAAATTTTAAAAAATCGTATAAAATTATTAAATTCGTGTGCTTTAACATATTTAAAAGTTGCAAGCTTTTACAGCAGCTTTACCACTTTTTTCCAAAAGTTTGCTGCTTAATAAGTCTATATCAATCTTTAAGATGTTTTCAAAAGAAGTCAAAGCTCAAAAGCTCTACAGTCAAATTTAGATAAAATCTGAAAAATTATATAAAGAATTTATTAACAACGTCTAGGGTATTTGAAAGCTAAGCAATTCATAGCTTATTTTTTTTAAAGCCTTTTAATGATAAACAAATTGTTGTTATTTCGCTGAGTTCATGAATATTTGCACTGAATTGCTTGAGCTGATTTTACTTTTACAGTCCCGTTTTGTGTTCTACTCGATTCGCGATGCGCACCATTAATTGACCAATGGCAGCATCCTCGAGTGCAATGAAAATACGATTTGGGTTCGATTTAGCCATGGCTTTTTGTTGATATTAACGGTTTTTCACCTTTGATTTGTGTTTAATTTTGGGGGCTGCAGCAGTGCCGTTTTATTTGTTGTTATCTCTACGCGATGATAGCATATCTATATTTCGAAATGCCATGGAAGACCTACATAAGGCCCGGCCCCATCATTTTGTGTGATTTATCAAAGTTTTGCAGAACGTGGAGAGAGTGAAAAAACGGGGAAACAAACAAGCTGTTGTTGCAATTAGTTTTGGCCCAGCTGCGCTGACTCGAGACTGGCCTGCCGGTTTTCACTGTCAACGTTAAAAGTCATTTGCCACGCCCCCGTACCCCTTTGCTGCCCCTTCCACCATTTAGTTGGCCAAATTTTGGTTTTATTGGCCAGACACAGCAGGCGGCTCGAGCCGATGCAACGCTTGGCAACGTAATACAGCTGGGAGAAGGGCAGGGAGGGGAGGTAGGCGAAAGGTTGCATTATATTGATATACTATATACTATATAGTCGGTATGTACCTACAGATAGGCTTGGTTAGCCCGGCCTGCTGGGTGGGCCTGGTGTGGGGGCAAGCGCTTTTATAAAACTGCAACAGCTGCAGTTATTTTTCAGCATGTTTGTTTGTTGATGTCGCTGCAATTTGTATACCCTGTAATGTGGGGTAGTTTGGCTCTCACTGTTCTAGTTGACAAAATTAAGTAGAGATTTTAAAGTAAAGGTACTAAACTAGAAGTATGCTAAAGTTTTTATTATGACCATATTAAGCTTAGATATTTTAAAATCTATAAATTGTGGGAAAGAGTATTTAGTAGTCAATAACTCCAGGGACCTGCTAGTTCATTTCCGTTTTAGCTTGCCATTTTTCAGTTGAATGCAACATATTTGACTTTCGATTCTTGCACCAACGAGAATATTACGCCAAATCGTAAGGCATAAAGAATGTGAAATGGGAAATTTTTGGAAATGAATTCTGAAATGCTTTTCTGCAGACTTGAGCTCAAAATTGTTCCAAATAATTCGTGAGCGTGCAAATATTTAAATAAAAGAGAAGTAATACCTAAGAAGCTTCGAAGATTCAAGTTACAAATTAAAAAAAAAAAAAATTATAGATATAAAAAAAGTTAAAACTCAGTTAAAGACATTTTTCCATTAGATTTATTTGCTTATTGATAAAAATGAAACTGGCCATAAGCTGATTGCAAATTGTTTTATGTGTGTTCACGGCTTAGTTCCGTCGGTGTGCGGCCTTGAACTAGTTCCGCTTGAGGCCAGGCTAAAGAGAATTAACAGAATGTTTCGTTCTGGTTCTGTTTGCGCTTATCTACAGCTGCACCTTTGGCTCGACCTCCTTCCCCCAGCCAACAGCTGCCACGGGGTCAGGTAGCCGTGCTAAGGGCATCCCTCTGACAGCTGCTGTCCGTTTTTACCTGGTTTAGATGCTTCGCTGGCAGTTCTGGCCCGAAAACATTCGGATTGTAATCCACAAGCGAGCCCGAAAAAATATGCGAGCTGCGGGCTCCAAAAAACCAAATGGAATCCCACAACAACAAAAACATTTCAGTGCGTTGCTTTAGTTGCACGGAAATGAATACATAGACTATATGTGTATATACTATATATATGCTATATTATCTACTATATATATGTGCGACGAAAATGTTCAAGTCTGGTTTTCTAAAGGTTTTTATTCCGACATTCGTCCGGCCATGCCCAAACTCGTTCTATTCTATTGCTCTATGACATAGGCATAGTTTAGCCGGTCTCTTCTCTCTCTCTCTCTCCCTCCCTCTCTATCTCACACTTTGTCTTTGTCTATTTCTGTTTCTGAATGGTTTTAATTAAGTGGCGAATTTATCGCATAGAAATTCTTATTTTTATAATTTAATTTTCGTCACTATTTTCAGCACTCACGACAGCTTATCGCCAGGTTATGTGTGTGAGTGTGTGTGTAAGTGGGTGGCAATCGCAATTGAGATCGCAAGTCTACTATAGATATAGCTATATAGTAGCGATTTTATATTTAGAACCCTTTCTGTGCTTGTTAAATTTAGAGGTTTGTTTAATTATACTCAGCAGTTAATTCAACTATTCCTCAGAATTGGTTTTTTGCTTTCATTATTATTCATTATATATTATATTATAATAACTATGATTATAATATATTCATATAATATATTATATTTAACTTGAGTTTCGATAAGATATTATTTTTTTGGACAAGAAATTTATTTTTTGTTATATGATATGCAAATATGTACTTCATAAATAATACATGAAATAAAGCTTTTCTTTTAGAGTAATATTTTTTTAAGAGTATATTTGTCATATTTGAAATTATAATATTTATTTTGATTTCTTCGATATTTCGTTACTTGAAATATATATTCATACTCTAGTATATGCTGCGATCAAGCTAATTTCGTACGATTACCCCATACTATATTATAGTTTTTCTCTCTATTAGTTGCGAATTTGTCATGCGTGAATCTCACTTGGGGGCCGTGAGAGAATTCCCCCATTTAGTTTCTGGTGACGCCTCAATGCTTGCGCGCTCTGTGCAAATATTTTCTTCTCGATTGTGTGTAAGTTCTGGTGTGTGTGTGCCTGTGTGTGACTGTTGTTTGCATTCGCGACGAGTGCTATGAGTACACCCAGCGTATGGGTATAGTTATTTAGTACATGGCACCGATATGCCTGAGAAGTCGGTCCAAGTGCTCAATGACGCGTTGGCTGACTTTGCCACGCTTCGTCGCCGGTCAACAATTTTACAAATAGAGGCATGTGCATGGGGGATTATAACTCTAGATAAGCGACAAAGTGCTCCGGGTTTTATTTGCGTAAAATTCGATGTGTATTCAGAAGACTTTGTAAAGTGCAGTTGTTGACATTTTGGATTTTTAAGCATAATCAGATTTTTTTTTTATTGAAAGGACTCTGCTTTGATCTTTGTTCGAAAATTGCAATACTGCATTCAGAAAATTTTCTTAAAATATTTTAAACATTTAGATAGTCACTCTTTTAATTATAATTGAGATTTTTTCTACTAATAATAATAATTTGAAACTCAACAGAACTATATGAATATAACCAATATGATTTATATTTTAATTATTATGGAAAATATATGTTAAAATCTACTTAGCTTCATAATATATTTAAGGATTATTATTATATTAATTGATTTCAACAATATTATTTAAATTATAATATTATTTATTTCTCATTCTTAAGTCTAATAAAGTTTAAGCCGACAAGTAATATAACTATAAAGCTGTAACCAATTTAAGTTTATTTTCTAATCCTTAAGGCCATATTTGACTTATTTTAGTACCCATTTTCCTACAAAAAATTCTATATAATATTCCTTACTCAGCCCCAAGTCGCCTGATCCCCTAAACTGAAAGCTTTATAGCACCATACAACTGTAAGAGAAACCAATTTGAATTTATTATCCAATCTTAAGGCTGAGCTGCAATTTGCCTCGGGACTTCGGAGTCTCCGGTTTCTGTCTTCCGTTCTCGCACAGACAAATCGCTATCAGCGCTTCCGCAGCAAGGCAAGCTGTGCATCCCCCTGGCTCCCTCGCCTCTCGCCGCTCTTCTTTGCTTCATTAGCATCTTCATTTCCATGTCGGGCGACCACTTGAACTTTGCCTGGGCGTTGGCAACTTGTAATAATATTTGCACTTACAGCTTAATGCACTTGATAAAGTTCCTCTGCGTGGCGACGCTGCTGTGCACCCTTTAAAGTGCTTGCCACCTCTCGCAGGCCGGCAAAGTCGCCCTGTTGGACAGGTGGCGCCATCTAGTGGCAGTTACCCACATTATGTAGCAGCACCCTTGTCCGAGGAATCCGTGCAATCCGCGTGTCTACTGCCCATTAATTTCACATTAATTACCAACGTCATAGGCTAGCGCGCATTGCTTTTTTTCATGCCCTGCAGTCGGTAGTTGGAGGGTATATAAGACCAGATGTAACTGTTGGGAAAGGCTTGGCAGCAGTTGGTTACATATTAGTTCTATGTTAATAGCCTATTGTGAATGAAGAATGAGTAACATAGAAATGTTATGTTAAAATGGCGACGATCGACATTGTAAGTCTCTGTTATTAGCATACTTACAGTATGTTAAGTTTGTTACCTTTAGTTCTGTTAACAGAAGCTGCTCATTTACATAGGTTACAGAACTAACATACTTAAGCTTCTGTTAATTTGAACGCTTAAGCTGTAACATTTTACAGGGTATTTTTGCGTGCACTTCCATTGCTAGTTCTACGATTGTAAAACGTCGTAATCTGTGGATTATTGGGCCAGCTGATGACTCGTTCCACGTCTATTTATAGTTGAAAGAAATTTGCGCCGGCCTCTGCAATTGTTATAGTTGTACCGCTTACTGCCTCGTCGGGTAGGGTAGTCGGGGGTAGTTATAAAATGTCACGCGTTTTGCTTTTTAATCTACTTTGGCCGATGACGTCACAAGCTGGTCTCACTGCAATGATTGTCAATGTCAATGTATAAGTAGAGTACACACACACACGCACACACACACGCGCACACATCGTTAACCCCTTCCCAGTCGGTCGGGGGTTACAATGACCCCAGCAGCGCGGCGAGAAGAAGAAATTAACAACACGCAATGAGAAAAAATGTGGAAAAAATGCCAAACCAATGTGCAAGCAATTTTCATAGCAATCAAAAAAAAGTCGAGAAGAAATTGTAATAATTCCGGCGACAGTTCAAACCGGTCACGAAATATTCCACTTCAGGTCGAAATTCTCAAAATTCAATTGTCCGAGAAAATTAATACAAAATGCTGTCATAAATCTGCAGTAATGTCCATTAATTGTGCGGCAGCTGTGATGTGGGTCACAAGAAGAGCTGCAGGCACTACAAGAGAAACTGCATTTGTGTGTGTGTGTGTGTGTGTGTGTGGGTCTGTGTCAACGTAATGCCTGCTCCCTCGCTCCCTTGTTCCATTACGTATACGTAGAATTTCGCTAGGGAAATTAATTTCAAAGTGGTTACGCCTTACACAGTGACCACCTCCCTGTGCCCCTACAACCACTGCCCTCGCCTCTAGCACCGTGAGGCAAACTAATGGCACGAGCAAGCTGCGCATCGTCTACGCCTTCTGACAAAAGCGCTGGACGGACACATCGACTGATGGACGGACAGACGGACGTACGGACAGAGAGACGTGTAAAATGCATATCGCTTGCCGCTCTTGGCCTACATTTACCTTTTTGGCCAGCCCATGCTGCTGCACAGTGAGGCAAGCCATTCAATTGATAAAAATTCAAATAAAAAAAATAAATAATAATAAAAAAATAAAGAAATTTTTTCTATTGTGATAATTGTTACAAAAAAAAAAGATAAAAGTAGATTAGAGTTACAAATATTTTTTATCAGTATTTTTTCAAGGCTTACTTTAATCTTCACTATTTTTAAATAATTTCTATAAAAAATGAAGACTATTTTGCTATCAAGATATATATCTCTTAGCCACTCTACAGTGGGCCAAGGAATTCAAACTATAAAAACGGTAAAATATTTCAAAAACATGTAAAAACATTCTTTTTATTATCAAGATAATTTCACAAATTCCCTTTGGCAATTTGGCTAAAATGCTATGCACATTTCAAGCTGCCACACCCACTGTGCGTGCCTTGTAGAACATAAATTTGCTGCGAATGCAGGGCTGCCCTGCAATTTGGTTGCTGCCAGCGTGGGGGAGGTAAGCTATGGTAAGCTATGCAGCAGTCGGGGGTAGAAGTAAGGGCAGCTTGTAGGGGACATTACACATACGACATGTGTTGCGCTCGCGCTCGTTGGTCGGAACTATTAAGCGGTCCACGTAGCGCCATTGACAAACAATTTGGCTGATGCATTCGGACAGAGAGGCGAGAGAGCAAGCGAGTCCAGTTCTATGACTTGTTTATCGCGAAGCGCTTGCGGCACGTGTGCTGCGCCAGCTGGCTTAGTCCCCGAGTACAAATATGGTACATATACATTTGCCAGATGATATATGCGCACATATATATTTTTTAATTTATTAAAAGGACACACGTACGGGACACGCATGCTAAATGGCGACTCTCTTAACCATTTCGCAATTACTCCGCCCAGTTAAATGTCGCCAGGCGCGCGCGCCCCTGTACAAAGTGAATTTTAATGGAGCCCTAATAGCGGGGCTAGTGACAAATGTTCTAAAAAGTGGGGGATGGGGGGGAGCGGAGGAGGTGTGGACACATCCCTTTCACATTTCATTACATTTTTCGACTGTCATAAAGCATATTTTTACGAGCAGGTTTTTTCCCTGCTAATTTCATTATGTCGCCGGCAGAATTTTGACTGTCAGTTGTACTCGCATATCAAGCTCATCCATCTCCATGTATCATGGGTCAGCCTAACGGTAGTGCGTCTCTTTTACTAGCTTTTCGTTGCACGCAACAGTTTCTCTTGTACTTCTTCTTCGTCTCTCTCGGAAAGTTTGAAGTATGTGCCAATGACAGCGAACTGTCAAATGAGTGTCAACTAGGGGCGGGTGGCCTATGGATTATGACCTGGCATTAACATTGGAGTCGCTGCTGGGTCACGGGCATGTCAACAGGTGGAGGGCGCAGTCTTGTTGGCTGTGGTATAAATTAATTAGTTAATCATTGGAACTAACTAACGGTACAGCTGTAGCCGAAAGTAGTTTTCCCAGCGAACTCAGCTTGTTAGTTTCAGCACACAAATTAGGTAATAAAAAGTTGCTACTTGGAGTTGGACTAGTCACTAAAATGTGTAATTTTCCACTATGATTCGAAATATCCATTAGCTGATGAAGAGAAGTTTCGGGTGCTCCAAAGGCTTAAATTAATTATTAGTAAAATACAAGCAGAGGTCTAAATGGGTTGGGGTATATATTTTACATTTTTAATTTAATAAAACTATATAAATATATATATATTATATAGTTTATATATATTTTACATTTTTATATATATATATATATTTTTTATATGTATATATTTTACATTTTTAATTTAATAAAACTATGTTAATATATATATATTTAGCTAGGTGTGCCACGCTGCGCTCAGCGTGCGGCATACAAATTGAGTGACTGCTCTCGCATCTCGCATATTCAACAAGTTGTTCCGCTTGCTGGCATTCTTGAAATATTTCACACTCCATTACAAATTCCCATAATGCTCAATCATCAACAAATGCTAATTATTCCCGAGGACCCACAGTTAAACTGTGCACGCACACACACACAGAAATGTTACAAGTACTCGGCGAGGTTATGCACAACAAGTATACGACGCATGGGCTGCATGCGGAGGAGCAATTCGCCATTTGACTGCACAAATGTTAATGTTGTCATTTCGAATGCTATAATAATACCATGCATATAGAACGCTTATGCATTATTTCAATGCATAGCACCCCCGACTAGAACACGACCGACACGAGGATGCCAATGAAATGTCCAATGTAAAATGTGTGCCAAGTAAACACAAGTCAGAGAAACAACGAAACGCAGACAATAACAGCAGTAAGAAAGGTAGAGAGAGTGAGACGGTATTCGACTTGAAGATACCTAGTAGTGTACTTTATATGAATCTAAAGAATTTTACATATTCATTTTCTATGTTCTAGGTTCTATGAAGTAATAAGAAAACTATTGCATAGAGATTATCTGACTTCAAAATACCCGTCAGTAATTTTTCGTTGCTTAAAGTGCTAGATGTAAATACAACGAGTTTTTTACACCATATTTGCAGCTTTATGTAGCAGTAACAAAAACTGTTGCACAGACAATACCCGACTAGAAGATACCCGGCAGTGATTTTCGTCGCTAAAAGTGCTAGATATAAGTCTTTTGCACTATATTTACAGCTCTATGTAGCAGTAATAAAGCTGTAGCACAGTCTAGAAGATACCCGGTAGCGAGTTTCACTCTCTGCATAGCACACCTCACTGCGCTCGCATTTACAGGGTATTTAAATTAGCTACTTATGCATGCTTCAAGTCAAAACGCAAGAAAAATATACATTTGGGATTGTAATCGAAATAGCAACAGGCCAACACACAAGTCTTCGCTGACAGAGAACATCTGGTAGCAGCGCCTTATAGCGCAGATACATATCCCATATACCAATCAGAATATGGCAGTACCCACACGCGTATCCAGCCATGTTTCGCTTTATGCGAATGCGATGCGTGCCCAGCAAATGAATTGGCCTTAGAGCGGGGGAGTTGGGCTCTTGAATCAGTTTGGCATTTCAGTGGGGGAAATTGGCAGCCAGTGGGGGGGGGGGGAATGAGGCCATTGTTATGATTACACAGCCGCACGACAATACGACTCCAGTCTGCCGTCAGTCTCGGTCGCTATGTCTATGTCAATGTTTGTCTTCGCCAGAGCCGGGGCGCAACACGTGTGCCCAGAGCACACACACACACACACACAGAGATCTGCCACACCCAGCGCAAGTAGGCGCCAAGAGTGCTGCCAATTCGCAGCGTGGAATTATTTATATATACAAGTATAAATGGACATAAATATGAATGTTAAAGCGTGTCAGCGCTGCGGACTGCATTCCCGCGAATCTCATCATTATTTAACCGCGATGATGCAATAAACTTGTGCCGTTCTCATCAACGCTAATGCGAGCTTATCTGGCAATTTGTAATTGCCATCAAAATGTAAACTTAATTAAGTGCTAAAATAAAAAGGCTTATAATAGCGCACAGGGTTAAGCTCGAGAGAACTTCAAGAGTTTTTCTTATAAATTACTTGGGAAAACAATCAACAGTTGCGTCTGCTTTTTGCTCCGATCGCCGCAGTTATTATCTCAGTTATAAATTGATTTAAAAAGCACTTTGTGGCTTTCGTCTGGTTACGCGTATTTTTCATTGTGCTCATTTGCGGTTCACTTACTTATGGCCAGCACTGTGCATGGTGCACCACACCCTCGCTCTCATTATTGTGCCATTAGAGGCATCTGCTTGTCGCAGTCGTCTACTACTAAACTACGTTTTTATGTGTCTACTACTTTTTCATTACCAAATGCTTTTGTTGCTCTTTTGCCTTTTTTGCTGCTCGCTGTTTGTCGTGTGGGCGGGCCGGCGACTTGAGCTTTGCCGGTCTGCCGTTCTCTCTATGGCTCACTTTATTAGTCTGTGTGTGCCTGTGCCGTAGAGTAGTGTAGTTTTGCTACGAATTGTGTAACTTAAGGTCTGCATGCTTGAACTAAAGCTATGCTCCTACAAAAACTTGGAACTGGGTCTTATTTCGGATAGTTTCAAACTTGAATGAAATTAAATAATTTAAAAGGTTTTTGCAAATAATTTATAGATCATAAACTCTATAAATAAAAATAGATGGACATATGTTTGCTTTTAAATATAATATATATAATCTGAAAAAGTAGATTAATATGAAAATATTATATTAAAATGGAAATATTATATTATAAAAATAAACTATATAGAGAAATTAAAATGTGTTTATCACATTGTTTTTTAATTTTTAACAAAATAGCATACCTATATTCGAAATGTTAAAAAAATAAATTTTACCAAAGAGAAAGGGTATCTGAACTTAAGCTTGCCATAGACGGCTTTTTGTACTCTTTTGTTTGCCTCAGCTGACAATGCCAAGAGATGAAAATAGCGCTAGAGCAGAGCAACAATGCTAATTGACACGGTGACAGCTGTGACTGCTTCACAAAAAGCAGTGACTATGAACGTGCTTTTACAGTAGCAAGGAATATAACTTCGAATGCATATTAGGAAAAATACTTTTATTTTGTAACTATATAGCTACAGTTACTGTGCTTACCGTGGCTGCAAATTGTATACACACATAAATATTTATTTCTTCACTCTCTCTCACCTGTTACTATTTTGCCAGACTTGTTAGGCATGACTCAGCTCTGGTTTGCATCTCTCCAGGCGAGCACCAGACATGGTCTACCCCAACAGGTCCCTCGGCACACAGAGTCCCCCCCCCCCAGTGTTGTATGAAAGGCCAGTCAGAAGTCAAGTCGAGTCAAATCTATTCGCACTGCAGAGCTGCGCCTTTGTTCTACAGACGCTGGCTATATGTACTATAGCGCTGTATGTATCTACATATATGGTGTATCTGTAGCTGTGTAACTGTGTGCGTCTCCATTGTTGTGGATTTTTGTGAGAAAAATGAAGAATTCGAATGCTTTGCACATGCCGAAATTACGTCATTGTTTCCGTTGATTTCTCTGCTTGACTGGGAAATTGGCTGAATCGTTTGACTTTCTGTTCGGATACTTTTCAGTATAGATTCTTAGCTTTTGAAAACTGAAAAGGTTCTTAGCACAAAAGGCAGCATTTTCGGCACTGTAAAGCATTTACGTTATAACTTTTTAAGCTATTAAAGCTTTAGTATTTTTAATAATTTCTGAATTTTCATGAAATTTAATCACTATCAAATCTACTACTTTGAGCAAAAAGTAAGGTGAATTTTCAATTTAAAATTCGCGGGCTTAAGATGGCGGACTAGTTCTTTTTTTCTTGAGTTGGCAGGACTGCTAATAACATCTGGCGGTAATTTTATGTCAATATAGATGCCTGAAAACCTCATGCATTGCATAATTTTTTATTTAATATATATAATTTTGGAAGGAGCTATAAATGTATAAAGTTTCAGCAGGAGGAATTCGACTCGGCGAAGGCAAGTTTCACTTTTCAAATTTGATTGATTTGAGAACGGAAAAACAGAGGAAACTCTCGGCTATTCGCTGCACACGTTTAGCCCATTTCCCTGGCGCTCTCATTTCCTTTGATGAGTTTCCTCAGTGCTTTCCGCCGCACTTGTTGGGCTTTTCCAATGCTTCTGTTGTTTTTGCCGTCTTCAGCGCGAATTTCAGCGACATTATCGCAAGCACATGCAAATAAATGCCACATAATGTGCCATTGAATGTCAATTACACATTTATCCTAAAGCCGGGGGCGTGTCCTGCCCCCCTGGTATTCTGCCCTGCCCCAAGCATGAAATGGCGCACAATTGCGCGACCATCAAAGGCGCTCGGAGGGCAATGCTGCTCGCCGCAGGACATAAAGCGCGCAGCGGAAAAGGAAAATTGAAACTAACCCAACCCAAGTTGGGACGGCAGACTACTGTTTGACTGTCTTTATGGGGGCAGGCGACGCGGCACGCCCACAAATCGTGTGTGCTGTGTGCCGTGCTTATCGCGCGCCAGCGACGCGCCCAACTTCTCGACGACGACGGCGAAAACAGTTTGTTTCTTGTTTCTCATTCTCGTTTGTCTGTTTGTTTATTTTGCTGTCGCTCTGGCGTTGCGTTTGGTTGTAATTAAAACCAAGTTAATGTTTATAAGTCGAAAGATTAAAAAGTTTCGGGCAGGTCCTTAAAGCCTTAACGGTGTCAGCGGGTAGGGTAGGGTAGGGTAGGGTGTGGTAGCGTAGGGTACTTCAGGCAACAGGCCGCGCATTGGAGTCTCGCTGCTCGACAAGTGCTGACAGTTTCCGCTCCAGCAGCGCGGCTCATTCCGGGCGAACTCTCGTCGCCTTATCTAATATAATTTCTAATTTATTTTCTTTTTTATACCATTTACCCATTGCAAATGGTTAAAAAATGGTATATTCGCTTTGCACAAATGCATGTAACAAGCAGAAAGAGGCGTGGCAGACCATAGCAAGTATATGTATTTTTGAACAGCAACAATGTCCGAATCCAGTTGCTTATGTCCGTTTGTTTGTCCGTTTGTCTGTGTGAATACATAGAACTCAGCTATTGTGAAAGCTATAGACACCAAATTTGGCATGAAGGTATCCGTATATCATACACAGAAGAAATTTATTTCAAACTTTGAGTACCACGCTCACCGCCTCCAAAAATCAATATTTTCAGCTTCAATATTAAGCAAAATTACACTGCAACATTGTCTTTTGGCAGATAAGTAGCTTGTTATAATATTGATATTCGCTATAAGTTGCAGCCCGATTGTACAATAAATGCAGAAGTTATAGGGTCGTGAAGTCTCTCATACTTGCGTTTAATTGTATGTGTGAGATTGGCATGTGCGTGTAGCGCCAAGGCATGTATGCTTGACTGTATGCGCGTGAAAAGCCAACGCGTTGGTATGAATATATTAAATATAAATATTAAATAATTAGAATTTATTTTAAACATCCTCAAGATTAGTTAAATGGTATCTCACTGTCGAGTTCACTTGACTGTAGCTTTCTCCACTTGTTTCTTTTCAGCTTGCAACCGTTCCGCAGCAGCGACTGCAAGTTTCATGAATGAGTGGGGCCAGCTCGAGGGTCTAAGGATCAGCCGCAACGTCGCATAAGCTCAGAAAGAGAGAGAGAGAGAGAGAGAGTGAGCGAGAAAGAAAATGGCCTTCAGCTATGCCTGCCTCGTGCTGCAGCGCGTCGTCGTGCCGGCGGTGCTGGTGCTGGGTAAGTGTTTCTTCTCCTTTGTCTGTGCACTCGCTCAAGTGTTTCAACATCTTCTTGCAGCTTCGCTGATGCGGCCGGTGGGCATATCGTTTGTGTACCTGTTAATGTTCTTCATGTCGCCCTTTGTGCCGCTGGCCACGCGTCGCAACTACAAGGGCCCGGTGAATGCGTTCTTCATCATTCTGCTGGCGCTCAGCACGCTCGTCCTGCTGGGTCACATTGCACTGCAAGTGCTCGCGTACAGCACCTCGCTGCCCATCTACAAATGCTCCTTCAGCGAGCGCCTGCTGCGCCACATTGGCTTCGTCAGCTTCGTCAATCTGCAGTGAGTTCAGAGAGCGAGAGACAGAGAGAGACAGAGAGAGAGAGAGTAGTACTAACTCTATTCTTTTTCAGACCCTTGGCCATTGTTGAGTGGTTGGCGCCGGAGGTGCTCGTGCTGGTCACCTCGCTGAGCACATTTCTTACCGTAAAGCGTCTGACGACGCAGTCCATCAATGCCGAGCAGCTGGAGAACGGCGAGCTGCCGGAGTCGGAGCAGGCGGTGACCACCACAGCCGATGCCAATGGCTCCGATGTGCAGCAGGCAACGGCCACAACGCCGCTGCAGCAGCAACAGCAGCAGCTGCGCAAGCGCGTCTCCATGATCAGCCAGCACATACACTTCGATGGATTGATCAAGATTTGTAAGTTGTAGCGGAAATTATATGCCTGTACTATAGTGTAAAAGTAAGGGAGAGAGACCTGGCAGACCTTACAAAGTAAATTTATATATATTCTTGAACTGATCAAAAGTCAAATCGATTTGTGTATGATCGTCTGCCTGTGCGTCTGCCTATCTTTCTGTCAGTTCTGTCTATGCATCTGCCCATCCTTATATCTGTCTGCTTGAACTCACTGATCTCAGCTAGTATAGAAGGTAGAGGCACCAAATTTGGCATGATCGTTTTTAATGATTTTAAACGCAATTATTAAGCAAAGCTTACAAGTTATAACATAATTATTCTACACATACGTAGCTAACTATAATATTGAGCTGTGCTGCAAATTATAGCTCAATCAAATAATCAACACAGTAGAAGTATTAAATAAAGAAATTGCTCTACCAAATTAAAAGCGACTCCCCAGGCCTGAGTACTGTTCAGCGACAAGCAATGTAAAGTCGTATAAGTACTGAAGGGGATGAAATTGATTTACGAGAATAAATAAAGAATTTTGACTTTACAAAAATATTCACCTTACTTTTTGCCCACAGTAGTATTGACGCAAAATTTAATTTAATTTGATTTAATTTAATTTAATTTAATTAATATATTAACGTCAAAATGCTTGAAAGGTATTTAATAGTCGAGCTGTGATTAATTGCTACAGTGAAAGTCAATTCTACTCAAAACTTCTGCTGTACTATGCGAATATAGAAGAATAAAGACTATTTTAGTTGAATTTAGAAAAATATAGATGAATATATTCAACTTCTCTTTGCAGCTCCCCTGTTCTGCCTGGCCACTCTGTTCTTTGCCGCCGTGCTGCGCCCCTCGGTGCCAGGTGGCTTCTACTTTCTTATATTCCTGCTGGCGGGCACCTACTGGGCAACCTGCCAGACGCTGCAACGGTGCGTGACCTTTTCCACACTCGGCCGATAGCATCAAATCAATTGCGTGCCGGTCCCCAGCTCATACATCTTCTCATGCTCTGTCCATTCATCTTTTCAGTGGCTTTGCGCTTTTGCTGCGCTGTGTGATGGTCGTCCTTGTGCTGCACTCGCTGTGCATTGTTTCCTACCAGACGCCCTGGATGCAGAGCTATCTGGATCACACCAGTCTAACGGCAAGGTAGCAGCAAGTGAAATAATAATAGTTTTTTCAATATATTTTAATGTATATAAAATATAAATAATATTTAAATATATTTTTATTTTTATTAAAATTTTATTTATTTTTATTAAATTTTTTTTTATTTTTTTCTTAAAATAAAATTAATGTTTTTATAATTTTTACCCAGATTGATTGGTCTGGAGCCGCTTATCGAGTCTTACTGCTCGCCGGACATACGCGTACTGCTGTACAACAACACCCTCACGCTGGACTCGTATCTGAATCCGTTTGCCCTGTTCTTCGCCTACTTTGCGCTGGCGCTGACCACCAAGCATCTGATTAAGCCCAGGGTGAGTGGGAATATATACCGCGTATACCCTTCTCTTGCCTGCCTTGAACTCAGTTTAATTCCCGAACTAACAACGAATAACTCAATTGACTTTGTTCTTCGACTTTTCTCTGCTCTTCATCCTCTTCTGCTGCATTGGATAATTTTCGATGATTTGCCTGCAATTGATTATCTAACAAACACACGCATACACGCACACACACACACCCTCGCACACTCTGAAACATGCTAATACACAACATTGACCTTTACTAACTTCCCGCTGCTGGCACCGCCTGCTCAGCTGGAGCCTAAGCCTGCCACCGCCTTTGGACAGCAGCTGGAGTGCAACAGCAGCAACAGCAACAACAGCGGCAACGCCGCCAACGCTGGCAGCAACAGAGTTAATCGCCAGCTTTCGCTGCTGACGTCACAGACCGCGCGTGGCGGCAGCGTTTGCCACCGCAGAGGAAGCTCCGCAGCTGCTGCTGCCGGTGCAGGCGGAGGCGGCACAAGTCGCACACAGCGTTTGAGTGTAAGCGTGTGTGGCTGTGTGTGAGTGTGCGGAAAATTTCTGCTGGCAGTGTGTGTGTGTGGGGATGTTGTGCCCAGATCTGTCTGCGGGTGTTGCTTCCCATGTCCCTTTGGGGTTTAGTTGGAGATCTTATAAGGTACCTAGAACCCTCAGGTCTTGTGCAGCAGAGCAAGGAAGAAGAAAGATTTAATCAATGGTTGTCTGTGTGCGTGTGTATGCAACTTGTACTAAAATGTGATATGAAAATTCATACTAAACTAAAACCACTTAAACTAAAAAAATTTCAATCATAACAGAAGCTCAGACTAATCTGATGCGCTAAACAAAATAATCCACTAAATATTGAACTTATTTAAAACATCTAGAAATAATTTATGGTTTTCGAAAAATTATAAAAATATTAATATTTAAAGACTACAATTAGAAGTATTTTGTTGGCAGAGTTTCCAAATTATCGAGAATATACGGTGCACTCGACACTAAGATAATACTTACCTTTGACCGTTTAAAAATAATCCTTCATTTTAAATGAAACAACTAATCGCATATTTCGCAATGGGTAAAGAGTTTAAAAATTGTGTTGTAAAACTCTCACGAATGAAACAACATCTGTTTCTGCTTTCACGATAAACGAACATTTCGTGTACCTGCTCTCACGATTGAAAGAAGAAGAACAGCTTCGACACTGCGCTCGCACATTTTCGGAGATGTGCTCACGATTGAAAGAGGAAGAACACGACTGAAGCCGAAAGAGCAGCTCGTGCTTTTGCTCTCATGCTAGAAGATCGAAGGTCAATTCGTCTTACGGCTCTCACGATTGAAAGAAGAAGAAAAAGTTCTGTTTTACTGCTCTCGCGATTGAAAGAAAAAGCACAGCTCGATGTGCTATGCTCACGACAAATAAAAATACCACTGGGGCTGCTGTGGTTACGATTGAAAGAGAGTGCCTCCCGGGTAATGCGCTCACACAGCTTCGGAAGATGCGCTCACGATTGAAAGACTTGAAACAGAGCCGTCAATCAAGCATTTTCTTCAGTTGACTTTTAAGTGTAGTGCAGTGCAAACAAATAACTCCTCCTTTACCCCGTTATCAGATCGGATACCTTCTTTGGATTCTGCTGGAAATGATGTTGAAGAAGAAGAACACGATTGAAGCCGAAAGAGCAGCTCGCGCTTTTGCTCTCGTGATTGAAAAACGAAGATGAATTCGTCTTGCTGCCTTCTCTATGGAACGGAGAAGAAAATTTCTGTTTTACTGCTCTCGCGCTTGAAAGAAAAAGAACAGCTTGATGTGCGATTGAGAGAAAGAGGCTCTCAAGTGGCGCGCGCGAATGCAAGATACCATTTACCCAATTCAAAACAATAATTCCTAATAAGATACAAAAAAATACTCAAAAAAGTCAATAAAAATAAAAAAAGTAAGCGCAGGATTCGAACCGTGTAACCAGTGATTTGCGAACTAAAACTCATAATCAGGATAAAAATATATTTTCTCACTTAAGGTTTCTAAAAAATTTTAGATACTTCTCACTCTGTCTCGAGAGATGCTAATCCTAACAGTGCGTTGGTTTTTGAGCTCTCTCTCACTTTCTCTCTCTCTGCTCTTCTTCTCTGTATCAACTCGTTGTTATATGCTTTGTTCTCTTTTTTGTTTTTCTCTCTTTACTCTTTTCTTTTAATGTTTGTTTTGTTTTGATTTTTGTTTACGCTCTCTATTTTATTACCTCTTCCGCTTTAGGTTTCTTTACGCCGTGAACAGCGTGCAACGTTAAATGAACCAACTGAGACGACGCCTGTACGTAAACTAACTCCTCTCTCTCTTTCTATCTCCCTCTCTCTCTGTCATTCCCCCCACCCATGCAATAAAATTTGAAACTAACCCTAAATTTTTATCGTTATTAGATCGTTAGATTAGCGCTACTCCACATACTCTGTATATCTATCAAACTGTATCAAGCTCTATCCTATATCCTATATCTACCACTGTAACTCTCCAACTCTTTTGTCATTTTGTAAACGTTTATTGTATTCGTCTAACATCGATCGTACTTACTAATTGCTTTGCCTAGTCGAGAATCTTTCAGTTATCAGTAATATATACGTATATATCTCATAGTTCTGTACCTCTAACCACATCTAATGCGTAAGTTTTGTGTGTATGTGTATGTGTGATTTGGGTCTAGTCTGTAAATATATTGCAAACAACTCACCTAGTTCTTTTTGGATACTAAAAAAAAATACGTTGTCTTACCCCTAGCCAGTAGCTGCGCCCTGTCTACGTGTATATATCCCCACTCTATCGCTCTCTCTATCTCTCTCCCTCTCGTTAATTGTACTATATCTGTAAACTGAGCCTGATCTTATCTAAACAATCTCAACACCTTCTTTAGCTCGTACGCCAGAGCACTAGAAAGGCGCGTACGTCGCAAGCGCTGGAGTCCGCGGGAGTTGGCACAACGACGACGGCGCCAAGTGGTTCGCGTGGCAATGATATACAGCTGGATACCCTGGAACGCAGATCGGAGCAGGAGAACAGCACCACATCGATACTCGATCAGATATCATACGGTTTTGTTAGCGTCGGTGGCTTCATCTATCAGAACAGCTATATATTCACGAATATTCTAATGATGGTAGGTCTGGAAGTATTATAGATTATATCCATACTATTAAAATGTATAAATAATTTTGCCTGTCCGCTTGTCCGTTTGTCTGTTGCAACGAAAGCTGTTCTGTCAGTTTTAAAGCTATCTTGATGAAATTCGGTACATATACTTCTTTCACCCGCACGCTGTAAATAAGTCTGAACAAGCCAGATTGAACCCATATATCATATAGCTGGCATATTCCAATTTTCGTAGAATTAGATTACTTGATCCTATGATTTTCATTGAAGCGATCGAACAAAAATGTAGCTTCTTTTAAGAATTAAATTAAATTAAGAATTAAAAATAAAATTCAAATTAGTTCTATATAATGCTAATAATGCTCTTTTTTTAGGCCTGGTCCATAGTCTACCACAGCTGGTTGACCTTCGTGCTGCTGCTGTGGGCCAACGTGCTGTGGATGATACCCAATCAGCGCAAGGCGATGATGCGCTCGAGTCCCTTCATAGTGCTCTATGCGGAGCTGCTGCTGGTCGCGCAATATATATACGGCATGGATCTGAACAACAGTGAACTGCCGACAAAGGTGTCTGTAAGTCCCCGTCCCCCAACAAAATCGTTTCAATCATTTGTTTTCTTACTAACTCAGCTCTTTTTTCGATTCTTCACAGACTGCTGGCATCAATCTGCAGCAGATCGGCTTCGAGCGACCCATTGAAAACCACATGCGTCCCTGCGTACCGCTGATAGTGAAAACCGCCTTCGTGCTCATGTTCTGGGTGACATCGCGGCAGTTCTTCAAAGAGAAGCGCGACAGGCGACGGGACAGCACGCTGGCGGACATTATAGCGCCGCTGCAGATAACCGTGGGATCGGCGGGTTCCAGCTACCTCATCAACGATGGCAAGAAGACGTCGAAGTTCCTGAAGAAGGCCGGCGACGTTATCAAGAATCTGCTGGTGCGTCTCTGGATCTGGCTGCTGGTGCTGGTCATCTTTCTGTGCGCCATAACGGGCGAGGATATGACGGGATTCCGCATCTGCTACATGGCACTGTTCCTGTTCTTCTTGCTGGTCTTTCAATCGTCCTCGAAGGCCTGGGTTAAGATCATGTATGGCTTCTGGCTGTTCCTCATCTTCTACGCCATGTCCATACTGATCTTGATCTACACATATCAATTCGATAAGTTCGACACGTACTGGAAGCACTATCTGAATGTCTCGCAAACGCTGTGAGTTTGGATGAGTTCTGAACTCGGAAGAGCGATGATACTAAGCAACTTTCTTCGATTGCAGGCAAGCCGACATTGGCCTGAAGCTGTACAAGACCAAGGATCTGTTCCTGCATCTCGTGTCGCCGACGATAATCGTGATACTTACCGTCATCCAGGTGCACTACTTCCACAAGCGCTTCATTGCCTCGCTGCAGCAGCAGCCCCAGCCAGCGGGGGCGACGGCGGGACAACGATATAATCAGGCGGAGGCAAGCGCGCTGGAGTCGACGACAGCGGCTCCAACCAAGCGCCGTGGCAGCGCCAGCTCCGCGCGTGCTGCGCCAGCAGCTGCAGCCGGCACCACCGACTTTGAGACATCTGTGCGCGATCTGATGCGCATCTCGTTCCGCAAGATAAAGAACAAGTCCGAGTACATATTCAAGCGTTTCAAGACCGTCTTCTGGCGCTTCCTCGAGCTGCACATCATGAAAGCCGTCTACATCGCGGCCTTCGTCTGCAGCGTGAGCGAGGTGTGTGTGCTGCACATCATCTTCGTGGGCTTCTGCGTGCTGGGCGCCACCTCGCGCAAGTCCGTGCAGGTGGTCATCAGTCGCATCATCTCGTTCATAGTCACCATCATTGTGCTCTCCAAGATGATCTACCAGATCGAGTATCTGGATCATTCGCGCTATAGCGTAACCTGCGTAAGTCCAAGTCGAACTTACTTTATCTTGCAGTATTTTTGATGCCTTCTCCATTGCCTTCGCAGAGCGACAATCGCAGCGCCAACAACGCCGAGTGGGTGGGCCTCAACAAGGCCGACAACCTGGAGGGCGGCCTGATGGGTCTGCTGCGCACGTACATCATCTACATGGTCATTGTCACAATGCACGCCGTGATCTCGCTGCGGCAGCTGCAGATGCGCGTGAAGATCGGCGAGAGCAGCGCCAACTTGCCCAAGTTGCTCTTCCAGAACATAACGCGTGCCGATGCCGAGAAGGATCTGGTTGGCCTGGTCAAGTATCTGCTCAACTTTGGCTTCTACAAGTTCGGCATTGAGATCTCGCTGATCGCGCTCGTCTCCACCATTACATATCGCCAGGACATTGTCGCGGTGGCCTATGCCCTGTGGCTGGTCGTGCTGCTGCTGCTCAAGCGCTCGCAGTGCGCCAAGATCTGGGGCGTCTTCCAGGCCTTCTTCGCCATCTCCATACTGCTGCAGTATATTGTGCTGGTCGGACTGCCGCCTAGCATGTGCACGGGTGAGCTGAGCGATAATTATTATACATTTGCAGAGGCGTAGAGCTAGACTTGTCCGTTTGTCCGTTTACTTGTTGCAACGTAAATAAGTCTCTTGGTTTTGAAGCTATTTTGATGAAACTTGGTATACATATAGTATTTATTTTTCTGTATGCTGTAAATAAGTCGAAAGAAGCTATATATACCGTATAGACCTATCGGTCGATTTTTGTTTATTTTTCAAGATAGCTTAACCCAATTTTCTACGTCTTACTTATCACCATACATATTTTCCATGTCTCACTTTTTACCATATATCATATACTACTGTGAGCAAAAAGTAAGGTGAATTTTCAATTTACTTTGAAGGGGATGCAATTTTGACTTTACAAAAATATTCACCTTACTTTTTGCCCACAGTAGTATATTAAATATATATAATATATACTAAATTCAATATTCCATATACATGCTATTTCAGTTTATCCCTGGGACGAAGGCGAGTTCGGCAAGAGCATTCAGCGCTGGACCATGCTGCCGGGAGCGCTGCACTTCAACCATGTGCCCAAACTGATCTTCGACTTTATCGTGCTGATCATACTGAATCGCCAGAAGAGCATCTTCTGCATCGAGCAGCGCTACGCGACCAACGACGACTATCCCGGCGGCAGCAATTGCAGTGTCATCGGAGATATCGCCCAGTTGGGACGCGTGCCCTTCGACAATCCCACGCACGACTTCTGCTCGTACATACGCAACTATTCGGATATATTGAAGAACGGCGTGCTCTGCGGCTTCTATTGGTTCACGCTGGCCGTGGTCTTTCTGGCCGGCACCAACATAGCCGATCTGCTCGCCCTGGGCTATCTGATTGGCGCGTTTGTCTTCTTGTGGCAGGGATCTGACTTCTACCTGCGACCCATTAAGACCATAATCAGTCGCTGGAAGTGGCTGCTGGCCTTCAACGTGGCCAACATACTGATCAAGACGAGCTTCCAGATGGCCGGCTGCCTGTTCATGACGCCGCTGACCACGAACTGCTGCTGGCTGGTGCACATGCTGGGCATCACCTGCACGAGCAACGTCGTCAAGGAGCAGCTGCCGTTGCCGGAGGAGACGGAGATGACGCTGGACGCGACGGGTTGTCCCAAGATCACGCATCAGGTGGTACTGCTGTGGGATGCGATTTGCTTTGCTTTCATTATTTTCCAGCTGCGCATCTTCAAGTCGCACTACTTCTGTCACATCATCACGGACACCAAGGCGAACAATATACTGGCCTCCAGGTGGGTGTGGCTTGCAGAGTCATAATTCCTGCGCCATAATTTCCTTGAGATTTTACTTTAGGTGGTCTTATATCGCTTGCAAACGACATACATTCGCCGTAGATTTATTACATAGGCGACATAAATTCGCCGATCGCGGAAGAATGTCGTTTTGATCATGGCGAATGTATGTCATAATTTATGACATTAGAATGCCTGAAATAAATTCGAATAGCCATAAAATTAATCGAAATTATGACAACTTCGTGCGGCGGAATTATGACGGATGCTTTGATGCCTTCTCCTTTGCCTTTTTTCACATAGGTGACATAAATTCGCCGATCGCGGAAGAATGTCGTTTTTATTATGGCGAATTCCGGTCATAATTTATGACATAAGATTGCCTGAAATAAATGCTAAGAGCCAGAAAATTACTTGAAATTATGACACTTTCGAGCGGCGGAATTATGTCGCGGGTTTTATGTCGGTAGCCTCTTTATTAAGACTTTATTTAACTTATTTAACTTAATTATTACTTCACAGGGGCGCCGACATCATCGAGAGCCTGCGACAGAAGCAGATTGCCCATCGCCACGACCACGAGAAGCAGGTGCTGCACAAGATCAAGCGCAAAATGGAACGCATACGCGCCACGCAGCAGAAGATGCTGCGCCCGCTGGACAAGCAGACGCATTTCGATGGTAAGTCGAAGCGTAGCAGAGTAGTGTGTCTCTTAGTTCTGGGGGGAATTATTACTTTACTTTAGTTTACAAGGCTGCAAATCTCTAGGGGGGAAAGCTCGAGAGAGATTGCCGTAATCTCTGGCTGCTTGGCTGCAGCTACTTTAATATCTCAAACTAATGAAATTTGCTTGCAGCAGTGTCATATGTGTACATTGTATATATATATATATATTCGATATATATAGCTCTATCAACGCATAGCTTTTTTCCGTAGCTCTGCTTGCTGCGTTTCCGGTTTGCAGCCTTGGGTATTTTGTTTTTCTTCTCACTGCAATTTTCCATGAATTTTGAATTTTGTTGAAAATGGAAATTTTGTCGACTTTACGCGCGCGTGTGTGAATTTACTGTGTACGTGTGTGTGTGTGTTTGTCGTTAACTTGTTGTTAACTTGTTACCTAATCCCCGACCTAAACAAGGCGAGCGCACGCCCTTGGAGCAGTCCGTGGCGCAGTCCTTGGCGCAGGCAACGCCCTTGGCGCATCAAAGTAGCTTTGTCTCCTGCCAGGGCTCGGGCTACCAGACGCCTGAAGGCCCCAGCTCCAATAGTAGCAGCAGTGGCTCGGCCACATCTTCGCCTGCACGCGCCTCCGTCTTGTCCAGCAGCAGCAGCAGCGGCAGCGCGGGCAGCGTCGATAGCGCCGATGCTGCTGTGGTCATAGAGCCGGAAATCAACATAATGCTCTGCGACGATGTCATGGATTATGTGGATGTGCAGTCGCTGAGTGAGGAGCAGCAGGTGTCGCCCACGCTGAAGGCGCCCAAGCGCCTAGCTGCAACCACAGCTGTAAGTGTTGCTGCTGCGCATGCCCCGAAGCAGTTTCATTTCGATTTTCCACTCAAGCCCACGACGCCCAGCACGGAGGCGCTGTCAGCGCTGCTGACGGAGGGCTTCCTCGAGCCCAAGCGCATCTCGCTGGGTCTAGCGCCCTCGGAGCAGAGCGCTCAGCTGCCCACAATGCAGACGCTGGTGCCGCCTTTGGCGGCATATGCCACGGCCATGGCCTCGAGTGGAGCAAGCTCGGCCAATCTGACGCCGAATCTGCGTCGCCAGCATCGTCGTCAATCCTCGACGAACGCCGCCGTCTCCTGGAACGAAACGGTCTCCATCAAGCACTCGCCCCTGAAGCAGCATGTGGTAAACTTGTGCTGGCAATTGCAGCTGAATCTTGGCTTTAACTAGTTTTTTTTTTTAATCATCTTCTCCCTGCAGTCGGCGGAGCGTGAGGAGCTGGTGACAATGCGGCAGAAGTCGCTGCATCGCCGTCATCTGAGCATGGGCAATGCCAGCTACTCGCTGGACGAGGCACAGGCGCGTCAGCGTCGCGCCAGCAATTTGTCCGGCGCCCGGGACGAGGCTGCCCTGCGGTACGCCCAGCGTCCGCATAGTTGGGGACCCGTGGGTACGGCCTACTATATGGAGTCGCTGATGTGCGCCTTCTATGAGCCCGCACTGCTGCATGGACCATGTATTGGATGAATCTTATTATATATATATTATATATCTACTATATATTTGTGCTACCTTTTGTATCTCTCTTTTTCTCTCGAACAAACATTGTAAAAAGATTCTGCTCAATGTGCGTGACCAATAAAAACTCATTGAGGTCGTGTGTAGCAGGCCTCAAGCAAACGCCCACTGCCCCGCCTCAAAGAACTGAATACAATTTGTAAATAACACTTTACTAGATCTAGTCTGTCTACGTATACTATATAATATACTACATAAATACTGCTTCAAAGCTCAAAGCGTTATCAGAGTTATGCGCGCTGTCTACAAGTGTAAAATAATATATAAAATATCTTAAAGATGCTTTTGTGACTTTAACTCTCTTATCGTATAATACTACGTGCTACGTTTACGATACTTTTCTAAATTTCTAAACGTTCTACATTTTCTAATCGAACTTTACTTAATTGCTACAGTGTGAAGAAACTTTTTAAAAATTCTTTGACTTTATTTTTTATACATTTTATACTAAAAAAAAATTTATAAATTTTATACTATAACTTTAATTTTTATTCGAAAGAATTTTGACTAACAAAATATATAATTTTCAAAGTATTCTGTGCCGCGGCTTGCCGCAGGAAATAATATTATATTATTATGTATTTGATTTTATTTTATTTTATAAGGAAAGCGATATTATTTATGGTTTATTTCTTATTTATATTTTGATTGATTTCTGTGTGTGTATTTTATTATAGAACATGGTTATCCACTTCCTGCACCAACAGTACGCAGAAGGAAGGAAATCAAATTGCATCCACATGGTAAATTTTATGATTTGTTCTGCGTTGTGCTTGATTTGTTGCCATCCATGTCATCCCATATCCAAACCTATACTATAATCTCTATATCTAACTATCGCCAGCAACATCATACTGAAAGCCTTGTATATATACATAGATACCCTTTAGCAGATCTTAAGCTGCATGAATTGTTGCAGTCGTTGTGTGCTCCTCTATATAATATATACTATACTACTACTCATCTACTCGAAACTGTCTATATCTATAGCTATCCCTTTATATGCTCTATGCTCTATATACTCTTCTGAATGTTGTTCTTAGCTATAGCTTAAGTTCTTTGCCGATTTACTTATAATTTTTAATTTTTCAAATCGTAAGCTACGCGCGCCGGCGACTACTACATGTTCGAGGAGATGGACGACAAGTTCGAGCTGGATCTGATACACGATGAAATCGATTTTCTGGAAGAGGAGAACATCACAGAGAGCGAGATGAAGATGCAGCGACGCAAAACCTTGTACGATGTAAGTCTGAAAGTCTGAGAACTTCTTCTCTTGTTTTACTCAATTAAATGGGGAATGATATGCGCATGATCGTACATATATATACATATATAATTTGTTGTAAATTCCCTCAAAATTACGACTTGAAAAAATAAGGTCTGGAAGGATCTGAACGACGCCGAGTATCGTCGTCATTTGTATATGCGCGAACGCTCCTATGCCTCCGAGCCGGGCTCGCGTATTGCCCTCAAGCTGGACGCCGAGAAGGAGCCGCTTGATGGTCAGGATGTGGCGCGCACCCATGCGCTGGAGGGCGATGAAGATGATGACGATGATGATACCATTGAGTGTGACGTGGGCGTTAGAACTTCGACACTCTCCGAGCCGCTCGACTTTGGCCGTCGCAGTCAGACGCTGCTCGACACCCAATCGCCGCCGCCCTCGCCCACGCCCCCAGTTGTGAGTGTGCAGCAGCAAGCAAAAGAAAATCAGCAAAGAATATTCAGTATTTTTATTGGCGCACCGCAACAAGTGTTTTTACAAATACATATACATATCGTTTCTTATCACCCGTTAAATGCGCTGCAAACAACAACAACTACAACAAGTTGGCGCACACACCTCTCTAATTATATACTCCAATTGTACAAATATCTTTATGTATATATACTCAACTATGGCTTTATTTCGTTCTCTGCGTGTCAGTGTTGAAGTTCCTTGAAGTATTTCCGCTTGCTGATCAGCCTTTTCTATTGCCCCCCACAGAAATCGAAGGATGCGCCCACCGATTTCTTCCCCTCGACCAGCAAGGGTATCTCCAAGGAGCGCGAGGAGGCCACCGGCAGTCGAGGCAGTCCCAAGCCTGCCAGAGACATCACCGATCTGCCAACAACTGCAGCGCTGTCCACAGCACCACGTGAGGCCACCTCCAAGGAGACTTCGGATAGCAAATCGAAAATGGAGGTGGACAGTGGCGATGTGACGGCCAAGGATTCGGACGAGGACTTCGACACCAATCCCATCATACGTCTGCTGGAGGGTTTCCTCGTCACACTCACCATACGCCTCAATCGCTTCTCGCGCAACTATCGCTTCGTCAATCGCATTCTGGCGGGCGAGAAGAAGACTCTGAAGGTGAGTGCCATGCGGCTTATGCAGCGTACTGCAATGTGTTCTAAGACAGTCTTCTTGTCTCTTCCGCAGGAATCCAGCTCGCTGAATCGTCTGGGCCTGTCGAGTGCTGCTGCCATGTTCCACTTCCTCAAGTCGAATCTCGAGAGGTATTTAGTAGGCGTCACTTCTGCACGAAGTTGCCTTGCATACCCTATACCAATTTTTTTTTTTCTAAATATCAAAACTGGAGCGTAGCGAACGTTATTTTAATTTGAATTTCGATTAATTGTTGAAACTTTAAATACTACATACGAATATCATGTATATTCTACGATTTTGCTTTTGTTCAAGTTTGCGTTGAATTGTTTTATCATTGTTTGAGAGCAACAACAAATTGATTTCGTTTTCTATTTTCTCTTCTTTTTTTTATTTGCATATATTTCCTTTTGTGTTACGTGTGTGTTTGAAACTGTGTACCTGCTTCCACAAAAATACCGACACCAAATCGTATAAAAACAAACCTCACCTCACCTCAACCCTCATCATGTTGTGTTGTTCAGTGATGAAAATGGTGGGCAGCCCGTTTCATCATCTACACCGCGCCGCTCACAACTGGCCGCCACAGCAACCACACCGCCAACAACAGTATCAGCTACAACAACAGCCACAGACAATCTCACACTCGAACACTACAGCACACCACCTAACACCACAGCCGCAAATACAGATACAACAACCACACCGCTCTCACCGCAAGAACCACTAGAACCACTAGCCAAACCACCGGCAACAAGTACGCCACATGTAACACACGCTGTCGAAGATACCGTCGAAATACCCGTAGATACCGTTGATGCAGCCGCCTCTAGGTAAAACATAGACGTTAGCACCAACTCTTCCCTAATTCGAATTCAATGGAATTCCCACTTTTAAATACCCTGTACCCAGTAGGAAAATGGGAACTGTTCCCATTTCGAAGTACCGCACGCTGTTACTAGCATTTAACAGCTGTAAACTAACATTTTATGTTATTAGTGCAATGTTTGTTGATTTTAATAGCTTTACTGGGTACAGAGTATCTACTAGTCGTACACACTCGACTGTGCCATAGCTAGTTGGCTTAGTTCAATACTGTGGGTTGCTCCAAAAGCTCCACTGCTAGTTGGTATAATTTTTTTAAATAAATTTAAAATTTTGGAACAACCCACAGCACGTAAGCTCTTCCCAAAACCCAACACATTGCTTTGATTATATCCAAAAATTGTTTTTTCATTTCAATTTTAATTTCCAAGCGAACTATGCTAAATTTCCATAAAATTGTCAATTGATTTGAGCGTTCAACTAAAACCGAAATTGAGTGAAAACCGAGACAAATCTTTACTAATTTCTTTTTCTTACATTTCACATTCGATGCGCGCATTTCGATCATCTGAATTTTTGTTTATAGAAAACAATCAATCAGTTCATCGCCGCCGACCAAGGGGTAAGTCCAACAACTGCACAAAAGAAAACTAAGAAAACTGTCATACAACTTAATGAGCAACTGCTACTTATGTAACTCTTAAGACTCTACTAAGTACTACTACTACTTCAACTACTACTACTACTACTACTACTAAAACACCTCTAAAACAACTCGATCAACGATATCGTTTCTACTATGAAAATTCTCATCTCTCTTTGTAATACTCTGCATTTTGATATACTCACACACACACAACACACACACACACACACGCATACACTCTCACATATAACATACACACACGTATACACCTGCATATATAGCCGCAAATCGGATTGTGGCCTGCCTGAGATACGCATTAAAGCGCCATCTGGCGAGCGCAGCGGGCAACAGCAGCAGCAGCAGCAGCAAACGCCCCACCATCATTATCCGCCTCTGCCTCAATCGCATTCAACGCAACCATATCAGCCGCATCACCAGAAGCAGGCGAGCATCGGTTCCGGCTCGCTCAGCAAGCACTGGTCGTACGAGCACGTGGACAGGTACTGGCCACGCCCACACGCCTATCCAAGCCTATCATAGTACACGTTATGCCCCCGATACAAGTACTCGTAGAGCCGTTGCTGTTGTAAAACCGTGCTAATCACACTCTGTTAAGCCCCAAAGGACTCAACTCTCATCGTAACTTCCTCTCTCTCTCTCTGTTTCCTACTAACTCTACTACTCGCTCTCTATATCTCTCTCTCTCTCTTTGTCTCTCTACTATATCTGTGGCTGTCTTTAACGATTTCATTTCTTGATTTTGATTTCTAAGTCTCTGCCAATCTATGTGCGTTTTCTGCTAGTATGTATGTTTGTATTGTTGTCTGGCTTCCATACGTTTATATCACTTATGAGTTTTGATCTATACCACTAACATGGAGTCACACCCTAACCGGCAGAGCTCGCACACTCGCACTCGCATGTAGACTGCGTAGCATGCAGTGCACAGTACTAATCCTTGCATACTTCGGGTATTCCCACTTCTGTGTTGAGCAATGTTAACGCCAACTTAACAGTCTGTTAACATTGCGTTCTGGCAGAAGTGAATAATGCTAATACTTTTATAGTTGTGTTACTTAACAGTCTGTTAACAGTCACATCTCTGTGAAGTGAACATATTAATCCTGGATTAATTACAGTCCTGTGTTCACTTCTGTTAAGAACAATGTTAACCTACAATGTTAGCTTTACAGTCTGTTAACATTGCGTTCTGTCAGAAGTGAGTAATACTAATTCTGGTATATTCAGAGTCGTGTGTTCACTTCTGTAGGGAGCAATGTTAACGCTAACATAACAGTCACTTAACATTGCCATCTCTATTAAGTGCACATAATAATCCTGGAATACTAAGAGTTCTGTGTTCACTTCTGTGGGCAGCAATGTTAACTATGACAATGCTAACTTAACAGTCTGTTAACAGTGCCATCTCTATGAAGTGAACATAATAATCCTGGATTACTTAGAGTCGTGTGTTCACTTCTGTTAAGAACAATGTTAGCCTAAGCTTAACAGTCTGTTAACAGAGAAGTGCACACTCCCACGGCATGCCTGTCGCGCTTTTGTCGCTGCTGGGAACCTCTGCTAATCGCTGTCCATTTCCGCCTTACAGCGCTGGCGAATACAATCTGGAGGAGGAGAACTTTGCCCAGCGCGATCATCACATCATTGTCGAGGTGCTCATCTCGTCCTGGTACGCGCTGCTGGCCAACACGGATCTCATCTGCTATATTGTGGTCTTCATCAATCAGGTGAGCTTGACTTGAGTGCACTACCAGTGGGAATTCAATTAACGATGCTCCGTTTCCCCCTCGATAAGGTGGTCAATGCCAGCGTTATCTCCTTGCCGTTGCCCATTATGGTCTTCCTGTGGGGCACCTTGTCGCTGCCACGCCCCACGAAGACCTTCTGGGTCACACTGATTGCCTACACGCAGGCCATTGTGCTGATCAAGTGCATCTTCCAGTTCAAGCTGATTTGGGCCAACTACAACAGTTTGCCCAATCAGCCGCTGACGCCGGCCAAAATCTTTGGAGTCGAAATGAAAACGCATTACGCCGTCTACGATCTGATACTGCTGCTGGTGCTGTTCCTGCATCGCTATCTGCTCAAGTCGCAGGGCCTGTGGAAGTCCGGCTACAAGGATACCGATCAGCAGTTCGCCAAGCCCACCGTCAGCATGTATGAGAAGTAGCTCAAGTAATGCCAGACCAGAACTAAACTCTCTTTTATGCCTGCAGTGATGAGCGCGAGGATAGCGATAATCTCTCCCAGCCGGAGGACGTGGCACAGAAGCAGAGCCTGCAGGTCAGCCAGGTATCGCTGCCGGGCTCGCCGGAGTACGGCAAATCGGCCATCAATCAGTTGGAGTAAGTAAAGAAATAAAATATTTAAATACTACTGTGGGCAAAAAGTAAGGTGAATTTTCAATTTAAAATTCGCGAGCTTAAGATAGCGAACTAGTTCTTTTTTTTCTCGAGTTGGCGGGACTGTTGATGACACTTGGCTTGAATTTCATTTCAATGTCAGTATAAGTACTATATTTACGCTTTTGTTTACCAAACGATCAAGAGTGCATTTGGCGATTTTTACAATGAAAAAACGTGGGCATAAGTGTATTTTATCGGGAGGGAATTACTTTGAAGGAGATGAAATTGATCTAGGAGAATAAATAATGAATTTTGACTTTACAAAAATATTCACCTTACTTTTTGCCCACAGTAGTAAGTAATAATATACCTAACAAATACTCTTCTCGCTCTCTTCTCTCACAGACGCACCAAGTACACCTCCTCGCTGGCCAAGTTCTTCATTAGCCTGGTACATAAGTCGCGTCTGGCCACCGATGTCTATGCGCTAATGTTCCTCTGCGACTTCATCAACTTCTTTGTGCTGCTCTTTGGCTTCACCGCCTTTGGCGTATGTGCTGCAACCATAGACTCTTTCCTTCTCTCGATCCTCCCTCTAACCAGTTTTCCTCTCTGCAGACCCAACAAGCTGAGAGCGATGGCGGCGTGCAGACGTATCTGGCGGAGAACAAGGTGCCCATACCGTTCCTCATCATGTTGCTGGTGCAGTTCCTGCTGATTGTCATCGATCGTGCGCTGTACCTGCGCAAGGCGCTCGTCAACAAGATCATCTTCCACTTCTTCTCGGTCATCGGCATTCACATCTGGATGTTCTTTGTGGTGCCGGCGGTAACGGAGCGCACCTTCAACTCGCTCGCTCCACCGATTATATTCTATGTGATCAAGTGCTTCTACATGCTGCTCAGCTCGTACCAGATCAAGTCGGGCTATCCCAAGCGCATTCTGGGCAACTTCTTCACCAAGGGCTTCTCGATGGTCAACATGATCGCGTTCAAGGTGTACATGCAGATACCCTTCCTGTACGAGCTGCGCACCATACTCGACTGGGTGTGCATCGACAGCACCATGACGATCTTCGACTGGCTGAAGATGGAGGATATCTTCTCCAATATTTACCTCATACGCTGCACCCGGCAATCGGAGACAGACTTCCCCGCCATGCGGGCCCAGAAGAAGGCCTCGCTCTCGAAGCTCTTCATGGGCGGCACCGTGGTGCTCTTGATTGTGATCTGCATCTGGGGGCCGCTCTGCCTGTTTGCCCTCGGCAACGCTGTGGGCACCTCCAATGTGCCCTACCAGGTGTCCGTGTCCATTCGCATTGGACCCTACGATCCCATCTATACGACAAATAACTATGATAGCATTTTCGAAATCGACTCCAAGATGTACAGCCAGATGGCCAATTCCTTCATCACGAACAAGCAGGCGCTCACCTTTCTGGCCGGCTACGATGAGACGGACGTGGCTGCGGTCAAGCTGGCGGGCAACTCGCCCTCGCTGTGGAACATTGCGCCGCCGGACAGGCAGCGCTTGGCCAACGATCTGAGGAACAGTAAGACAACAGTGTAAAAGCTTTCCGCATACGAATTGAGATGTAACCCCCTCCTTTCCCCTTGCAGATCACACGCTAATCGCACGCTTCTCCTATTCGCTGACGCGCAAAGCTCCCGCCAAGGGACTCAAGGAGAACGTGGGCGACGAGCACATCATCAAGCTGGACGAAACCTTTGAGGGACGCGCAGCGCTCATCAATATGCTGAACGAGACTTACGATCAGCAGCAGCAGCAAGTGGAGCCGGTGGCAGCCGCCAATGGCACGGCAAATGACACTGCGAATGCAGCTGCAGCCAATGCTACTGCCAAGTCCAATGAGGAGGTGGTTGTGGTGCTGCCCAACATGATACCGAAGTTCATCAAGGTGCTCAACTCGGGCGACGCGTTCGTGGTCACCGTGCTGAGCGGCAAGGAGCAGGAGTACCGTCCGCTGGTCATCAAAATGCATCGCGACAATGCCACCAACGGGCTGTGGTGGGAGATACGCGACTATTGCAACGATAGCTTCTACAAGAATCTGCTGAAGGATCTGCCCTACAGCGACTGCAGCTCGGGCATTGTCATGTACACGTTCAACGACAAGAAGTTCCCCTCGACCTTCAGCTTCCTCACAGCGGGCGGGTAAGCAAGCAAAGCGCTATATGAATATTTTCTATATATGGTACTATATATATGTTTCTATTCCTCAGCATTATCGGTCTATATACCACGTTCGTGTTATTGGCCTCGCGCTTTATGAAGTCCTTCATTGGCGGCCAAAATCGCAAGATCATGTTCGAGGACTTGCCCTACGTGGACAGGGTGCTGCAGCTCTGCCTGGACATCTACTTGGTAAGAAATATATATATATATATAATATATATAGCATATAATGTAATATATTAATAGGTGCGTGAGGCGCTGGAGTTCGCCTTGGAGGAGGATCTGTTCGCCAAGCTGCTCTTCCTGTACCGCTCGCCCGAGACGCTGATCAAGTGGACGCGTCCCAAGGAGGAGTATATGGATGACGATGGCGACACCGACTCCATACCCAGTCGCATGAGTGTGCGGCGTCCCGAGCAGCTGCAGCAGCACCAATACCAACAGCAGCAGCAGCAGCAGCAGCAATAACACAGGCCCAACTTAAATGTTTGAGTTAATTAGAATTTCGAATTGGTTTACGTAGTTAGTACGTATATTGTGTTAGCGTAGGTTTCATTGTCTTTTTTAAATTTATACAGCGATTAGTTAGTTAAAGAAATGCAACACACACACACACACACACACCCAACAAGAACAACAGTTAATTACTATAGTTATGTAGTTGAATTTCGTCAAGTACTGCCGTGTGTGTCTGTCGAGGAGAGTTCAGTGCAGCAACTAAACTAGTTAGTGCAAGTCACACACACACACACCACACATACATATAGGAATTGTAACGAAACAGAGAGAAACTAATTTGCCTAAGTTATCAACTAAGTCATACGTACTATTACAATTACTATTACTACTACTATTAATATAAATATTAATAATAATAATGAGAACTCATATTCAGGGATTTTTAGCATTTTACCGAGTGTAACTTAAATGTAAATCGAACAACTAAAGTGCATGGAGCATTCAACTAACTAATGCCAGCAACACATTGAGCTAAACTAAACTAAAAAATCAAAAAAAAAACAATAAATGTTTTCTATTTATAAATGTAAATGTAAATTTAAGTGGAATTCGTGTCGTGTGCGCAAGCTTTAGATTTAAATATTTATGTTGCCTTCGATGAGAAATCATGTATGATGATATTATGTTGAAACTGTTTGTTATAGCTCTAACTAAATACTACCATGTACTATATAGCATATAGACACGTTTGTATATCGTATATCGTACATCGTATATCGTATCTGTTGCATGCATTGCATTGTGTAAAGCGTTGAATTTATTTGTAGGCATATCACCCGACTATATATTTTTGTATCTATATCGACTGCTTGACTCCTCATATCAGAAGGCAATAACGCGTCCGCTTCAGACTCATCTCTGTATCTCGAATGGGCAATCTCCAATTAGCATTAGTTCAATATTCACACACATGCGCGCGCCAAATCAAATTTACATGCTATTTTTTTAAATACTTAAAACTGATTTAAACTGTAATAAAGCGAAAGTAACACTAATTTTTGTACCAAGAAACGTGAATAAATTAATGTACCTATTTTTAGTGTTTAATATTTGAATTAGCTGAACGAATATCGAACTACGCGACATGAATACAAATAGAGAATCAAAATTTACTAAATTAAATCGAAAATACATTTTTACGACTACGAATTGTGGGCTTTCATTTGGGCAGAAACTCAATAAAATGTGGAGTATAATTTTTTTATTCACTTAATATATTAAATTATATTAATTTGCTGCACACTTAGCAAAAATACAAAAAACAAATACAATGAAATTCCTTATGTCCGTCTAGGTAATCCGCGTGGAGCAGTTGCGATAGTGCATGAACTTGCTGTCGGAGCAGCTGGCACTGCTCTCCTGACTGTTGGCGCTGTCGGTGCTGATCTGGCGACAGAACTTAACGGCCGGATAGACTTCCTCCCACTGGGACTCGCTGCGACTGAGCACGCCGCGTCGGCGTGGCGTCGTCGTGAAGGAGCTCTCCTGCTGTGCATGCTGTGCCGCGCCAGGCAGCGGATTGTTGAGCATCTGCGTCACGCTCTTAGACAACCGTATCGATTGTATGCGATTGTAGCCACTGCCCGTGGGCTTGTAGCGCTCCAGCTTGAGCGTCAGGCGCGCCATCTCGCTGCTCATCCACTCGGGTGCACGCATTGCGGTGTAGTAAACCGAGTGCAGCACTGCGCAGCGGCTTTTATGCGACAAGGCTGATGTAATAATCGATACGCCTTGACTGGCATTGCATAAAACGAGTTCAGGGCTTGACAGCTGCAGCAATTGCAGAGGTTTCCGTCCGTTTCAGTGCAAACCACCCCGCAGAACTGACCTATTACCGAAGACGACAGATTGCAGCTGTAACCGGGTATATATAATAGGTATATAGTGCGATACAGATATTATATATGCAACAAGGTATATATAGTATGCAGTATGCAGTATGATAAAGATAACATGTAGATTAACAACTAAGGCGACACATCGGAGACGGCGACACATACAATAAAATAGTTAGAATAGGCTACAAATTCGAGCTACTTTGGATAGTTTTCGATTCTTTCGGGTCTTGTCTTGCTTTGTGGGTGGCTCAACTACAGGGATATATACAAGTGCCACAGTGCGGGGCTGCCAGCTTAGGACACCTTGCAGTTGTCGTCGTGCAAGTGATCGCCGTCGAGCTGCACATCGTCCTCGGCGGTGGAGAAGACACCACCCTGCAGCACCTTGTTGACAGCAGCACGCGCCAAGTAGCCAGTGGTCTCCGAGTAGGGCAACGAGTAGAAGGCCTTCATGTCCAGCGGCTTCTGGTCCGGCGACGACTGTGCCTGTATGTTGTTGTCCTTGCAGTACATGGCGAAGGCCTCGGCCAGAATGCCGTCCAAATCCAGCGCCTGCTTGAAGTGTAGCTCAGGGTTGCTGTGGAGTTAATTAATTAATTAATGAGTATGTATATGGAGTATATATATATAGAGAAGTATAGTAGCTCCTACCGATTCAGTATCGTGGCCACAATGCAGAGCAGCTCGACGGTGATTTGCCTACGCTCCGGGCGATCGATGCAGATGAGCGTCTCCTCCACGAGCAGATTGAATGTCAGCTCGCCGCGACTCATGCTGGTCAGCGTGGGCGTGGCAGGCAGATGATGTCCCTGCGTCAGTATGCCCTGCGGTGTGCGCTGCAGAATCTCCCAGATCTTGTTGTAGAAGTGCTTGGGCACGCGGCACAGGCAGCCCTCCAGCTGACGCCGCTGCAGTGTGGTCAATCTGCAGTATGACAATACATATAATATTGCTATATACTCGGGTATATCCCTAGCTACACTTACTTCTCCTCGACGGCCCACTCGCTGACTGTTAGCACCTTCTGCAGCAGTATGCGCACCTGGAACGGCGATAGGTTGTCCACATCGATGCTCTGCTGCCCGGAGATTTGCAGGTAGATGCGCATCGCCTCGAGCACCCAGCCAATGCGTATCTTCAGTATGCCGCGGAACATGGACGGATTGGTGGCGATGAGGCGACCACAGTACAGCACCACCTCCTGCTGCAGCACGGCCTGAATGACATCGTACGGCTGCACGCTGGTGTACATGACATCCTGAATCTCGGCCGGCGTCATTGGCTTATCGAACACCGTCTCCTTCTGGCCGATGATGCCCACGGTCAGCTCCTTGCCATTGACCAGCACAGTGGTGATAAACGGACTGATCGAGTCCACAATGTGGTGCAGCAGCGACGAGCAGTAGCGCACGGCGCGCCAATAGCGCAGCGAGCCGGCGCGATGGTAGAGCTGCGTCAAGGCGCGATTCACGTTCAAGCCATTCACCTCGAAGTGTGGTCCCTCGCGGTTCAGCAGTATGCCCCACAGCTGGCACAGACAGTAGATGGACTCGGTGCTGCGCAGCGCATTGATGATGTCAGGCGTGGGTTTGCTATCGAAGTGCTGTCGGTAGGAAGGGAAGGGGACTTAGCTATAGCTATTTATATCCATTGCTTTGCCTGATCGCAACTCACCGCCACGGAGACCTTCTCCTCGATGTACGTGAGAGCCTTGGGCACATCCGTCAGCGACTGATAGCCGATGTACTCGTGATTGATCTGCGAGAAGGCGTTCTCGTTGTCCGTCAGATCGCTCTGGTTCATGAAATCCAAGTGCTCGATGCACGAGCTGCTGATGAGATTCTGCAGTCGGCCAATGCGCACCTTCATGCCGTCGCAGTAGCCCTTCTTCAGCATGGCCAGCAGATCGAGCATCTCCTTGAACTGCGGATCACGCATGTGCTCCTCCCTGATGAGCAGGCAGACCGTTGGACGACCCGACAGACGCCAGTACTTGCCCACGAACTGCAGCTCCGTCTTGATGTCGTCGATGAGCAGCGCCATGTCGCGATACAGATAGAAGTCGGAGACCTCGAAGATCAGGGGATAGCAGAGCACAGTCATGCCGCAGATGCGATACACTTTGCTGGTGCCCAGCGAACCAACCGGACGCGAGGGACGACCCGACAGTCCCACCTTGTTGTTCACACCAAGATGCTGGTAGACCTTGATCAGCTCCGTGGAGCTCCAGATTTGCACGGGTTCCACCTGAAAAAATACAAAGAGTAAGATTAGTAGTTGAAATTAATATTAATAATTAATTAATTTAATTAATTACCTCATGTGGCGTCTGCGTCTGAATGCCGTAGGTGGCCATCATGGCCTGCAGGCGCATGGACTCCGCAATCAGCACAATCTGCACCACCAAATCGGTGGCGGTGCCCTGTAATTATGCACACAGCCACTATTAGTATATATGCTAGTTTACAGGCACTTAGTACATGTTCTTGTGGTATTAAGAAGTTAGATAATGCAGACAGCCAATTAAATACACTCGGGAATTTCTTCACAAAATGCAAAAACAATTAAGATTAACGTTCAAAACAATTGATGGGAAGTGGGAAGACTAGCAAAGAGAATAAGAATAAGAACAAGAGAGAGAGAGAGGAAGGTGCGTGGAACATAACATACAGACCAAAAGGTAGGTGTGTGGGGAGTTGGGACGTGGGAACAGGAACTGGAACATGCTAGACATAAAGCACAAGACTGGAAACTGGCAAACATTATAGCTAGATATAGAAATCGTATAATATAATATTAGGTTCAGGCATATCACAGATTAGAAAACAAAATCTCGGTAGTTAAACTAAGACTAAAGCAAACTTTTAGTACAGAAACTCGTTTTATAGTGATTATTTTAAATTCAATTATTAAATTTTTTTAAGTTTCTTTGCCATTAATTAATTGAATTAATTTAATTTAAATTATTTTAATTAAATTTATAATTTCTTATGTCAATTTGCTGCCAATTTGTCGCCTATACAACGCGTCTCAAACCCTCGACCCAGACCCACAATGCTACTAATTACCTTCTTGGCATCCAAAATTAGCGGTATGCGTGGTTTCTATGTTAGCATAGAGTTAAGTTTTTAGTAGAGAAAGAATTAGTTTCGTTTTAGCTTTTTTTTTGGGTCTCAAAAATTGCTCGGACTGCGTTTTAGAGTCTTTTTTCAAGCGCTGCCCCCAATTTTTTTTGTTTTTTTTTTTGTTTTTAGCAAATAAACGTAAAATATGATTAATTTTGGGTTTCGGTTGTACTAACTATTTAGTGTGCTTGCTTTGGTGGGGGTTAGCTACAATCGGTTAAGGAGAAAGCCATTGATAAAGAACAACTGAAACTACGTAGAACTCTTAAAGAACCCATCCAGCTGGTGATCCGTTACTTACAGTGCCCGGTTTAGCCTATGTATAGAGCGTGTGTAGGAACAAAATATGCAGTAGATTTATAGACAAGAAACAGTACCGAAAAGAGTAAAGAAAAAACTTGTTTGATTTAGATACAAAAAGGAATAAGCAGCAGATTTGTTCGCTATATCGTAGAGTATATAATGTGTATAGTATGTACAATCAAAAAAAAAAAAAAAAAAAAAAAAATACAATAAACACAGCAACTTAGAAGAAAGTAATATTGCTTTTCTGGGCAGCTCAGCGGGAAATCGCATCTGTTTTCAATTTTCCCACTGTGCTGCATCGAGAGATCGTGTGTATATATACTTTGGTGTGTGTGTGTGTGTGTGTGTGTTGCGAAATAATAATAGAATTTGCAAATAAATCGTGATCTAATGTGCACAACATCTAAAACAAAGCAGATAGACATTTTTGTGGAAGTAAAGGAATAATTTTGACAATATATAGTATATAGATCGTTGGATCGATCGGATACTTTGTTCGACTACTTACTTTTTGTTTTTCATCGAAAGCTTTGCCCTGTTTACAATTTTGAATGCCAACCGATTCGATTCGTTTCGTTATAGTTTGGGGTATAATTGTATCGGGTATCGGGTATTATCGAGTATATATGGTATATATATGTAAGTATATATGTATTGTATTGTTGGGAGCAGTAGTAGTGGTAGTAGTAGTAGAGAATGGACAAAATAGTATAACATTATATAGTATCGTATATAGGTATATATATAGAGAGTAGTAGTAAGTATATATCGACAGCCAATTAAATCCAATTCTTAGCCCATAGAAACATGATCAAGAGGAACGAGTTACAAAATCAATCGAAGTACCAATCAGGACAGCGAACGCAGACACACACAGCAGCTAGAAGCTAGGGCTCTATCCAATTAACCGGTTAAGCAATCAACCCCAACCCACTCCTGGCCTCACCCGCTCCGCCACCAACTCACCTGGAAGGCCGAATAGCGTCCGGCGCGACGCGGTCGATTGTAGCTGGGCAGATAGCGCCGGATCGGGTCCAGCTCGTTGATGTGCAGCAGGCCGGCGGTCAGCAGCTGCGCTATGATAAAGAACGATTGGCCCCACAGGAACAGCGACTGCGAGGGCGCACGCATGTAGGAGCTCTCGCCGTCGGGGCAGTAGTACATGGTCACCACGGGATCGCCGTTGGCATCGGTGTGCAGACAGCGTCGCAGATCGTTCTGGAACTCCTCGATCTGCTCGTTGTTGTTCTTGAACACACCATCGATGATCATCGTGATGAAGAACAGTGGCCACTCGCACTCCAGGCCCTCGAACTCCTTCAGCTCGCCGGCCTGGTAGTAGCGACGCGTCTTGTCCTCCGCCTTGCTGAGGAATCCGTCGCGTGTGAAGCGCTTGAAGCCCATCTTGCTGCGCAGGCGATTGACCACGTTCTGCTTGGTCTGCTCCACCAGGCGATCCTCGTGCGAGGCAAAGGCCGGAAAGGACAGCGTCAGCAGCAACGAGGCGTCCACGCCCTGTAAGGGATATAGAGACAGAGATACATTTATATATATTTTTTCAAAGCATAAAATAAAATTGTAAAAATAAAATGGACACCAGAAGTGCATATATAGTGCCGCTATACCACAAGAAATCCTCAAGAGTTGCTATACCTTGGAGCTGGATTCACGCGGCAACATTGTCTCGAAGATGCTGCGATTGCGATTGTGCGCATCGATATCGACGTAGACGACGCTCCACGAGGCGCCCTTCTCGCCGAACAAGTTGCAGCCGTTGATGGCCTCCAGCGCGGACTTGGCCATGCCTGCAAGAGCAACACGTTAACAAGAGTAAAAACAAAAACATAATGCGGCTTAGCGCTTGCCTATGGAGGAGGCATGTATCTCCGGTGTGCCGTTGTTGTACTTGGAGCCGCGCTCCCACATGCCAAAGTCGGGCGTGCGATAGGCACGCTCCACATAGTACACCAGATTCTGCACAAAGGCGACCTCGTCGTGCGTGTAGATGATCTGCAAGCCGGACGTGATCATCTGCACCAGGAACAGCAGATACAGCGAGACCTGTGAGGCAAGCAGTGGGAATCAGTTAAGTGGAACCAGAAGACAATGGCACTACTCACGCAATCGATTTGCAGATGATTGTAGAACTCATCCGGATAGATCTTCTCGCCCGTGTGCAAATGGAATTTGCTGTGCAGCGCATGCTGATTGGACTGGCGCTGCTTGAAGAGCTCCACGCGCGACGCTTGCTTCACCCAGCACTCGAGTATGCCGCGCATGCACTTCACCGTGCTCTGGCCGAGCTCGTACGACTTGCCGCGATCGTCGTCGATGCGTCTGTAGGCCTGGTACAAGCTCCACACGGCCGCCGCACAGTAGACACTGTCGCGCACAGAGCCCACCACCTGGTCGGTGCTCATCACCGGGAACAGGCCTGTGATGGGGCTCTGATAGCGCAGCAGCTGGCGCTTGACTGAAGGGAGAGAGATTTAAGATAAGTAATTAATTAGTAATTTAATTTTAATTATTAATTAATTAAAATTAGCAGCGGCTAGGGGTAAGACTATCAAGTATGACAGACAGAAAGCATTATTTTATCAGCTTTCTTTTGTTGATTAGTGTAAGCGACAAGACTAGGAATTTTTATCCGTAATGGGAAGGCTTAGGATCAGTCTAGCAAATTTATTCTAGAATTGAATTATTGCAGACATAATTCTTGAGATTATCAGCTGTACAAAACGATCCACAAGCTTAAGTTAAGACAAAAATGTTTAGAGAATAGTATAGAAATAGCCTTGAAAGTGAGCCGGTGGCAAAATAATTTAATTTTATCGTGGTGAATTTATGTCTTTTTGAAGCGACATAAGATCGCCGAAGATAAACTCAATGCGATATAAAATATGACGCTCTGCAGCGACACAATTTCGTCGAAAAGTTGTAATTTTACTTGAGGCGAACTAAGGCTGCCCTCAAGCGCCATAAAATCGTGCGAAATTATGGCATTTTCTAACGGCGGAATTATGGCGGAGGACTTATGTCGTTACCCTTCGAAGTTTTTATATTTTTCTGACACTCAATGTATTATCAGCTGCTGCCCAGTTGTATAGTGTAAGCTGCACAATGTATGTGTATGCTGCGCTCAGTTTTCAAAACCTTGTTGAGTAGTGTAGCGAACAAATTTATAAATTTACACACAAAATAAAATTGTTACCATATAAAAATTGACTCTTACAGTTCCGTAAAGAAAAAGTCTTCGAAAGACTAAAGTCTGACAGAAATAACTCAAAGTATTTAGCTTCACGTATTTCTTAATATAATTTACAACTTTAAGCTTTGATTTGCTTTGAAAAGTGTTCGTATAAGTCGCAGAACTATACATTTGGATGCAAACATGGAAACCTTAAGTTCAGTAAAGAAATATTATTAAAAAATTATATCATAAGCTTATCAGCGCTATAATCGTTACCGAATGAGATCCATAAGCTTAAGCTCTACTCTCTAATACAACTCTTAATGGGTGTAAGTGGTAGTAAAATTTATAATTTAAATGTACAGTGGAACGGGTTATGTTCAACTTGGAAACAGTAATTAACTCAATCCACAACTAACTAGAGTTGTATAAGTTTCCCAATAATATTCACAACCTTAAGCTCTACTCGACTTTCAAAACCCTGTTGATTGGTGTAGACTTAAGACTGCAAATTTAGATTTAAAAAGGAAAGGATTAAGTTTAATATTGAAATATTATTAAACAATTATTTGAGGTACATTTTTCATTAAGATCCGCAACTTTAAACACTACTCGACTTTCACAAGCCTGTTAAATAGTGTAGAAGACTATAGACTCTAAGTTTAGATTAAAAATGGGAGGATCAAGTAAAAACTAAAGCAGGTATTTCTCAGTAAAATGCACAACTTAAAGCTCTGCTCGACTTTCACAACCACAAAGAACTAAATCTGATATTTCTCAAAAAAATACACAGCTCGACTTTCGCAAACCTGTTAAATAGTGTATAAGTAAGACTATACATTAATATTAAAAATGGGAAGGATTATGTTTTTTAAAAGTGTGTAAGAACTAATTCAATAAGCACAGCTTTAAGTTCTAGTCGACTTTCACAACCTTGTTAGATAGTGTAGAAGATAGATTGTAAGTTTAGAATGAAAATGTGAAGTGTTAATTAAGAACTAAATCTGATATTTCTCAAAAAAATTCACAGCTTTAAGCTCTACTTGACTTTCACAACCTTGTTAAATAGTGTAAGTTAAGATTAAAAATGGGAAGGGGTCAAGTAAAAACTAAATCAGGTATTTCTCAATAAAATTCAAAACTTTAAGCTCTACTCGACTGCCACAACCCTGTTGACTGGTGTTACTATTGAGCTCGACTGCGAGATTAGCGAGGTGTCAATGGCTCGGCACGCAGGCCACGGGCACATGTTGGACGCGCGTTGTTGACAAATGCAAATAAACAAACACAGAGAGAGACACAGCGAGAGAGAGAGAGGGAGAGACTGAGCGAGAGAGAGAGAGAGAGCAAAGCGGACAAACATCTGCGAATATACAGAGAGCACGCATCGAAAGTGTTTATAAATAGACCTTAGGGGCGACGCGACGCGGCGCGACTTGGCGACTTGTGGCGGTGGCATTAATTGCTGCTCAATTGGCGAGCGGCTGCCCTACAGAGTTGCCGCCAAGGTTATTTAAAGGATTTCGCTCGCCTTACCGATGCCATAGTAGATGTCCAGCTGCTTCACCGTGTCCTCGTAGTTGATGGTCTTGAGGAATTGATCCAAGTTGATGTCCTCCAGGCTGTTGTGCCGCCCGCTGGTCGAGATGCCGCTGTCCGTGGTGCCTCCGGCCGCGCTGCCGCCAGGCGTCGTCACCAGCAGGCCGAGACTGTGGGCGAAAAGGGGGTGGTGGTGGTGGGGGGTGGTTGTATGATGACACTGTTAGCTATGAACTTGAAATGTTGCGCAGTTCTTCGCGTGTTTACGCACTTTTTCGGCACATTACGCATTGTGTAGTTGCTGCCCCTGGGGATTGCCTCCGCCTCCTGCAGTTTTCGGCAAGCGCAGCAATTGGTGAAAATTTATTGGAAAAACGAAACGCAAATACCCTTCAAGAGTCAAACGCGAATTGCAATGAGACCAGCTGCTCGACAGGGGGAAGAGTGTGAGCGCGTCACAAGGTGGCACGGGGTGTGAGAGCGCTCGAAGTGGAGTGTGCGTGACGTCACAAACGTTGAGAGTGGAGTGCGCGGTACAATTAAAATGTATTTTAATTCATTTTAAATATTTATTAAATAAATTGCCATAACTTTACGATATGCATTATGTTTTTAATTCAGTTTAAATATTTTCTGGTTTATACTGATTTTTCCTTAAATTAATTGCTATAACTTTACTATATGCATTATGTTTTTAATGCAGTTGAAATATTTACTGGTTTATTTTTTATTAAATGAATTGCTATGACTTTACAATATGAATTTTTAACACAATTTTTAACACATTTACTTAGCAAAATTGGCATTTCATAATTTGTAATTCAAAATCTTAATTTTAATATTTATTTATTATTAAATATTGTTTTTTTTTGTAATTGTAATTTACAGACGCACACTTAACAAAATTGGTTTTTAATAATTTGTAATTCAGAATCTTAATTTTAATATTTATTTTTTATTAAATATTGTTTGTTTTTTTGTAATTTTAATTTACATACGCACACTTAGAATTTTAATATTAATTATATTTTATTTTTGTTTTATTGTAATTGTAATTTACACACCTATTTAATGGTTTATAAATAATTTATGTATGCTGAACAATAATTATTACCTCTCAAAACTCATCACTCTGCCAATTATGTAGGCTAACCTTCTGCTCGTCTGCACCTTGTGCAAACGAACCACCCTGTGCGCGGCGCACAGCTGATGCGCAAACAGCTGACTGCATAAGCAGGTTTCGTTTTTTATGGAGCAGTCGAGCAGGCAGGCAGACGGACAGACGGACAGACCGACGGGCAGCTGCTGTCGCTGTGGCTGTCGCTGAATTAACTAAATCATAATCATCATCTATCAGCCGAGAGCAGCGAGACAAGTGAGATCATCGAGCGAGCATCGCATTAGCCAGCGCCATTGTTGGCCGTGAAAAAATGTGCAGGCCGTCGTCGTCGTCGTCGTCGGCGTAGCTGATGCGCAGGTTCCAAATGAAAATGTGAGCAACGCGAAAGTCTGTGAAAGCCAACGAAGTACTTAATTAGTCGTCGTCGAACGATGCCGCAACTTATAATACTCAGCGTGCAGCTGCTGCTGCTGCTGCAGCCGGAACTGGCCGCGGCGCAGGAGAAGCCTGCGCAGGCGCTGCCGCTGCCGAATCTGCCATCGGAGCACCTCATACGCTACCTCAACACCTTTCCAAAGCTGAAGCGGCAGCTGCCCGCGAATGCCAGCGTGCGTGTGCACACGGGCGAACGCGCCTGCTGGGGCCACGAGCTGCACTGCAGCGCGGAGGCGCGCTTCCAGACGCCGCTGTGCCCGGGCGAGCAGACGGGCTTTGCGCCCAGCAAGGAGGCGCAGCTGCAGACCTTCTACTACCAGGCGGACTTCGGCTACATCCAGCAGCAGCTGTCGGAGCTGACGCCGCACTGCATGCCCAAATACCTGTCCGATTCCTCGCTCGAGTGCACGCGCTACCTGCGCTTCTGCCGCGGCCGCAACTTGCTCTTCGATCTGCGGGATGTGGCGCGGCGGGAGGAGCGCATACGCTACCACATGGACGTGCTCAGGCCTGGCCAGCTGCTCGGCCACTGCGAGCTGAACCGCACGCGCCTCAACGCCGAAATGGAGCACACTGGCTCCGCGCTGCAGTCGTGGGGCCCGGAGCTGCGCAACTTCGAGACGCTGCCGCAGCCCGTGCTGGAGAGCGGCGCCTGCGATCTGGTGGTCAATGCGCCCACGTTCGTCATGAAGATCGACGCCACGTACAACATGTACCATCATTTCTGCGACTTCTTCAATCTCTACGCCTCGCTGTTCGTCAATCAATCGCATCCGGCCGCGTTCAACACGGACGTGCAGATCCTCATCTGGGAGACTTATCCGTATGACTCTCCCTTCCGCGACACCTTCAAGGCCTTCAGCCAGCGGCCGGTGTGGACGCTGAGCGATGTGCAGGGCAAGCACGTCTGCTTCCGCAACGTGGTGCTGCCGCTGCTGCCGCGCATGATCTTCGGACTGTACTACAACACGCCCATTGTAAGTAGAGAAGGGTGGGAGCTTAAGGGGGACGTTTAGATATTTTCCAGTTTTATTTTTAATTCGAGAAGTTTACTCAAAATAATTTAATTATTTTTTCAATTTTTGTTGTTGTTGTTTTGTAAGTTGTTTTTATTGATAGAAAACTATCAGATATTTTTCCATTTTTATCCAAATTTTAATTTTTTTAACTACTCGAAATTATTTTTTTTTAGGAAAAAATGTTTTGTAGCTTTGGCATTTTTATTTTTTATTTCCAATAGGATTCTTTCTAGAAATTTTATTTTCTGGAAAAACGCCTTTTTTTATTTTCAACACGATTATTGCTAGGAATTTTAATTTTTGAAAAAAAAAAACATTTTTTATCGCTTTGAGACTTAAAAAAACCCTGGGATTTGGGTTTTTTGTCTAAATTTTGATATATTATTAATTCGGCATATGATTGATTAAAAAAATGATTTTTTGAAGCATTTTTGGTATACATTTTTGAGCTAAATTGTCGAAAATATCAAGTTTAGACAGGCTATAGACCTCATCACATTGACCTGCAGTCCGACTTTCGAAAGCCATAACTTTGTTAAAAATCATAAGATTTTCGTCGGAAATGTCATTTTGTTCATGATTTGATATCTAAATTAATTCCACATCAAAATTTTATTGACTTAAAATTTTCATTTTTTTTCAATTTTTTCCATGCTTACCCCTTTCAAAATTTTGAAAATTTTTGAAAAAAATTAAAGTTTAAGTTTTTGCTTAGAATCGATGGAACTAGTAAAAAATTGCATAAAAATCGAATCCGCAACATTTTCTGAGCCAAATTGCCGAAAATATCTAGTTTAGACTGTCTGCGGTTCTGTCCATATTGACCTTAAGCCCGACTTTCGAAGGTCATATGTTGGTTAATAATCGCACGATTTTCGTCGGGAATGTCATTTTGTGCATGATTCATTGTCTTAGTTGATTCTGCATCAGAATTTTATCGATTTAAAATGTTCACTTTTTTTGAATTTTTTCCATGGGTACCCCTTTCAAAATTTGGAAAATTTTTGAAAAATATTGAAACTTCAGTTTTTGCTTAGAATCGATAAAACTAGTAAAATTTAGCATAAAAATCGAATCCGCAACATTTTCTGAGCCAAATTGCCGAAAATATCTCGTTTAGACTGTCTGCGGTTCTGTCCATATTGACCATAAGCCCGACTTTCGATAGCCATAACTTTGTTAATAATCATACGATTTTCGTCGGGAATGTCATTTTGTGCATGATTCATTGTCTTAGTTGATTCTGCATCAGAATTTTATCGGTTTAAAATTTTCAATTTTTTTTGGATTTTTTCCATGGGTACCCCTTTCAAAATTTTGAAAATTTTTGAAAAAAATTGAAACTTCAGTTTTTGCTTAGAATCGATAAAACTAGTAAAATTTAGCATAAAAATCGAATCCGCAACATTTTCTGAGCCAAATTGCCGAAAATATCAAGTTTAGACTGTCTGCGGGACTGTTCAATATGGACTCAGTTCCGACTTTCAACACTCTTAATTTTGTGAAAAATAATATGAATAGATTTGAAAATATAAATATAATAAAATATAAATAATAATAAAATATAAATCATAATAAAATATAAATAATAATAAACTATAAATAATAATAAAATATAAATAATAATAGAATATAAACAATAATAAATATATAAATTCACTTTGATAAAGTTTCTGAGTAAGTATCTAAAACATACAAAAAAATGGCTCGGTTTTTTAGGTTTCTGTAAATACGCTTGGTTTAAATAAAATAATATTAATTATTAATTAATAATGTAGTCAAAAAATAACAAAATCCAAAAAAAAGAATTTCATACATTTCTACACTATTTTCATGCCAAAATTCTATTTAAAAATGTCTTCGTTTCCTTGCAGATTCAGGGCTGCTCCAACAGCGGCCTGTTCCGCGCCTTCTCCGAGTTCATACTGCACCGCCTGCAGATACCCTATCAGCCGCCGCTGCAGCAGGAGCGCAAGCTGCGTGTCACCTACCTGTCGCGTCGCACAACGTACCGCAAGGTGCTCAACGAGGAGGCACTGCTCGCGCGGCTCTACGCCAACGAGGATTACCGCGTGCAGCGTGTCTCCTACGAGCGGTGAGTCTAGTTGTTGCTATCACACTCCAATCCGACAGAAGCTAATACCATTTGCGCTCTGCAGCCTTTCCTTCACGGAGCAACTGCGCATCACCCGGAACTCGGACATACTCATTGGCATGCACGGCGCGGGGCTGACGCACCTGCTCTTCCTGCCCAACTGGGCGTGCATTTTCGAGCTGTACAACTGCGAGGATCCCAACTGCTACAAGGATCTGGCGCGTCTGCGCGGCGTGCACTACGTCACCTGGGAGCAGCAGCAGCTGGTCTATCCCCAGGACGAGGGCCACCATCCCGAGGGCGGCGCGCATGCCAAGTTCACGAATTATCGCTTCGATGTCGACGAGTTCGATCGCCTGGTCGCACTGGCGGCCAGCGAGGTGCGCGCGCACAAGGATTTCCCGCGCACAACGGCGCAGCGAGATGAGCTTTAGTTTAGTTTAGCGCCTTGTGATTCTACTATCTCCTAATGCATTTAGTTAAGCCCAAGCTTGCTTCGAATAAACTCTCAGTATCGGAAATATTGGGGTAGTGTATCGCTCCCCTGATCCTCTCTAGATTTTCTAGTACTCATAATTTTTTAATATGAAATTTAGTAATTTTTTTCATCTCCAAATTTATTAAGCATTATTTTTTTTTTAAAAAAAAAAGTTTTTGAATTTACAAATTTTACATATACTTTTGAAAAATCAAATTTTAATTTTTAAAATTAAGCAATTAAGAGAAAACAATTTTAAAGTATTAAAACTTATCGATTTAACAAGTCAAAATTAAAACTAAAATCGTATTAAAACAAGTTGCCAGCCAAACAATTTTATGACAAACAAAATATTTTATTTTCTAAACGATTAATAAAAAAAAATACTAATTTTACTGTTCAGAAACATAAAAACGAAAATTAACAAAAAAAATGTGTAACAGTTTTAAGCTTTTTTAAATTAAATCGATAAGATTTCGATTAAATTTCGATTGTTCTGCAAGGTGGCAACGCTGCCCAAACAGCTGTTGTTTGTTTACAAAACGCAGTGGAACGTTGGCTTTGCGGGAATTTGCGCTTTTCCTATTAGAAGGACCATGAGTGGTTCAAGGAGTTCCGAAACTGCTGCCGGCAAGGAGTACTACGATGCCCAGGATGCAGTTGATGTACACAGCTACGTGGAGCAGGCAGCAACGCTCGCTACGAATAAGAAATCCTGGGAATCGCTGCAGAGCAGTGTGCAGAGCCTCATGGTCGTAATGCCGACACTGTTGGGCTTCGCCTTGTCCCAGGCGCTGTGCCAGCACTTGCCACAGCGCTCCACATGTCGTTTTCTGCTCGAGTTTCTGCTGATTGCCACGCCCACCGTGTGCAACGTGACGCTGGCCAGCGATTATAACGCTGTGTACTGTGCCGCAGCTGCTGCCTGCCTGGCGCTGCTGCTGAGGAGGAAGAGTATCTGCCCGCCAAAGGACTACATCTTTCAGCTGGGCAGAAGGCCCGCAGTGTTTACGCTGCTGCGCTCCACCGCCTACGTGGGCACCGGCGCAGCCATCCTCGCCGTTGACTTCAAGTACTTTCCCTTCGAGTACCACAAGAGCCGCACGTACGGCGCCTCCATCATGGACATGGGCATCGGCCTGTTTGTCGTCACCATGGGCATGGTCTCGCATGGCACACGCCATTGGGCGGACATCAGCAGGTTGCCCAAGGCCGTGCTGCCCATGCTGGGGCTGGGGCTGCTGCGCACTCTGGTCATCACCGCCATAGACTATCACCAGGATGAGCACGAGTATGGCCAGCATCTGAATGCCTTCGTCATACTGGGACTCACCAAGCTGCTTGGCAGTCTGCTCAGCCTGCTGGCGCGCTCCGACCAGCAGCTACTGCCCCTAGGATTGGGTGAGTCCAACAGTCCACAAGTGTCTTATGATACCAATTGGCTTCTGCTCTTGCAGCCACGCTGGCGCTGCACGAGCTGGCACTGCAGCTGGGTCTCTCGCAGCACATCATGCTGGATCCCAAGCGCGTGGGCTTTCTGGACGCCAATCGCGAGGGCTTCAGCTCGCTGCCCGGTGCCATTGCGCTGTACCTGCTCAGCATTTACTGCGCCAAGTGGTACACGTCCAGGGATCGACTGAACAGTGCTCAATTCCGTGCCAAGCTGCGCCAGCTGCTGCTCTGCGCACTCCTAGGATGGACACTGGTTGCCATTGCTGCCTATGGATGTGGCATAGCGCGCGTCACCTTCAACGCCGGCTACGTCGTTTGGCTGCTGAGCATCTGCGCCACGCTGCTGCTCATCTATGCCTTCCTCTTCGAGTTTGCTCTGGTCGATACTGACAGGGTGAGATCGAAGACTAATAAATCCGCAGGCTTGCCCGTCCTGGTGGAGTGCCTTAACCTGAATGGATTGACACACTTTATGATCTCCAATGTGCTGACGGGTCTTGTCAATATGAGCTTGGCGCCGGAGGCTCGTGGTCCGCTGCAGTGCGTCCTCATCCTGATGTGCTATATGCTGCTCAGCTCCGGCGTGGTATATATCCTGTTTCGTAGGGGCATTCGCATTGCCTAGAGGTCGCTGTGAGAGCACCAAGAGCAGCTCTCTATTTTGTATTATAAATACATAGTTTTAAGCTCCAAAGTTTTTATAGTTCAAGTTTGATAATATTTAATATTATATATATTTTTTGTACCTTCTATATTCTGCATAAATTTATATATTCGTTCCAATCAAATGTGATTGTTAAGCTTTTCCATCATTTAGTGAGCTTATTAAAATAACAGACAGTTGGATAGGTATTATAGCAAAATATAAAAATACTGATAGAGAAAGAGACAGACAGACAGACAGACTGACATATAATCCTAAAAGATAGCCAGACAGGCAAATGAATGGATAGATAAATAGAGAGATGGATAGTCACTGAAAAGGATAGTCAGATAAACAGAGAGTTAAAACGATTGACAGACAAGATAGACACGCAGACAGATGGACTGACAAAACAGACAGACAGACACGATAAAAAGATGTCCTATAGATAAATAAAAAGACACAAAAGACAGAGAAGATAAACATACAGATAAATAGACAAAAATGCAGAGAAATAGATAGTCTGAAAGATAGATAGATAAACAGACAGATATATATGGTAGATATTCAAACAGATGAAAATACATAGAAATATATAAATAATAAAAATATATAACAGACAGAGAAGATAGACAGACAGATAATTAAATAAAAAAACAGCCATATAGAAAAAAAGAGAAGATAGACAGACAGATAAAATACAGACGGACAGATAGATAAACAGACAGACCACCAGACAGACATATCGATAGTCAGTTAAAAATACAGAGAGATAGATCAAAAGATAGATAGATAGAGGTTAATACATAGATATAGAAGGAGACAGACTGATGAACAGATAGACAGTCAGATAAATACAGATAAAAAGGTAGAGCATATGTGCAGATAGAAAAATACATATTAAAATCATAGAAAGACAGATAGATAGATTGATGGACAGACGACCAGACAGATATATAGATAGTCAGACAGATGAAAATGCACAGAAGTAGATAAAGAGATATAAAAAGGCAGACAGATGAACAGATAGTCAGACAATAAGATAGATTTAAATATAGATAAATACAGATTAATAGTATATTCAAATAGACAGATAGATAAATAGATGCTATATAGGTAAGAAGATATATAGATAGATAAACAGATAGAATGCTAGATGGACAGGCAGGTAGACACGTCAGATAGACGGATTAAAATATAGATACAGATAAATAGGTATAGATATGCATAGGTAGATAGATAAATATATATATATATAAAAGATAATGACAGATAGTTAAATATATAAAGTAGATAAGCAGTTGATAGACAGATGAAGAGGCAGGCCGATATGCAGCTGGACAGGCAGGGAGCCTGGGAGACAGACAGGCTTGGACAGATAGACAGACAGACAGGCTACTCATACAATTTTTGGTGAAATTAAAAAAAGTATTAAAATGCAAGCAATATTTACGTGTATATATACGAGTAAATATTTAGTATAATATATAAATGAATATGGTAAAAAGACTTGCACTTGGACACACGGAATTTCGCTTGTAACTGTCACATTTGGAAATGGTATTTATAAACATTTATCTAGTATTACTTGGCGTTCATTGTCTGAGCGTCGGGTTGCACGGACTCGAAGGGCATGACCTGACCCGTGGGCATGACCAGGAAGACGATGTCCGGCTGCTTGGAGCCCCTCGATTTTTGACTCATCGAGGAATTGTGATACACCTCGTAGATCTTGCAGCCATCCTCGGAGCGCACGAGACGCGTCCAGACCCAACGCTGGTCGCTCCTGGCCGCCAGGCGGCTCTTGAGCCGGTGACAGGCTATGGAGCAGCTGGTAAGGGATTGCTTCATGCGATCCGTTAGCGAATGCCCGCCGGCACCACCGAGAGCACGGGTATCGGCGACGGGATTGGCAAAGTCCACACGGGGTGAGCGCAGACGTGGGGTGCAGCCTGGAGGAGTCTTGCTGCTGGAGCACTTCGACTTGATGCTCGTCGACTTGAGGGTGCAGCACGAGATGTGCTTCGACTTGGGCGTGGCATATTTGCTCTGGCTGCTTTGGCTGGAGCACTTGGAGATGTTGTCCACACTATCGACGCACGACGTGCTGCATGCCTTGTGGCACTTGGTAATGGCAGGCAGAGCGGGCGGCTCCGCCGCCAGCTTGGCTGCGCCAGTGAAACCTGAGAGGGAGTCAGAGAGAGAACAGAGAGAGCAACTGCTGCACACTTACTCATCGTGACCAAGTCGAAGTGATGCCAGATTTTGGTGACGCCCGAGAAGTAGAGTATGCGATCCAGCACCGCCATGATGACCTCATCCGGAAACGGGCCGAGTGCATCGCAGAGCAGCGAGCTGTGGTGCTTGTGCGGGCAGTTGGCATTGGTGCACGGAATTTCTTCTGCACTGCATGCGGGCTTCACGGCCTGGCAGTGCATTAGAGCAGGATGCAGCAAGAGAGCGGGAAAGAGAGGGCGTATAATGTGTGTGTGTGTGTGTTGGGTTTTTTCTCTAATATTTGCTGCACATGGAAATGTTATTGGAATTTTGCCTGAAATCATACGGAAATTTGTAGACTGTTCGCCTGCTCTGCTCGACTTAAATACACTTACTTATACGTATGTGTGTGTGCGGCATCAGTAGCGTCCACTTCAGTGCAGCCTCCCGCTGGCAGATGTCAAAGGTGCGATATCCGGCTTAGCGCTCGCTCGCCCCGACGCAGGCGTCACAAAAGATAAGATTTCTATTAAGGAAATGACAGAAATTGCGCGCATTGTGAGCGAAGCGAGTCGGGTCAGAGGTCGCAGGATATTTAATTTAATGGCGCAAACAAAGCCGGCAAAGTCGAGGCCCCAAGTCGAGCCTGCTGCGAGCGCTGATGTGCGAATGGGCACGGCTGAAGGCGAAGTGAATAGAGCGCAAATGACCAGCGCTAAGAGAGTTGGGAGAGAGTATGCTGGTGGGTATAAGCACTTACATATAGAGTATGTACATGGCAGGCGAAAGTTGAACCCTCAAACTAAGCCAAGAAGTAAGTGCTGAAATTTTTAATTAGTTATTATACTTATTTAGGTAAATTCATATTTTTAATATAATTAAGCATATATTATTAAATAGTAAATAAATATAATTTCGTATCTATATTATATATTAAAATTATATTAAAAAACTTGTACTGAAAATTTTTTTAATACGTTTTTTTTCACAATTACAATTACACAACGTTACTCCATTCTTTCTCTCTTTTAAGCTGTTTTGATTGGACGTATAACTCAGAATAATTGCAATTTTATTGGTCTGAAAATGTTTTTGTTTTTATAAAAATATTTTCCAAATTTTTAAATTTCTTGAATAATATTTCAATAATATTTCACACATTTTTCAACTTTACTGTATTATTTTATTCGCTTTTAATGATTCTTAAAGTTTTTCGTGGTCATTGAAATTGCCATGTTTTTATAATTTTAGAAGTTTGGATTTTTATTTTTCTTTTAAAAATATTGACAAGTCGTTAAAGTACGTGCTGAATTGTAAAATTTAATAAGAAAATACGTTAATAGATTTCTTTACTTCATAGAATAGCTTTTAGATTAGTTTTTAAATTTCCTTTGTAGTTTAACCATATTTTTCCAAAGCATTCCCAACTTTTCTTAACTTTTATAAAATGTATAATGTGCCAATTCTTAATTTTTAAATTTATTTTGTTTTTGCTTCCCTTTCGCTCAGTCTTGTAAGCGTATTCAGAGTTCGTTTGTGGTGACTTTTTCCAACTTTGATTTGATTTCTTTCTTTTATTGTTCGTCCAATGTAATTACAGCAACAGTTTCCGCTTTGGATGCGACTGCCTTGCGCCTGTTGATGCGCTTTTAATGTCATATCCTGGCGCAGGCCGACGAGCACGAGGGAAGGAGGAGGGCGAGGCCGCCGCGTCTTATCTGATGTGACAGCGCAAATGCAATTTCCTGCAATCGCGCAACCCTTTTTGCAGCTCGACAATTTACGCTCATATATTGAGTTAATAGTTGGAAGTCAATGCCAGTTGGAGTGGGCGTAGAGATGGGCGTGTTCGACCGACTCCCACCTGTACGCACTTGGGGGTTGCTTCCGCTCTGGCTTTGATGACAGATTATTTTCATTAGCAAAACGCCGAGGTTGTCCATTTGCCCAGTACGCGGCAGAAGGAGCAAAGGAGCAAAGGAGCAGGAAAAAAGCACGTAAAAATTATGAACGTTAATTATAGCGTATTTTCGTGTTTGTCGAACATGACAGCGATACCTTTGTACCCACTCGGCCAGATGGGTGAGTCCTTCGTCCAACTGATTGATGTGACCGCACAACAATCGCAGCTCGCAACTCGCAACTCGCAGCTCGTAGCTGGGAGCATTCGCAATCGCATTCGAGTTGCCAATTTGCTGACTTTGTAGAATGCGCTGCAAATCGGATTTCATTCAGATTGCTTTTGCCATCAAAAAAATGTATGTGTGTGTGTGTGTGTGTGTGTGTATTGTATGCATATGAGTGTGTGTGGGGGGACTCTCGCGCTCTCGCTCTCGCTCAATCACTGTGAAGAGGCTTAGTGCGCACCCAGGGGAAATCGCTTAAGCCGTTCATAATGAGTATTATGACTGACGGTCCTTACATGGACTATGTTCACTTGGTCGGTTAACAGGGCCATGTGAAGACGCAAATTTGCAAACAAAAAATCATAGCATACTGCTGGGGGCCGGACTTGAAGTGGTATGCGTTCGATAAAAATATATACATATATGTATGGTCTGTAGCCTGTATGATTTGTTTTTGCCAAGGAGTTGTAGCTTTAAAATTGCTGTGATTAATTCGGGGGAGCAGAGACACTTGCAGTAAGTCTGTTTTGAGGGGTAAAATAGTTGCATGATTATTTAAAACAGGTTTGATTGAACTAGAATGATTTTCAGCTAATAATAAACTAAAAAATAAAAATTAAATAAAAAAATAATAAACTAATAACAATTTTTAAATAAATTAATTAAACAATAAATGCTATATGCAACTTGCTATATCTTTTTTTTATAATGTATAATTATAATAATAATATTTTATATAATCATCAATTAAAAAAGCAGCCAGAAAAACAAACCCAATCAAGACGATTATAATAATCTCAGTACACTCATAATTTGCTAACTGCTCGAGCGACCCTTGCATCGATTATGAAGCTCAACTTGTTTGCCAGGCCAACAACAAGACGAGACTGAACTGAACTCGTGCCTCATTTACAAACAAAATGCTTATCGAACGGAATTTTTATCGCAGCTTAAGCGTCATGGCAGCAGGAAGCACCGCAGCAGTTCAACAACAACAACAACAACAACAACAACAACAACAACAACAACAACAACAACAACAACAAAAATAAAATACAATATGAATAAAGCGAGTCTGCACTTTGCTTTTGCCAGACACAATGGCAGATAGTCGAGAATGCTTTTAGCCAGAAATTGCGCAATTTTCATGCAATCATTGAACGCGCAGAGTATTGAAGCCAAAAAAGTGTTGAGCAAAAATGTCGATAAAATGCGATTGAGGCAGACAGAAGTGCCGCCTGGACAGCGGCTGGGACTGCTGCTCCGGTTGCCATGTGAATGCATTGCGTCGCAGTTAAATCGAGCGGAAGCTGACATGATTATGCCTGGCCATGGCAACCAGCTACCATACACTTGCAACATGCGGCAAGTGCAGCAATTAGCGGACAACTCTATGAGTCTTGTCCTGTCCCCCGTCTCTGTGTTCTTCTAGGCGTCTCAGCAATCGCATTATGTGATTGAAAACCTAAACAGTCTACTTAGTGCCCGCTCGCCGTCTTAGCCCCAACATTAAGAAGATTAATTCGCCAAATCTCTTGTTGCTTCTCCCACTCTCCCTCTCCGAATCTCAGATAACGTTATGCATCATTGTGTCAAAGAATTGACAAATCTCAGGCGCGGGCGAGAGTAAAGCGCAGCGAAATTGGAACAATTTCAAGACTTCTCGGGCTGAAAGGCGAAACCCAAGCTCTTCCTTTCGACAAACTCAAAAGCAATCATTAAATCACAAACTCTGCACATGTGTGTGTGCTGCCAACAACAAAACAAATGTAAGAAGTTTGATAAACTCCGCACAAGAAAAAAAAAACGAAAACCAAAACATTGCGAAAAAAAAGAGAAATGAAATCGCTATAAAAAAATGTGAGACAGGACGTTGCCCTCACACACGCACAACTCTAACCCTCCAGGGTGTGTGTGTGTGTGTGTGTGCCGTGTCCGCCCCTCGACGCATTTAATAAAGCCCAAATGGAATGACTCGATCTGGTTTTTTTTTCCTCCCGCTTTTTTTTTTTTTGTTGGTCCACGCCACAGCAAAGTCAGTAGCGTAACCGCAACACGTTAACGGTTTCGGTTTCGGTTTCACTCTGTGATTTACAACAAAAACACCCCTCGTCGGCGGCGGCGGGCAACTGGGTATGCACCGGGTATGCTGTGCGCTCATGTGTGAAAAGGTACTTTGGCTGACGCCCGTCGCCCGACGCCTGACACAGAGCATCCTGCAAGATGGTTTCATTTCGCGCTACTTCTACTGTTGCATTCGCACAGGCGTCTGGCAGTTGGCAATCGAAAGGAAGTTAGAAGCGATAGATAGAGTTAAAAATGATAGACTAAAATATGCTCATTATTTAGAAAAAAATAGTCATCGTATATTTTTAAATATTTTATTATAATATTGTTATTGTATATATATTTTGTTTTATTAGAGTAATAGTTCAAGGAAAATATTTTTAACGTGAAAATGGGTAACTGCAAACTAGCATTAAACAATAAAAAAAAAAACAAAAACTTAAAAAAATAAAATACCAAATTTTTTTGAAAATATAGTATTAATTCAATACTATCAATTAAAATCAAGGAAACTTAAATACAAAAAGTATGACAAAATAAAAATTAATGTATAGTGTATAATAAATATTAATTGTCTAGTTGTACAGTTGATCGAACCCAACCTAACCTCAATTATATTATATACAGAATAATTAGCAACAGTATATGTTTTATTTTTCGCGCTACTAGTATAGAATAGAGCGGACTCTTACATTCGAAACTAATCCAATCTGACACTACAATTTCCCACAGTTAATGTCTTAGGATTCTACTTCAAAAATGATAGGTATAGTCTTAAATTATATACTCAAGCATGCTCATTAGTATTTGTACATCAATACAGCACTAATTCTTTATCTGTAGTCGTCCCACTATCACCTCTTACGGTTGATCGCACACTCGCACCTAACCTAACCTCACTTGCACTATATACAGCACATTTGCTAATAGCGCTTGTTCTTAGCTTCAGTTCCAGGTACAGTCAGACAGCTTTAGCCTCCTGACTGCACATTTCCATTTCATTTAATTCATTTCGAGGCAAACGCAAAAAGTTTTCCACGCGCCGCAGATAAGAGCGACTCGTCGGCTCGTCGTTGTCTCGGGCAACGTGTGACCCCAGTCCAGAGACAGAGACCCTTCCCCTCCTGGCATACTTCAAGTGTTATCGGGCGGACGGCATCATGCATATATTAAGCGTTGATTGGCTCCGGCATGCGGGAGCAGCTAATAGAAATGTCTGCGAGTTAATTTAGCGTCATGAAGTCGTGCAATATTGGAAAGCAACGAGAAGAGGAAGAAGCTGCGGGGAATAAGTGGTTGCCATAGAGCGCAAACTTTGAAGTGGAAGCCAGACAAAGGTGTGCTTTGATTTCGTTATCGTTAAATTAATTTCAATTCTTTGTAATTATAGAAAATAGATTTACTTGGCAAACTTCGGTATACCTTGCCAACCACTTTTATAAGCTTAAATTTAAAAATATGCCTGATTTGCGTAGGATATATATTTCTACCTCTAGCAAATTTAATAGTCCATAGAACTATGGCTCTGGGCATATTGCAAATTTTAGAGTTTAGTTATAGAAATTATAATTAATCGGCTTGGAAAACCTAAGCCTACACACATTACAAAATCCAAAGAAAGCATATCTCAAATTTCTATATGCCTATATACCCAAATTGAAAACTCCAGATCTTTTTGGCTCTCTGCCAATTTATTGCATATTGAATAATTATGACAATGTGAAATTGTGTGTGTGAAAATGTGTAATGTGGCTACAGAAATGTGGGAAAAATAGTCGCATATAGCTGATATCAAGGGCCTTCACCTCTTCGGCGAACTCATTTTAATATTGATCGGTGCGGATAAAAAAGTGCTGCGCGCGTCCTGCTTCTCGAAGCGTGCAATGCGCTCCTCCAGATCGCTGACGAAGCCTCGCAGCTTCTTGACGCGTGCGCTCTTCTGTACAATCAAATCGCAGGTGTCATCGAAGTCGTGCAGCAGGGCGGGCTTGAAGAGCAGTCCGCACTTCTCGTTCAGCTCGCGTTTCTGTCTCTTGAGGCGTGCGTGCTGTAGCTTCAGTTCGAGCAGATCGTCGCGCAGACTATTCTGCATCTTGTAGCTTAGGCTCAGCTCCTCTTTGTTGAAACTCAAATTGGCCGAAATCATGCTCGTCTTCTCCCGTATGCAGGCCAGCTGATGCATGTTCTTGGTGCAGCGATCGCGCATGCGAATCAATTCGTGATTACGTTCTGTGGGAGGGAAAGTGTGGTATAGATAATACAAGCAAGTGAAGAAAGCTAACTAAATAATCGCATGCAATACACGGACCTCCATGCCAAATTTGGTGTTTATAGCTCTTGTAATAGCCGAGTTCTGTGTGCTCAGACAGACAAACGGACATGCTTAATTTGACCTTTGCTGCTGATCAAGTACGTTTCGTACACCATGAATGGCAATGTTTTAATTATTATACTAACTATTAAAGCTTAAAATGAAAGATATTGATTTTTGGAGGAGGTGGGCATGTCATTTAAAATTTTAAATTAGTTTTATCTGCGTTTGTTATAAACAAACCTTCATACCAAATTTGGTGTCTCTAGCTTTTGTTATAGTCAGACAAACGGACATGGGTAAAATTATCCTTAATGCTGATCAAGGCACTGTATTGCTGCCTGTTAAATACATATTCCCAATTTTCAATGAGCAAACGCTATAAATTACCTTCCACCTTGGTGCCCAATGCTATGACCTCACGTTGCGTCATGAGAAACTGATCCATAGACAGTTCATCTGTGATGCGATCAAAGTTTCGCTTGCGCTGGAGTTATATCGGTTAGAGCTATAACAAATACTATAATAATATACTTTTCTACGCACCTCTAGGACCCTGCCCAATGCATGCTGGCGCGTGATCAGCGGCAGGCGATTGTCGCTGATTTCGTTGCGGATCGCCTGCATGCGACGCAGCTCGACCTCCACGATGCGCGGCAGGAACTCGGCATCCTTGCGCACGATCGTTTCGCGTATGCATCGCTCTAGCGAATCGACGGATGCCAGGGCTATAGACGAAACATAATCCATATCGAGCCTAACGCTGGCTAAGAGTTCCTCGTTGGTCTTCTTCGTTTCCACGGCCTTCTCCTTGAGGTGGTCGAGCTTGCAGAGCGCCTCCTTATAGCGGCGATACTCGCTGTACTCGAGTTTGGGTGGCAGTTCGTCAAAGCATCGTAGTTGGCCGACACGTCGATAGTACTCGTACATTTTGACATTGACGTCCTTGTTGAACTGTTTGACCGAAGCGAAATCATCAACGAGAGTCTGCAGTTTCGCCATTAGCTTCATTTTGTCCAGCTTGGCAGCCAAGACCTTGTCGGGATCGACATATTCGGCCGTTGTGACGGCCTCATCGATTGTCCGGTAGAGAAAATCGATGGCGATTTCCGCAATTTCCCGTGCTGTTCTGGCCTGCAGATTGGCGGCAGTTACGTCCTTGCTTGACTCCTTCATTGTTTCCTGCATATCGAGGAAGATTTCGGCGGTTATATCTACCTGCACAGCCACCGGAGCTACTTTTTCGTAATTATCCAGGGCGCAAGGCCATTCGAAATCCGATGTCGTCGACGAGGAAGACGATTTTTCTTCTTCCTCGGCCAGTTCTTGGGGCTCATCTGAAGGCGTCTCCGGCAGGGGCTCACCGGTCAGAGAATGGACGAAGCGTCCCTTATCGTAGTCGGGCGAAGTCTTATCGACTTGCGACGCGGCCTTCGATGTGCGTAATACACTAGAGATGACATCCTCGGACGAGGTGCTTATGTCCGACATGCTGGGGAAGTAAAAGTACTTCATAAACTCATCTTTAAAGGATACCGCAGGCGTGCCCCTCATGTATTCTTTATCCTCTTCGGACGATGAGTATCCCGTTTTGAGGTCCTCATCTCCCGTCATGGAGATGGACTGAACGATTGATCGCTTTAGTTCTAGAACTCCCTTTTCGGCCTCTTGCATTACCTCTTCTAATTTTCGTTGCTTCTTTGTCTCCTCGTCTTCCTCCTCGTCTTCCCTTTCCTCAGTTGCATCAGCGGCGGCCGTACTTTCAGCTTCAGCCTGATCGGTGTCATCTTTCGATTCGTTTGCTGTGTCTTGCTCTTCCGCTCTGAAGAATTTATCCAGCATTTCTCGTGCCTTTCGTTTCTCTTCGCGTCGCTCAAGCTTTTTCTTCCGTGCCACAGCGGCGTCAGAGTCTGTGGATTCGCTTTCTTCCGTATTCTCGGCATTCACTGGCTCCACATCTTCCCCGGGTTCTCCGGCTATATTTTCAATTTGTTCGCCATCTGCCAATTCTATTTTCGCAGACTCTTCTCCGGCAGTCGCGTCTCCCTCCTGTACTGGCGCCTCGGCTGCCGGCGCACTTTCCTCTGTAGTTGCTGCCAAAGTTGTTGCCTCACTCGCATCCATGTCTATGGTTTCTGGTAAAAAGTATAAATTCTTACTAGAACAAAATTCCAAGTATTATTCTGTGTGTATATATTTGAATTGTCTGTAGTTTCTATTTTTTTTTTCGATTAGCTTTAAACTGGATATGTATAACGTTACTATGAATATGTCTGATTGTGTGTATAATATATAAAACTTGGATAGACGAGTGTAGGCAAGGGTAAGCGTCCAAGTTTGTCAAATTTCTCAAGGCTATATTTTAACGGACAAACGGGGAACTTAGGTTTAGCTCAATTTGCAATTTAATTATGTAGTTCACTTAGTTTCGGTATTATTTTCAATTTATTTGACCTACCACCGTACTGGAGGCACTGGTCTATTACCGAAATTCTCTCATTTCTCTCAATGAATGTTGACAGTTCGCCATGAATGGCACTAACATGCCACCAACTAACGGCATTTTATACGAAAGACGTCAAGAGCTACGCCTACACAACTGATGTCAGCGACAGAAATTGTCGGAAATTTGGCAAACAAAAAAAATGCAAGGAAAATTGACATAATGATGTTGAAGGGTATGCTCGACTACTGCTCTATGCCATACCTTCGCAGCCTGAACTTCTCATTCTTCTTACGTTGGCCTAATGCATTGCATTGTCTTATCAACTTAACGGTTTTTGAGCGCTAACGAAGCTTCGGGGTGGGGGTTGGGCAGGCAGGTTGCTGAGCAACCCCTTCGGGAGCGGTACGTCGCGACGACGTCGACACTCCATTAATTGAAGCCCCTGGATTACGGTAAATTGCATTGTCTCTCGGGCAGCGCACCCGCGGCGCAGGGGTTACCCTTCTACAGAGAGAGAGAGAGAGAGAGAGATGGAACCCTTTCCGACGTGGCGACGCATCAAATTGTGTACAAATCTTTATAATCCTTGATAATTTCGTTAATGGTTTTAATCACTTACTCGCCAGGCCAGGCAAAGGATTAGAGCGAGTCGCCGAGTCCCGTCGGGCTATGCGTATTCAAATTGCGCTTGGCGACATTTCGGCAGCCATTGCAATGCTTAATTGTAGCTCCTCCTATGGAGTGTAAGGTCACACACACGCACACACTCACGCACACATCAATATATACATATACGTTTGCTATGTAGCGCCAGCTGTTTACCTAGCCGTACATATTTACTCGCACACCCAATTAGGCAGCTACAATTGTTGCTCTTTCGCTTACTCAACACGGTGCGAAACTCAACACAGCCGTGGGGAGTGCGCCGGAGTGTGGGGGAGTTGAGTTGAAGCGGCAAAAGCTCTGCCCCCGTTGGCGGCAGCTATAAAAGCGCAGGTCGTGCGACTGGCGCCACGCACAAACCACAAGCGACGTCGGGGGAGTAGACGTAAAGCTACGCCAGCACCGGGATACGATACGATACGATAGGATACGATACGATACGATACGATAGCATTGATTGCGATGGCTTGGAACGGGCGCACGTTGTGGCAGCAGCTTTGCCGACGGAGCAACAGCGTGGCGAGGCATGGCGGCTGGAGCAAGCAGTTGCAGCTGCCGGAAGCTTGGAGCGTTGAGCTCGCCTGCTATAGACGATATCAGCGCATGCTATAGAGTATGAAGGATGAAGTCTGAAGGCGAATTAGCGCCGACATCTCGTCGGATCCCCCTGCGAGCCGTGGATCTGTGCTTGTTCGCAACGGACGTTGAAGTTGAAATCTGAACCTAAAGAATATCATAGCAACATCATATCAATCCATATCGATCTAATAACTATGATAAGTTGAATATAGAATTGTCTTCAATTAATCGAGAAACGTGATCTTAATAAAATTATATGTAATTTATTATTATTAACAAAAGTACACTGAGATGTGTGAATAAATAAGTTGAAGAAAATAAAATTATTTATTAAGGATTTTATTCTGATTTTCAAAAAATTGTTGGCAAATTAATAAGTAATAACTGTGGGGTTAAGAATTGATTTTGAAATCTTTAAGTCGTTAGCTTAAATATAACAGTTCGGATTTCTGTATAGTATTTTCTATCCAAAAATAATTCTTTATGGTTTATTTAACAGCATTTTATTATAGGTAAACATTATTATAGGTAAACATAATCTTGGTTAATATTGTTATTAATTTATTTTTTATAATACATTTAAATTTATGATTTATTTTACAGATTTTTGATATAAGTACAGTATAATTTATAATCGATATATATAAAAGAAAGTCGTGTTAGTTACACCACTTATAACTCAAGAACGGCAGAACAGATTTGGCTGAAAATTGGTAGGGAGGTAGCTTAGAGCCAGGAGACGGACATAGGATACTTTTTATCCCGTTCGACAGCGTTCCTCTGTGACTTGACATGAAACGTCAGTCACTATAAAACGTGGTATAACAAAAAAGAATCAGACTTGGAATAACAAAACGCAAATGACAGCTATGTAATTGACGTGAAATGACAGCTATGTAATGACGTATGGATGACAATTTGATATTTGTAAGAAATCAATATTAAAACTATTTCTATTAAATAAATAATTAACAAGTGGATTGAAGTGAAGTGAAGTTTAATTAATAATGCCGCGACCAAGACGATCGAATCTTTTCCGACAAAGCCGTAATGCAAGAAGAATGCAAAATACTGCAAATGAAAGGACTGAAGAAGAACAAGAAATTGCACGTGAACAGCGCCGCAATAGTATGGCTCGACTTCGTGCTTCTGAATCACGAGAGCAAAGTGAAGTACCCGTGAAACAGCTCGGTTGGCAATGCAGAATCGTCGAGCGAACAACAGAAGTCAACAAATAGATAATTTGCGACGCAGAACAAGATATTTAGCTGATTTGAATCGAGCTGCGTTTCGATACGATTGCAGCAATGATTACAGCATGCATCCTAGCGTTTGCATTGGACAAATGGACGTTGTTTGCGAGTATTGTGGTGCTGAAGATTTCTCGGAGCAATTGCTGACTATTGGTAATGGTCAAGTACCTGTCGATGAATCGAGCGGATTAATATCATTTCCAAATAATTTCTGTAATTTTGTCTCATCAAAAGACGAACTTATCAACAATGTATTTCCAAATATTATTTCTAACTACAAAAATAATGAATGGTTGAGTGAGCGAGCAATTTTAGCGGCTAAGAATAAAGATGTAGATGACCTGAACTACATAATTCAAAATAAGATCATTGGAACAATGCATTCATTCAAATCTATTGACTGCGTCACAAATGAAGATGAAGCCACCAACTATCCAATTGAATTTTTAAACTCTTTGGATGTGCCTGGCTTACCACCGCCTAAAGGTTGGCTCTGTAGTAATCATGCTTCGAAACATAAACCAACCAAAACTGTGCAACGGTACGCGTTTGGTGGTTAGTAAATTGATGAACAATGTCATTTACGCTACGATAATGATAGGAAAATTCAAAGGTGAGGAAGTTCTCATTCCGAGGATCCCGATGATCCCAACCGATATGCCGTTTGAATTTAAAAGACTTCAATTTCCGATACGTCTTGCATTTGCCATGACAATCAACAAATCACAAGGCCAATCCTTAAAAGTTTGTGGTTTAAATCTAGAACATTCATGTTTTTCCCATGGTCAATTATACGTGGCATGCTCACGGGTCGGAAGACCATCTGTGTTGTTTGTTTTTGCGCCTGATAATAAAACAAAAAATGTCGTGTATCACAAGGTGCTTAAGTGAAGAGCCTATGTACTAAAATACAGAAATAATAATGAATGATTAATGTAGTTATTTAATTTTATTTTGTATTTTTTCGAATAAAATAAAAAAAAAAAAACTGCTTATTTATTGCCATTAAGGCGGAACAAAGTTCGCCGGGTCACTAGTATATAATATATAATCTATTAAACTTGTTTTACATATTATTGAGTTTAATCTTGGCCAACATTGTTCTTTATTGCCATTTTATAATATATATAAATTTATGCCTTGAAGTTGTATTTAATTCTATACTTAAAGTTCAGTCTTTAATCAAGATAAATTTAATTTTAATTTTCTACAATTACGACAAACTTTTTATTTGAAAATATTGTACACTTTCAATCTTAAGTTATATACATATATATATTTCTAATATTGGCAGTAGCAGTGAGTATCTCTATCTCTCCCGTCTCCCACTTTTTCGCTTTTCCAACCGCAGCTCACGCGTTCGCACGCAAACAAAAAAGCAATAAAACCTGAAGAGCGCAAATAATCGCAGCCTATTGAACTACCAGCAATACTCGTCTAAGCGACGAGCTAGCAAATAAACTGGCCTACAAGGTGAGGGCAATAAGGGGAATAGAGGATAGAGATAGAGCAGGGGGGCGAACGCAGAGCTGCAACGCTTAAAAGCAATCAAAAAACTTTGTTGTACGCGTGCAGGCAACAAAAATTTGCATATGTCAACAGAAAAAGCAGAAGCAGCAAAAATCGCCCTGAAAAACAATTTATTTATTGTCGCAGGATGGACCGAGGGGAGTACCGAATGAACCTATAGGCGTGGCAAAGCGAAGAGATACACAAGAGATACATTTGAGAGGAGAGTGAGGACGAGTTGCGGGCGCTGCAGCGCAAAATTGAAATGTTAATTACACGAGTTGAGGTTCAGGGAAGGGGAGAGTGTGGACCGGGGGAGATATATATCGCAAACAGTTTAAAATACAGTCGAGCACGCTGTTTAGACACAGGCTAAGCAAACAGGCTGCCGGCAACTGATTTGTTTGCCCAGCTCTTAATCAGAGCAAGTTCTGAGCGCTTTTTATTGGGTCGCTCGGGGGTTCAACATGGGCCGCGAGTCGAGGGAGGCAGAACTTCGTCTGCGGACATAAGTCATAGTGTAGAGACTTCTGTATTCCGGAGTTCTGCCTCTATGACTGGTGCTGATGCTGACGAGGTGTGAATGTGAATGCCACCACGCTTTGTTTCTATGCCCCACAATGTGGCAGCAACCACTCGAGGTTAATTGAATTTCTTGGCGTCCTTGGCTGCCGCTTGTCATCCTCGTGGTTCCTTCTGTTGCGCTGTTGTTCCTCCTGTGGCCTCAAATTGAAAACGTTTTTTCGCTTTTAAGCTGGTTAGACGTACTCATAATAGACACCAAATGCAGTCATCATTTACCGCGTAATTAATTGGGTTTGACTCTAATTGAAAGGTTTCCAACATACGTAATTCGATTTCAAAGAAGAAGCGCCAGGAAACTTTATAAGGAGTTTCTTAACAGAGGCTTTCTTGCTACTTTTACGTGAAGTTCAGAAACTAAAATTTATGATATTGATTGAGTTTCTACTTTGAAATATTACATACGTATATAAAGGGCAATTTGGTTATTTTTAATAAATTGCTTTGAATATGAGTCTCAAAATCTAAAACCCATACCATTAGTTGAAAGAAAAATATTTTAACTATTCAGAAATGAGACAAAATTTTAAAAGGTTCTCGGTTTTTTTTATAAAATAATTTCATGGTAGATACTGCAAACTATTTGCTTATGAAAGCTTAAAAACAAAGAAAAATCTAGTGATTGAATGAAACCTAAAAAAGTCTTTTATAGTACACACAAAATAAATCAAAACTCCAACCTACCCTCCACATTTTCCTCCCACAGGGTATAGTTATGTATAAACGCATCAGCCTTCTGCACATGTCCCACAAATGGAGTCTACAACTTGCATAAGCCATTGAGACGCCACTTTCGCCTCTCCCAAAAAGTTGTCAAATAAAAATTTGTTGATTTTCATCGAATTTTGAAGTTGTGCGTCACATTAAAAGGATTTGCCTGGCACGTGCCGGTGGATTTCCAGCGGATTCCCGGAAACGAAAAGAATGGAAAAAATTGGCATTTTGTTTCAGTTTCGGGCAATCGAAAGCAGAGAAACAAAAGAAATTAGCATTTATTTTCAAAGTGCGTGTTTATTTAGCTATTTATTCGATTTTTTCAATTTTCTTTTTAATTTTAATTTCTGGCCCCCAATCAGACATGCCTCTATAGAGTAGAAGCAAATAGATGCGATTACAGTTAATTGAATTTGCCTCTGTTCGGGGAAATTGTGTGATATTATATTACCAAAAGACGGCGGCAAAAGAAATTTATAATCAAAAATGCGCAACGCGATTGGGAAAATGAAAGAAAAACGTGACACTAAAAAATGTCGGCGTATTCAAATTTCTACTTTGGCGAAGGCAATTGGGGAAGTTTTTTTATTTACGCCGGAAAAAAAAAGCTGAAAAGTATATAAGCAATAAGCATAACAAATCTTTCTGTGACTACTTATGACATGCGGATTGGGAATCAGTTTCAGGTGGGGATTTTGCTTGTATGTAGTAGTAGCAGCCTGAGTTGCAAGACTGAGGTACTAGATTTTTGTTTCTTCGATAACTTTTCTTATACTTAACTGATTGTCATAAGTTTTTGAAAATATGTTAAGAGTACTTTAAGTAAAGCATATACCAAATTTCACAACTTTAACACCAACAGTTGAAAGAAGCAGTCACATTATATGTATTGCTATAATTTGACTCATTGCAATAATTTCAGTGATTTACTGCACTGAATGCTGTCTTTGTTTTCGAAGATCCCAGACTTTTATCATTGCAGCCAGAACTCATGAATTATGCAGCGCTAACAAGCCGCAAGTTGTCATAAAAGTCGCAATCTCGAGTCGGCAATTACCTGTTGATGGGCACACGCTAGTTTAACCCTCAATTACAACGCCAACTCGGTCTCAGGGGTGAAATCGAGACGGCCACAGTGAGGGCCATAAGTATGCGAGCGAGTGTGGGTGTGTGTGTGTGGGATGGTGTTCGGGTGTTCGGGTGTCTGGGTGTGTGTACCCAGAGGACGCATAAAAATTTGATTAAGCGAACTTCTTCGGCGGGGGAGAATTAAAAAACACTTGCACGTTGAATCAATTTGCGATTTTATAAATCTTCATTTGCACCTGAGACGTGGCAACACGGCAACTTGTGCGCCCTGCGGCGCAACCAACAGGTGGCCCCGTGGCAGCTTCCAGCCTAAGCCCCTCACGGCCGGAACGTGACAGCGTCGAGCTGGCGAGGATTTATCGCGTTTATTTCTATTTATTTGCTCGAGTTCCTTAAGTTTCTATTTGCATCGAGCCATTTTTGCACTTTCGTTTCAATTCGAGCAAAATAGACTCGACTGCTCTCAAATGATACCCATTCCCCTTGTCCATGTGTTGTGTCCAGTTCACGCCATTTGCCTGATTGTCTCCCAGTGTGTCCGCTGCGACCATTTGGGGTTCACTGTCCGTTTGGGCACTTTTAATTTATCTAATGCCTTTTGTGATCTCTCGTTCGCCCTCGAGTGCACTCGACTTCCCGACTTCCGGCAGACATCGAGCGTAGCTTTTAAGAAAATTATACAATTGCATTATGACGCCGCAATGGCCTGCTCGACAATATCAATTGAGGCGCATTGTCCTGTGCTCCTGCTGAAAAAGTTTAAATTTCACTCATATATCAGGCAGGACGTTGACACTCGCTGTGCAGAGTCTAGAGATATCCTGGAGGGTGAGACACTAATTTTTGTTTATTATTTATTATTTTTATAAATTTTCTATAAAATCGTATAATTTTTATTTTAATGTGAGACTGAGTTACAATTGTAATAGTTTTTTGTTTTCTTGATATTTTTTTTGTAACTTAGCTGATTGTTTTGAAACTTTGAAAACATGTTGAAAATTTAATAAATTAAAAATTTACTAAATTTCAGAGTTTTATCTTAGGGTTGTAAATTTTATATCATATATCAAGCGCATCAAGCAGGCAGCTGTACAGGCGGACTCTTGCTGACGCCCACTGTGCCAAAAGCGCAATGCAGAGTGAGAGGAGTAGGGAGTGTGGGAGAGCAGACAGCTCGATGGAGTTGGAGTTGTGTATTACAAATCGCTCGACGGGCGGCCAAAAAGACGGAAGGACGAAGGACGACTGTCAATGTGCCGGCGCTTTTGGCCGGTGGGTGGCATAATTTATGGCACTCGCCGCAGTTCGAGTTGCGAGCTGCGCTGCGGTTATTAAAATGCTCAATGCTCTTACCCACACTCATGCAGACACTCACACACACTCTCGCACAGCCGCTAAACTCCAACTTCAGCGAGACAAAAAGTGTAGCATACTTGCCGGCGCCGCGTAATGGCAACTCAAGTAGCAACAACAATGTTGAGTTTACAGTGGAACAATTGAGCTGTTTATTACTTCAATTTAATATAAATGTTAATAGTTATAATTCTAGTTTAAGATACAAAATTTGTTTTGATTAACTTTAATTAATTTTATTATTTTTTAATTAATTAACTTTAATTAACTTTATTTAGTTTAATAGATGAATTATTATCATATATCATATATATTTTGTAAGACACCTTAACTTTTCTATAGCTTTTAAATTGGAAAAATTAAATAAATAATAGGCTTAAACTAAAGTTTTTAATCTATTAAAGCTAGCTCCACTGTGCAGCGTCGTCTCAACTTTTCACTCTGCCTGATAATCAATAAAATGTTTTGGCATTTACTTTCATTGTTTGCTGCTGCTGCTGCTGCTGCAACGCCCCCTTTTATGCCACGCCCACGCGCACGCTTGAGAGCTATTTGCATATTTGAGAGTCGTCGTCGTCTTTTTTGCCCGAGTACCCGGGCATATTGCAGGCTTTATGTCCTGTCGTCAACGTATCCGAGGAGGATACCGCCGCTGTCCCTGCCCCAGCAGCTGCCCCCCTCGGCGTGCTCAAGTCCTTTTGCACCGGGCGTGCCTGCCTGCTGAATTGTTTTACTGCCGACGTTCATTTGGCCTGATGCGAGCGACGAAGGACAACATGAAAGTCGCTTAATCTACTTAAATGTCTTTGAATTCGACTCGACTCCTCCTGCTGCTGCTGCTCCTCCTCCTTCATCTCCTCCGTCTCGTGTCTTCGCTGTCTCAGCACATTTGCAAGTCGCCCCCTTCGACCGGCGTTATTAACATGGATTTATGGCATATCCTTGGCTGAGTTAAAGCCGCTATTAGCGTCGCTCGATGTAAACAACTTGCTCAACTCTGTGCTGTACCGGGCCACGTACCATATCAATCAGCCGCCGATTCCGACTCCAAGTCGAAATCCAGCTTCAGTTTCGGAAGCAAGCGCAACGCATCAAAGCAGAAAAACGCAAATTTAACTGCGGCGAGAAGGTAGAGAATCTGATAATTTCAATTAAAAATGCCTTTTCAAAGCTGTACAGCATGACAACCGGGACACAAAAGCATCCTCATTGATGTCCTTGCTGCCGTATCAGCAGTTTTAAATCAGGGAGAAGCAGGGGGAATTTCGAGTATGGGCGGAGGGTGGGTGGGGCAAGGGGCAGTGCAGCTTAATTGAGTTTCGCTTTGACGGCAACCGCACAAAAGGCAACTTTTAAGTCTTCACATGCTCGACAATTAAAGGTCCTCGATGTCCTGGCAGCCTGGCAGCCAGGCCTGCCGTACTGAAATTTAATATTTCTCTAATGAGCGACAAAACTTCGTCACAAAAGCCACAAAAGCAACTTTTGTGGTTGCTTCATGCCCGCAGCTGACCACGGTTACTGTGGTTTCTAGGCGGGACTAAGAATTTGAAAACTTAAAAAATGTAAAATGCATAAATAGAAATATCATAACTGTCAAAATCACAACAAAGGCTGTAATAATGTGGATGACTTACATTTAATAAAGTTGCATAAATTATCATTATTAATAAAAAAATAAATACAGGTTCTAATAGAAGCTGATTAATTTTTTTTGTGTTATTTTTCTATTTATTAAATTTCTCTCTGATCCTGTCAATAATTATAATGCACAAATAAAAATAGGTTCAAATCGAAGCTGTTTAATTTTTAAAAAAATATACCGAAATTAAAAGCTGGCTTTTTGTTATTTTTTCTGTCTATTTAAATCTTTTTCTTTTTCTGTTTCTGTCAAATTCTGTTTTACAAAACTAACTACAATGAAAATTAGTTTTTTCTTTAAATATTTTTTATTTAAGAAAGTGCTTGTGTTGTAAGTCTAAAACTTGTTATTAATATATTAGTAATATAAGATATTTGTACTTCAATAATATGAAATATTCTTGGCTTTAAACAAACTATTTAATTTTTAGTATTTTAGTTAATACTTTTAATACTTGTTAGTAAAAAGAAATGCAATAATCGAGAAACTATTGAAGTCCCTAATAAATCAATTATTCTTAGTTACCGTATCTTTCTAGATCGTATATATTATATATAATAACTTGCATATTTTTTAAAGCATCACATTAAACTTATTATTAGTATATTAATAATATTAGATAATTTTACTTCAATAATACGCAAAATTCTTAAGCCTAAAAAAACCTTTTTGTTAATGCTTTTTTACAGAGACATGCAATAATCGAGAAACTGCTGAAGTCCATAAATCCAAAATCAATTATTTTTAAATAGATACCATATCTCGCTAGATCTTATATGTAGTATTTTGTATAATAACTTCCATATTTCTTTATCGCAGCACATAAATTTAATACAGTTTACAACCCCAGCGGGCAGAGATTTGCTATGGCCAGTTTGGGGTATGTTCACACACACACACAGACACCCATCCAGGAGCACATCATAAAGTTATCAACTTGATGCTGACGAGCTTCTCGTTGTTGTTGTTGTTGTTGCTGATGACGCTGCAAACAAATTTTCACAGTTAACAATGGGCTCGTTCGCCGCTGTTCGTCGCATTCGCCACGCTCTTCCGGCGGTGAGAAGAGCGGAGAGGGGCGTGGAGTGGAGTCAGCGCCCGTCATTTGCTGTCAGTGCGCGTTGTCTGCTCTACAGTCCGCCAGTCTGTCCGTCCGTCCGGTCGTTCGCCTGCCTGTCAACGCCGTGATGCTTGATGGTAGCATAATTGATGCACTCGAGCGTAAGTGATTAGATTCATTACGCTGCCAGGCGCGCTCGATGGAATGAATGGCCGGCGGGATGGATCAGGTGTCCGCTCAGCGTGCAGTTGAGATTCTCTCGAAAATTGCTTAAAAATGTTGTGAAATTACTCGGCCAACACTTCGATCCGTTGATGGAGTTTACGCCTATAGTAGTCCGTAGTCCACCTGCCAAATGATGTGTGACAGCAAGTTTATTGCCTCGCAGCTGGGGGCGGGCCGATGACTGGGCGGGCAGGGGTAAAAGCCAACGTACGCCAACATTAATCAAGACATTCCGCAAAAGTATTTATGCATTTTGAGGGTAAAAAACGAGAGAGAAGTAAAAACTCATAAAGAAGCGACACACGCCGGGCGCAAATGCATCATTTCCGGTGTGTCGCCGTCTAGGCCCGGCGTGTGGGGTTTACTGGGAAGGCACAGTACTAGGTAGAGCTACATACTGGAAGGTAGAGAAGAAGGGAAGGGGGGACTGAGCACAAAACGTGTGTGCATTCTAGCTTAAAATAAAGTTGCAGCTTTGCAGACGGCCGCCCGCTTTGTTGTTGGCACTTTGGCTTTTGTGTCGTTATTCATTGTATTCACGTCTGGCATTATGAGTGTGTGAGTGTTTCAGTGTATTTGTTATGGCCTTAATGGATGTTCATCATGCGGCCGATGGGGTTGGCACTACTGTGCGCCCGTAAATGGGCATATGCTAATTAAACAGGCATGAAAACAGAAAATATGAAACAGGAAATCGCAAAAGGCTTTCCCATCGAGAGCGTCTCAAGGCGAGATTCGGGTTTTGTTCAAAAAACTACAATTTTTTGTAATTAAATGCTTATATTTTATTATGTATTTCATAGAATATATTTGCCATGCAAAATTATATTAACATATATTATTATATAATATAATAATAATAATAATTCTAATTCTAATAATATTTTATATTTCTTACCAGGAGAGGAGTGTACTTTGTCAGTATTTTAAATATAATACTATACTACTATATATTTTATCTATTAATTTTTATCTTTTTCCAACCAGAGAAATATAACAGAAGAAATAATAAAACTTAAATCTCTCCAGAAGACTTTGGTAATGGGACAGTCTTCTCCCATTACCAAAGTCTTCTGGAGTGATTTAAATTTTATTTAAAGAATATTTCGAGATATTTTCTATTTTCTATTTCTTAATGAAAATATATTTTCTATAACATTACGTTTTTAAGACCGATATTTATAATTCTTAAATGAAAACTACACCTTACTCGAGCTTGAATTTTAAGCCAGACCGTTTTATCAGTCTCTTACATATAATAACAGACAATCCTCTCCATTTACCCTCCCCCTCTATCTATATCACTCGTTGCCACCACCTCGCTGCACTCACTCCAGTTAACCCCAGTTTTTCTCATATCTGTGACGCTTCCAGCTATTTGCACACAAACAAAAATAAATATTAAATCTCTGACTGAGGAAAGCGAAATCGTTTTGTGCCACACAGAGATACCCGGCACCACCTCCGCCCTCCATCAAGCTCTCAGGCAGTCACCGCCCCGTAGACAGGTTTCGGCTTACGGTTTTCGGTTTACGTGGCACGCGCTTATCGAGGAGAGCAGAACGCAGCGTTTAGTTTGTGATTGAGTGGGTGGACGTGTGGATTGACAGCATGAATCTGCTAAATCAACAGGGCATGTCCGAGCCGGAATGTCCGGCCCAGGGACATGCCACGACTTTAGTCTCAGTCGCTGTCGAAATGTTCTGGCGAATTTCCCAAATTTTTTCCAAGTTTCAGTAAACTTTAAAGCTCTTTTCCCAGTCGCTTTGGTAATTACAAACCGAAAAGCCTTTCGCTGTCAGTAATCCATAAGCAGATATTTTACTCTTCCGTTTCCCCTGCCTACTCGAAAAGACATACATCATGCACGCCACGGGGAATCCCAACAAAGATGACAACGCAGCCGGAGAAAAAGGCGGCAAAAGTTATTTTGTAATTAGTGCAGAACCTGCAAAAGCTGCAGAGCTGGAGATAACAACAACATCAGCAGCAGCAACAACAAGTAGAGCAACAACCATAACAACAACAACAACAACAGCATTCTGTTGATTACGCTAGCGCCATGAAATTGAAGTCGACTTCTGGGCGCCGCTGCACTAATTACTGCTGACGTGCGCCCCCCTCCCGCACTGTGCGCCACCCGAGTCCGCTCCTGTCGCGCCTGTCAACTCAAGTTTGACACTTTTTTCGCACAATTTATGAGGTTGGGAGCGGCCGTTGCGCCAATACATCGCACAGTGGTACAGCGTGTGATATGTGTTAAAACAGAAATCAAGATTAATGCATTTTCTTAATTTATTTTTGATATATAGTAATCTATTAACTATCAGCAGACTAAGATTAGCTTAGCTAAATATCTAAATATTCTGTAAAAAGCTATAGAATTTGAAATTTTGTTCCGTTTTTAGTTGCTTAGATATTTTAGGCATTTTATAGGCCTAAATCACAGAGAATTGTCTACACTTCTATAATTTGTCACTTAATATTATTATATCACTAAAGAATATATTAATATTTAAATATATAATGAAAATTATTGACCATTCTCTCTGCCTATATTTAATTATCTACAAAGATATTTCCAGCTCCATTTTAAGGTTTCAATATCTTATACTGTGCTAGTAAAAAGCTTCTAATAAAGTTATTAAAATTCTAAAATTAATACGCAACATCAGGAAAACTAATTTCGTTGGTAATCTACAATAAATTTATTAATATTTTAATTATTCGCCTTTTTTAATAAGCTATAATTAAATTTTAAAATCCTATTAAAAGTAAAATCTAAGTACAAAATTTAATTAAACTCATACTGAAACTTCAGAGCTTCAGAAATACTATCAACATTTTAATATGTTAATTTTTAACATATCTACAAATATTTCACGAGAAAATTACTATATATGCAGATCTACAAATATTTCCCAGCATGACTCTCTTAATGGACCACTGTGCGCTCTGCCAGATTGTCACTCGAGACATAGCATGGCAGAAGAGAAGTCGGGGCGGTGCTACGCCACTTAGTTTAGAGTTTTATGAGCGCAATTCGATTATTCTTCATTTATGTCAATCACTGTGAGTTCTGGTGTCTGCTTTTAGGCGGCGGCACCCTTAATCGCACTGTTTAAATAGTAAAACGCCACAAAATCTGGAAATTTAATATCATAGCTGAGGACGTTGTTGTTATTATTACTGCTGCTGCTGCTGCTGTTTTTCTTGTTGCTGTTGGCGCCACGTTGTCTCCGTACACTGATGCCTGTCTGCCGGTCTGTCTGGCAGGCTCGAGTCCCGTCTGCCCCGTCATCCTCGACGAGTATCCTTTGCGAATGGGAAAAAATATGTGCAAATCCTTTGCGGCAATGCCTGCCATTTTCTGTTGATTTTCATTTCATTTCCCAGCTCCATCAACATCATTGTTGCTCTTGTTGTTGTTGTTGTTGCTGCTGTTTTGTTGTTGATTTCGCTTTGCTGTTTACTTCCGCAACTTTATTATAGCTTTTGGCTGAGTTGCAACTGTTTGGCCGTGTTTGCCTTCTGCTTATGAGGGTTAGGCCAATGCGTCGTATTACCAATGCGTCGCCAGGGCAGTCAGCAGTGGAGGGGGGGAGGGGAAGTGGCTTGTTGTTAGTTGGGTAGCAAAAGATGTTGGGATCTTTAAGTGCCATAGGTTTGCGTTGATTATGAATTGGTCGAGTTGCTCGTGTGTGGGAATCGAGGCAGTTGCTCGAGTGTTGGCTCAGCTTATTGCCCACTCGAAGCCCCGTGCTGCAGCTCAATGGGAAACAAGATCCCACAAGTTGCCAGCTAATGCGTTAATATCTAAATACTGTTATTTTCATCGAACAGCACGTACGAGCAATGTATTCCGGTTTTCGCTTATTTTATTGTCATATTTTTGGGTATAAATAATAATACTATGAAATAAAAATAATATTTGCAAGGAATAGAATTGCTGAGGAATAATAACTGATTTTTTAATTATAATACGAGGCCTGCAATTATTTCTCGGAGCCAGCGTTAGTCTTTACATATCCCAAACTGAAGATTTTGGTATACCAAGATTTAAAATCAGGCCGGATACTTTTCGGACAGACCTCGTATTAGAATTAAAAAATCAGTTATTATTTCTCAGCAATTATATTCCTATTATATTCGTATAATTAGATTAAAGTAGTTCAAGTTAAAGAAAATCAGTTAGAAATATAAGTAAATTAAATATTAATAAATATTTTTTTGAATTATTTAAATGTATAATTTATTATAATCGCTATAAAACTATACCATTGAATCGTTTAGAGCTTTCTCATAATGGTTAAAATTGGTCTTCGAATTGTTTTTTTTTTTTTTTTTTTGTATCTTTAATGCATTCTATAAATTATTAAAAAAATGTTCGGAAATATTATCCGATGATGGCTGTGCAAATTAAATAAATCTGCCCAGCTTGCAGATCAACAAAACAGGAAAAGTAAAATTTATTAAAAATATTAAGGTTTAATAAATTTTACAATCATTATCTACATTTATTTATAAATCGATTTATCGTTGGTAGATTAAAGGCTTTTCATAATGGTATATATTCATGTATTTCTGCAAATGGTTTTTCACAAAATTAACTAAATTTGTTTATTATATAGTTTATAACATTTTTAAATAATCGCATAAATCAGCTAATATTTTCGATAAATAAGCTGTAAAAACTGCAAACTGATTTCTCCCTAGCTTCCAGAGCAATTTATCAAAGCTACCAAAACACGAATTGAGTTCTTTATAGCCAAGTTGAGCAGAGTTATTTGCCTTGGTAATCAGATGGGCCGCCATTAATTAAACAGAGCTCGATGTCCAGCTCTTCTCTGCGATTCTCACGCAGAATTCGCATATTTCAAACTTGTTGAGAGCGAGAAGTGGGGGACAATGGAGGCGTCTGGAGTTTCCAATCAATGGGAATGACTTTGCGCCGATGGACAATGAAGTGTGCATTATAAATCGTGGCCAGAACTGGCAACAACGTTGCACGCAGAGATAGAAAAACGATTGAAGGCAGGCGAGCGAGCAGAGTAAATATTCAAAATGGCTGACATTTGGCCATAACGATGCTATATAAACAGCTGTGTGTGGGTGTGTGTGTGTGTGTGAGAGAGGCGAAACAATAGAGCGTGCAGCGTGGCAACATGTTAATGGCATTTCGTGCACAACTGAGATTCGCATTGTTGGCATTGCCAGGCAAATACATGCACAGCACACATATTTGTATATACATGTAACTGGTGTGTCTGTGTGTGTGTGAAGGTGGCGCTGCGCTGCGCTGATTGGTGCGCTGCCAGCAGGTGACGCGCCCCACACCAGCGGCACGCCGTGGCGCTCGCTACAGTTGCCAACAACCCTCGACCAATGCTGGCAGCCAAATTCCTGCACAGGCCCAAGGCCCAGGGCTGAGCGTGCGCAGCGCGAGAGCGCAAGCTTTTCACCACAGCAGCGCTGTGGGGCTGTGCGCGCAAGCGAGACGGCACTAGCGATTATGCTGGCCGAGCATAATCTGGACCAGGGCAGCCATCCACTGGCTGGGGCTGGCGCTGGCGCTGGCGCTGGCTCTGGCCAGACAAGAAGGGCACATGCTGCTGGCGTTAGTTTCACTTCGTGCGTTGTCCTGCTGAGGCCAAGCCAGCGCCGCAGCGCCAGTGCCAGTGAGTGTGCCGCTCTAGTGGCTCTAGTGGCCATATATATATAAGGCTAAATCTATATATATTGTGCTGTACATAGCGCTCGCTAATTGTTTAAATAATACTGCAAATAGTTAACGGTGTTCTGTGCGCTCCAAAAGAAAATTCCCATCGATTAGAAAATATTTTATTTCTTTTTTTTTTTGAAATCTTCCCACGCGCTGAGATTTTCCACTTCCAGTGGTCGAAAATTTCCAGTGTATATACCAGTTGGTATACCCACTCCCACTGCCATACGCATTCCCCGCCCACCTATTGACCCCACCCAGCAGTGAGTATATAGCTTCCAGGTTGCGACTGAGACGGCTGCTTATGTGCGCGCTGCCAACAATGTTGCAACTGTCGCGCTCTGCCGCTGACGCGCCACCTGGCTGCGGCCATTGTCTGATCCTCGCGAGGTCCACATCCAGGCTGCCTCTGCCCGGGCTGCCACACAGTCTTCAGACAGAGTTGAGCGCGGATCGACAACGTCTCCGTCGTCTCCGTCGTCGTCGTCGTCGTCGTCGTCGAAGTCCTTGAGGATTGCCGCCGGGGTCCTCATCAACTCTGTCTGAATGTTGTCGTGCCGGCCTAAACTTTCAGTTTTCCCAACTTTCCAATTGCTTTATTTTATTGTTTTTCTTTTGCGGGTTGTGTGTTGTTCAGAAAATGGAAATGTGAGCAGTACTTTCATTCCTTTCGCTGACATAACCTCAATGCCTGTGTCTAATCTTGTCCATCTCTTCGCAGCGTTACGTGTAATGTGTCTAGCGATTTGAGCTACGTCTATATATCTACAATCTGTGTACCTTATTTGTGATATCATAACCGAAAACAACAAAAAAAAATAAACAAAATAATACAAATAATACTAAAATAATAATTTAAAATATTACAATTTTGTTGCATAATTCTAATAATTAATAATTTAAAGAAATTAGTATAAATATCATACGAAGTAACCCTCCCAAAACCCGTTAACTGGTCCGGGATTACGTCGCGCGATTACATAATTGAGAGCAGCGCCAAAATGGATTACGCAATACTCATGGGCAAAGTAAGTGCTAAACGAAGAACGACTAGAGGTCAGATGGAAGAAGAAGAAGAAGACGCAGACAAATCTGATATAGTTATCGATTTTTCATAGTTTTTATTATAAGTCTGGCATACTTGTTAGTGGGTCCTTGAAAAAACATTTTCGAGTAAGAAGAAAGTGAAGAGCGAAAGCGAATATTAATATTATTTCATATAAATAGTTTTATAGCTTTTTTTAAGAATAAAAAATCATTAGATTTGTTTATAAGGCAAGACTTTATATAATTTATCCTTCAAATTTGTAATATTTATCATAGTTTGGTATTTTTTTAAAATATTCGAAAATAAAGTAAAATTATTTTATAAACATAATTGAATATTTTATACCAACATATTTATAGTATTTTTACTATTTTAAATTTTATTTCGATAAAGCATAACATTTTATATGACTAGTATTTGTAAATTGAAAATAATAGCACAGAAAACTAGAAAACGTATATTTTTAAATTTTTGGAAATATGCTTTTATAGTAGCTGAAAAACTTCTTTACATGAAAATGTTGTCAGCTTAGCAAATACTTAAATGTGATCTGTTTTTTCTCCTATTACTGTTTCTTTGATGCATCACAAATTTCCATTGCAAACTCTGAAATTCCAATGAAATCGGTTGCCTTCAATTCCAAAGAACTCTGAGCGCAACCTCAACTCTCAATATAGCCTCCATCTCTCCTTTCTCTTCCCTTTCACCTACCATCAACAACTGCCAAACAAATTTATGGTTATAAGCCGCTTAAGCAACTGGCAACGACAACGACAACGGCAAACCTTACAAATGTGGCAAATTATGAAATTTTGTAGGATTTTCCTTATCAGCAGGAAAACACAAACAGCAAATGGAACAGGGAAAATATATTAATAATGGTATAAATCTCTTTGGCAGGCACTGTGAAAATGCAACGAGCACTGGCCACAACAACAACTACAACTACAACAACTCGGACTCCTAAACGAAACAATAAACTTGTCGAAATTCCAAATTAAATGGCGACCAACTGATCAACTTCTCTGACTCCCCCCGCTCACAGCACAACGAACCAACCAAAATTGAGTTGAGAGAATTCTGCTGCCTGCTGCAAATTAGCCGCCTGCTGATTCGACACGCCCCCACGCGCGCACGGTAAGCCGCCGTGAAGTTGGCAACAAAATATTTATGCGCACAAGTGATAACAACAACAAGTAGAGAAGCAACAACAACAACAGCAGCAGAAGCAACTAAGCAGCATCATAATGAAGGGCTTGACGGCGTTTAAGGAGAAGGCGACGGGCGTTTTCAGCGGGTGAGTAGTAGCCACAGCCAGAACTAATCGAATCGTTAATATTATGAGCCTCGATGTTACACTGTGCAACAAAATAGTGGACTGACTTTTGCTGATATAATAGATTATTGTTTGGAAAAAATATTTGAAAATTTTATATTCATCTAATTTCAAAATATTTAATTATTGTTAATATGCAGAATATTTAATTGCAGATAGGTATATTGATTGGAATGAAAATATTTTTTGTATGAAAAAGATTGTTCAAGAAAAAAAATTTTAAAACTACTTAAGCTTATTTGAATTATTTATTTATTACATCTTAGATATGCTTATTGCATGTTTAATTTAACATAAAGATATTTAAAGTTTAAATATTATATTTTGATTACATACAATTTGATTTAATTCGGAGATTTTTTTATTTATTAAAATCGAATAAATGGTATATTTGAAATTTCAACCAAACTTAAAAAGATTTCTTACAAAATGTTCTTTGTCTTTTTACAAAAGGTAAATAATTATTTATTAAATTGAATAATTTTTAAAACTTAATTTCATGTTTATATTGCAACCGAACTTATATAAAAAAATAATTGTCAAAGTCAAAGTCAAAGTTCATTAAAAACCATGCCAAACTTTGTTGCACAGTGTTAGCGCAATAATGTGCAATATGCCGAGACTGAAATATGATTACCATCGAGCAGAACAAAAACAAAATTTAATTTAACGCAAGGCTGATCAAGCAAATGCAACCACTGTGCAGCCTCCGCTCCGCTTGCTCGACTGAACTTGACCGTGCAAAGGACGATGGGAATGCGGTGCCATAGCCGGGTATGGGCATCGGCCGGGATACCAAGTACTTATATAGATATTAAGAGCTTGCCGGCGTCGCGAAAGTTGGGCACGTGTCGCTGCGGAAAGTTGTAGAATTATTGGCATGTTTAACAGCTCATAAAAGGCGTCAGCTGACTGGAAGCGAGCTCCAGTCACCGGCCTCTGTCTCTGTCTGCCCGACGATAAGTCAGTTAATGCATGAGGAACGCCACAGGCATGCCGAGACGTACAGGATGCGCGGAGGAATTCCGTGCACGTTGCCAGCGGCAGCACGTGCTCCAGCGGAAGTCGAAGGCAGCGGCGACTTCAGCGGGAACACAATAAAGTCAGGGGCGCATATTGGGCAAATGGGCGAATCGAGTGAATTTCTGGTATGCAATTTTATGGGCACGCCCCCTGGCTAGGCGGGATGTGCGGATGATATTGCACAACTGATTTCTCAAGGACCTTGGGCGCAAATTAGAAATTGGAACAATAGGTGTCGTCGTCGAGCTTCGTTTTCATTAAGGAATGTGGGAGTAGTGCGAGAGAGAGAGGGAAGAGTGAGAGGGAAAGCGTGTTGCATACCAACAGACGCGTTGAAGGCTGCTTGAAATTCAAAAGGCTGCACGCAAATGAAATTGATTTTTACGAGCATTCAATGGTTGCCCGGATACCACACACAGATACTCCCACACACACACACACACACACACAGATAAAGAGTGAGCTACCCAGTTAGCTGTATAGATCTGCAGCTGAAGCTGCGTTGAGGCGCTCGAGTGGCACTCGAAGCGCGCGTCGCGAAGAAATTGAATTGCGCGCAAGGACACCCCCCGAGACTCCACTGCGTTCTCTTCCTCTTGCTGCTCTTTGTTGTGGGTGAAAATGAAATTAGAATTGTCAGGCAAAGAGCTAAGTGAAGTGAAGTCTCTGTGTGGCGCTGACAAGCCGCCAAGTCAAACATTTGCCCCATTTAAATCTAAACGCTCGCCTAATGGGCGCGTCTTTGTGGCCGCTGTTAAAGCACCGCAGCAGCCTTCAAGTTGGTATCGGTTTCTCAGCAAGCTCTCTCTATCTCCCTACTCCTCTCTTTACTCTTCTCTTTTTGCTCCCCTTGCCAGCTGGCTGACTAAAGACTGCGGCGCCAGTTAGCCATAATCTATGGGGCGCCAAAAAGTCTGCGAAATTTTTACTGACAATCAAAGACGCCAAACAAGTGAAGCCGACAAAACTTCCGCCACAGCAGCGAAAAGAAAACCAGAGCCAAGTGTAGTTAAAGATGCTCATAGAAGTTGGTATACACTACACTAACTATACTTTGACTATGCACTATACTTAGCCTAACTATAATCTCATTAATAATCTTCCCAATAAACATATTTAATACTTCGGAGACTGTAGAAGTATTTTAATGTTCAGTTTTCCTGAGACTTACTGAATTTAGAGTAAAAAAATTTGGTATGTTGATTAAGAAAATTGCCGATATTCATAGTTCATATATAAGAATACCGAATACCAAGTTTTGTAGAAGTTAAAAATAAATAAAGTTTGATATTCTGTAACTCACAGTTTTTCACAACAAAACATAATCTAAATACTTCGGAAATTCTAGTAGTTCATGGTTCTTTTTCAAGCAGAAGCTCTTTAGTTATATACGGTTTTCCTGAGACTCCCTTAACTTAGTGTAATAAAATTTGGAGTGCTGACTAAGCAATATACCAGCTATCATACTCCATACATATGAATACGTAATGGCAAGTTTTCTATAAATTAGAAAAAAACGAAACTGTCTATAGCGTCATACGCTGCCCTGACTATTTGTTTCAAGGCCTCGCCAAGCGTCTGTACTCAATGCGAAGAAGCCAAGAGCAGGGATATACGTATAAATAGCGCATAAAATTGGCGTCAGACATGCCGGCATTAAAGTCGGTCAAGGCGCAAGTCGGAGACGGAGGAAGCCAGGAAGAACTGCGTGACCAGACGAGGGTAGCTTTGGCGGCAGACATTTGAGTTATGTGACAATCGGCGACGGAGCAGTCGACAGAGTTCTAGTTGCAGATAGATGTAGTTCGGGTTCGGGGTTCGGGGTCGTTGAGGTCGTTGAAGTTCTTGGTAGCTTGTCGACTGGTGTCTGCTTATTAGTTTGTATTGCATACTTTTCGGGGCGATTGTCTGGATATTTATGAAGAAAAATGCCAGCGCGAGGGAGTTGCCACTGCCACTGCCCACTGATGAGGTTATCAATGTTGATGTGTCACTTAGCCCGGGTTAATGGTGGGTTCACTTTGTTTCCCGTTCCATATCGCCTTACATTAAGCCACAGCACGCTGTCATCAATCAGAGTTTGACAAGTGCTTTGACTGTATTTAAACGCTGACTTTAGGCCACAATCGGAGAAATCAAATCAGTTCTTCCCTCCCCTCACTCTCTTCCTCTCTGCTTACCTGGCAAATCGACTTTAAATGTCCCTTGTGCTGCTATCAGCACTTAATAAAATTGAATTCAATTTCCACCCCAAGAGCAGTTCGCATGCCCCTGGGAAAACAGGTCGCTCGTCAGGTCGGGCTTCTGGTTGTTCGGCTTGTTGCTTTTGTTGTTCTAACAAGCTGAAAATATTTGTGTTTTCACGCCCCCCGCACACCTGTTGATTGACCCACAGCTAATTGGCATAAATTCTCTCTCTCTCTCTCTTGTTTTTGTAGCCTCAAGCCGAACATGGAGAAGTTCGAGATCTCGCAGAGCTACCATGGCGGACATGGCGGCTACGAGGAAATGGAGGGAGGCGAGCGCGAGGGACGAGGCCCCGGCGGTGGGCATGCCTACGACGACGACGACGACCGACCCGACTCGCCCGCCTCCTTCGAGGAGATCGAAAGGCCGCCGCTGCGCAAGATCGACAAGTACTGCAAGGCCGAGTGCCCCTGCATGCCCGCCCGCTATACCATCGCGACGATGGCCTGCGTGGGATTCATGATCGCCTTCGGCATGCGTTGCAACATGTCCGCTGCGAAGCTCAAGGGCGAGCACAATGGGGTAAGTGTGGGGAATATAAAGAAGCAGCTAAGAGTTCAAATTTATATCCAAATAATGGTATAGACATTTTGATTAACTACTGTCACGATTGAAAGAAGAAGAACAACCTTAACACTGCGCTCGCTTATTTTCGAAAGAAGCGCTCACGATTGAAAGAGAAAGAACACGACTGAGGCCGAAAAAACAGCTCGTGCTTTGGCTCTTATGCTTGAAAAACGAAGATTAATTCGTCTTACGGCTCTCACGATTGAAAGAAGAAGAAAAAGTTCTGTTTAACTGCTCTCGCGATTGAAAGAAGAAGCACAGCTGGGTGTGCTATGCTCATTATGCTATGCCACCGGGGAAGCTGTGCTCACGATTGAACGAGAGTGCCTCTCGGGTAATGCGCTCACACAGCTTCGGAAGACGCGCTCACGATTGAAAGACATTAAATAGAGCCGTCAGTCAAGCACTTTCTTCAGTTGACTTTTACGTGTAGTGCAGTGCAGACGTGTTTCAAATAACTCCTCCTCTACCTCGAGATCAGATGGCATACCTTCTTTGGATCAGGATCAGGAATGCCTCATCTTCGTTGATCTCGTTGCAGTAACTTTAAGTCATTCTCGTGTACAGTTTCTGCAATAAGCTCTCACAATTTCGGGGAATGCGCTCACGATTGAAAGAGGAAGAACAATTTTCTTTTACTGTTCCCGCAATTGAAAAAAGAAGAACAGCTACATTATTATATATTTATATTATATATTTATATATATATTTATATTAAATGTTTATATTATATATTTATATATATATTACTAGATTATTAATTTATATATATATTATATAATTAAAATTAGTTTATATATATTTATATATTATATAGGATTCCATGATATATAATATATTGTATGAATTCTGCAAACTTCTCCCATAAATTCTCATGCTCTGGATTCAAGCTCAGTCAATTTCTATTTTCAAAATCAATTTAATGCATGTCTACATAAAAAGGCGCAATTTAATTCGAGACTTATATTTTATTTATAGCATAGAAATGCTCTTTATAAACTTCCCCTCGCAATACAACAATTGGAAACATGAAAACCCAACTAAGGCGATTTCAAGCATGAATTGAACTCGGGGGAAGGGAATCAAATTTGCCTCATTTGACGGCAGCTGCTGTCAATTAGAGTGTGCATGAGTGTGTGGGTGTGTTTGGATGTGTGCGTGTTTATATCACTCAAAAGTCACACACAATGCCACGCCCACACACACACATACTCACCCACTCGCTGTCTTCCGTTTGGCGCTCGTTAATAAAGCCTCGCGGCAGTTTTTAATGATTTCGCAATTTTGACTTTTCCTCTCTGCTTCCCTTTCTCTATCTCTCTCTCTCTCTCTATCTAGACTGTCTTCATGAACTGGACGGTGGCTGTGGAGAGCCATGTGGACTCTTCCTTCTTCTGGGGCTATCTGATTACACAGATACCCGGCGGCTTTATTGCATCCAAGTTCCCGGCGAATAAAATCTTCGGCCTGTCGATTGTCAGCTCCGCCACGTTGCATCTCATCGTGCCCTTCGCCATGACACTGGCGCATGGTCATGTGGTTATCTGTGTGCGTGTTCTGCAGGGACTCTTCGAAGTAAGTAACAAGCAAAGAAAACTACAGTCGAAAGCACTCGACTATTTGATACTATTCACGCAGTTTTTTTTCTATAAAAGTTCATTCTGAGCGTAATATAATTCTGTTTAAGGAGTTGAAAATCGAAGTTATCGTTAGTCTGAGTCGCTAGATTTGACACACAAAGTCCTAAATAATAAATATATAGAAATATACATTAAAATTAATAATTTGGCTCTTTTAAATCAGACAGACAAACAGATTGACAGACAGACGGATCGACATACGGACAGACCGGCGGACAGATAGGCCGGACAGACAGAATGACATACATATGGACAGATAGACGGACAGATAGACAGATATACGGACAGACAGACAGACAGTCGGACAGACAGACGGGCGGGCAGATAGACGGACAGTCAGACGGACAGATAGACGGACAGATAGATGGACAGATAGACGGGCAGATAGACGGACAGTCAGACGGACAGTCAGACGGGCAGACAGACGGACAGATAGACGGACAGAAAGAAAGACAGAGAGACAGACAGATAGACAAATAAATAGACGGACAGATAGACGGACAGATAGACGGACAGATAGACGGGCAGATAGACGGACAGTCAGACGGACAGATAGACGGAGAGTCAGACGGACAGACAGGAGGACAGGCAGGCGAACATACAGTCGGACAGGCAGACGGACAGATAGACGGACAGAAAGAAAGACAGAGAGACAGACAGATAGACGGACAGATAGACGGACAGATAGACGGACAGATAGACGGGCAGATAGACGGGCAGATAGACGCACAGAAAGACGGACAGGAGGACAAACAGACGAATGCACTCGACTTCAACTTCAACTTATCATAAACATTTGCACAAAGCGAATATACCATTTTTCGCCATTCTCAATGGGTACAAGGCATAAAAAAAAACTCGAATTCGATTTTGAAGCGCAGATCAAAGCCAAGGATTACGCATGTTGCGGTATAAGGGGTTTGGGGAAAAGGCAAAGCGAAAGGATTTCTGAGATATGTGAAATGAAAACGTTTGGGGGAGAAGCATGTGGAATGGTTTTCACTCTAAGAATAACAAAAGCATATATTTTATTGCGATTTCTTTGTCTGTCTTCCCTTTTTTCTGCTGCTTGCTGCACGCTCGCAGGGCGTCACATATCCGGCTTGCCACGGCATCTGGCGCTTCTGGGCGCCTCCCATGGAACGCTCACGTCTGGCCACCTTGGCCTTCTCCGGCTCGTACGCTGGCGTCGTAGTGGGTCTACCTCTGTCCGGTCTGCTGGCCGACGCGGTCGGCTATCAGGCGCCCTTCTACGCGTACGGCACCTTCGGCATCATCTGGTACTTGTTCTGGATCTGGTTGTGCTTCGAGAACCCGAGGAAGCATCCCGCCATCAGCATACCCGAGCTGAAGTACATCGAGAAGTCGCTGGGCGAGTCGACGCATCCGACGATGCCCTCGTTCAAGACGACCCCCTGGCGGCAGATGCTGCGCTCCATGCCCGTCTACGCCATCATCGTGGCGAACTTCTGCCGCTCGTGGAACTTCTATCTGCTCGTGCTCTTCCAGTCGTCGTTCCTCAAGCACAAGTTCGGCTTCAAGGTGGAGGAGGCCGGATTCGTGGGCTCGCTGCCCCACTTGATAATGACCACGATTGTGCCCTTTGGCGGCATGCTGGCCGATCATCTGCGCAAGAACGGCATCCTGTCCACGACGAATGTGCGCAAACTCTTCAACTGCGGCGGCTTCGGCATGGAGGGACTCTTCTTTCTCTTCGTCGCGCACTCCTCCACGGCGGTGAGTTTTTAGTGGCAGATACTGAAGAAATGCAGACTAAAATCTTTTTGCTTTTCTGCTCTTCCCTTGCCAGACTGGCGCCATGTTCGCGCTGACCTGCGGCGTCGCCTTCAGCGGCTTCGCCATCTCCGGCTACAATGTCAATCATCTGGACATTGCGCCACGCTATGCGAGCATATTGATGGGTCTGTCTAATGGCATCGGCACGCTGGCCGGCATTATTGTGCCCTACGCGCTGGACGGCTTGATTCAGGCAAATGTGAGTACGCGACTTGGCAATACCCTAAAATTTCAGTGTATTTTATTTCTGCCAAGCGTTGTGTATTTAATTTTCTGTTTATGTTAGGCTTTAGAACTGATAAGCTCTGCTATCTTCTCTTACAGCCCACTGGCTGCTGGACCACTGTCTTCACGCTGGCCGCCTGCGTGCATCTGATTGGTTGTTCCTTCTATGGCATCTTCGCCTCCGGCGAGCTGCAGCCCTGGGCCGAACCACCGCCAGAGGAGCAGCAGGTGTGGGCACCGCCGGCCGGCGCCATAACCAACGACGATCCCAGCCAGGCCGGCATGATGGGCAACTACATGAAGGAGACCTCATTTGTGAGTGACCCGCGCAGTATTTCAATTAGACCGCACGATGTTATCTATGGCATTCTTTCTGCCGTTTTTTTTTAGGGCGCTCCCGAGTACAATGAGCAGAGCCAAATGCAGAAAACGGCGGCCATTAGCTACGGCGCCACTGGACACGTGGCCAACAATCCATTTGCCATGGCGGCGGCAAGTGCGCCCAACGTTGTCGACACTCCGCCGCCCTCGTATGGGGACGTGACCGCTGCGGGGTATGCGGACTACACGCAAGCACAGGCACAGCCCTCGACGAATCCCTACGAGCAGCAGGCCTACCAGCAGCAACAGCAGCAGCACCAGTAAAGCAGTGAAGGGAAGTACATAGAACTCAACAGATACTGATCCGATCAACTGATATATGATATATGCATTAGCTTTTAGTTGTAGTCCGTCGTTTACTCGTTCATTGTTTGAGTTGGATTCACTTTAGTTGTAAGTTGCAAACTGCGCACAGTTGGGGGTTTCCCTTGTGCAGCAACGAATATTTACAGGGTATTCTGGTAGGCGGCAGAACGGCAACTCGCAACTGTGCGCTTTGGTCTGCCCGAGTCTAACGAATTTCCATGGGACACTCACACACAGACACACAATGAAACTATGTACCTAACAGAGAGCAAATACATATGCACGCGTTTACACACACACACACACACACATACACTTGGCGCAGCACACAGAACTATAGCATACTTTTGAGCGCCGCCTCCGCCAATTTCTATTTACAAACTCCGAAGCGAAACAATATTTGACATTTGTGTATATCATACTGACATAATCCCAGGCACGCAGCACGTCTCAAAACCGTTCTAGATATATTATTATAAATAATGAATCGAACTACTATATATGGACAGCAGCTAAATACTAAATATACATACTTATAATTATATAGGCAAATTGTTGTTAACTCTGCAAGTAGCGAAAACGAAACTGCAAGTTTTATTACCGTTGATGATATTCTACTGTATATGATAACTCGACTCTCAATGTCATTAAATGTCTAAGTAAATCGATACTAATTACGAAACATTTTAATCGCATCCGAGAAATTACACTACGCATAATTAATAAGCAATTGTTGATGTTCGGCACGAATGAAAAACATTAGAAGGAATCCCATAAAATATATACATGCATACAAATATATTATACATATTATATGTACTTATATTAACGGACTTTTGTGGCGTTCAGTTTGTTGTGTTCAGCGAAACAATATGCTTTCCTATTCCTATGCACACGACTTGCGCAAGGCATAATATAGGTACTAAACACATACATATGCTAGTCTAGACTTCTAAGTAGCTAGCAGTAGGCGCCAATAACCTCAGAATTGGTCTTCATATGCACTTCACAGAAATACTCTTCAAGTTTCGCCTAATATTTGTAAAAGCAAACACAATAATATTTAACGAGGAGCTTAGCTGAGTTTCAAAATTAAAATCGCACTTCTAACTAATATTAATATAAATTTCTATTATATTTAAAATTCACAACATTTTAATTTAAGATCCCCCATGCACTCTTTTTATCTTCCGAGCACCTTTTATTTGGTTTATATCAATTTAAAAACTATAGCATAGATTTTTGAATAACTGTTTTCTAAAATCTGTTTTTTTCAGTCTCTTTAATTTTGAAACTCAGAAAAACTTCTACGCATAATCATAAAAATAAATTGCACTTTTTACATCTTCAGATATTTATAATATTTATGTAAGTATAAGCACATCTTAACAGATTTTTAATCAGCACCAAAATTACATATTAACTTTCACTGCAACTTTAATTTTTATTTAAGTATTTTAATTTATTATATTTTTCTTACATTTATTTTTTGTTATGATTTATCGCACTTTTATGTACTTAACTATGCACTCTTTCTATTCTTCTTTCTATAAAAATTATTATTTAAGAGCACTTTTCACTTTCAATTTCATGCACAATTACTTTTGATTTTTCCTAATTTCTCTAAAGTTGTATATTACTTCCATTCTACCTTTCTTAAGACGCACTTACTTTCCGTAGTAGCCGTAGCACTTACCCACTATGCACAACTAATAAGCACCTTGAATGTATTATATTTAAAGAGAAGCTAACGCAATATATATTATTACTAATCTTAAATAAATTGTTCACAATTAAATCAATATGTATTAAAAATGTGAAAATTTTCTAACTAAAAGAGTCAATTCTTATACCGTAATTTGTACAGAGCAGCGAATATTATATGAATACCGACATAGATATATTAATATACAATGCACACAGATACAAAATAATACTAATAATATACGAATATCTAGAGCGTAAATAATTACTTGATAAATTCTAAACGTTATTGCACCTTGTACTTTGTTGTTGAGTTAAAAGGTCTACGAGAAATACCCGAAAACTGCTTGTGAAAGCGACAATACCTAGTTGAGTAAGCTTTGTTATTAACAAATAGTCTATTGTTTAAATATTTTCCATTTTTGTGTTCGACTCTTCGTTCGATTTTGTTACCAATTTTGGCAAAATTTTGAAGAGGAACATTATAAATTTTGGCCAATGGGGCTCATGTGTAATACTAGCATTATTCAAGGAAAAAGTCTGTATATATATAGAAGCATGCGAACTATATAAAAATGCTCAAACTATGTAGTTATTATTCGATATATTACACACACACACACACTCACGCATACTCCTAGAGCTGTATGTGTGCCTGTGTGTGCGCTAGCATTTAAACAGTTCTTGACAGGAGAGATGAAATTCAACGAGGCTCTCAATCGTCAATAGCTCATCCAATCTTCATCCCTTTCGTTTCGTTTTTTCTCTGAGAGACCCTGAAGCTCTCTCGAGGCTGTGTGGACAATAATAACGCAATGTTAACGAAAAGCCACAGTGTTTTTTGTTTCGATTTGGAATAGTATATTATATTGTAGTAGATAAACTCTAGCTAAATCGGATATATACGCACGGCATACGCGAATAGTTCAGACAGTCTGTATATATATAGTTGGAGACGTAGCTTAATGCCATCATTAAATGCTTTTGTGAGTAAGTTAAGTGTACATAAAGGAACAGTAAAGAAATAATAACAAATGAAAGAGAATGCGAAACCAAAGAGCAAACGATACGAACCGGTTACAACTAGGGTACTTCAACTCGAATGTGTCAGTGAATTAGCCACGACTATAAGGAAACTATGAACTAACCAACAACAGCAACAGATCCGTTAACTTAACTCATCTATTGTCAGATATATAGACGCACAAGATCGAAGAACTCATTATATGAATGTATGGTAAACGAGCCGAGTAAACCGAGTGCTGCGGCCCGCCGCAGCTCGAGTTATTCCAGGCTATATCTGTATGTATATATCTCTATATATTTTTATTGAAATTTCGAAAAGATCTTTGTGTTTATTGGACATCTAGTAAATGTATAAAATATATATAAAAACACGGAATACGAAATACAAGCATATTAATATGATATGGTATATTAACGAAGCGCTCCCTTTTCTGGCAACACCCGCCCAAGTTGTATAATTTTACGAACTAGTCTAAAGATATTCGAAATCTGTACTTAACCCCATACGAATATCGAGCTAAAGAAATATTTTTATTTAATGTACGGCATTCGATTTGAGTTAAGTTTCGCATTATTTCGATTATTTTCTCAGTTGTGTTTTCATGCGATCCCGACTATAAGAACTACAATATACGAGTACATATAAAGGCTTAACAAATTATACCCGATGAAATGTATTTGGAATTCAATAAAGAAAACATGTTAACAAATTATGCCAAAAACAAAAAAAAGCAAAAAGCAAAAACCAAGCGAAGTTCTTTCTTTATTTCGTCTAATTCCAGCAATTTTAACTTACGACTTAATGATTAGCTTTAGATTTGTACAAGGCGCAAACAATGGGAGTCGGCAGATCGGCAGTTGATATATATATGGATATGATATAGTGTGTAGATCTGCCCCCGGTATATCCCAATCGATGATGGCGGCAAATAAAACTAGCGAGAAACGATCCAAATAAATACGATTAGGAAACAAACTAAAATCACATGAGTGCTACAACAACAACATGAAACTCAAAACTATATAGAAGATATATAGAAGTCAATTCCTCCATCAACGCCGTACGCCCTGGTACTCGCCATTCGAACGCCCCTTGCCCGGGAATCCGCGGGCAAAGGGCGCCTTCGCATTGGTGGTCACATAGTAGTTTCCGCGTGCTCTGAAAGAGGTACAAAAGAAAGAGGCATTATAATCTGAGCAAGTTGAGAAAACTACAGTCGAGATCACTGGACTATATAATACCATTCACACACTTCATCATAATAAAATTCATTTTGTTGCATTACATTCAAAAAGTCATACTTAAAGTTGGCAAATAAACCAACTTTTTAGGTAGGCGGTGGGCGTGATTTCTAAAAAAAATATAAAATTTTCTGCGTATGTTAATAAGAAATCTTCAATTCAAATTTAGCATCTCTAGCACTTGTAGTTGCTGAAAACGACGCATTCATACAGACAAACGGACAGACAGACAAACAAAAAAAAGAGAAAATGGGTAAATATACTCAGCTATTGATGCTAATCAGAATATATAAACTTTGTATGGTCTGCCACAACTCATTATGCCGGTTACATACATTTACATAAAACTAATATACCATTTTTCATTTTCAATGTGTGAAAGGTATAACAAGTATTACTCACTTGTGCGAACAGTGCTCGCCCATGAGCACATACTCCGAGTCCTTGGGCTCGCACCAGCCTATCAGATAGGTGAAGAGATTGGGGCAGGGTCCGGCATAGAAGCCACGCGTGGTGGTTATGGACTCTATGAAGTACGGCGTGACCTTGGTATGGTCGCAGGCAAGGGTTTCTACAGAAAGAAATATTAGATACTCTGAAGATCGAACTGCTTTATCATTCAGTTTCACTTACGAAACAACGTGGCGGATCCCACACAGGCTGGCTGCCTGGTGCCCCCATTGACATAGAAGTCCGCATGTCCGCTAGAGTGCCACTGGCCCAGGATGCCCGCACCCGTGTGCAGCACATCCACAAAGTGCGCATCGCTCGTGTCCAAGTCGCGCGAATTATTCGCGCCCGCATAGAAGAATATCGTGGGATCCAGCGCAGTGATGCGTCCGATTTTGCCCTCCTCCGGCTTCAGATAGTTGGCCACCAGTCCGGCTATATGCGCGCCCACACTATACCCAATGAAATGCAGATCGTCGGGCTGCACACCGCGCGGATGCCGCGCCAGATACTTGACCAGCTGCGAGATGCACAGGCTGCCGAAGCGCGGCGCCCATTCCATTTGGCTGAGGCACGGCTCTTTCACCGCATCGCTGTAGTCCACAATGATGATGTTGTAGTCGCCGACTGCGAAGTAGGCCTCGCGCAGATCCGGACTGGGACTCAGCATGCGTCCACCGCCGAAGCCATGGATGATGATCTTGGTGGCATGCCGCGGATTGAAGTGCGTGTAGTACAGCGCATTCGCGTCCAGCACGTCCAGGAACTCGGGCTGCTCCTGTGTGCGGCGCGTGTACAAATAGAACTGGATCTTCGGATGTGGACAGCGATAGGGTTTCTCCAGGCAGGATTCCGTTATGTAGACCTGCGATTGATTCTGGCCAGCGGCAACGGCGGCGGCCACAACTGCCGGATTCTGTGCCACTGCAAAGATCGTGATGGTGAGTTTAGTAAGCTTCAGTTTGAGATGAATTTTTATTTTTATTTTTAATAATTTTATAATTTAATTTAATTTTTTTTAAATTTTATTTTTCTCCCAGTCTCTCTCCCTTCTCTCTCAGCCTCTCTTTTTCTTTCTGCCTCTGTTTAAAGTTTGCGTTCAGCTTTAACTTCAAAGACTCCCACATTCTTCTCTACCTCTACCCACTTCCCTCTCTCCCTTCTCTCTCTCTCTTTATTTCGCTCTCTTTCCTTTTCTCTGTATCGCTCTCTCTCTCTCTCTCTATTTTTCTGTCTATTTTTCTGCCTCGCTCTGCCTCGGCCAAACGTGTTTGTCTTACGTAAACTGCGGGCGACATTGAATGCCATGGCTCTGCAGCAAATGTCGTGCAACATGCATTTGCAACATTTGAGCGGCAGCTAGAGAGAAAGAGTGGGAGCGAGGGAGAGCGGAGGAGAGGGGCACTCAAGAGGTTTCTGCAAAAGTAAAAGTGCTGCGAATGCGCCCAAAAACGGAAGTGTGCCTGGCGCAGCTTACACTCGTTTCATTTGCAGCATTAATGTTGTTGTTGCTAGAGTTGTTGTTAGAGATGTTGTTGCTTTTTATCAGACGTGACATAACTGGGCTGCCAGTCGGGTATTCGCACTCGCACTCGGACTGGCACTGGCATGGAGTTACATGCATGATTCATGACTCACGGCAAATGGCAATCGTAAGGAAAACCCAAATTCAATGAGCTCATCTGACGTCTTGTATGGGAAGTATACGCTTTGATTTACAATAAAGTGCGAAGAGCCGGCTACAAAATTTATGGGCGCTATTTTTGGATCCCAAAGTGAGTGCTTCCGAGTACGAGAGTATATAAAATAATTTACACTTATTTATTAACTGTTTGTTTGTACAAACAGCTCGTTCTACGACGTCAAAGTAGCACGCATTATGAAATTTGGCATATACAATCTCCACAGCCTATAAAAAATCGCGTATTTTTTAAAAACGTACTGCAATCATTTCCACTCAAGATATGCGCATATAAAGATCGTATGCTTGACGTATCTACAAAGTACATCGTTAAGCTCAAATGTAAGGCTAAAGTGAGCATGAGATACGACATTATTTGTTGGTTTAGGCGGTATTGTTTATGTTATTATCTAGATCGCGGAGTTCGAAGTAATAAGAGCTTTAAAATTGGGTATATACAATCTGCTGGATCTTACACAGAGTAAGTTATTTTGTTAAGTCAAGCAGCCAGTTTTCCAACCAAGATATTTGTAAAATTTATAAAACACTCAAGATTTTTGGAAAATTAAAAAAAAAAAATATTTCTGTTTTTCTGTATATTATTTATTGATTTAAAAATATAAACAAGTGTGTATTAATTTATATTTTTTTTTATTTATTGATTTTTCATATAATTATATTCATATTTATTAAAACCCATGATAAATGTTTTTTTTTTTAAAACATTAAGCCATTTTCTTGTATCGAAAAAAATTGTTTTTGTAGTAATTTTTTGAGAAGCTTTTTTTTACAAAATTATGGAAAACAAATATCCAAGCTGCCTTTCCAGCTTGCCTCAGATTCGATTCCACACTCCCAATGCAGGCTAAAACTGTCTACAGGGTATATTAGAGTTGAGCGCTGTCGCTGTTCATTTCCTGCTCATAATTGCTGTCAACTCGAAATGAAGTAATGAATTTTCGTGGTAAAGAACTCAAACTATGACGGAACTGAATTACGACTCTGCCCAGAGCACGCCCCAACGTCAGGCCGCTGCTTGTCACAATTGCGAACTCGTGCGAGTACTGCACGCTGCATATAAATGGACGAATTAATATAGACATATATCTGTATATATATACTATATATTTGATTTGTTAGGTGTGTGATTTTTGAGAATCGGCCTTCGGCTAACAAACTTGCCGGTTTCAATTGGCCCACTTGTTGCATGGCTCAAATGCTGTTCGATGTTGCAACGTGTGAGTTGCAACCGGTCGAGTGATCGGCAACGGTTGCAGTTGCAGTTGCTGGCAGTTGTGGCTTGCCGCTTGCCGCCTGAAGAGGCCGTGATCTGTGCGCCTTTTAGGGCATGCGGCAGCTTACCTCATGGCACAATACAGCAAGTTGTAACACGGCTGCGCTTGATGTCTCCATTGGAGCGCCTTCCTGCCCCTACACATTGCCCCTACATCGCCTTCTCACTGTCATAATATTTTGTTGTACAAGCTCGGAAATTAGGCATGCAACATGCGCTTGTTTTGCACAACAAGAGAAGCGCGGCAATTGCTGAGACCCGCAACATAATTCACTTAGTCTTTGCTCTCCACTGTCTCTCGCTCTCTCTCTCTTTCTCTGTCTCCCCCGCTTACAATTAGCAATGGGCCGAGTCGAGTTTCTGCTTCAATTGCGACGACTTTTGTTTTCTTTTTTCGCCGGGTTTTCTGCTGCTTTTCACAATCGTCGCGCTTACATAAGCCTGGCCGACCTGTACTCGACTCGGCCTGCAGTTGGCTCTACGCATGCCAATTAAGTTCGTGTCGAAATCTTGATATGCCAGAGACTATATAGTAGCATAGTATGTGTTAGGCACGCCGGAAAAGTCCAGCCGAAAATAGCCAAAAAAAAAAAAAAAAATCGCTGGCCAAAATTAGTACCAAAATCCTCTCCAAAAAAAACGGAAGCGCAGGCAAATGCGGAAGACTTGAGTTGCAGCTGCAACAACAACAACTACAACAACAACAATAACAACTACAGCAACACAGTGACTGGCAACAGCAGCAAACTTGAAATGTGCTCATCATTCAACTGGTTCGCGTGTTGCTGCTGCTCTTGGTAATTTCTGGCCGCAAGTGAAAGATGTTTGTTGTTTATTTTCCTTTATTGTTTACTGTTTTTCTGTGCTTTGTTTTCTTGCCATCTCCCTCGCTCCGCGCACACTCACACTGTCTCGCTTTTAATCATCGTTTTATAGGTTTTTATGCTGCGCTTTTCTCATATCATCTCAATCGGGCTTTCTTCCCATCGAGATCTGCGCGTATTATGTGTCTTTAGCGCGCACTGCGAGAGGAAATTGCTCCATTCGTTCGGCTGTTATTGAACTCAGGCAGCAGACAGGCAGGCAAATCTGGAAAGTTGACGACTAACGATTGGTTTTATGACTTGTGGCTATGGCTGTGGGTCTACAGACAAATAACACTGTGCTACGTGCGCCATAAAAGTACGTAAATATTGTGAAATTCCGTGCGAAGGCTTGCAGAGTAAGCCTTATATACGCTTTTAAAAATGAAAAAGTATTTAATTTCAAATTATTTATAAATTATTTTTAAACTTCTTCAACTTTTAACTACACAGAAATTTTGATCTGCAGTGTAACTAGAATGCACTCAATTATGCTTTAATTTTAGAGCTATTTCGCTGCGGTTTTCAATTCTGAAATGAAGGCCAACAACCGGCAGCTGCTTATTATAACACAAATATTTTCTTTGTTGGAAAACTGCGGTCAGAAAACAAAATTCTAGAGCTTAGCCAATGGACCTGAGGCAGACTATTTGTTATATTAAAGTAATTAAAATATGTGGGGATGTAGCTAAAATTTTTACTTCTCTTCAAAATGTCTATAAAACTATTAAACAAATTTTATTTCGCTGTAGATTTTTTATTAATTTTTTTTCTATTTCTTTATATTTTTGATTAAATAAAATTTGTAAAATTTCATCTAAATTTGGAGTTTTATTTTCAAAATTAAATTACGAAATAAATGTAACCTTGCATTATTCTCAGTCACTAAATAATAAATTAAAAAATAAATTTAAGCCTAACTCTTCAATGTAGGCCATATTATCAGCCAGCCAATTCTGTGCCAGTTTCTGGCCAAGTCGAGCTATATGCTAGTTGCTACGATAAATTCCAAACAATAGTCGCATTGTTCGTGTTAACACCTCCTCCCGCCCCCACTGGGTCCTCTCAGCACCCTACAGCCTTCGTTGCAGTTTAATTAACGCTACAACCTTTGTCAAACTTGACTTTGGCCATCACACTCGCCTGGGATGACACGCACATTCGCATTGCGCATACGCCCCGTTGCCCGACAGAACTGTGAGCTACATGCAAACTACATAAATGAATGAATGCTCGAGTACTCGAGTGTGTGTGGTTGTTTGTGCTCGCTATATTCACTCGGCCACCGATGACACCCTTGACTGTCGAGAGGCCCCGACAGCAACAACAACAGCAACAACAGCTCTAGCAAGAGCTGCTAAGCCGTAATTATTGCGAAATACCGCAAAAAGTCAGCGAAGGGTGTCAAGGTGCAGGCGCCTCGCATTGCGGCGCTCTGGGGCCGTAATAAAGCGACTGACTAAAATTGAAATATTAAAATTATTAAATATGATTCAATGCAATTAAGAGTGCAGTTCAACGGTAGCTGCGGCCAATTAATTAACTGTGCCAGCTACAACAACAACAACAAACAGCTACAAGACAAGGCAACGCGCCAATGACAAGGCACATTTTGTTGGATGAGCCAAAAAAAGATGCGTAACAAATTTATGGAATCCGTTCCAATTGCTGGCAACAACAATCGATGACAAACGGCACGACAGCAAAAGAGATATCGACACGGGGGCGCCGTGTACGAAGGCACAGTGGAGCGGACATTGTAATAAATACATATGGTGATTAATAGTAATATTTATATTGAGTCTGCCTATCTAATATTTTCTTTTTATAGTGGGACGTCTGACAGACATCACAGTGGTGCGAACTATGCAATAATTGTAAATTAATTTTTTATAATATAATTACGTAATATATAAATATGATATAATCATTGGTGTCAGCTATATTAATCTAGAATATTCATAAATAATAATAGCAAAACCACTTGATATTTTAATACATAGAAGTGTTCTACATACGCATTTATTTATTATTATTTTGAATGAAATAAAATTATGTATTCAAGTTTGATAAATTAAAAATAATTCATGCATGTATACTTCAATATTCATGCAATATTTTTTATTATTATGTATATTTTCAAAGTGCTTTTAATAATTTTATTGATAGATATGATATAATTTAATGTATTTTTTATTGCTTTAATCTCTTCAGTGTAAGATCGTCACCAACCTCGTAATGATAATAGTTAATACAGAAACAAATATAAAACTGAATATTATATAAATAAATATTATTTTCATCTTTTTGATTCAACGCTTCTTCATGCTTGCTCCACTGTGCCAGCTTTTTTGGGGCTTAGCAATGTTTCTACTTGAATTCGAACAAGTGTCGCTGCAGTTGTTGCTGCTCAGGCGAATAAGTAGCTATAAATAGTTGCTATAAGTAGGAGTTGTTGTTATCGGTGTCGGACGTGCTATTGAGAGCATCAACCTCAGCACTGGCGCTCAGCGGGCAAAGCATAAATATGAAATCAAAGCGTTGCTGTTGCTGTTGTTGTTGCTGGCGAATATGCGCGACAAGGTCGCCCATGGAAATGGAAATTTGGACGAAACTAACGCAACAACAAAATCAATAAAAAGCAGACTGCGAGACGACGGCGGGCAGTGGGATAATTGTGCAACAATTTATGCAGTTGACGCAAATTTCAAATGTCAACAGAAGCGACGGCGGCAGCGGCGGCAGTAGTGGAGGCTTGGGCCACGCCTTGCCAATGACGATGACAACGCCGATTCCAGAAGAAAGGCAAAAGCACAGAAACTCAGTGGCGCGAGAAACTGAAACCGAAAACCAAAAGCCGAAAACAAATTGGAAAAAAGGTGCCAAGCGAGGGCGAAAGTAAAAGTTGAAGACTTAAATGCGACACGCTTAAGTTATAGTCGAATTTCTTTTTAGCACACAACAACAACAACAAGAGCAGAAGAAGCAGAAGTGCAAACCAACCGGCAAAATCCCCTTGAAGAACGGCGAGCAGCAGCAGCAGGCGGCTTGCAATTGATTTGGTGCCACTGTGCAGACGGCTTGGCGGCTGCATGTTTGCTCTTGTCGCAAAGTTCACTCACAATTGGGTCACAATAGACGCGCAATTATATAACGACAACAAAAATTTCAATTTTATTTTCGATTAATTTAATTATTTTTAAAACTATTTCGAAATAAATTCGTAGTATTTTCACGTATTCTTCGGTATTTTCTTTTCACACTGCGCGCTGTGGGTCAAGGTGAGTTGTGTGGAAAATGCTGCTGAATTTTCAATTTTATTTCGCTTTTTTATGCGCACCGGCAGCTCGCGCAGCTCCAGTTACTGCTCCAGCTAGAGCTTCTGGTCATTGGACTCGGCGGCAAAACACTCTCGATTTCGTCGCACGGCGCCGCATAATTCCGGACAAATTTTATAACGCTTTTTTTCGAGACGTTTTTGCGGGCCGCGCGCGAACCGCCCAGCACGACAACAACAACAACGGCAGGCACTTGATCTTGGCTTTCACGGGAGCGCACGTGTTGCAAAGAGAGCGAGCGAAGCACTGAAAGATCGATCGAGCGTGCGAGAGAGCAAGAGAGAGCGAGACAAGAAGGTGCAACTCGAGACGTGCGCTGCGTTTGCGCGCTGGCGAACAACTGAAGCACGCGTTCGTGTCTTAAGTCTTTCGTTTGCGCGCCCGAAAAGTTTGTGGAGCAGAGCGCAGAAAAAGCTAAACAAAAAAGCTTTGCAGTTCACCGTGCACAGTGTCAACAGAGTGTCGAGTATTTTATCAATTTCTGGAACACTTTTTGTGATCAATTCGAAAATAAGTACAATTATTTCATTTTAATATATACGTTTTTAAAAAATAAAATAGTTTTAAAAAATACAATTTTAATAAAAAAAAGTTACGGAAAATAAAAATTTTTTTTTTTTTTGACTTCACGAGTTTTATTACAGTTTAGAATTATATACAATTTTCAACGATTCTAAACCAAACAAATGCAAACAAGATTTATTATTAAATATTATTTTATAAATATTTTAAACTTCTTGAAAATATTTTATTTTATGAGTTGTTGTTTAAAAAATGTATATGATTATTTTAAAGAATAGAATTATTTAAAATTAATCCTGAGGCAAAAGATTCTTAACCATCTGCAGTTCTAGAGAGACTATAAAAATAACTAAATATTTTTTATTGAAAAAATTGAAAAATCAATTATATTAATTTGCACCATGTGGAAATTTTATTTATTATATAAATATAATAGTTATTTACTATATAAACAACTAAATATATTTTATTAAAACAATTGAAAAATCAGTTATATTAATTTGCATCATGTGGAAATTTAATTTATTTTATTTTATGTATTTATACCATTTACCCATTGAAAATGGGTAAAAAATGGTATATTAACTTTGTGCAAATGTATGTAACAGGCAGAAGGAGGCGTGGCAGACCATACAAAGTATATATATTCTTGATCAGCATCAATAGCCGAGTCGATTTGGTCATGTCCGTCTGTCTGTCCGTCTGTCCGTCTGTCCGTCTGTCCGTCTGTCCGTCTGTATGAACACACAGATCTCAGCTATTAAAAGAGCTAGAGGCACCAGACTTGGTGGGAGTGTGCGTGTATTCAATACACACAAGAAGTTTATTTCAAACTTGATGTGCCACGCCCACCGCCTCCGCAAATCGATAAATGCGTATTTCGATTTTTTCCAAATAATTCAATAACGAAAAGAGATAAACGCACCAAATTTGGTAGGAGGGTGTCTTGCAACATTGTGCAGAAGTTGGATTTTAGAATTTTGGATGCCACGCCCACCGCCTCTAAAAAACACATTTTTATAGTTTAAAAGAAAACTAGAAAAGCTAGAAGCGCCAAATTTGAAAGTAAGGTGCCTGGTAGCATTACGGAGAATGTTTGATTTTCAATTTTTGGATGCCACGCCCACCGCCCCCACACTATTGCATTTTAAGAAAAGTAGGGAAATCACAAAACATTTTTTTTAACACTCTTGTAGCTTACCATAGTACAGATCTACCCTATAAATTTCAATCCGATCGGACAATAAACACAGAAGTTATAGGCACGAGAAGTTTCGCTCACAGCAGTAGAGGCCCGACGCCGACGCCGACTGCGCACGCCGACTGCGCACGCACAGTCGTCGTGTAGTCAGTTTGCAGTCGGCATGTGCCATTAGCGTCAATGCATGTGAATTTGTCCTCGAAAATATGCGATGCGTTGTTATTCGCCGAATAAAAGTAATTAATATTAAGAATTAGTTTTTAACAGCGAAAGGTAAATGGTATCTTACTGTCGAGTGCACTCGACTGTAGCTTTCATCACTTGTTTTTTCTAGTTTTTGTACATTTGTTCTGGAATTCTAATCCTGAGCTTTCATAGTTCGGCCACCTCAATGACCACATCGATGAGCGGTCCCTTGGCGAATGGATGTTTCTCGTGCGTGCTGAGAAAATACGCACCCGAAGCGCTGCAAGGAATTAAAATTAAAATAGAGAATATAGAATTAAAAGTTAGAGATTAGCTCCCAGCGACACTCACTTGCGGGAGACATGGTAGCCCATCTGCGTGTTGGGCGCATGCGAGTATAGCCCGCAGCGCTGCGTGAAGAACTGCAGCCAGCCGCCGCACTGCTGGGCCCAGAAACCGCGCTGGCTGACAATGGACTCGCTGTAGTACAGCGCTGCGCGATAATGATTGCAGTTGTAGAAGCGCCACTCGCCTGTGACGTAGCTGCAGCCGAGCTGATTGAAGTGCTCCAGATTGGGATAGAAGTCCGCATGGCCCATGGCCGGCAGCATGGAGAAGAAGAAGGGATCTGTGTGTATCACATCCACGAAGTCGGCGTCGCTGCTGTCGAGCTTATCGTGGCGCCAGTAGCTCATAAAGCCAGGCCCAGCGGGATCGAGGCCCGTAATGCGTGCCAGCGGCTCCTGCACATAGTTGGCCACCATGCCGGCCACCTGCGCGCCCAGACTGAAGCCAATCAGGTGAATGTCCTCGCGCCTGTAGATGCCCGCCTCAAGCAGCTGGTCGATCAGCTGGCCCAGGCACTTGGACACAATGGGCGCATTCGTCACCGCCCACGGGTAATAGCAGGGCCAGCGCACCAGACTCTCGTAGTCCACGGAGATCACATGCACCGCCTGCGACTGCAGCAGCACATCGCGCACCTCCAGATTGGGCGTCAGGCTGCGATTGCCGATGAAGCCATGGATGAGTATCTTGAGCGGCAGGCGAGGCTCAAAGAGCTCGGCCTGCAGCTCGAGTGGATCCAGCTGAACGGGTGCATCTCGCGTATTACTATATAGATTTAAAGAGGATTAGCTGAGTTGGTCTTAGTGTGTCTACCACGCTACGCACTTGGTGTACAGCCAGAAAGTGATGCGGGAATTGGGACACTGCGACTCGGCGAAGACGCACAGCTCGGGCAGAAAGTCGCGCAGCTCCATCTGGCAGTGGCAGCAGCTGGCGAGCAGCAGCAGGAGCAGCACGCAGCTGGGGATTGGCTTCATGCTGGATTCGCACATGACGCAAGTCTGGAGCGCTCTGCATTAGAGATTCCCCTTTAATGTAACTCCACCTGACCCTCAAAGCACTGAGAATCGCCCATATATGCGTATGTAGCCTACGCCGATAAGCTGCCAAGGTTCGCCATAGGCTGTCAAGGTTCTAATCGCCGCACAAGGTCAAGCCAGGTGTGACGCGGAATGTGCGGGCAATAGATTTCCCCTTCCCCATGAAAAACTCACGAAGTTGCGATTAACCGTTTTACTGTTTAGCTTTCGGTTTTTCCCCACATTTTACTTCAGACTGTCATTTTTATGGTGCTGGGCTTTAGGTAACGTTTTTAGCAATCTTTATATTTTCAATTTATTTTCACTACCAACTTATCTAACTTTTTTAAAAAAGCAATAACTATACCATACACCCAATAAAGATGTTTTTTCGATTTAGTGCAAAGAACTCAATAACAATTAGAGATAAAATCACCAAATTTGGTAGCAGGTTTCCTTGCAATATTATGCAGAAGTTGGATTTTGGAATTTTTGATGCCATGATCACCGTCCCTATAAAACGATTTTTTTTTAATTATAAGAACACTGGAAACGCTAGAAGCACCAAATTTGGTAGTAAGGTTCCTGGTAACATTACACAGAATGCGGATTTTCAAATTTTGGATGCCACGCCCACCGCCTCCAGAAATCGATTTTGTAAGTCGATAAATCGAATTATAGGAAAAGTTGAAAGTTACGGAACTTTTTTTTAGTACTATTGTAGCTACTAATAATATTGTTCAACGCAATAAATTTAAATCCAATCAAACCATAAACAGCTATAGGCGCGAGAAGTTTCCCATACAGCAGCAGAGGCCCTGCGGCAATGCTTGTTACTTCGCCGAATAAAAGTAATCAATATTAAGAATTATTTTCTGACAGCCAAAGGTAAATGGTAGTTTACTGTAGTTTTATTCACTTGTTTTTTATACCATTGAAAATGTTGTGTAGGGTTTTTTTGCTTTCTGAACGAAGTCATACGTCCAAATCTTTGAAAAATCAATTGAAAACAAAATTAAATACTGTTTTCAAAGTAGAATATTTTTGAGAGTTTAAGCCTTACAGTATTTAAATTTAGCAGGCAGGTAGCTGGATAATATATTGAAGTACTCCGAAAATTACAATTCTCTCGGAGTGTAAACACAGAATCTATACAAGAAACAGACAGAGGCGAAAACTCGCATATGGATTATTGTACGGCAATAAATGCTTGTTTAATCAGCTGCCCTACTAGACTATTGCAATAAATAGGTGTGGTCTATATATAGAGGTATATTTTATATTATCACAGGGGCTCATCGAGCGCCTCCCTTTCGTTCCAGATCAACTGCTTCTCCAGCTCGTCGGCGTCCACATCGTTGCACTCGAGATCGGGAATGGCTTCGCCCAGCTGCGGCTCGTAGTCGACTTCGATTTCGTTGTGCTTGGCATTCAGATGGAACTTGGCCAGGTACTTGGAGTTGTCCTCCTCCTCGAGCTTGCCCAATGCGTAGGGCGTCACGTTGCTCGTCTTCAGGAAGAAGGCACCTCGCAGCTCCGGCGAGACGTCGTAGCCCATCAGCGCCTGCGGCGCACGCGTCGAGCAGAGCCCGAAGAGGTAGATCAGCCAGCCGGAACACTGACGGCCCCAGAAGCCCTTCTTCGAGTCAATGGAGCGTGCGTAGAAGCGCGAGGCGCGCTCGTGATTGCAGCTGCCGGGGTCCCCGGGATTCTCCTCCATGCAGCCGGGCTGCAGCGGTCCGAAGTTCGGATAGAAGTCCACATGGCCCATGGGACGCAGCATGCCGCGTCCCAGCGTGTCGGTGTGTATGACGTCCACGAAGTCCGCGTCGCCGGCGTCCAAGCGGCGCGCGTCGCTGCCGAGGATGAAGAGCGGCTTCGCCGGATCCAGGCCCGTGATGCGCCTGAGCTTGCGCTTCACATAGTTGGCCGTCTGGCCGGCCACCTGGCCGCCCAGGCTGAAGCCGATGATGTGCAGCTGCTCCTGCTGCACAATGCCGCGCTCCAGCAGATTGTTCACCAGCTGCGCCAGGCAGCGGCTCACCAGCGGCAGGTTCTGCACGGCCTGCACGTAGCACGGATAACGCACCAGCGGAGCGTAGTCGATGGACACGACGTAGACGTCCTCGTGGTCCAGCAGCGCGGGGCGTATCTGGTCGTTGGGCGCATAGTCCCGATCGCCCGTGTAGCCGTGCAGCAGTATCTTCAGTGGGCGTGGCGGCTGAAAGTCCCACGGATTGAGATCGAGCGGATCGAGCCGCACGGGCGAGTTGCGCGTGGCGCTGCAGAGGATCAGCTTGAGCATTGAGTCTGAGTGGATCAGTTGAGGCGGTAGCCAATACCTACTTGCTGTACAGCCAGAAGGTGACGTTCTCGTTGGGGCAGTCCGTGTTGCCCACCACAAAGCAGGCGGGATCCACCAGGCCGAGCAGCGGATTCGCACAGGCCAAGGGAAGCGCTGCAAGTCGCAAAAAAGAGGCGCGAATTTTTGGTATAGATTTTGGTATTGGTTCTCCTGGGACTCACCGAGCAGCAGTGCGAGCAGCCTCATGTTGGCCAACTTCTAAGTCAACTGTGCGGCGGGTAGCAAGTGTCGCCGCTATTTAAGCCATTTAAGCTGGCCAACTTGACGCCCAATCAGTGACATCGATCTGAACGGATTGACACGCACAGCGTAGCATATGCACATTTATAAGCACCCACACTGCTTACACGCTGGCTGCTGTGGTTCGCACTTGGTGGCGGTGCGGTCTGCAAAGTGGGTCAAAACAGAACGAAAAGCGCTGTGGGGTGTTTCGAGTTTTCGATTTTCAAACGTTTTTCGAAGTGCGCAGCGTGCGCCATCTGTGTGTCGTCAAACAGTAATTAACCGTAGCAATGAGCTTCGGCTTGCTTGCATGCTGATTTACAGCTGCTGGCCTGCAGTGCAGTCGTGGGCGACAAGCAGCGCTCTTGACGGTTGAACATACTGTAAGCATATAAATAATTTATTTTGAAGTAGTTTTTTTAATATAGCATAATTAATTTATTTTGAAGTAGTTTATTAATATAGCATTATTCTTTTTTTTTGTTATTGTGTCTTTAAGTAGACGCTGTCAGTCTTTTAGCCAAGCAGCTGCGCAGTGTTGTGCTATAGCATGGAGCTTTGGTCTGCTTGCAAAGTATATTGCACTGCTTGCTTGTGCTGCTAGAGATGAGCGCTGGCAGCATCTGTAAATGCAGTTTCATCGTAATAAAAATATGTTAATAAGCTAAATAAATGTTATAACTAAAATAAGTATTAGTTTTGTGATACAGCTCACTTTGCTTATAATAATTTGATTTGTTTACTTTAAATATTTAGTATATTCATTGAGCACAGTAAAGTCACGCTGCAGGCCGATAGCTGCTTCAGCGCCGTGACTGCACTTGCGATAGTGCCCAGCACTAGCGTGCGTTCCAGTAAACAACAACAGTTGGTTTCACCTACAAATTTGACCTGGCAGCAGATTGCCGCAGCGATAAACGCATAAAACCCAGCAGAATAATTAATAATTATTAATATAATACAAAGCTAAGAGTGTGTAATAAAAAAGGCACAAATACTAAGAAAACCACACTCACAGCTCTACCCCTCTCTCTCCCCTTAGCTGTGATATAACCCCGCAGCATGGCCAAGCGACAGCTGTGGGAGCAGCTGCGGCAGGTGTTCCTGCAGGCAGTGGGCGCAGTGCATCCGGAGCGCATCTTCGTGGAGCACAACAGCTTTGACCTGCGGCCGCGCGTGGAGGCGGAGCGCGTGTACATCAAGCTGGCGGGACAGCAGCAGGATATCACAGGCAAGACCTGCCACATCGTGGGCTGCGGCAAGGCTGTGCTGAGCATGGCCAACGCAGTGCAGCAGCAGCTGGGCGAGTGCTCGGCCGGCGGCGTGCTCAGCGTGCCAGTGCACAGCCTGCGCCAGTTCCAGCAGCCCATCAGCGACAGGCTGACGGTGTACGAGGGCGCAGCCAAGAACCTGCCCGACGAGCCAGCACTGCAGGCCGCGCAGGCCATCCGGCAGCTGGCCAGCAGCATGACTGAGCAGGATGTGCTGCTGGTGTTCATCTCGGGCGGCGGCTCAGCGCTGCTGCCACTGCCCAAGGCGCCGCTGACGCTGCAGGACAAGCGCAGCATGGCGGACAAGCTGATGAAGAGCGGCGCCAGCATACAGGAGCTCAACACGGTGCGCATAGCCTGCTCGGACATCAAGGGCGGACGCCTGGCACTGGCTGCGAGGCAGGCGCATCTGCTGATCACCTTCGTGCTGAGCGACATCATTGGCGATCCGCTGGAGCTAATTGCCTGCGGGCCCACCATACAGCCAGCCGTCGGCGGCGCCTCTGCTGAGGAAATACTCAGAAAATACCAAGTGTGGCAGCATCTGTCGGAGCCAGTGCAGCGGCTGTTCCAAGCTGGCACCGAGCAGGCCGCGCCGCAACTGCAGCCGGGCGCGAGCAAAGTGTTTGTTGTGGGCAGCAATGCCATAGCCACTGCGAAGGCCGCCGAGGAGGCCGCCAAACTGGGCTACATACCCTGCGTGCTGAGCTGCGCCGTGCAGGGCGACGTGCACAACGTCGCCGCGGACTACCAGCGCCTGCTGCAGGGCATACAGGAGTTCAGGCAGCACACCATCGGCAGGCATGAGCTGCGCGAGAAATACGCTTACGGCGAGCAGAGCTTCGACGGCTTCTGCCAGGCGCTGGAGCAGCACATGGACAGCAAGGCGCCGCTGTTCATCATCTGTGGCGGCGAGCCGGTCATCCAGGTGAGGGACAGACTAAATAACTGTATATATATATCAATGGTTCTAACCAGGGATTGCCCTTACAGGTCACTGGGCAGGGCGTGGGCGGACGCAGCCAGCACCTGGCGCTGCTCATGTCGCAGATGCTGCACCGCGACGAGTCGCTGAGCGGCTGCACATTCCTCAGCGCCGGCACCGACGGCATCGATGGGCCCTGCGATGCCGCGGGCGCCATAGGCGACAGCGCTGTGCTGGATGCCTACCTGACGGAGCACACGCTGGACGAGCTGGCCGAGGTGCTGCGCAACTGCGACAGCTACAACTTCTACAGGACGCTGCTGGACGGGGACTGCCAGCTGGTCACAGGCCACACGGGCACCAATGTGATGGATCTGCACTTTCTGGTAGTGCCCTAGCAACAAGACGATGACAAGAGGATGAAGTTGCTCTTGAGAGCAGAGCGAGAGGGGGAGGGAGAGGGCAACAGCAAATAGTTTCAATTTGGTTTAATAAGTGTTCAGACAGTTTTTACGATTTTCCTGCTTAATGTTGCTCTAAATTTTTACGACTCGTGCCATTAGCATGCTTGATATGCATATACATATATAGTACCATATATGGTATGTGGCAGATATCGTGTAGCCTGTTCCCATGCTCGTGCCACAAACATAAAACGGCAATTAGCGTTTTCCTCCCCAGCGAAGCATGTGCCCCATGAAATCAGCAATAAGTAAAATAGTTTCTGATGTGATAAATCAAACGATATAACTGTGTATATATATACAATATATATATATGTATCTTTTGTGAAGCATAAATATTTGTCATGTATTTCGTTATTGTTCGCCGTGCTGTGCGCCTCATAAAAATGCGCTGCTAATAAATCATCTTAATTGTTTAAGACCCAAAGGCAAACAGTAGCAGCAGCAGCAGCGGCAGCAGCAGCAGCAGCAACAACAATGGCCAGCGATAATTGCAATTAAAAATGTAAATTTATTTGTTTAGTTTTATTTTTAGCAACAACAACAATGCGAAGACAAATACAAAAGCAAATAAAATAAAATCTTGTGGAAAAACTAAGCGCGACGCGCGCCCAGATGCAATTTGCAATTTTACAACTGACACTTCGCTTGCATATTTCTTTAATTGCGTTTTTTTTTGTGTTGCCTGCCTTAGAGTAAGGTATACCCTAACTGAAAGTTAGGTGCACTAGACGAGCAGATTGTCACATGCAATCATATAATAAATAATAAATGTACAAAGAAATAATTTTTAAAATTAATTTCAAGCTGAGTTTTGTGTTGCATAAAAATTTTAAATAATTGTGTAATATTATTTGTTTAATTCCACATAGTTTCTACCTAAGTAAGCCTAACTCTAACACCAGAAAATACTTATACTGTATTTACTCACAAGTTCATAGCGCTAGGCGCACTTCTTGACTCAAATAATATTTGTATGCCAAAATTGCTTGTGTTCAAAATAAAAATAAATATTTATTGTTTATTAATATAATTATTTTAAATTTACACATTGTCGGGTTTTTTAAGCTGAGCTACATCGAAAATAAATAATACAATATAACTACAAACATGCTCATGAAAATAGGTACACTCATCTACCCAAGCTTCATAATTTTCTACAAAATGTATCTATAATTTAAGTGTTGATGTTCTAAAAAAATTGTAAATTGTTTAATTATACTATGCATCCAAATACTATTTTTTTAAGATTGCTTGAACTAAACATATTTGTAAAAAAATACTATTAAATTATTTTAATAATTTATCAAATATTTTAATATATTTTTATATATCTTGCCACTGCAGCGTATGGCAACTTCGTCAACCTTTTGCATTTCTTGCGTTTATTGTTTAATGCACAATAGACACTTTTCTTGCCATTTTTGTTGTTGTCGCTATTGTTATTGTTATAGTATTGTTGCTATTGTTGTAGGCTGCTCTATACAATAATTATTTTGCCGCGCATTTGGCACAATTATTAAATAATCGCATTCACATTCGCGCGAGACTCTGTGCTATTTTCGCTTGATTAACTTTGTTGTTAACTATATAAATGTCCATTTTAAAATAAACAACAAATTGCAGCTGCTGCGGCTGCTGCTGCTGCGACTGCTGACTCAGTTCCTAGTTCCCCCAGTTCCCAGAACCGAATAATGCGACTTGATAAATCGCACTATCTAATTGCAGTCCATTAAGCTGCATTCGGCGAACAAAAGCAGCTCCGATTCACAGACATATGTTTCGACCGACTGCGAACGGAGTGTATTAAGTATTGAAAAGTATAGAGCACTTACTATCACGCTCTGTTAATGGGAAAACTATAGTAATATAATCGATATTGCATTCGAACAATGAAACAGCTGAAAGTGCTTTCGTTCAATGAATGATTCTAGCGAAAATGGAGTGAAACTTTATAGGTTCGATATGTTTCTGAATGAAACAGCTGAGATAGCTCTGCATTATGGTTCGTTCCGTAGAAAGTCTGTGGAGTATTTTGCAATAAATCATTACAATGAATCATACAAAGAAACACTCAAAAAACTCATACTGGAAATTAATTATTCTGAAGTTCAGTTATATAGCAAAAAAAATCTATTTATTAGTATTTTATCTACAAATGCCAGTAATTTATGAAGTATATAAATATTAAAAAATTATTTGTTCCATTAGTTAATTAAACATTTAGGATTCTGTCGAAAATATTGAGTAATCCGTGCCATATGTTCCATTTGCTAAGAGTGTAACAGCTGAAAGGTCTCTGAAGAAAGCCTTGCATTAAATAAAGTCGAGTAAGGAAACGCTACAGATATCAAATATGTAAAGCGAGTACAAAATTCTAAAAATTCTAGATATTAATATTTTATTCTCAATTTATTATTATTATTTATTTTAATATTAATATTAGATATTCATATTTATTTAATACCATAGCCAACTAATTCATATTGTAATCCTGCAAAAAAAAGAGGTAAATAAAAAGAGTAAATAATTCTGTTAAAAAATTCTTTTCCGGCAAATTCTACAGACAATGGAATTTTTGAAAAATGCAAAGTTAAAAGTGCATCAAGATCTCAATCGAAATATCGAAAATTTAAGGCGAATACAAAACTCTAAAAAATGCTTAAAATTATTCAATATTCAGAAATTCTTTATTCACGAGCTATCGGGTATTAGATAGGTGAATAGGTAGCTATTAATATTTTAAGGTTATATCTAATACCATAGCCAACTAATTTATAGTTTAATCTTGCAATGAATAATTCTGTTAAAAAATTATTTTCCGGCAAATTCTAAAGCAAATGTAATTTTTATGAAATTCAAAATTAAAAACGCCTCAAGATCTCGAGCGAAATCTACAATTTAATCGATCTCCATAAATGAACTAACTATCCCCCTATCAGTGCTCAGTTGCCAGCTCGCCTCTGCTCGCGATTACATTATGCTAATTAAAGCAAGTGCATGTAATTAAGCCCTGCCCACAGCGCAGGGCAGCGCGTCCCACGCACAGATCTCTGCGCGGCGATTAGAAACATTTCCGTTTCCGCTGCGAGTGTCTGCGCGCAGGCGAGTGGTCAGCAGCTATATTTAACACTGCGCATACAAGACTATATAGTGTATATAGTGTAGTATACTTAAGACCCCCAAAAGCTGCAGGCAGGCGGACGGCCGGACAGACAGACAGACAGACAGACAGACAGACAGAGCTCGCTCTCAGTTGAGCATGTGGAATGTCGCGTCAATTTGTCTGCCTCGTTTGCCTCGCGCTCGCGTAGCAACAACAATCTCGGAGAGCGCGACGAGAACATCTGCTGGAGCTGCCTGGAGCTGCCTGGAGCTGCCTGGAGCTGGGATGCTCTTTACGATAATTATGAGCAGAGTGATGATCGTCTTGTTGTTGTTGTTGCTGCTGTAGCTGTAGCTGTTGCTGCGGCCATTGAGTGCAAGTGTCGCGTTGATTTATTAATTAAGCATTGGCGAGCTGCGCGTGGCAACTGCGTGGCAGCGAAGCTAATGAAGTACTCGGACTTGGACTCGCACTCACACACACACACGCACACTCGCACTGGCAATTTTAATTAACGATCCGAACCGATGAGCTGCCTTGCGATCCGATACGATGATACGACCCCCGGGCCCTGCTCTTGCCTGCTTTCGGGGCAGCTGAGATGTTGACTTATGACATCACACCCATTTGGACAGCAGCTGCCATCGGCCAGACAAGCTGACGACGCTTATCACATGCACACACTCGCGCGCACACAAGCTTCTACACACATTGCGTATACGCCGCGTGGCCCAAGCAGAACTCAGCAAACAATTGGAAACTGTGCGACATCAATTTGCTTTGTGCTTAATTTGTCTAGACAATGGCAAAGTTCATCCACAGTGCCATAGTATCACACATATACAATGCTATATCTTTATATATTTATATGTATTTTTGTGTGTGTGTATTATCGCATCTATCACACACAAGTTCAATTAATGCCAGCCTGTGTCACATGTTAGTTGGAAACTGAAATTTGCATTCGCATTCGCACTCGCCTCTGGCTGCTGCGTAGCTTGGCCATGATTCATGGCTGCTGCCAAGGAATGTCTTAATTTGAAGCAGCTGTATCTGCTCAGTTTTGGGGGTGGCAGTTCCGCAGGTTCACGTCCAGGCGAGGCAAGTACAACGAACCGCGCGCTGGAGTTCCGCAGAATTTAAATTAAATATTAAGTGTTTTAACATAAAGAAAATGTATAGCATATCATATCTATGACATAAAATGACTTAATTTTTAGATGGGGATTATAATACAGTTGTCGGATAATTCTAGAAGATGGAGAGATTCGAACAAAATACTTTTCCTTGTAATTAAAATAATACAATTAATTTGTCCCTTGGGGGATTTCTTGAGAAGAATATATTGATTAGAGTATCTATGAAATATTTTATAAATATATTTTTTTTAGATCTGTCAGCCAATTTCACAGCTAAAAATATTTTTATAGAGACATACATTTAATTTAATATTTCTAATGATTTCATAGTCGATGAGAATGTCTTGAGTGATAATACAAGTTAATAAATTAATAATCAATTAGTTATTTTTTTTTAATTATATTAAAGAGCCAGTCTTAATAAAAAAATATATGCTACTGACTTCCCGATAAAGTTGCATAAAGTATCTAAAAATGTCTCAATATTTTGACTGGCTGCTCATACAAAAATACTCACATTTCGAAATCGAACTTCCAAACATAATTGAATCTAGCTAAGCTCTCTATTTTCTCAGTCTCAATTAAGTTGCACTCGTTCGACGCCTATCTAAAGCCTTCGAAAAGGTTTTTCTGCTCCCCGACAAAACAATTAAAGCGTATTTAAAGCAATTACCAATTATGACTGCGACCCAAATGTATCTTCAGGCCTGAAGGTGGGGAGGGGCAAGGCTTAATGTCAATCTGTTGCGCTGAGCTGAGTTCTGGGCCTTGACTTGGCTGCTCGGCTATTAATGCATTACAAATAGGTGCGCCAGACCACAGCAGCAACAACAACAACAGGAGTAAGAGGAGCAGACTGAGGCGCTGGCAGATGGGGGGGGGGGAGGGGACAGAGGGGCAACTTGGCCATAGACGCGTCGGTGCCGTTGACCAATGTGCTGGAGTCGAGTCGAGCAGACGACCTCAAGTGCTGGCAACAATCGCCGTTGCCTGCTGCACGCTTGGCCGCAATACTCGCACTCAAGTTGCAGTGGAGGCAGCAACAGGCTGCGGTAGCAGCAGCAGAAGCAGTTCAAGTTTGCGCTGAGGAATTCCTTGCCGCTGAAATAATTAAGCATTGCAACATTGTTTATTGTTGTTCCTGTTGTTGTTGCCGCTCTGCTTGCTGCTGCTGCTGCAAGTGCTGCTACTGCTGCTGTTGTTGTTGGGGTGTTGCAGGCTCGTTTAACAAGGCAGTCTTCGTAACAAGTGCCCGAGCCCCGCCGAGAGCAGTTCGACAACTTTTTTCCTGCGCTCTTCGCATAGTTTTTTTTTTTTTTTTTTGCCTGTTGCTGCTGCCTGCCTTCTGCTCGCAGGAATTTCCATTTTATTTACATTTAGAATGTGACGCGACAGCCTGCGATCCAAATCGAAAGCTATTTGGCCCATTTGCATACGCTGCTCGGCTAGCAGGCTGCAGCCTGGCCGGCTGGCAACAATCTGTGCTTAGCAACAATGTTGCCGGCAACAAAAAGTGTGCCAATTACGAGGATGTTCGAGTCTGGCATGAAATGCCACGCTTGATTGAGCAAAGCAAAATCTTAGAAAAATTATAAATGTCTAAAAAAATTGAAAATATATTATTTATTTAAATATATATACAAGTTTTCATTTAAAAAATGTTGCAAGTAATAAATAAATTCTTTTCTTTCTCTAATCTTAAGTGATAAAAAGCGTTTCTGTTACGCGGACGTTTGAGGCGAAAAATTATAGACAAAATATTTTAATTTATTGTTATATTTAACAGACTTAAATACATAACAATATTAAATTATAAAAAATGTTGCTGGTCATAACAATAAAACTCATTGTCTTTTTCGATTTTAATTGCCGTAAAGTTTGATAATAAAAACTATGCTTGATTTTAGCATGAAATAGAACTTAATTCAGCATAGAGAAATTTGAGTGAAAAATATTTTAGTAAGCTAAAACAAATTGTCTATTTAAAAATATAAAAATATTTTATAGAAAATATGTTAATGCTTAAGAAAAGTATATTCTTTCAAGAATTAATTTGACAAATTGTTGAGCTCAGCATAAATTACACCTAATATGAGTACAAAAAATTATCATTTAAATATATACAAATATTAAAAATATAAAAAAAAAAATAGTTATAAGATAAAATCATTTTCTTTGCTATTAATTAACTTTCCGCTTAACAGCTCAAAATCAAAATTGTCGCTGCTGATTATGAAAACGCACAAGCTGAAAAAAAAAACTGCAACAAAAAAGCTGCTGTCATTTTTTTTTTGCTTATTTCCGAAGCCAGCATAATAATTTAATTAAAGCAAAAAGACGTTTTTCCGCTTTGTTTGTTTGTCGCCGTTGACCGAGTGGAAGGCGAAGCAGCTCGTAAAAAAGGCAACAACGAAAATACCGCCGCTACTTGGCTGACTTAAAGTTTGCCGGAATATTGCATAATTATCGTGTCAGGCCCAAGTGACAGCGGCCACGCCTCAGCGCCTCCCCCGGAAGCGTGTTGCCGTCTCCGGAAATGCAAGCTGGCAATGCGTGAAAGTGTTGCAAGTGCGGCCAGTGCCAGTGCCAGTTTGTTGTTGCTGCCGCTTGTCAACAAGTTGCACAAACTTTTCCATAACCTCAACAAAAATAAAGTGTCCAGCTATTTTTATAATACGCAATCTGCGCAATGCGTCGCGACGCATCGCTCTGCCGCCAGCTGTGTGCCATGCAGCCGTTCTCTGCCGCCTCCCGGCCGCCCCCTGACGTTACCACCTGCTCAAACAGCATCTTCGATCGTAGACCCCCCTCGCTCTCTCCACCCCCCTCTATCACAGAAGCTGCCCTCACTCACAATGTGTTGTCTGCGTTTATTGATTTATTAGAAAATTCCAATGAACAAGTTTTAATACACGACGACGACGTCGACAACGTTCGCAGCAGTGGTTGTTGTTGCTGCAGTTGCTCTCGTTGTTGTTGCTGCTGCGGAGGCAAAAACAATATAGGAAAGAGCATGCCAGCAGCAGAGACAGGGGCAGGGGCAGTTGCAGCGGCAGCGGCAGCAACAAGCACGCGTAGCACTGCTGCGACTGGCGAAAAAAAGCGTAGCAAGTGCAATATTTTAATTACGCCAGCAACAACAACAACAACAACTGCAACGGCAACAACAACAACTGGCAACATGCCGCATTGATTTGGCCATTTGGCGTTGCCAGACTGTAAACAGATGTATAGTAGCATCAAGCGCCGGCTGACGCTGCGTATGCGCAATGAGTTGGGGCAATCGAACTGAACGGCAAAAATTTGATATAAATAGATAAATAAAATAATTAAAATTATATAAAAATGAGAAAAAACTGTTTAAAATAAATGTAAATTCATGTATTATATGTATGTATATTTTACTTAATTTTTAAGAACTATACAAAATGTCTTAAAATAAATATACAATTGTTGTAGAAAAAAAAGTATGCAGAAATTTTAAGTAATGTAAAATTATATTTAATAAATAATTATTACTAATTGATATTCAATATATAATTATTGCTTATTGATATTCAATTTTAATGCTTTTCAAAAATAATTACAGTTACATATTTACAGTTTTAATATTTTTGAAGAAATAATGCTGAAAACAATGTTCTCCTTTGTCACATTTTCAATTAAAATTTGTAAAAGAATAAAAAGTTTTTAATTTAATTTCTCAATTTTTAAGTATTGCTTCAAATATATAGAAAATGTAATACTTTTTTAATTCAATTTTATATCTAATTTTTTTTGGTATTGCTGCAAATATTTTTAGAAACCTTTTAAATATTAATACTATTGCTTTATTTTTAAATTAATTAAAATTAAAACATTTTTGATAAGAAATATACTCTTATTTATTTTTAGGATTAGGTTTAGTTATTATAATATTATACATTTTTTAATATTTCTTATGCTTCTTTCCTTGAAGTTATTCACACTTCCGACTGACTGGCAACGCTGCGCCGTCAATCCACATGGCGTATAATGAATACGCTCAGCCTTTAAACATTTTGCAATCAATTTAGATTTACATTTTGTTGCACTTCGCTCGAGCTGCTGTTGCTGTTGTTGTTGTTGTGGCTGCAGGCATGCCGAATGCCGAATCGAATTCGAACCAGTTGAGATGCTGATTTCGGCAGCAGCAGCAACAACAACAACAACAACTACGAGGAGCGCAAGAAAGATCTACAACTTGCAGCGGAGAGCAGCAAAGAAAGTCGCGCCGTTCAAGCAGCTGAGCGGAGCGTGGAATCTGCAGCGTGCAGAGTGAGCAGGGGCAGTGCGGAGCGGGGGGCTGAGCAGAGCGGAGCGGCGAGCTGCGAGCTGCGAGCTGCGCGCTGAGAGAGTTGAATATTTGTAATTGTCTCTGGCTGACAGACGGACTTGTTTGTTTGTTTGTTGTTGTTGTTTTTGGGGCTTGATTAATAATTAATCGCAGTCGCACACACGCACACTCACACGCACGCACACACATGCAAATCGCTGCTCGTTTTAATTACTCAACTTAAATGGCGCTTGAGCTTGAGCGACTTAAGCAACTTGATATGTGCGCCTGTGTGTGTGTGTGTGTGAGAGTGTGTCTTTGTGTGTATCTATGTGTGTGTGTGTGTGCTGATCGACTCTCACTACTACGCGCTCAAACTAAGTAACTAACTAGCGCTGCGTCTGCTGCGCTGCCGCCGTCGCAGCTGCGGCCACAGCTTGGACTGTAGCTGCGACTGTCGCCGTCGCTGCCGCTGCCTCTGCCGCTGCTGCTGCTGCTGCTGCTGCTGCTGTGTCTGTGGCTGTGGCTTGGCTCTGTGCGACTGCTCGGCTCTGCTGCCGCCTGTTTGCCTTGCCCGGCCGCTTTGGCCGCTCATTCAGTTTTTTGCGCTCAGCGCTCGTTGTACGGAACCGAAAGATTCGTCGTTGTCGCCAGCGTTGTTGTGGCCTGTCCAAAAAAATAAAAAAAATAAATAAATAAATGAAAAAATAAGAAAAAAATAAGAAGTAGCAGCAGCGAAAAATAAGAAGAAATAAGCAAAAAGCGAAAAGAAATAAGAAAACACGCACACAGTCGCAGCTCCAGCAGCAGCAGCAAAGCATTTACAAGGCATTACAACAACAGCAACAACAACAACAACAACTTGTCATAACTTGATCTAACGCGCAGAAAATAAATCTGCATATCTTTTATGTATATTTATAATTTGCTCGGTTTTCATCCCATCGCAGTTCGTTGTTTTCTTCCTCTGTAACATTTCGCGGCTGCGGAGCAAAACAGAAACAAAACTTGAGGCTGCAGCTACAGCAACAACAGCAGCAGCAACAACAACGACAACAACAACAACAACAACAGCGGCAGGCAGCGCAGATAGCAGCTGAGCTCAAGAACTGTAAACAGCTCCAGGTCCGCCCCCCGTCGCCCGCCAACCGCCAAACGCCCACCACTCGCTCGACTCGTCTCCGCTGCGCGATTGTTCCGCGATTGTTGACGTCGCCAATTCCGATACCGATACCGATAGCGATACGCCTGTGCGTGTGTGCGTGTCTCTCGCACTACGTGTGCGTACGTCTGTGCGTGTGTGTGTGTGAAGTGAGGCATTTAGCCGCCGCCCGAGAGCCAAAACACTTGGCCAGCAACATGTGAAGTGCAAGTGATTCGATATACATATATAGCGATGTATATACCGCAATAGCAGCAGCAGATCAGTTCAGATCGGATCGGATCGGCGCAGGTGATCCCTACACATATATATGCACACGCATATACATGTATATAATGTATGCTACGTTCGCGTACTGCCAGAATTGGTTGTTGTTGCACTTGCAGCCAAAGGATCTGTGGATTTTAGAGCGTTTGTGAGCTGTGCAGCAGCTGCACAAGGTAAGTGAACTGCAGCACACATACATATACATAACTCGAGCAGGTTGGTAGTGGGGTCTGTCCATCGATAATGCGCATACGACATGGTGTCTGCGTGTCAAATTCGCACACGCTCTGTGGGAGGCCACGGAGCAGAAAGTAAAAGCGATGCCTGACCTAATTCTGAGCGGCAGTGCTAGAAATTTCGTTTATATAATACTGAGATTTGAGAGCTGTTTTTTTTAACTATTTTGTGTCTTTTTATAGAAGTCCTGAGAGGATTTTTGCAGTTATATATATATTTATATAAAACAAAATTTTATTTGAGTATATACTTATTTTAAGTACAATATTATATAAATTAAAAAATATATAATAAATTATGATATGATATAATAATTTAAAATAATATATAATACACATAAAAATATAGTCAAAATCATTCAGTATATTTTGTATATTTATATATAGTAGTTTATTGATTCTCGTATTTCTAAAATATAAATTTCCAGCATTGCAGGAAAATTAATGCGAAATATATATAATACTGCTAGAACTATACGTAAAATTTTGAATATGATGTATATATTTCAAACAATATATATGGCATATTTAAACAATATATTTCACATGTTCCGAAAAAGGTAAAATTTATGCCAATAAAATATTTATAATGAGACAGTAAGATATAAATATTATACGAGGTCTGTCCGAAAAGTATCTGACCTGATTTTAGAGAAATAATTGCAGATCGGATACTTTTTGGAAATATATGTTATATTCTATTTAAAAAATATACTTATAAATTGTATTATATTGGTTTATTATATTGGTATATTAAAAAATATATGCAACTTTTCTAAACATATTTCAACGCTAAAAAAAACTTAAAGCTGAAGCTTTAAAATTTCTCTTTTCTCTCAACACTATGTTTCTGGAAAATTAATTTATAGGCGACCTATAATATTATTATTTCCGTAATATAAAAATATCTCAAATTAAAAAAAGAGTTTTAATTGAAAACTTCTAACTTCAAGCCGAAATGTCGCAATATAAGCCAAAATTTCGCACTATATTTAGTTGACAATACAAAAAAGAGAATTAAATAAGTCTCAAGGGACTCAAGCACAACCTCAAGTGGTACATAGTTGCAACAATATCTTATGGAGGGCCCAAGGCGAGAGGAATGCATATGCATGAGCAGCAATGACGAACTAAATCGAACGGCATTCCAACATTTGTAATTGACACTGACATTGGTGTCTGGGCTGCAACTAATGGTCGGCCCTTACAGATCTGTCAGATGGTCGTAGAGTCGATAATTTATGACGCCATTTGGCTAATTGAATAATTGCATGTGACTGACTGACTGTGTGCTGCCTTGCCGTTGAGTCTGGCTTGGGGCGTGTTACGATTATCGTTATAGCCATAGTTATATAGTTATAGTTGCAGTTATCGCTATAGTTTGGTATTTATAGCCAGCGTTATGGGTTCGCCAGCGCCCTGCGAGGCCGCTTGCATAAGCCAAAGACGTGCTCCACATTTGTCGACTCACTGGGCAGATCTATGGCCCTATCGTATTACCCGATCCGATCCGAGTCGATCCGACGACGACAATTTGGTTTGCAAATCAATGCTTAACCGTTAAGAACAACAACAACAACAGCAGCAGCAGGTAGTTAGCTTAGCCCACTGAAATCCTGTAGTCAAGCAGCAGCAGCAGCATCATCGCCATCATCATCATCATCATCGTCGTCGTCGTCGTCAGATCTGAGCTAATGATATGCTGCGTATCTCACACGCTCGATTTAGAAACTCGTTGGCTTAGGTGTGAAATTGATAGCCACAAATGAAGCGGGGCCCCAAACCTGATAACAAACCAAGCAGCAACAACAAGTGGCAAGTCGAAGACTCCGGCTGCGACTCAGTGACTGACTAGGAGTTAGGGTTGTCGAATATATTTCAAATATTAAATAGCTTATATTTTCTTTTTAAAAAAATATAATATTGAAAAATTTGGTACTAATATATTTTTTAACAACCACTAAAAATGCATACTCTATCGCATAATATAAAGAACATAATTTTTAATATATGTGTTACGGCTGTCGAATATATTTAAAATATCAAAACGATGGTATTTTATTTTTTGAAAATAAATTAGATATTTTTTTTTAATGGCTACAGAAATGCATACTCCGCCGCATAAAAGACTATAAAGAAATGTATTAATTATTATTCATTAACATACATAAATTAATCTGAATTAAGCAACGAAAAAGGATTTAATTATATAACCAATTGCTGTATAAATATTTTAAAAAATATTCCTAAAACCAAGTGAACATTTGCTTTAAGTGATTATCTATGGAGATTATAGTTTTTATGCCAGTGAAAGCTAAAGGCTAATCTCTGCGTATGTATATTTGTATGTTCTTATAATCGATATTTAGATTAAAATAATGTGATATATCGATATGTTGATATTTTGATATATTATCAACAACTCTACTTTGAGTTGAACTCAGTCACAGACTCCAAGTCAGAGTCAGAGTCAGAGCGAAGCGAAGGTCTTCCACTTTCGGAAATTCGACAAAAAACGATGCGAAGCGAGAAGCGAGTTCAGCTCTCAGTTGTGGCTCAAAATCAACATTTTGATGTGGCCAGGGGCTCCAGCTACAGCTACAGCTCCAGCTCTAGCTCCAGCTTCTGCCCGGCTCTGGCCTGGCTGCTGCTGCCGCTTCTGATAACAACACGCCAGCAATGCGGCAATAATTTGCTGCAGCTGTAAGTTGTAAGTGGCTACTGGTCATCAGCAGCAGCGGCAGCGGCAGTGGCAGCGGCAGCGGCAGCGACGTCGGCAGCAGCAACAGGCTTAGGCCAGGCCAACATTTTATGAAAAGTGGTGGCATTAGCTGACCCCCGCGCCAGCACTGCCGCCCCTTTGCCTGCCCTGCCCATGCAAACTGGTCACACTGGGCACACACACACACACACTCACAGACACTCACACACTCGTACACCTGCCGCGCGAAGACAGGCGCACAGCGGCAGCAGCTTCCAATAGTTTCACTTATTTTACACACATTTTCTTAACGATAAATAAATTCCACAAGCAGATGCGGCTCCTGCTCTGCATCAGGCCGGGCCTAGGCCCGACTCAGGCAACAACAGCAACAACAACAACTTTTGCTATCACGTTTCCATGCAAAAATGTGCGTGGTATTCCGCATGTACTTGAATTATACCCTGGCATTGCAGTCGAGAGTGCGGCAGTTCGCTTCGCTCAGGTGCTTAAACTATGCATTTTGTAAGGCTACTCGACAACAGGTGGCGCTCCCATGGGTTTCCCCTCTTGCTTGGCTCCGCTTTGAGCGCAAACTGCGGAAGCAAATGACACTTATCGATGCAGTCAAGGCCAGCAGATAAGAGAGGAAATTCCTTATTTGATAAATAGGTCAATGTTGTTAGGATTAGTGAGTGTGTGGTATTTATAGGTCTGACTTCAGTTGCGTGAGTCTTAGTAGAATGCAATCGTCTGCTCCTTAATTTAATTTATTTGCCATTAATTTGAATATCGTAATATAGAACTAGACGAAGAGCATTTTTCTATGGCATAATTAACATATTTGTATTTTATTTTAATATTTACGATGTTATTAAATTTTTATTTTTAATTCTTATTTATTTATTTTTTATTTTTCATAATAATTTTTTAATTTCTGAAGCTAAAAGTATTTTTTTCATTTTTTAATATGTGTTTTTTTTTTGTATCTAAATATTTTTTATTTATTTTATTTCACTATTTAAGTTATACGCTTGAACTAAGCTATAACTTATTTGAATTGCTTACAGCTTTAAAGTTTGTTTTTATATTTTAATAATTATAATAAATATTTTAAGAACTAAATACATCAAACTTTAATTTAATACTGAATTTATACATAATTTTTTAAACCTATGAAACAGTGGTATAAATTCTATATTCCAATCTATAACCTTTTTCCGGGCAGGGCATTCCATAGGCCGATAAAAGCAGTTAGTATCGGTCGTGCGGCCGCTCTAACGGTGCCATTCTTCCTCTTCTTCTTAGCTAATACTCGCACTATCTCAGATTTCAAACCTCAACCTCAACTCGATGAGCACACACACACACGCACACACATACACACGCGATTATATATGTATATGTATGTAGTTAGCATACAAATGGCCTTCGGCTCTTCCACTCGCGCTGTCGTTTTCCTGCCGCCTGTTTATCACTTCAAGCGCTTTTTATATATAGTCACAAATATATACTTGTATATATATTTATATATATTTAATATACGATATTTAGTATGTGGACAGCACACATTACTCGTGTTAGTACAAACTACGCTGAACTAATTTCAGGCGCTGAAAGTAGGGGGCGGCAGGCGGGCGAGGCGGCTGTTCGTGCGGATTCCGATTAAGTGTCGCCTTCTTTTGACTACAGCAAGAACTGAAACAGAAACAGCAACTACAACAACAACAACAACAACAAGTGCAACAAGAGCACTAACGATTTGCTCTGTCGGTCGCTTTTATCGTTCTGCTTTTGTTTTCACAAGCGAATTTCAAGTTCGTTCAACGAAATCGCCGCCAACAGCTGATTCCGAGCTCTCGCTCTTGTTCTCGATGTTGTTGTTGTTGCTGCTGTTGTTGCTGGCGAGCAAACAAACAAAAGTCGTGCTGCAGCTGCTGTTGCCATAGTCGCTATAGTATACGTGTGCGTATATATACACACATAACTGTAAATGTAAATTGTGTCTCCATTTGAAGCTTATCGAAATGAACGCGCGCAAAAATAACGCATAAATAAATAATTAATATGAAACACACACGCACACACACACACACGCACTCACACATGCACACAGCTGTGCGTGTGAGTGCCAAGTGATTTGAACTTTGAAGGCAAGACAAGTTGAGTTGAGTTTGAGTTATGAATTTATCTAAAATCTCAGCATGTTGTCGCTATCTTCTCGCTGTTGCTGCTGTTACTGCTGTTGTTGCTGTTGTTGTCATTGTTCCCGTTTGCCTGGGCATTTGACAAGTGGTTTGGCCCAAGTGTCAGACATGATAAATCATGTATAATAAATTCATCGACAAGCGAGAGAAATGGCACAGGGAAGCCTGCGAAACGCCAACAACTGAGCCGAAACGCTGCGCTGACGTTAAGCATACGCCGCGTGGGCCGGCGGGAAAGTATTTGCCGTATTGGGCAGGACCGGCCAAGCACTTGTTTGCTATAATATACAGCTGTCGGCAATTTACAGTAGTATTTTGCTTGAAACAAGAAATACTTATAGACTGCGAAATATTCAAGCATTGAACAGAAGAAGAAATGAGTAGAGTGTTTTTTTTTATAGCAAAAGATACGTTTTAGCCAGCGAATTTTATTTGGTTATATTTTTTATGGTTAACCTAAATAATCTACTAAGCATTTAGTATAATACTACTATTTTTTCACTATATTTTTTCTTTATATAATTCAACGTTAATTGCAGAAAGTAATCTGACTTTCATTGCAATTGGGAATATATAAAAGTATTTCAATTTTACCAATAAATATTTATAAATACTCATAAGAATTTTTTACTCGTACTTATATGAATTTTTTAAATTAAGTGCAATATTTTTTATATATATTTATTTATTTAATAAATACAGTATTTAGCTAAGTATTAAGCTTAAACCTTTACGGAAACCTTTATTTGCTTCTCAAAAACAACGTTCTATTTGCTCTCATCTGATCAAACGTCGATAACAGCCTGTAGTCTATTATCTTATTTTGTTTTTGGCACTTCTTATAGCACATCGACAATCAAAGCAACCAAAGTAATTAGCACAATGCTGAAAACCAAGAAGAACACATAAAAATAAACCCAAAACGCGGCGTGTATATTGGATTACAAGAAATCGACAGCATTTGACTTTGAAAACACGTTTCCAAGCAGCTTTGTTGCCTACTGTTGTGACTAGTTGTTTGTTGTCTCTGTTGATGTTGTTATTGTTGTTGTTATTGTTGTGAGATCCACGTCACAGTTACAGAGCCGTAACCCTCACAGTTAGCTGGATACGCCAGTTTGAACCACTTTCGGTTGGATCGAAAGAGTTGAAACCAGGCTCAAAACTGAAAATCAGCAGCGTACTTGCTGTATCTGTATCTCTAGCTATCAGTGCCTGTATCTGTGTCTGTATCTCATGGCAAGCGACAGTTCAATGCGACCACAGTAACTGAAAACTAAACTCATCCCCATAATAAGTTAAAGCCTTTACGTGTATTTGCATAGAAACAGCTGCTGAAAATATGCAAATAAAATGCAAGCAAAGCATTAATAAATATGATCGTTAATTTATATAATTATGGGAAAATTTAATACTTAGATTTAAGAACTATATGTGTAGCAGAGGTGGCTATGCTCTGTATAAAAAAGGCTATAATCATGCTGTCAACTTTTAAGTGGAAAAAGAACTACATGTTTGAGATTTTTTTTTGAAATTCAAATTTATATACATATTTTATTTATTAAATTTATTTATTTATCATAAATATATGTTAAAAAATCCATAATTCGTACAAAAATATTGAGCAGACTTGCAAATAAAATTGCACACATTTCTTTAAATATTCACTGCGAATTTCAGCATACATATATCCTAGTTACAAAATACTGCCAGGGTATTCCGACTTCGTGAGATGAAAAACAGTTTGTACTCGCTGCTTATTGTTGTAATTATCATAATTACATTGAGTGCACATTCTTCTATGTGTGTGCGTGTGTGTGTGTGTGCGTGACAAGTCAACATCCTTTGGTGCATTCACATGGCATGCGAGCTCTCTCGCAGTGCTCTAAAACGTTCCATTTTCGTTGATGCAAATCGCTTATCAAGACAAGAAAGTGCCACGCACATGTGTGCAGTTCTCTGTGTATGTGTGTGCGTGTGTGTGTGTGAGAGAGTGACTAAGTTAGTGACACACGTTGCGGCTGCCCAGCGACAGCAGCCTCAGCCTCAGCCTCAGTCGCAGCTATCACTTCAGTTGACTTCAGCCTCGCAGTCTGCGGCAAAGAAACTGCAACTTCGGCCCCTGATAAGATGCCGATGCCGCTGCTGCAGTCGCTGCTGCAGTCGACGTCGGCGTCGGCGTCGTTGCAAAAGGTCTTCTTTGTTGCCCAGCGAGAGGAAAAAGCAGCACGAGGCTTTGCTGCAGCAATTTACAATAAAAACAACAACAGCAGCAGCAACTGCGACTACTACTACTATGCATATAACAGCAGCAGCAACAACAACAACAACAACAACGAGCGTCGTCGTCCACGGCGACGTTGATTGCCCCGGAATGCCGTCAAACAGGTTAAAAATGTAGGTAGAAATTCAATTAAAAATTGGTTATTTATTTATTTAGCTTGCACCGAGAGCAACGAGTTCCACAGTCCCACAGTCCCTCACCCTACTCCATGCGACTAGCTACCCCTCTCTCTCTCACACACACACACACTCTCTCTCTCTCTCTCTCTCTCTCTCTCGCTCTCTCTTAGCAGCATAATCTAACTAATTTAATTAAGTTTCTTGTCAAAGAAAACTCGAAACTTACGACTGTCAATCAAACTGCTGCAGTGCGAATTCGAAAGTGAAAACTCGCTGCAGGTGAATAATGATGTGAATATGAATAACATATGAATATGAGTGCAAGTATGCATATGCAGACTGCGGCCTGTTAGGCCATTGAGTAGTCGTTGAGAAGAAATTGCAATAAAAGCTAATATGGCAGCGAGTTTGCATGGAAATCAATCAACATTTGTTAGCTGAGAGCGCGTAGTCGACTTGGGTATACCCTGTAAATTCAGTACAAGCAATGTGCTGCAGTTAAGTGTAAGCATTGCAAGGAGTTTGTCTGGCAATCAATCAATTGCGTTAAATATGCCAGCGTAGTCGACTATAAAATACCCTGCACTTGCAATTTAAGTGATATGCTGCAGCAAATTATAGCGCTGACGACGAAAATAGTAGAACATTTTTCTATAAATAATTAGAGTCTGGTATTAGTTCAGTAGTAGACCTGCATATACCCTGTAATTGCAGCGCCAGCCACTCAAGCAGGAAATGCCATAAAATTTGATATGACGTTGAAATTAATCAACATTTTGTAGTTTTATGTGGTAGTCGACCTAAAGATACCCTGTAGCTGCTGCCAACTAAAGAGCAAATGTAGTAAAAACTTAGCTAAAATCAGTTTTCTAGACATCACAACTTTCGCTGCTGGCAAACGTGCAACCCCTCTGGCCCACTTCCACAGCGTACAGGGTATGCGAAACTTGCACTAGTTAAATCCAATTGTATTTGCTTTAATTTATGCACATTTGCTGGCGAACCGCAAAAGTTAAATTTAGCTGCGCTATTTATAACCCCTAAGCGGCCCAATAGCGACCGGATCAAGTCAGCCAGCGAGCCTTATACGACACGCTACGTAAGCCCAGATATAGTTACTGCTCTACCAGCACCCCACCTCCCTTCCTCCCTACCACCATCTACCAAGCTATCTCTCGCTTCTGCCTGTCCGATTTGATGGATCGTTGCAATTTGCGGCCGTGACATGCCGTGATAAAGATACTAATACGATCGATTTGGCGATCAGCTGCAGAGCGGCTGCTGTTCAGCTGGAAGCTGTCAGGTCCACTTGGCGATCTTCGTGATCTTCTTGGGGGCAACTGATGAAATTGAGTACCCGAAAAATTCCTACCTACTCGAATTCGCTTGAAACAGTTGTGTGTGTTTACTTATTATTATTATGGCCCCACTGAAAGAGAATTTCGCTTTCCAGGAAGTGCCCGGCGATCCCCAGCGATCACTCGTTCCGTTTGATACACTTACCATACCAGGCACAGATACAGATACAGCTACAGCTGCAGCTACAGATAGAGCTACATGCTTACCTGTATGATGGAAAAGTTTCGATTATGGCCTTGTGTTAAAAAATTTGTGGCTATGAAATGTTCGGTATGTCTGCTGGGAAATCTTGAGGAATTTCGTTTGCTCGATTTCTCATTGCGAATTTACGAGTGTTTGCTCTTTGCGGGGTTTTTCTGCCCCAATAAAATTCCGGCAAAATATACGGAATGGTCCGTTTCAATGAACTATGATGACAAGCGATTTCGAGCACACAAGCACGCATATGCCATAGCTATATTTAAATATACTTGGATAGTTCCAATGCCTACCCACCGAGTTGGCTGGAATCAAAGTGGCCCGCGGAGCTGTTGAATGATAATGGGGCATGACTTTGTGCAAATCATGATTAGCACGCGTTGAAAGATGCGTTGGCTCTACGCACTTTTGAAACACTATAATAAATATGTCTAATCGCAATTCAAACAACAATTTTGGCATATAAAAATCTTTTTTATTTAAATACATTTTTTTGAAATCCCAAAAAAAATAAAGTAGAGTTTGAGTTGTAGTAATAAATATAAAAGATTTACATAAATATAATTTTTAGATTTTTAGTTCGCTTATAAAAATAAAGTTAATTGCAGGAATAAATATTTCAATATATATAATTTTAAGATTTATAGTTCATTTATAAAAATTATGTTAGTGGTAGGAATAAATATAATAAATATTTAAATAAATATAATTTTAAGATTTATAGCTCATTTTTAAAAATAACAATATTATATGTAGTATTTTCGAAAAATTCTAAAGAGAACTACGTAAATTTTGAGCTACTTTCGACAACCTTGACTTCTCTTTTAGTCCTCTATATTCTCTATATATACCGCATATGGCACTAACATGTAACAACCACGTGAAACTGTTCCCGGGTAAATGAACTCTCCATGATCAGCGAAGTGCCAGCGCTATAGAGCATTATCGCTCGATTTTACCTTGGAATTTTCATACAAGTTTCGTGTACGTCTGTAAATAATGGAATCATAAAAGTCGAATCTAAGGCCCCCACAAGTGCTTGCTGAGATACACACACACAAGCCCAGAGATGCCCTATAATGTTTGCGCTAAAATCGAAAATCTAAATTAATCAAATGCGAAACATAGCAACCAACTACGATATAGACGATATAGCGATATATATACACGCGATGCTCGGGAATCATTTATGATCTGCTGGCGCCATTAGCTACTTATGGATGGCCAAAATCACGGATAAATTATAATAATTGAAATATGTACTTTGAAAAGTTAATTGCGCTATGCGAGGCGCGCTTGTTGATGCTAATGATCAAACATAAATTCACCCAGGGGGGCGTGGCAGTGGCAAGTATATGGAAACGAGGCGGCCGGCAGCAGGCCATAAAATTTCCACCAAGCAAGCGGGCAGCGCCCCTCAACAAAGCGATAAGTGCCAGCTATACACACATATACATACATACATATATATATATATATTTATATAGTATGCCGATCTCTCTCGCCTGCCGCTTGCCCTGCAGCTATGCCGGCCGGCGCATCGCGCGCATATGTATGCAATATGTTTTGCTTTGCGCTTTTGGTCAAGGTTGAAGGCGAGAAGGCGAGCACGAGGCAGCGCGAGCGGCAGGCAGAGATCGCTTAATTTCCATGAACGCATTTCAGCGCGGCAACAAATCAAAAATTCGCTTTTAGCCACTAAATATTTAGACAGCGTGTTTCGCAGACTCGTTTACAGGTGGCCGCTGCGAGTGTCCGAGAGGCCGAGAGTCCGAGAATCTGAGTCCGCATCCGAATGCAACCGGGCAAACTTGCAACATCATCATTATCCACAGTAGTGTATGGCAGTCCAGCTGTGGTCAAGGTTAACGCGAGCTACTCTATCTGCAGTAGTTGTAGTTGTATCTCGCGCCTGTATCTCTGGCTGTATCTCTGCCTGTATCTGTATCTGTAGCTGTTCGCGCGCCGCAGGACATCATCATCGACAGGCGCGCGCGCACTTTTAATGATATCGACAAAAAATAAAAATTATTTCTCTTCTCTCTTCCCTCTGCTGTGCGCTGCGATCATTAATTCGTTTCGATTAAAAATTGTTTTTTGTTTTTTTTTCGTTTTTCTTCTTTTTTTTTTGCATCATCTGCAGCCGCTTGTTGTGCATAAAAATCACAGCAAGAGCTCGGAATCGCAGGGAGTTCATGAGCGAACTGTTAACTACACAGCTGCTGCAGACGTGCCCGTAGTATATAGACGTACAGGTATACAACCAATATATATGCCAATATATATAGAGAATTGTATATATTTGTTCGATTTTGTCTAGCGCTGGAAAACAAGTTGCTGCTCGATTCGTATCGAGTGCCTCTGAAATTTTTATGGCTGCTCTGGCGGCCCCTCCCCCTGCGCCCATTTGTTTTGTTTATGTTTAAAGTACGCTATGTGCAATTCTTTGGCAGTTCATTTGTTTATTATAATGAGCGACCGCCGCAGACTTCCCTGTATGCCACTTGTTCAATTCTTCGCTGCTGTTTCGACGTGTTTCTTCTCCCACTTGTTGTTGTTGTTGTTGTTTGCCTTCGCACTATGTTTATATATATAAATATATATGTAGAATATTTAATTTGGATATATTGGCCACTTAACAGCATATGTATATATATTTAGACGTACTTGCATTCTTAGCTGGGATCTGCGAGTTCTCTTGCAGCTGCTGCTATAATCAGAACTGACGATGTTTGCAGCTGAAGCGCATGATATAGGTATAGCTATAGGATAAATATTTGGCTGATATAGAATTACGTTGTTTTTACAATTTTGTAAGTATATTTTCAGTGCAAGTTAACTTCTTAATACACAAATGATATCTGTTCTGCTATCTGTGGTTTGATATGATAGCAATTGATATTAATTGTAAGAGGAATATTTTGTGTATTGATAATTGTCAATATATTTAAATAATTATATTATAATTGTATTTATATTGAATAATACACGTTTAAAAAAGTAGTTTTCTATGGGTTTCCAAATATATTCTTACCTCTGTTAAGTGTATTAAATTATATTCGTTTCATAGTCGCAGTTGTTAGTAATATAATAATACATATATCTCTCTATAAATATTATATTACTTGTCATCTCCCGAATTTTCTTGAAAAATAAAATAAAATTAAATTAAATAAAAAATATTCTATTATATTGTTGGAATAGTTTCCTGTAAGACCCTGCGTCTTGAATTTTATCTAAGGTAATAAAAGAAAAATATCTTTATCTCTATATTGATCTTATTAAAACAGAGTAATGTTTATAGTTTTATATTATTAAATTATATTTATATTTGTATTATATTTCCTCGAACTCTACAACCTTTTGAAGTATAAATAATGTTATATAATTTCCAAAGAATTTTCCGCATACCTTTCTGATTTCATACTTTTTTTAGGAATTCCTATTGTGTTTGCTTAGTATGTGGATTTCCCCCTTCTCTGCACCAGACTGCGCCATGTAAATATGGTAGCACACGCCCCTGAACAAACTATGCGTAGCCAAACTTTTTAACAGTTTTTCATTCTCCTCTCTCTCTTCTTCCCTTTCTGTATCTTTTCCCTGCTGGCTGTGCAAAAATTTAGCGATGATGATGATGTTTTTGCTGCTGAGTTCATTTGCTTTTCTTGTGCCGTCGATTCGCAGTACGTTTTTTTCCCTAAGTGAGGAAATGCGATAAATTTCACAAGTATCTGCGAGCAAGTGTGTGTGCGAAGTGGATGTGCTGCTATTTCTGGTGGGTGGTGGTTTTCGCTATGTGGTTTAGTGTGAAACCAAACTGGCAATGCACTGATATAATTAATAATGTCTATTCTTAGAAGCCAATCTAAACAATGTGTCTCGCGGTGTCTCTGAGCCGAAATATGGAATGCCCAACTTGTTATTTTCCGTCTGTTTTTTGCGATAGCTCAGGTAATGGTTTGTTTTCGAGCCGCGAGGGCATTGATAAATATTCCCAAGAAATTGATCAATCAGCCAACTTAATTGGAAGATTTGCGAAGGCGTTTAATGGGTAATTGAAATGAATCGCAAATTAGGCGTAATAAAACTGCAGTGCGCTGCAATTTCAACAGATATTGAAAGCGGCCAATAATGAAATAAATTAATAAAAATATAATAACTTCTTAAATATTTTTTTCTGTGTATAAATTTGTAGAATGTCTTCATCCAAAGAAAAGTCAATTAAACGAGTCTCGTTTCTCCCCGCAAACATTTTCACAGCGCAGCATAATGATATGCAGAGTAAACAGAAATTGAATTAGGTATGGGCGGCCCACTCGAATCCCGTAATCGAGATGATCTGTGACAGCGGGATAATGCATATTTTCAATACGAAAAGAAAGTGCCAGATAAGCGGGCACTTACTTAACGAATATCACGCATACGCCGCGTTTGACAGCTCTCTTCTTCGCTTTCGACAAACACGCAGCCCGAAATGCATTTAAAAGCTCATTACCAATGCTAATTGATGTCAATGAGATGAGCGGGCCAACAGACACCGAGAGAGCGGGAGAGAGACCAAATCTGGCTGACATTTCACATTGATAATCTCAGTTTTTCTGCGCAGCAAGACGCAGCAGAGACTCCGAGAGATTCCGTTGGGTCCGTTCAATGTTTGTTATTTTCCAAGTGCCCACACGCTGCTGCTGCTGCTGGTGATGCTGGCCGCAGCTTCTTACATAAATTATTAACAGCTAAAGGCAAATAAATAAACAAACATTGATGCAGCAGTCGCTGCAGCGAGACGCGTAGCCTCCTCCTTCTCCTACTGCTCCTCCCGCTCTGCGGCCGCAGCTTCTTCCTCTTCGTCGTTGATCATCGCCAACGCTAAAGCTGTCATCAATCGTACCTGAATCGTAGCCGAGCAAAGTTCGAACTGGCCCTGGCATTGGCCAGAATGCCAGGCACCAGCATCAGCACCGGCCGCACCACCAGCCTGTTCTGGCCAAACAATTAATTTGCCCCGCTCCCTGGCCCGTCTCTCTGTCTCCCTCTCTTCCATCTCGCATGCATTACCAGCTACTTAACAGCAAATCACTAAACATGTTCAAATATTTTGCCTACAGCTTCGGTAGCTCTCAATTGTCGCCTGCTCTTCTCTGCTGTGACATTTGCCAAGCGGCAAAACTCAAAAGAGACGCCACACACCGAAGCCTTGACAAAAGAAATGAACTGTTTTAAAGTGCTCCCATAGCAGCAGCGGCATCCGCGGCAGCAACAGCAGCAGCAACTTGGGCTGCTGCAGCGAGCGGAAAACTACAAAACCCAAATTGAAAAATCATCAACTCCGTCAGGCTGCTGGGATTCCGGCCTAGAGCTACGGCTTCTGCTGCTGCTGCGCCTGGTCAATATTTGACTAAGAAATTTTTCACATTACCAGCAAGGCGAGAGGAGCTGAGCAGCTTGTTGAGAATACCCTGCACAGCTGTAAGGGTATGTCGAGTTTTAGGCATGACAGACTTGAGAATTAAACTTCAGGTGGAAATGCGAAGGTAACAGTTTTTTAAATTTTTTTTAAAAATTATTTAGATAATATACCTAAAATTATTAGCACTATATTTTAATAAGTTTTAAATATAGAAAAAGTTTTTAACGAATTTATTTATATAAATATTTACTTTATTATATTATCAAATTTATATATGAGACCTTTGAATATTATCTTTGCTATGTATCGCACAGGGTATTTGTGCTTTGTAGAAACTGTATTTAATATTGCAGACTTTTTACTCTACTTTTGGTTAAAATGAAAAATACAAACGTTTGTTAAATCACTAAAATTTCCATAAATATAACAGCTTGCAGGTATAATTTATACATGAAAATTATATAATGTTCATACAACTTTTATTGGATATTTTTGCGTCTGAGTAAATTGCAAGCACTTGAATAAGCAGTCCTTAAATTCAAATTTAAATAAAAAATAAAAACAATTTTTGAGCTAAAAAAAATATTAAAAAAAATAAAATATAGTCACTAATATTTTTAAATGATAGGGAAAAATTATACATTATTTTTTTTAGGATTTGTTGGAGTTATTTAATAAGCAATAGCACGAACTTGCGGTTCGGCTTTAAATAATATTATAGAATACAAATATAATAAAATTTATGATACACTGAAAATTAAATTGCAGAAAATGTAAAATATTTGCAGAATAATTTTAGTCTACTTTTTGTAGGGTATTTGCGCTGCGTTGCAGTCGCTTAAGAATTTCATGCGCTTGTTAGGCTGCGCCTTGGAGTGCCCCTCGCATGTTGAGTGAAATGTTAGCAATACACACACACACACACACGCACACATGGACACACGCACACACACAGAGAGACGCCTTGTAGCCTAGCATTGTTTGCATAGCAGTGCGAGCTCAGTCGACTCCGAGGCCTGATCTCGGGCAGCCTCTGGTCAACGTTTTGTTTGATGTCGGCCTCGTTAAGAGCCAACGAAGCCAACGAGTTGTGGCCATGTTCCACGCTGTTGTTGTTGTTGTTGTTATAGCTGCTGCTGCTGCTGTTCTGATTGTTGTTGTTGTTGTTGTTGTTGCTGTTGTTGCCTGCGTTGTTTGCTCATGAACAGTTGAACAGTTGAATGTTGTCGTTGTTGTTGCTGTTGTTGCCTCTGCCGCTTACTTTGCATTAAGTTATTTTCATTTTCAATAGGCCGTAGCTAGCAGCAAGGGATTCAGTTACTCCTCTCCCTCTCTCTCTCTCACTCGCACACGCTCTCGCTCTCTCTCGTTCGCTGTGTAACTCCTTGCTGGAGTGTTTTCTTTCGACGTTGCATTCGAGTGCTCTCCAAACTGTTGAACTTCACTTGTTTTCTCCAGCTATTAAGCCACTTGAGCGATCATCTTTTCCCATCTCTAGAAACACATCCATATCTTTCCAGATCTACGCATCTACGCATTTTCGGCACGACGACGATCGCAGCTTCCAGGAATTATGCAAATTTTCAACATTGTAATGTTCGCTCGCCCGATGAGCGTGTGATTTATGCCTATAAATCGCTCGATCTGCTACTTCTGATTGCATAATTAATGATCGGCTCAAGGGCGCTGCGACTTCAGTTATGACTCGCGAGTCTCTCTGCAGCGGACCCTCCACACTCTCCAGTCGCCTCAGTCGCTCCAGACTCTCCACACTTGCCACTCGACTACTATAGCAGTCTTCAGCTTTTCTGTGGGAAAATCTCGCAAGCACACGAGGCAGCTCCGGCATCCCACTGTGCGTATTTGCCAGTGTATGTGTGTGTGTGTGTGTGTTGGTCTATATAGAGATCGGATCGGATCTGTTTGTTTATGTTTCGAATTGTACTACGTGCTACTACGGACGTGCAGCAAAGTTGCAAAAATTGATTTGGCAAGAGCGCAGGCAACAAATCAGCGCAATTATCAAAAATGTAGCAAATGCTCGTCTTGGCGCTCGCCACACACGCACACGCACACAGTATCTATTCCCCAGCCTGCCCTCTTGCCCCTGTCAATACTTAGGTCCAAACCATAAATTACCAATTAAATGAGCCTGCGCGCGAAAAAACACACAGAGAGATTTTCTAACTAAATATTGAAACGCAAAAAGCAAACGCGAATCTTGCAAAGAATACAAATCCGCACACAGGTGCGCGCCGTGCCCGTGCGCCTTGCCCGTGCACAGTGGGTCAAACTGGACAAATATAGCCGAACTAATAAATGCGCATTTTTACGCGTATTTAACTGGAATGAGAGACAGAGAGTGTGTGTGTGTGTGTGTGTGTGTGTGTGCGTGAGAGGGAGAGGTCGAGGCGGAGCAATAACCGCTCTGCCGACTTATTTTTATTTTAATCTGTTTTCTATTTCAGAAATCTCGGGTTTAATGAGGCGTCGCCTATGACCAAGCATAATGCTATTCTCGACTTTTATCTGAAGCGCAGTAATGTGGCAATTGCGTTGTTGTTGTTGTTCTTGTACTTGCCAGAAGGGTGCAGGGTGCTGAAAAAAATAAAATTGTAAAATTAGTAAACATAAAACAGAAAAAAAATATATTTTTTGATTTCTTATGTTTGATATATTTATGCGAAACTGTTTTGCAAATTACCTTTTAAAGTAATCTGATCTGCTAGTATCTGATATTGCTATATTGATTATTTATCAGTTTTCGTTAACTTAAAAAATAACTTCATTTGAGCTCTTTACTACAAGTTGCTTTAGGTTTTTAGGTATTAATATACTCAAGCTTTCCCTATCAATTGATTCGATCGGATCGAAGAAGTAAATGAAAAAAAAAAATTCATATAAAAAAGGCAAGAGTATTTAGAGCTTTCTCTTATAAAATATTAAGATATACTCATATATCACACCGCTCAATAAGTTAACGGCCCGACATTTAGGGTGATTATTACAAACATCGATATTTCTTATCGATAGTGTAGATTATCATAAGCTCTGTGTAAGAATTTTACAACTCTGCCAACATGTGCTTTTATGTTACAAATTTTAAAGTGAAACATACTCAGATATACTCATATATTTTCATATATATTTTCTATGTTTATCTTTTATCTCATGAAACGAACCACTATGCAACATTTTGGGCGCTATCTTCATAACAGAAATCAGTGGAAAACCTTCGGCCGTCAGTCGCCTGCTCGTTCGCATCTCTCGGTCTGATATTGAGGCAAACTTTTGTTATAGCTCACAGCAACTGATCGCTGATCGGCGATCGCCGATCCGTCGGGATGATGGGATGTTGGGATATGCTTGGGGGTAGGGAAGGCGGGGTGTAGGTTAGCCGGCGGGGGCCATTGGCAATTGCGCGGATCGTTTGGCGCGTTTGCGCTTTGCGATTAATGCGCTTGTGTAAATAAACAATAAATATTAAGTGCGCTACACGCCACTGCGAAAAGATTCCCAGAAACTAATCTGAAGGGGGCAGCAAGAACGGCAGGGAGTAGGGGCAGGGGGATGGTGTTGGCAGTCGACCTGCTGCCCGGCGATGGCACGCAATTAAATGTAGCAGTTTATGCTGCGCACGAACTCGCCACTCTCCAGTTGTCGTTTTGTGGGTGGCATACGCGTATTATCACCAGCTCCCCGGAGGAAGCTTCCCATTTCGCTCGGCCCCTCTGGCGCTCCTCAGCTGCGCACGAGCGTTCCTTTGTTGCGGCAACGGCCCACTGAGCATGGCAGCTGACGCGCTCTCTCTCTCACACTCTCTGTGTATCTCTCTCTTTGTTTGACGCCGCGTCTGTCTGCTGTGCCAGGTTTGTGCTGCCAGGTGTCTGGGCGTCTCGGTCTTGGTCTTGGTCTGTGACTCTGTTTGAAGCGTTCCGCAATTCAGGCGTGACACACAAATTGTATTTGATTCTCGGGCTGCAGCACTTCCCCATGCTCCTGCCTCCCCCTTCTGGTTTATTTATTTATTTCATTGATTCGCCCGTTGTGTAATCAATTAATTCACCTGGTTTCATCTGCCAGATCGAGCGGTAGCTCCGAATGCACGAAGAGAAGTGCAACGAGACGTGTGATCATCAAAACTGCCCAATAGTCGGCCAAGCCTTGACCTTATCCACGGGTACATATATGTCTATAAAGTGTCTATAGTCGGTTGCTATAAATAGTCGCTTGACCTTAGCACGATTTGTAGCTGAAATATTAAAGCTGCTCGATTTGAATTTCCCGCATGTGCGGGTCCTCATATTACCGTTCTATAGCATGTATCTTTGCAGTAATTATCTATTAAAATAGTCTGAGAATATAGCATTGAAACTGTATCTATTGGTAAAATTTGGATATAGTCAATACTTTCAAATGTCATAACTAAGATGTAAGTAAAAATAAAGTAAAGGAGAGTTCATTAATTATAAAATGTTTATATATTTTCGGCATCCACAGATTTAAATATAACGAAAGTCAAACACTATCTAAATAAATATTATATATACTTATTATATTTGTAGATCCTTAGAATGAAAAAAATATTTCCAACTTTTTTATAACCAATTAATTTGTTTGACCTTTTACGAAAATAGATTTATTTGAAATAAAAAATAAAAAATTAATCTAAGTAAATATCCCTTTTTTCAATCAAGATAAAGTTCTTAAGCTTTATTCAAGCTTTTTGATCTAAATAAAAAAATATTTGAATCATATTGCGCAAAAATCTCTAATATTTTCTATTACCGATCAATCTTAATTATAATCTTGGACTTCAAGCTAAATTAAAATTGCTCTTAAACTTTCGAACACTTTGATATTTGCAGAACTGAAAAACGCAATTTATTATTTTAATTTTTTTAGTTCGCAAAGAGAGATTTCTTTATTTTCATACGAAATTTGCTCTATAAGCACCACTGTTAATCTCATTATCCACTTAGTTATGGCTGTAGTTCTATAAAGACCATAGCTCGCTCTCTCTGCAGCTCTCCCGCTTCATAAATAATCGAACTGAATTTAAACAGCAACCTTTTTGCTCATTATTCAGTTTCATACAATGTCTGGCAAGGCTGCCAGAGTACTCGTAAATTCGGGACTCTTCATGAATCTTCCGGCGATTCACAATTCATTCGAAAGCGAAATCAATAAGATAATAATTTAAATACACTTAATGGACGATGGCGCGTCGGATTGCTTATATAACAAGGCGTATACCTGGAAGTCCGGCTAACGGTAAAACTGACAATCAAAGGTCGAACGGGAAGGTGGAAAAGCGTCGAAACTACAAAAGATTTTCGCTGGAAAACGGCGAAAAAGCGCAGAACGCAATACGCGTGGCAGCAACTTGTTGTGAATATTTAATCGCTCTTGGTGTTGTTGTTGTTGTTGTTGCTCCACTCTCTATAGATATCTGCTAGATACAGCGATATTGTATTGGGGGCCTGGGGGCCTGTTGCCTGTCTGCCTGCCTGCCTATTCGAGGTCCGTTCGGGGTCTATTTGGGGCCTGCGCGCCGCCTTTTGATGTTGATTAATTGCGAATGCTGTTGATTGATTTTTATTGCAAATATTGATAAAAAGTTTTGTATTAATTAACGTGAAAAACACGCGTTTTGTGTTAATTGGAAAATGGTTATTGAAACTAAACAGAGCCGCTACACACACACACACACACACACACACATAGCAGCAACAAACAAACAAACAGACCGTGAGATACAAGATACAAGTTGCATTTTGTGGAGCGTTCAAATTAACGTACCCGAAACTTTTTCAATAGACACAACAAGAGCAATAGCCAGAGCCAGAACAAGAACAAGAGCATGGACATCCAGCGAATACAAGTAGCTCTAGCTGCAGCTGTATCTCTGTATCAGACTGTATCTGTATCTGTAGCTGTAGCTGTATCTGTGCCTGTACAAGCCAACATTTGATTTATGCTCAACTTTGATATTTACCGCCTAATAAACAAAAAATTAACGCAAACGCAGATACAAATGCCGAGCAGCAGCGGGCACGTATCCCATAGATACACGTATCCCATAAGTATCTGCACTTGTGGCTATATTTGTATCCTGCAATTTTCGCTTTGATTCGTTTCGACATGCGTGCGTCTGTCAGCGCGGCAATTAAACAACATCACCAAAGTGCCACAGCAACAGTAGCAGCAGCAGCAGCAGCAGCAGATCAGAAGCCAGCCAACTCGATGGACCGATCGAACCGATCGACCTATCGACTGATCCGCAGATCAAGCGAGCGATCGAGCTGCAACGACTTAGCGCCGCGACAAGCGCGTTGAAATCCTCTGCGTTAATATTTGGTATTTGTTTGGGCGTCCAGTTCAAAACGTTTCGAGAGGTTTGCAACGCGGTGGGGCAGCCCACACACATAGAGCCAAGCACAGTGGTACTCCACAGAGTAGTCGACTCTCTTATGAGTTAGGTGGCAGATTCCGAAATGAGGCAAAGAATTGAAGCATTTAAGTAATTTTAAGGGATTAATTAAAAAAATTGTGTAATTCAAAAAACTATATAGTTTCTAGTTTATAATTTCAAAATTTGACATTTTTGCGAATTTTTTATATCAATCAAATAACTCAAAACTCAAAATTATGAAAGCATGAAGCAAGTAATACGCTTTATTTAATCCTATATAAAATATATATTATTAATTCCCATTTTTATATTTTATTTGATAAAGATGAATTGTTTAAATTAAGCAAAAAATAGTTTGCGATATCTGCTTTCAATATTTCTTTGAACTGATTTTATTTTTAACTCCACGGTCGAAATAGTAATTTATCAAGTGAATTGAATAAAATTTCTGGTGTTGCGAGATTATTTTTGCATTTATATAAAAACTGAAATATGTATATTATTTTTTTTTATGTATTTAATTTTTTAAAATTGTTCTCTACAACATTTCTGTGCGCAGTTTTTGTGTTTTGCCCCACTGTCGCATTGGTAATTAGTCAAGTGAAGTGGCCAAAGGGCAAATCACTCAGCGCTGGCAGCGGCGCGCCTTGAAGTTGTCGTTGCATGTATGTATATGCGTGTTAGTGTGTGTGTGTATGTGTGTGAGTGTGTCAGGACCCTGCCTAGACGCCTGACAGTCTCAGCGGAGTCCCAAGCTGAACTCTGCCGCTTTCAAGCTGCCACAGTCATAAATCAATGGTCGAATGGCAGTTGCAGCAGTTGCTGTTGTCAGTGGCTGCTGCTGTTGCTGTTGCTGCTGCTGCTGCAGTTGTTGGCTGCAGTCAATTGGCATGGCTAATGCGATGGCAACTCATAAATTTATTAATTTTTAATTAAACCTACAACGATTTGTAATTCCAAAGCGAAGAGCGCCTCAGCGCCATAAAAGGTAGCTGTCCAGCTGAATGAAGCTCCGCGCGTAGCTGTTGCTCTTGTAGCTGTTGCTGTTGCTGCTGTAGTAGTTGTTGCTGTTGCTGTTACTGTTGCTGTTGCTGCTAGTGCTGCTGCTGCTGCCCGGAAACAACTCATTATCCTAATTAAAACGTGCGCCATGCGCGCCCGTTTCCATATATGTCCAATGCACGCGATCTGGCAATGAGGCTGCTGCAAGCGACTGTTGCTGCTGCTGCTGCAACAGTTGCTGCTGCAGCTACGCATGCGAAATTAGACGCACGACGCAACGTGACGAGCGCCTGTCGTTCATTCATACGCACTGTGCCACAAGTTGCAGGCAGCAATTGCAGCGTTCATTGTCATGCGTTGCATTACAAGATGCCAGCTGGCAACATTGCAACAGCAACAGCAGCAGCAACAGCGGCAGCAGCAGCAACAATTGCCTAGAAGAGCGTCGCATTGTTGCTGCAACATTGCGGCTGCTCAAGCATGTTGCATACTGATCAATCAGCGGCATCTTTAGCTGTCTCCCCTCTCACTCGCTCTCTGCCTCCCTCTCTCTCTCTCTCTCGCTCGAGCAGCACATGAATGACTTTAACCATTTTTGGTCTACAGTTAAATGCTGTGGCAACATCCACAACTGCAACAACTGCAACAACTGCAACATCTGCAACGTCGCAATTGCATTCATAATGAGAATCAATTCGCAATGAATGAATGCGAAGCTCGCAGACGGTGCCACAGCCGATCGCAACGCGTTGCCCTGCACCCCCCTTTGGGCTTATAAATTGTGCTGAAAAGTTTATAAATTATTTTCAATGTCAAACATGCGCTTATAAATAAACAACAACAGCAACTGGGCAAGCGGGCAACTTATGTAACTATAAATAGGAGCACGCAGCGCGATGCTGCCCCGCCCCCGATCCGGCAGCTCCGATCTCCGGCTACATAAGTATCTCAATTTTGCGTAAGTATCGCAACTGCCTGCAACCGAAAGCAAACAAACAAATTGAATTTCAGTTGCGCTCTGCACTTAATTTGGCAATCGTTGCAATAATTTTGTTTACAACTTACGACTACGCCCAGGTCCATGTAAACTTTCCCCTCGCCCAGTCTGCTCTCACACGCACGCTCTCTATCTTCCTTCCTTTCGCCTGAATTTATGGCGACAAGGTGACAGATTCTCAAACGATTTTATCATCTCGGCAAAAGGCAACAATGTTTGCACCTCGATCGTTCCTCTTCCTTTTTACTGGCTATGCTCGATGCGAATTTGTTTGCATTTCAGTTCGATCAGTTCGAGTTTACGTTTACGCCTCGGCCAGATATATGGCAGTAAAGTCCGCGGAGCTATTGCATATGCTCGCGTCCACCCAAGACAATGCAGCCAACATCTAATCGCAGCGCACGCATCGATCGCCAACTTTATCGGCGGCAAAAACTGAATCTAATGACAGACGATTCGGGCCAAATGGGGTCTGGAATCTGGCATCTGGCATGGCATGGTTCTATGTTGCGGATAATTGATGTGCATATTTTATTATAGATAATGGCAAATTTTAGCGAATTCTTTCTCAGAGCATGTTCTTAATTTTCAAGCAGTATATAATGATTTTTGAACTGAAATTAACAAGAGAAATATGACATATCTCAGTTATCATACAAGTCGTCATATGATGTTAATAACATTCAAATAAAAAATTAAAAACTCTAGCGATCAGTTGCCATTCAAAGGCCTTAGGACATGCTTTTTTTTTAATTTATATTAAATTAGTTAATAGTTTATATGCCCATATGTAAAATATATGACATATTTAATCAGACACATTTGCACCAAATTGGCATATGAAATAAATATGTATCTTCAATTTTAATAAAAGTTAGACAGATTAAGCTGTAGGGAAAAACATTTCTGCTACTGTCATACCAATTGTCTTATAATATTTTCTTCTATGACATATGTTGCCAGACAAAGTGATATATGAAAAAATATATTTTTTTAATATTTGAAACAATGCATAAAATCATATCAACTGTTGCCATATCAGTTGTCATATTGCCATATATGACATATATTTCATGAGATTTTTAAGTTCTTTAAGGGCAAGCGCCACTAATGACTGCCTCAGTTTGCATCACTATCAGCCATAGCTGCCATATCATATGGCACGTGTCGAAACAGCAATCACTTTTCCAGATATAGTAAGCTGCATGATTACGATATTCGTAGTTTCCTCATCCAGTGATATATAGTATATCTTTCGCGCAGTACACAAATCGCACTATTAACTGAAGACGCACTTTGATGATACCTACGGCCATATGGCCTGGGATCGATTAAAGTATATGGCAGGCTGCAGCCAGAGGGAGAGGCAATTAAATTAATAAACTAAACTCAAAAGCAGCTGAGCAATAAATATTGAGCAACATTTATGTAAGTGGCAATTATTGCGCCATTTGAATTGGTTTATGGTACAGATGAACAGCCGCAACGATAGTCTATATAAGTTAGTATATATTACAGTACCTCTCTTTTTTCTGTGTGTGTGTGTGTGTGCATGTGCGTATATTTACAGCAAGTGCAAGCACAGTGAAGAGTCTGTTTACAGCGCTTCGGGGCGAAGACAAAGTAAATTAATGTGTTGTGTGTGTTTGAAAGTTTGTATAAACAACATTGCAACATTTGTGGATTGTGGATTGAGCACTGTGATGTGGCGCATCCCAGGAGGCGCCTGGCCACGCCTCCCGCCTACAGCTCAGCTGTGGCCCTTTTCCAAGTTGCCACGTCTGCATGCCAAATATTTATGAAATCATAAAATTTGATGTTTCCTCTGTGGCACTTGACACCGCGTCAGCCCCTTCGCCCTCTCGGTGCTAATGATGATTTTGATGTGCAGTTAACGGATTGGTTACAGCTCCTAACTACCCTGGGCCCATTCACAGGGCGATTACATAAAGTACTTTCTCGTCTTCCATGCAGACAGCGTCTCGCTCGGCCTTTGTTTGTTTTATGCACGATTTCTTGTTGCCTTACAATTGCTGTAAATAAATAGTGCAACCGTGCTCACACACACACACACACACACACACACAGGCTTACGCACATACAGATACTGTTTCAGGTACAGGGCGCAGATCAAAGGCCTATCAATTAGCACCCATTTCGATTATGTTGCATGCTGCACTCAACCCGAATACCATTTGCCGGCAATTCACACCCAATTAGTAATAAATTTGAATGCTGCAGCATGCTGCAATTGCCGAATCGTTTGAGAGATCGAATTGGAGGCAGTATCTAAATCTGCATGCGTAGCTGATGCTGTTACACTGCGAGAAATGCGCAAAGCTGGAGTTGCTCCAAATGTACTCAGTGAAATTGAAAAGCTTCCAAGTAATACTACTTTTTGTTTTTTTTTTTTATTTTTCTTTAATCAATAAAAAATCTTTCGTAGATATGTAGTAGTCGCAGCTATAGAAATGATATTTATATTAATTAAAAGATTAAGTTGCAGTACATTAATTTGTTATCTGGTTTGTATAGTTAAATTTACTTCTAAAGCTGATTTACAGAAATTTGGCAACAATGCAAATTAGTTATATTAAATAGTTAAAGACCGGAATAAGTTACAATTCTTTCTACCAATAATTCAACCGAGTTATAAAATGTTCTCAACCTTCAAAATGCATTGATGCTATATGCAAATTTTACTTATTCGCCTGAAATTTGGCAACAATGCATATTAATTAAATCACTGGGCTGGCTCTAATCAAAATCCTACTAAATTAATATTTTACATAAAGCTCAAAAACTCATAGTTTGCTTGGCACATTTATTTCATAAATTTCTCGCAGTGCCTGTGCGCAATTTCTTCGAGTGTATGCGCATCTAACTCCACTTCATTAGGACTAACAGTTATGGCGGCCATTAAGTTTTATCGATGGCGCTACGCGGCCAAGCGATTTGATTTGTAACCACTTGAACAGGCCGCAGCCAATATCCAGCTTTGATATTTTCACACATAACAACTTGCAGCAGGTACAGGCTGCAGGGTGCTGGGTGCAGGGTATCGTAGATCGGCCACTTGGGAACTTGGTGCCGAAATAAAACTTAATTGCAATTGACTTTTAATGCTCATGCGGGCTGCCCGCTGTGTTAATTCGAATTCAAACTGTTACCACAACTGAAGTGGCCACATGGCCAGGAGCACGACTAGCGACTAGCGACTAGGATCGGGGTGGAGGTGGCACAGCTGAAAGGGGCCTAGAGGAGTAGGAGGTGCCACCCGCAGGCAGAGTGCAATGCAATGCATCGAAAGAGCCGAGGAGCAGCTATTACCAAGTGGCGCTAATAAAAGGCATATTGACATTGACATTCGGCCAATAACTATGATACAACTACAACTACAACTATATCCATGTACGGGTACAGGGGTATTGGGTTACCCCAACGCATAAATCAAGCATTACATGCATTGTTCCGAGTCTAATGGCCGTTTGGCTTCGCATATAAACAAACAGCACGGTTTCAGACGAACAACAAAAGAACAAGACGATGATCGCGGAGGTAGAGGTAGAGGCAGAGCTAGAGGGGAGTTGGCATCAAATTACCACAAGATCAGAACCGGGCCCGAAACCGGGCCCAGGATCGGCTTTCACAAAACGCAAGACTTAGACTTTGAGTCCCCAGTCGAGTCGACAGCCAGTCAGCCAGTCGGCCAGTCAATCTGTCAGTCCGACAGTCCGTCATTCATTGAGCTACACAACAATAATAACGTTTTAATTGAACAAAAGTCGAGAGCCTGTCGAGCAACAATTGCTCAGAGAATCTCAGCAACTCCTCAACAACTTATCATCCAGGCTACTCTTCCAGCTTCTCCAGTTCTGCATTGACAATCGCCTTGTTGTCTCCCTCTGCGGCTGCTTCAATTCCTTTGTGCTGTCCGCCTGTCCGCCTGTCTGGCTGTCCGTCTGTCCGTCTCTTCGGCTGACTGTCACCTTTCCATCAAAAGCGAGCAGAGAAAGGCGCACTCGACTCGATGTCCACGTGCCGCCTCGCCGCATTGTTTACCGACTTTTTGTTCCTGCTCCTTCTGCGATAATTGATTAGCTGACAATATTACAGAAGCCCAAACAACACACAGAAACTGATACAGTTGCCGCTCGAGACGCAGCCGCAGATCCAGATACAGATACAGATACAGTTACATTTGGAAAATGCATCCAGGCTGAAACCCTAGACGTTAATGAGGTTCCATTGAGGCAGTCAAGCAGGTGGAATTCATGATGAATTCCCGTGCAAACAGCTGAATGGGGAATGCCACTCGGAACAGTACTTTCAGGAGTTTGTTGTAACTAGCAGATACTTTTGCGTATCCATGTGTATCTATTAGATCTTCAAGCAACAATGGCAGTGTTTCTTTTTCCCTACCTAAGCTTATTTCAAATTTATTTTGTTTCATATTAAACTTTATCTACAACTTTAGCTTTTTTCTCTTTATTTAATTTATTTTTAATCTAAAGTTCGTGGACAAAAAATATTAAGACTTTATTCATAACTTCAAAATTTTGTATTTATGTATAGTATTTTTGAAATACTTCCATCTTTCAGTTACGTTTTTTTTTACAATATTTGAAAGATTTTTATAACTATATTCTAAATCTATGTTTATATCCTTAGCTTCCTTCTTTACTCTCTTTCCGCAATTATTATGTGTTAAATATTTTAGCATTTTTTTTTAATTAGAGTAAGCTTCTAGGTTTTAGTCTGTTTTCAAATCTGCATATATTTTTAAAAATTTTCTACACTATTTCCCAAGTTCTTACCAAGTTTATACTTCAGGAATAAACTACCCTCTTAACTAGAGCAATTCTATACTTCTCTCGCCCTTTATATTTATCTATACTTATATATTTCTTCTTATACCTTTTTACTCCTGTTGCTGTAATTAAATGAATTTTATCGACTATTTAAAAATTATCTTTATTATTGCCAAACTCTTTATGCTTTCTTCAGGATATATCATATAAACAAATCTTCTATTTGACGCTGCTCAATCCTCAATCCTTTCTTATTTATATCCAACTTTAATATATTGATATTTATGCTATGAAATGCATATTCTTATAAACCCAAGTCGAAGTACCCTTTTTTAAAAATACACTCCACATTTTACAAATTCTACATTTCTACAAAAACTATATATACTTATATCTATATATCTTGGCAACTTCTGCTCGCATCTTAGCCAGGTCAAACCTGCACTTCCTTCGCTCTCTGCGAACTTCCTGCTGTTGCTCAGGTCCCTTGCCCGACCAGCGAGGCACATACCTTCCCGGCAGTCCTTGTCCGACGGACAATTACCCGCCCGCCCCCGTAGCGCAGCGCAAAAAGGGATCGATCGGGCCGCTCCGATCATGATCCTGCTGTGCCGACGAGGGCCTGACCATGTGGATGTGCTGCAATGCGCCAGCAGAAACTGTGTCAAGCCGTTTTCGCAGTTGCCCTGATCAAACGATTTTGCCTCTCGGCCTCTGGCACTTGCCAAGGATTTTAATAAATGAAGCAGTTGATAAATGAAGCGCAAGAAGTAGAAGAGCAGGAGAAGAAGCAGCGGTAGTAGTAGGAGTATGCCTGTTTGGGCCAGTGAAAGTAACGCCGGCGCTAGCAGCCGCATGTGGGCCTGCACAGGGCTGGCGAAATGCCGATTGCCAGCGCAGATAGGCCAAGGGTTACCACGCTGCTATAGCTCTCTCTCTGTCGCTCCCTCTCGCTCTCTCTACTCTCATACTCTCCTCGCTCTCTCTGGTGGTCCGATAAGCACGACCGTGCGAAGGGCAATTAAATGCCATTAACATCAACGTGAGACAGAAGACAGAAGAAACACACACACACACACACTCCCTCACACACACACACACACACACACACGCGGAGACTGCATGCAGCGCGAGTGGAGCGCAGGCACAGCAAGTGGAAAAGAATACGCAGCAGCAGCAACAAAAAAAGAGAAGGAGGAGCAGACAAAAACACACACACGCGCACAGCAAGACACTCACTCACACACACACACACACGCACACACTTGGCGCTGGGCGCTTGGCGATTAACATACAAAAGGATCTGGGCACAAGCGCACTCATCGCTCGCTTTGGAGCCCGCCTTCTTCTTCCTCTGCTTCTTGCTGCTTCGCGCTCATCCGCCAATCGGCATGAATCACCCGCAGTCGCGTCGACGTCGACGCAGCAGCAGCAGCACCAGCAGCAGCAGCCAAAGCGACGACATTCTTAATGCGCGCTCTGCTCTCGCTCTGCTCTGCTCTGCGCTCTGCTCTGCGCTCTGCTCTCTGCCTTCAACTGTGAACTCTGCGCTCTTCCGGTGCGGATGAGGTTTTCGGGCTGCAGATTTTGAGTCTGGAAATCTGATGCCGGGCCAGAAGATGCGCACAGACGGCGTCAAGTGGCAGTCGGAACGGAACTGGCGCCAGTTGGCGGCCAGCACAGCACAAAGCCAGAATGTCTGGCAACGCTTAAGTTGGCAGACGTCGCGACCATCGGCGTCGCCAACTGGACTGAGCCCCTGAGCCACTGAGCACAATGGTGGTGGTGGCTGGTCAGCTCTGCGGCCGGAAAAGATTTACAACAGACGCGAGACACGGACAAGTGCAGCGAAGGGTACGATCATAGCATCACATGTTCCGATCCTGCAGTAGGCGGGATGAGCATCTAAGATGGTTTTGAGTACGTTTGAGATCGGTGGAAAATGCTCTGAAATTTTATGTTAAACTGACAGAGTTTTTTTTAAAGGATTTTTTGGAAAGAAGAAAAATAATTTTGATTTTATTAAGAAAATTATTGAAGAGATAATTTTGAGTAATATTAAATTGGATAGATTTTATGAACTTTGAAGCATAAATATCAACATTTTTATATTTTTTTGGGGAAAATGAGTATCTAAATTATTTTATATTTACATAGTTATCAAATATAGTTATTAGTTATTATTCCGGAAAAAAATACTAAGGGAAGATCGCTTATGAGATACTTTCTTACAATTTAAGATTGCCAGAAAAACGCCCAGGAGTTATAAGAATTACTATTAGACTTTTTATATAACCACATTTTACTTTTCAAAGTATTAGAAAAAGAGTTAAAGAAGAATTTTAAAAATTCTCTAAAGCTTTAACTGCATATCAGAGACTTTATATAGGTTTACTAAACTCTTCCATAGACTTTTTATTATGAAATTATAAATTATTTAAACGGTATTAAAACATAACTGAAATATGTATCGTATAAGCTAAGCTAACTCTATTATTATACTGTTTTCCACAAGGTAGCCGAACTTAATTATTAAATTATTTTAGACATAGGGTCTTGATCTGTGCAACATATATTATGTTTTATTTGTATTATATATTTTATATATTTATTTGGGAATCTTGTAGTATATTATTATATTTTTTAGTATATGAAAAATCAGTCACAATCTAAAGTAATTTCTGTAAATAACTGATTTTTTTTTATTATTGGGGATGTAAGAAGGATAAATGTATTTTTGAGAAACATTTACATTTTTCATACTCTACAAATTATAGTATTATAATTGAGAATACCATTCCAAAGACTTCAGGAAAAAAATGTGCGTTTCTGTAGACTTTATGTTCCTTGAAAATACAATAGATTAACCAGTTTTAGTTAGGTTGGTGCTATGGATGCTAGTAAAAGCTTTAAAGCAAACTTAATATGATAGAAAATTGTCTGTTTTTTAAACTATCAGTAAAACACAATAAAAAGTATAATACCTTAGAATTTTAGTTTAGAGAAGAGTAGTCAAACAACTAAAACCAATAACTAAATATAATAAAAGCCAAAAAGACTGCAGTCTGCTGCTGCAACATCTGTAAAGAGAGAAGAAGAAGAATGGACATAGAAGAGCAGAAAAAGGCAGGAGCAGACTAAGTGACTTCACGTTTAGTTCAAGGCAAAGACGAGAGGCTGGGACAGGGGCTAGGGCAGAGCAGGGAATGAGAGCCCTGAAGACAGCAGACAGCGGCAGAGGCGGCAGCTCCACCTACCCGGGTGCCAGTGGCCAGCGTCGTTTTGGCTGGCTTGCAACACCTGCAGCTGCACAGCAAGAGCAACAACAAAGGCAGTAACAACTGCAGCAAGGCCTCTTTGGGCCAACCTTTTCGTGGCAGTCACGTTGGCTGCCCTGTGCCAGTGCCTGTGCCTGTGCATGAGCCTGCGCCAACGCCGCTGCCCGCGTCGCTGCCAACGTCGGCGCGGGTGTGTCAAGTCATCTGCACAAACAGTCGAAATGCATTTAACTGTTTGCCTTGGTATTGGTATCCCCGTATGTGTGTCTGTGTGTGTGTGTGAGTGTGTGAGTGTCCCACTGTCTAGCTGCTGTCTGCGAGTGTGAAAGAGGCAGCAAGTGTCATTCTTATGGCCGACAGCGCCTACGTTTTGTTCCTCCTCCTCCTCCTGCTGCTGCCGCTCCTCTGCTGCTTCCCCTGCTGCTTCCCCTGCTGCTGCTCCTCTTCAGCTCTTGCCAACCAATAAAATTATACTAATTCTTGACTTTTTGATTTCATTTTGTGTTTGTTGTTAAGGATTTCGTTACCTAAACACACACACACACACACACACATTGAGAGAAACACTCACTCATACAGACACTCCAAAAAAAAAAAAAGAAGCGCACAACTCTGCCTCTCTTTGTCTCTCTCTCTCTCTGTCTCTCTGTCTCTCTGTCTCTCTGTCGCTCTCGCTGCGGCTCGATCGAGACGCTCCGACTGGGCCCTGGCTGGCTGGCAGCCCCAGGAGGAATGCGTGGCAAGACGAGACAGTTTGGTTCTACACTTGGCTCATTGCGCGCGTGCAACTCCCCGAGCAAAGAGTCTCGCCGCGTCTCGTCGCGTGTCTCGTTACGTTTCATTCGGCCGCTTTTTGTTCCACCCCAACCAATTCGATCCCATTCGATCCTATTCGATCAGAGAGCCCCGATCTCCAATGTGCATATCGCTGGCGACAGTGCTAAGTCACTAACTAAGTTAACGGAACTGGGTCGACAGACCGATCGGGCCCCCAGAGAGCCAGGCCATAGACTGAAGTAAGTACCATGCCCATTGCAGATATTATGCTTGATAAATGGAGCTTACAATTATACATATGATAGAAATGAAGTTGTGGATAGGCCTCAGATAGTAAGTCGAAATTGTGAGAATTTCTGCTTAAACTTTGGTTTAATATTAAAAAAAATAGTACATATAAAAATAAAAAAGTAAATAACAATAATTTATATTTATTTTTTGTGTTTATTTATCCAAGAATAAATATATTAATAGTATTATAAAATAATGTATTCAAGCAAAAATAAAATAATATTATATATCATATACTTTTTGATTAAATGCAAGAAAATGACACTAAGCTGAAGAACTATAAAAAAAAAGAAATTTCATAAGATCTAGGCAATTTTCAAATTTAAATTTTCCAAATCTAATAATACCAAAAAACTAAAAATTTATAAAAACTAATCTTTAATTTATTGTAAAATTTGTATTGAATTTTAGAAAATTTTAAAAAATAAGGAAATCCAAATCCAAGCTTAAATTTGCCCAATTTTTATTGAACTTTAGAAAGTTTAAAAAAATAAGCAAATCCAAATCTAAGCTTAAAGTTGCCTAATGTATTAATACGAAGAAATTATAATTCTATTATTATATTAAAAAGTAATTTTAAACAAATAAAGACATAATAAATTACAAAACATATAATCTTCTGATTTAACTTCAGGAAATTAATTATATACACCAATTAAATTCCAGAAAAATTAAAAGTCTCCTTAACTCAAGGTTTTCAAAGATTCTCTAAGAAATCGTAAATATTAAACTTTATAAACTATTAGCGCTAATTGAAAAAAATTAGTAATATCTTTAAACGATAATCTTTTAAAAGAGCTTTAAAGTTCTAAGTTTTTTACCAGTCCATTGAAAAAACGCCCAACTTTCTGCACTAAAAACAATTATTTCAGTTTTGTTTTTAACTTTAATATAAGCATAACAATAGAAAAGTGTATTCTTTAATGCCGAGAGCTTCAGAGTATTTCTGCTTACATTTTTAATCAAACAAATCTTTTTAGTAAATCTTCAGCTAAGTTTATTTTTAAGTTTAATTATAGTAGCAATCTAAACAGATTATTTTTAAGCAATATTTCAGCTAAACAATTTAAAGCTTAAATATTTATTTTAATGGGGAACCGATAGGAACTTTTCTTTCTACAGTTTAAAATTCAAAATGTAAACTAATACCACATATTATGTGGCTTACCCTGATAACTAAGCAGAAGCTGCTAAAAGCGCCCTGCAGGCTGCGGTTCTCTCCATTTTCCTATAAGCCACCCTCGGGCCAAGCTGCCCAATCTCCATGCTCAAGCTCAGAACGCAACTGCGACGCAACGACGCAGTCGCCAATGCGCTCAATTAGCTGCTCAGTGTGCGACTGTGCTTGCGTGCCTGTGCCTGTGTGTGTGTGTGTGTTTCTCTCGCACTCAAGTTTGCGCTCAGCTGAGTGAGCGAATGCCCGATCGGGCGAGAGCAGCAGCGCGACTGACGACGCGCTGGCTGCCAGTGGCAAAGGGAACTTCGGACGGGATGGATGCGTGATCGTCATACAATGATGATTATCAACAACAGTTAAACTTTCAGACAGAGCGAGCGCGAGAGCATTGAGCGAGAGAGCGAGTGCGAGAGAGCGAGAGCGAGAGCGAGCAGCAGGCACTTCGTACGATTGGCGCCGAGAGCCAAGAAGCGCTCAGTCGTGCGTTTCACTCAGAGCCGAACGACGGCGCTTCGTGCTGTCTGGCTGTGCGTGTGTGTGTGTGTGTGTGTGTGTGCGCTCGGCTGTGTTACCTGTAACTCAATCAGGTAGAGGCAGACATGAAGGCGTTAGTCGTTCCACAGCGCTGATCGAGTTGAAATCTATTTGCTCGCTGAACGTGAGAAAAAATCCAAGACGCCGTCGAATCGATTCGATTTTGGCGTAAGCAGAAAACTTCGAAAACTTCGAACTCGAATGAGTGCTAACAAGACGCGAGTGAGTGAGGCCCAGCAACAACAACAACAACAGCAACAACAACAACAACAAATATGATAATTACACATAAAATGCAATAATTTTGTTGTGTGCGTGTGCGTGTGCTTGTGCGTGTGTGTGTGTGTGTGCTGTGTTTGTGCTCGGAATGTCAACCGACAAGTTGTAAAGGGAAACCCTGAAATTGTACAACAACAAACAAAAGATACAGCTGGCAGATACAACTAGCAGCTACAGATACAGATACAAATTCAGCTACAGCTACAGCATAGTTATAGCTGCGCGCATGCTTCGCTGTTGGCTGGGAAATATGTGGATTACACCAACAACACCAACACCAACACCAACAACACCAACAACAGTAACGCGCTGCAGAGTTCGCAAATCGCAGTCGCGCGCAGTGCTACGCAACAAATGCTGAATGCATCCGACAGATACGTATCTGGTGTGTCATGCGCCTGGAATGCGGCAATAGAATCCTCAAGCAGAACGCGCCCAAGAACTTGAGCTACTTCAGCTACAATTATCGCAGGCGCAAAGCGGCCCAGCGGATTGTCGCCTGTTTGCGCAGCGTGATTTACTTGCAACTGCAGCGTTCTGTGGCACGGCCGCACGGTAGCCGCCTGCCACTTGAGCGGCAGCTGTAAACTGTGCAAATATATCGAGGCGCAGCAGACGCAACGATAACCCGAACCCGCACCCGTACCAGTACCCATACCCGTAGTTGAACCAGCACCAGCAGCAGCGCCGACAAATATCATAAATCCATAAAGGTGTCAGCAGCGGGAACGACAGCGAGCGAGCGAGCGAGACAGAGAGCGAGAGTGAGAGCGAGAGCGAGAGTTCGGGCCAATCCATCAAAATACGCGGCTTACAAATTAATAACTAAAGAAAGCAAGAAGAAGCGAAGGCAAACAAAGTATAAACACGATATACAGCTATATCTATCTATAACAGAGTCTAGATCCCGAGATAGTACGACAACAACGTAGGAAACTTTATAAGACTGAGGTGAGTTATTATCACGTGTGTGTGTCTCTCTCTGTGTGTGTGTCTCTGTATGGCTGAACTTGGTCAGGCCCCCGCCAAAAAGTCTCACTTGTCGAGCGCTAAGCTTATGTAAATCGTGAACTTATGCAGTCTGTGAGAACCGCACACAAACCGAGCGATCGAGCGATCGAGCGAGCGAGCGAGCGAGCGATCTTCAAATAACCGAAATATCTAAGATATCGAAATACAGAAACATCGACATACCGAACTGTCGAACTGTCGAACTGTCGAACCGATGACACTGATCCAATGCCAATGTGCATAATCAGTGCCATGGCATTTGAGACGATCTCGTTTTGTTGTGTGGATCTGCTTGGGGTTTGGGGTTGGGGGGGCAGTTTTACATAAGGTAGATCAAGCCTGAACTTGAGGAATGCAGTTCGTCAGTTGCAATTGGTCGATTTATGGCATTAGTCTAGACTGTAGAATTCCTTAAGAGCTCGGCATTTTATTTACTTATTCAGAAAATTAGCATATAATACAATTATCATATTACATTCCTCTAGTTAAATATATTTTGTCGTTATAATAGTTTAAAATATATAGGCTTATCTTTATCTTTGAACATTTCTCTATTTTCTTTAAATATATTTTGTTTTTATAAAATATAATTATATTTATTATATATTAATTCTAAGATATTGCCCTTCTTTATTTTTGAAGATTTTCTTTAAATTTCATTATTTCATTATTATAACAAATTTAAATATAATAAGTAAATATATGAGATATCATATCTGATTTTCGAGAAAATAGAATTATAGTCAAATGAATTTTGATTTCATGAAAATTGGTAATACAAAAAGTAATATTCTTGCTCTAGTTTCTTATGATTACTTTTTTCTGGGTACAAATTTTGAAATGCTTGCCTGATTTGCTTAATCATGAAATGTTGAAAATTCTCCCAAATAAGTTTTTCAGATACGCGAGAATTTTTCTTATGTTCTTAAATTTAGAAAAATTGTATCTAAAAAATATATATTATAATAATAAAATAACACAATAGTATAAAAATAATAATAATATTACCGAATTATTGTAGGACTTTCTAAGTATTATATTCTCAAACATCTCAAAAACTTTATGAAATTTCGTAGCTTTTTCCATGCCAATTTGAAAATTATAGGAAAATATGTAAAGAAAAGCTCTGCCAACAATTGCCAAGTATTTTAACTGAACTTGCATTGCGCTCAAATTTAATAATATAAATATATATAAATAGTCAGAATAATTGTAACAAATTTGATTCCCATCCAAATCTCTCAATCTGCCGAAGTGTAGGCGTGATTTTCCCACATAAGAAATCGAGCTGGCGACCCCAAGGCTCTCTCTCTGCCCGATCAAAATATTTTCACGCCATAAGCTAGGGAATCTCTCATAATACAACATAATAATATATCATAATCGTAACAAGTAGAGGCCCGGGGCATTCCTGGAAGCATCTTTGTTGGCGCACAATAAAGTACCGTTTGGCTGGTACTCTCACAGTGTGAGTGTGTGCGTGTGTGTGCGAGTGTGTGTCGGCAAGTGGACAAAGCCACAAAGGATGTCAATGTCCTGGCACATAAATTACGCCGAGCATAATATGGATTGTATTAAACGTCTCATCTAGAGCCTTTGTATCTGAGGGCAAACCCATCCACAAATCTTTGTATCTTTGTATGGTTGTAGCTGCGAGTGCGTGCTGTGCCCGCTTGTAGCCATACACAGAGCTGTGTGCTCGGCTCAAGTGCTGACTGTGGCTTGACACACATCATAATGGCATAGTGGTACAATGGTACTAGTATATCATTTATTGGGCAACCGGAATCAAACGACAAACAAAATGTGTCAATTTGCGAAACATTTTTGCGTTTGCATTTTGACAAAAAAAAAAAAAAAAACAAAGAAAAAACCGAAAACCTCGCTGAAATTTGAACTTTAGCGAGAGCTTGCGGAATTTCACAACTCGCGATCGGGTAGATCGGGAGAGCTAGAGAGTGTTACGGAGAGTGAGAGCGGGTCTCTAGCCCGCTGAATGGCCACACGCTCGGAAATTCCGACTTGAGCCTGGCGCATTCATCGAGCGCAGGGGAAACCCCCGACTGCACTGCTTACCAGGTAGTAGTGCCGGTGCGCCGATTTCCCAGAACATATAGAGCGAGGGCGCACAGCTGAAATTATGAAAATGCATAAACCAATAAAGCGAGTGAAGCTGAGCGGAAAATATTCATGCATATTTATGAAAATGAACATTTTCATTCACCCTTTTTGTTCGATTTGGGAACATTTTCAATTCGGGCTTATCAGCGGACAAAGATCTACCACACTTGAGAGGGAGACAGTGAGAGAGTGAGAGAGGGAGCGGTACGGGTCTGGCACCCCCCAGCGTGTGCCATCTTTTCCATTTTGTTTCGATTATAACGAAATAACGAAATCTCAAATCCGAAATTCCTTTGCGCCTAGCGCCTTGTCATATAACAAATTTTTAGTACACGATAAGATTTTAATCTTTATGTGAAAAACAACATGTAATTTGTTGTGCCAGCAGTGGAGTGTGTGTGTGTGTGTGTGTGTGTGTGTGTGTGTGTGTGTGTGCGGGGCACGTAGACCTGCTAGAGGTACCTTTGTTGGGCTCATCTTGAGATAACATCTCACAAATTTATTGCCTATCGCTGCCACGACAAATATATAGAATACTTCTAATAATTTTCATAAATTTCTCTCTCCATTTCTCCCGAGATAAACGCAGTCAGAGTTCTCGTTGCGTTTCGGAACTTTTTTTTTTTTTTTTTTTTTTTTTTGAAAGAAGAAACGCCGCCTGTGTGTAAATCAAAAGCCGAAAGTTCCAAGCGATAAGTTCGACTTGCCGGGAAAATATGGAGAATTATGATGGGCTCGGGCGCTTCTCTGATTTCCTCTCCAACCTAACATTATATTGAACCCACTTTGGGGACGTGTGTGTGCGAGTGTGTGTGTCGCTGTCGCTGTATTTGTTTTGTATTGAATTTCTAAGCGTAGACACAAATCGCTGCTGCATACCACAGATCGTGTGTCAGCGCCGCAGCGCCGAAAAGGTGCAATGTCCGCGATTGCAACACCCGCCGAAGCGCTCACAGTTGAGCGCGAAATTCGGCTCAAAAATTGAGCACAGCTGCGCAGTCTTTCGGGTGGCGCTGGGCGGCGGCGTGAGCAGAGGCGCGCGGAGTGGGAGTGGGAGTTCTTAAGCTGCGCGCAGCCAATGAGCCCGCTCAATTCCCTGCACAGACAGCAGCAGCATAAAACCCTGGGCTGAAATGGGCCAGGCGCGGCGCTTAAGGAAGCTGCCGCCGGCGTCGGCGTCGCCGTCGGCGTCGCTGTCGCTGCCAACGCTACCTGTGCAAACAGCTCAATGCGGCGCTCACTCTCACTCGTGCGCTCTCTCTGCCGCTGCGCGCGCTCTCTCTCTCTGCTCTGCTGCTGCTGTTGCTGCTGCTCGGGCCAGACGCAGACGCATTGGACAGCTGATGTGCGCTATAGTCGTCTCGCTCTAACGCAGGGCGCATGCTCGTAGCGGCATGCTCTACGCTCTCTTTGAGTGAAAATCGAACTGAGTGGCTGTGCTGAGAACACTACCACTACAATTGCCGGCGACGGCGCCGGCGCTGGCGTCAGCGTCGCAGCGACGTCGACGGCGACGTCGCCTTAACCCTATCGACAAATGCTAAACAATTTCCTATGTTTTTGTATCGTTTCAGAGTTGCAAGCGACCATGCGCGCATGGCTTCTACTCCTCGCAGTGCTGGCGACTTTTCAAACGATCGTTCAAGTTGCTAGCACCGAGGATATATCATCGAGATTTATCGCAGCGATAGCGCCAACCACAGCGACGGCCATAACTAAAACAAATACTAAAGCAACAACAACAACAACAACAACAACTACAGCATTAGCTAAAGCATTTAAGCCATTCAACGAGTTACTACTCAGCAACAACAACAACAACAACAGCAGTGATAGTGATAACAACAACAACAAAAGTGCCGAGTTCAAAGTTCAGTTTAACGAAGTGCAGAAAACGAGAACAGACCAATTAGAAAATTCCAAAAATTCCAAAAATAAGCATCATAAGCATAACAAACTAAACCATAACAAACACAAGAAACACAACAAAGCTACAGCAACAACAACAGCAACAAAAATGGCTATCAAGGAGCTACACAAAAAGCCAAGCACAACAACGAGGAGCAGAGCACAGTCCGCCATTACGGACGTGTTTGTTGCGCCGCCTCCAGCGCCCGCCCACGCCCCCGTCTCCGCTCCCGCCTCGGTCTCCGCCTTGAACAGCCTGCCAGCCTCAAGCACAGACTCGCACAGCACGGACACTGTGCTGGGGGCGTTCGAGATGCCGGGCGTGGCGGACGCCATCATCGTCGAGGACGAGCCGGCGACCTACAGCAGCAAGGAGATCATCAAGGACAAGGTCAAGCCGGATCCGTCCACTCTAGTCGAAATCGAGAACAGCCTGCTCTCGCTGTTCAACATGAAGAGGCCGCCGAAGATCGACAGATCGAAGATCATCATACCGGAGGCGATGAAGAAGCTCTACGCCCAGATCATGGGCCACGAGATCGACTCGGTGAATATACCCCGACCGGGACTATTAACTAAATCAGCGAATACCGTCAGAAGTTTTACACATAAAGGTGAGTTCAACCCACAAAACGCAATTGGATACCTATGGATTATATAGTATAATAAGTAAAGCTATATATATAGCTATATATACCGGACTATGAATGAAAAAAAGTTGGATGGAACCTTTAGAAATATCTAAATTAATTTTATATAGCTTATTTTTTATATGCTATATAGATATCGAGGTATACATATAGTCTATATCTATACTATCTATACTTTTATTCATATTTTCTATATGAAATTAGATTTGTTGTATATACGGACAAGCTTTTTTAATAACTTCAATTGAAAAACCCAAAGTAGACTGATTAAAGCTATCAAATTGTTTTTTTTTCCAAGAATCTGGAGTATAATAAACCATTTTTAATTAGTTTTCAAGAATCTGGATTATAATATACCCATTTTATTAAGTTTTCAAGAATCTGGAGTATAATGTACAAATTTTATAAAGTTCCAAAACAAACATTTCTAACTGTACTTGAAAATCGTTAAATTTTATAGTTTATATTACAAATATCTAAAACTTTCCCAAAGTTTTGGATTTGTTATAGTGAAAACTCTTTTTTTCTTGTTCCATTTGCTAAAATACCTTAACTAGACTGATTTTGAATTAGATTACATTAGATATATGAAGAAACTTAGCTTATATTTTGGATTCTTAATAGAGAAAAACTTGTCTTTTTGTTGCAACGCTTAAAATGCATTTATTAGACCTAAATAGTTCAGATATTTGGGTTATTTATAAAGATATATATTGTATATATATTGTATATATATTGTTAATATATTGTTTATATATACCAAAAACTTGCCGATTAGTGATACACAGAAAATGTAGGCTCTTAGTTCAAACACCTTTGCGCCTTACTGTACTCGCAGAAGTTCTAGAACCTTTTTCACCATTTTGTTTTTTAGTTGTTTTTGTCTTCGACCATACACCATAGACCATACACTGTCGCTGCACTTGAGAGATATTTCTAAATCGGGAAATTTTGACTCGATCAATATAGTAGTATCAAAATAGTAAGACCTTCTTAGTTTCCTGTTCATTAGGTACTCGATCGTTAGATCTGTGGCCTGGTTTTCCACCTGCTCACCGTGTAGCAGTTGCAACATTCGCAATGCTCACGTGCAGCCTTCTTTGCTCTCCCTCTCCCTCTCTCGCTCGCACTGCCGTTGAGAGACACGCGCGTACTTTCCGCGCTGCGAAACGCGAATGAAGCGCAATCCAGGATTTTCCCCCGAACTGGCGGTTCATCTAATGCGATCTGCATACCTGTATACCTGCCTGTCGGCCATATAACCATATAATGGTCTATAAAATGTAACGGCATTTCGATGCCCCGATCTCGCGATCCTGCCTCGATCGATGGCGATGCGTCCGGGGATTTTGGGTGTATCATTCACGCAAGCGCCGTGAAATCACGCGGAAATTCCGCAGCTTCGGATGAAAGGAGATGAGCTGAGGATGGAAACAGGCCAAAAGGACGATCAGAGTTCCTTTTACCTGATCGGTCGGTTTGCTTAGCCCGGGGGTGACCTTGAAATTTTTACCCGGAATTACACCCAGAACGTTTAGCGCATGCGCCAAATGGCTTTTATATGGTAAAGGTGTGCGAGCGAGCGAGTGTGTGTGTGCGTGCGGGTGTGCGGGTGTACGGGTGTACGGGTGTGTGTTTGTAAAAATAACAATTATTATTAAAGCGTATTTCGCATTATTTTCCACAGGATTATAGGCAGAGCAACAATAAAGCAGTTAGCAGACGCAGCTATAGACGGATATGGGCAGATATAGACGCTCAGATCAGGTAGCACACACTACGTCTGTGTGTGGGTGTATGTGTGTGTGCGTGTGTCCGTACAAGTGTCTAAAGCCAAGTGTCTAAGCCGAGCTGCCGATCGAGTTCGCTTCGGTTTCGGTTTCGTTCCGATCTCCCTCACTCGCTCGCTCTCTGCTTCTCCCTCTCGCTCCCTCGCTCGCCCGTCGCGCGTTTACGACTTGCGCCTTTGTCCAGGGTACTTGAGCGTCTCTGTGCCTCTCTGTGCAGCTCTCTGGTCGCGGGGGTGGGCGATTCAAATTAAGATTTCGCCGAGGCACCTTCCCGCTGCACGCCGTGTACCTCCTGCACCTCCTGCACCTCCTGCACCTCCTGCACCTCCTGCACCTTTGCACCTTGCGCTGAGCCGACGCCGTGGGTGGGTCTGGTCTTTTGCACCAGGCGCCAGTCGTAAAAGTCGGGCCCGACAAAGTGCCGACATGCCGGACAACTGGAACGTGTGATTTTCGACCTTTTTGCCGGCTCTCTCGAGCTCTACCTCTCTCAGAGAGCTGCAAACAGCCTCGATATAATGTCGATACGCAGATTGTCTGTACTTTTCATCATTTACAGAAATCCATGTTTTTTCAAGTTTCTATTTACTTTACAAAACACAAGTTTCTTCATTTTTTGCAATTAATATGCAAATTTGTTCTAAAATCGATATTATTATGTATAGTAGACGGCGAATATGACGCAAAAATGAAATTGTCATGCTGAAAATATTGATTTTTTGAGGCGGTAGGCGTGTCACTCAATATAAGAAATAAATCTCTTCTGTGTATGCTATAAAGGAACCTACATGTCAAATTTGGTGTCTCTAGCTCTTGTTATAACTGAGTTCTGTGTGACGGACAGTCAAACGGACATGACCAAATCGCCACAGCTTTTGATGCTGATCAATAAAATGTATAATTTTAAAAAATTCTAATATAACATTTTTTTCTCATTGTAAATGCGTGAATGGTATAACAAACTTGTCACTTTTTCTTTATTTTTTTGCAAAAAAATTTTAGGAGCAAAATACTAGAAATAGTTTTCTGTAAGGGTATACAAAAATACGCTGAAAAAAGTATAAACATATGGTATATATAATCTAAGCAGCTTAATATTATAATATTTCATCATTTAGAATAGGAATAGGGTATACAAAATTCGATACATATTTTTCTCTCTCTTGCAATCTCATCTAATTAAATCTCCTTCTCTTTTGCTCTTCTCCCTTGCAGATAGTAAAATCGACGATCGATTCCCGCACCATCATCGGTTTCGGCTGCACTTCGACGTGAAGAGCATCCCCGCCGAGGAGAAGCTGAAGGCCGCCGAGCTGCAGCTGACGCGCGAGGCGCTCAGCCTGAGCCACCTGTCGGCGAAGTCGGTGAATCGCACGCGCTACCAGGTGCTCGTCTACGACATCACGCGCGTGGGCGTGCGGGGCCACCGGGAGCCGAGCTATTTGCTGCTCGACACGAAGACGGTGCGCCTGAACAGCACCGAGACGGTGAGTCTGGACGTGCAGCCCGCCGTGGACCGGTGGCTGGCCACGCCGCAGCGTAACTACGGCCTGCTGGTGGAGGTGCGCACGCAGCGCTCGCTCAAGCCGGCGCCGCATCATCATGTGCGCTTGCGCCGCAGCGCGGACGAGCCGCACGAGGCGTGGCAGCACAAGCAGCCGCTGCTGTTCACCTACACGGACGATGGCAAGCACAAGTCGCGCTCCATACGCGACGTCAGCAGTCAGTCGTCATCGGGCGGAGGTGGAGGAGGCGGAGGAGGAGGAGGTGGATCGGGTGGATCGGGCGGCGGCCGGAATCGCCGGCATCAGCGGCGTCCGGCGCGCCGCAAAACGCACGAGGAGAACTGCCGGCGGCATTCGCTCTACGTGGACTTCCAGGATGTCGGCTGGAGCGATTGGATCGTGGCGCCGCCAGGCTACGATGCGTTCTATTGCCACGGCAAGTGCCCGTTCCCGCTGGCCGATCATCTCAATTCCACGAACCATGCGGTCGTGCAGACCTTAGTCAATAGTTCCAATCCAGGGAAGGTACCAAAGGCGTGCTGTGTGCCCACGCAGCTCGAGGGCATCTCCATGCTCTATCTCAATGACCAAAGGACGGTTGTGCTCAAGAACTACCAGGACATGACCGTCGTCGGCTGTGGTTGTCGATAGAGCACTCCACAGAGCGAGAGAGAGAGAGAGAGAGACAGCGAGAGAGTGTGTGAGAGAGAGAGAGATCGCTCTAGAGAGCGAGCGAGAGAGAGAGAGCATCAAATGCTGTTTGGTTCCAAGCCGTCAATGCTTTAAACACAACGCAAACAAAATGGACTGAATATTTGAATTTTAAGTGTAAATCGTAGACTTTAATTGTATGTAGAGCGAAATGCAGCCGATCCACCACGCCCACCCCAAACGCGCCCACGCCGTATACACACCCCTTCGCAGCAGCAGCAGCAGCAGCCGCCGCAGCCGCCGCCTCTGTCACTTTCCACAGCCAGGCTTTGGAAATGTTGCACGGACAACTGTAAATAGCCGACCACGCCCCCCGCACCGCCCCGCCCGCCCCACCCAGCACCAAATCCGATCCGCCCGCAAAGACGAGAGGAGTTGCCATAGAGCGCACCGTGAGATACTTTTGTATCTGCTGCTTTGCTGATTTGAACAAATTGTATAAAAGCTAATGCTAAGCTAAACTATATACTATGCTACCAATAAAAATACTATATATACCATATATACATATATATATATAGAGAGAGAGAGAGAGGCGCGAGCGGAACCCTTTGTAAATCACACAACCGAACTTGAAATTATGTAGACGCTGCATATATGTTATGTAGTATAATAAAAATACCGATATATAAATATAGCATATACCACACATCCAACTATATACTGTATATGTACTAAAAACATATCGATTCAACTTGGTTCAAGCATCCCACTTCCCCCCTCCCCCGACACACACACCCGAAAATAGTGTAACTGTAAAAACTCTTAACTAAAACTAAAGCTAAACTAAATTAAAACTACAACTAAAATAAAGCAAGAAGAAGCAGAGGAGAAGCACTATGAAAATTACAGAAAACAATCGTTTATTGTTATGCGTTTTAAGCTAAACTCGAATATAACCCTATGTTAAAGATACGACTAAATTAATTCTAGCTACTACTACTAGTGTTAGCCGTTAAGCGCAGCATGTTGACAAGTAATTAGTGAAAAGTATGCAAAATTTATGGAGAACCAAGAAAAACACACGCACACAAACAAAAATCTGAACAAAAATATAAAGCAGAAAATAGATAGAAGACGACGTTGAACTCGAAAACAATATCGAATCGTAACGTGCCTGAAGTTGCAGAGCGCGCCATGTATTTTGTAATAATTTGCTTATACATTTTATTATTTTATTTATTTAAAAAGAAAAACAAAAATATTTTTGATGATGATGACGAAGAAGAAGATGATTATGAGATGATGATGATGATGAGAAAGTTGAAAAAATATAAAAGAAAAAATTTTATTAAAAAACAAAAACAATTTAATTGCAAGTCTTTTTATTTCGAAAACCTGCCAAACTAGCCGAAACTGAAACGTATAGCTTTTTTTTAGCGACGCCAGCCCAAAATAGCCGAAGTGAGTTTGGTATGACTGGCTGGAAACCACCCCTCTTCATGTACCTTCGATAGCTCAGTTGGTAGAGCGGTGGACTGTAGTGGGCAATTGTGAAGCATAGACATCCATAGGTCGCTGGTTCAAATCCGGCTCGAAGGATCATTTATTTTTTTTTTAATTTTTTATTTTAAATAATTTTTTTTTTAATTAAAAAAATAAACAAATTGATAATTTTCAAAATTTTGTTATATATATGTGTTAAACACATGAAATCGCAACAAAAATGCACGGTATTGTGCAATGCACATATATATAACGAAAAGCTAAGTCACCTACTTATTATAGTATATGATTATATTGACCTATAATTTACTATTGTATTTAAATTATTTAAAAAAATTTACCGTTCTAATTAAAAAAAAAAAAAATTACCACGATCCTTCGAGCCGGATTTGAACCAGCGACCTATGGATGTCTACACTTTTCAACTCTCTACAGTCCACCGCTCTACCAACTGAGCTATCGAAGGTCTATATATGGGGCCGCCCCGAATGAGTTTATGAATCGCGCGCAGTTGAAAACCTAAACTTTATTCATTATTCGACCAACAACAACAACTACAACAATAATGCAGTATAGATCACGCATTAAACAAAGCGAAGGCCCCAACGCTTATCACAGCATAAACGTACCCAGAGGTGCGCCAGTATTGCGGGTATTACGTGTGGCGATTAGATTACAGCGCCCGAGTGAGTGTGCCGGTGCACCTATTAGCCCTCGATTAGCCCAGGCCCAGGCAAAAACTACAAATAACGCGTAACATAAAGAAATCGTTCAGTGTGCAAACAATGGCAGCGATTTGTGTTCGTACGGAAAAAAACACCAAAGCGTGCCACCACAGTCGAAACACTCGAAAGTAAACAGTTTGCTGCGAAAATAACTGCGATCGTACGGCGTGAACATCTCACACTTGTGCGAGACTTGTTGACGGGCCAATTAAAGTGACAACAAATAGACGACCCGAACTGAACTGATGATGATAATGATCGCAATCTGCGTCCCAGCGGCTTTATCAATGAATTTGTCAGAGCTCCACAAGGGATTTACTTAGAAAACTACACTGAGCTGCAAACTAGAAAGAGAAATACAGATATTGTATTTTTCAAAACCAGAATAAAACTGCTTTTCGCTGTAAGCATGAACATAGTATGGTATATAGTGAGCACTGAAAACATCATACATTTACTTTATTTTTTAGCTATTTTAGTGGAAAACTTAATTTTCAACGTGACTAAAACTAAATATTACGATTCTCACAATCAATTCTACCCAAAAAATTGAATTTTTAATATTCATAAAAAGTTGAAGAAAAAATGAATTTTTTATATCGATCGTATTTTGAGCAAGCTTAAGACAAGACTCAAAAACATGGACCATTTTGCTATTTAGCGCGAAAATCACTTACATTTTGATGAAGTTATAGAAGTATAAGTTTATTTTAATGTAAATATGTTTATTTTTGAGAATTTTAAAAATTTCAACATTTTTTACGTACATAAACTCAATGCTAAAGGTTTTTAATAATTTAAACTTATCAAATTTTTTAAATTGGCAAAAAGTTGAAAAAAAAAAATTTGAGTCTTTTTTATGACATTCCATATTATGTTTTTACATATTGTATAATGTTTTGCGTGAATATAAGAAGTGTAAATTCCCTCATAGCCACAAAATCGAAGCGTCACAAGAAAAGTTGTCCGCGGCTCTCGAGTCTCTTCTCAAAGCTCGAAGTACAGTGGGAACTGCCAAGCAGACTATACCAGAGTGCACATAACCTTATGGAATGCTGTTAGCCTGCACATTATGAAATTTATATTGATTTTGTAGTCTATAAATAGTACATTTCTTTATATTATACGCTGATAAGCTCGAGGATTACCCCAGACGCAAACTATAAATATTTTGCTAGACTTGGAAAAAAAAACATATGAGGCTATTTATAGGGCCCAACAAGATTACAAAAGAGCCCAACAAAAAACTTGAAAACGGACTAGAGACTCTCTCGAGAGTCGGATCGAGTCGAGTGTCGAGTGTCCGTGTGAGTCATGCGACGACTTGTTCCTCTCTTTAGCCCCTTCTCCTGCCCCCAGCGCTTCTTCCTGCTCTGCTGTCTGTTTTTATCAACGGTCAGTAAATTAATTTACCCAGCACTACAAAGTCAATTTTCGGCTCAATTAAATGACTCATCACGCAGCGCAAGATGCTCAGAAACTGCCACACACACTCGCACACACACACACACACACAAAAACAGACATACATACACACCGAGCGGTAGGATGAAAAATGTTGCGAGTGCAACAAGCTGTTGCCAAAAAAAAATGTAACTAGGCACAAAAATTGTCAAAAACCAAAGTATCGCATCTTTTTCTAGGAAACCTGGCAATACTACTGATCTGAGCGGAGAGATAAGCCGCCGCCCACATACCAGAGAAACGCAACGATTCATTCAATCATAGCAGGAAATTGATACTAACATCAAGCGAGCGGGCCGCATCGAGGCACTGAGATCTTTTCGCCCTGATAAGCCGGGGAAAACTATTCGAGTCATTCTTAAAAATTATGAACATTTGTCCGTAAGATACCTGAGCAAATTACACGGACAGAGGACGATGCTGGTCGCGCTGCGGGGACTCTGCTCTCGCCCGCTCTCCCACTCCACAGAACCCAAGAGAACTCAAGGGGCAATCATTTTCTTATCTAACTAGACAGTTTTGGGCTACGTTGCCGGCTCCCTGCCTTGCTCAATGGATCACACAAATTGCCGGCTGTTTCTGTTTCTGGGCTCTATGTGAGCGAGTGTGAGTGTATGTGTGTGTGTGTCAGTAATTATCCGTAAGCTGTCAGTTTTTTCGCTCTACCTTGCTTCGCCCTAACCTCACTTACACGCTCGATCGGTCTCTCTCCCGCTCGCTCTCTGCTCGACCTTTATGCATCTGCTTTATACATATAGATCAACTGATATTGCCCCGCTGTTTTTTATGGCTTGCTGCCTGCTTTTTGGCATCCTAATTGGTTTGTTAAGTAGCGCTATCTCGCTCTCTCCCCATCTCTTTCGCTCTCTCTCTCCCTTTTTCTGCACCGCTCTCTCAGTTTTTTTTCTCGGCCTTCGTGTGTGTTTTTGCTGCTTATCAGCAACACTTTGCGAGGCGCCGCAACGCACCGCACAGCAGTTTGTTCTAGGCCAGGTTAAGCAGCCATCCACCTCCCCCTCTCGCTTACTGATAAGGCGACGCTTGAGATTTGTCTTGTGCGCGCGCGCGTTTGCAGCATGATTCACTTGTAGGGCAGCTGAGCCCTGTGTGTGTGTGTGTGTGAGTGAGTGTGTGTGTGTGTGTGAGTGTGTGTGTGTGTGTCTCTGTGTGTGATGAGTCACACAGCGGCATCTCTGGTCTGCAAGGTGGCCCCGTTAATTGTCGCCCTGATAGCAGCACGCATCGTGTGTTTGTTTACTTCTAAGCGCCACTGTTTGATCTAACCGAAAAGGGGGAAAGCAGCAGCATGCCCAACCACAACAACAACAACAACGCCAACGCCAACGAGTGCGAGCAGCAACAACGAAAACAAAATAACGTTTTTTTGCTGGCGCTGCACACAAAGCTCATGCGCACTCGCTCTCTCTCTCTCTCTCTCTCTCTCGCTGCCACTCCCTGTGCGCTGTGCACGAGTTTGATTTACTCACCACTTGTGCGCAGACTGCACGCCTGTAATTCGCTTGTCTGGCACTTACTCGGCTTTTGGCAAGCGTAACACATCGACCTTCGATAGCTCAGTTGGTAGAGCGGTGGACTGTAGTGGACAATTGTGAAGCATAGACATCCATAGGTCGCTGGTTCAAATCCGGCTCGAAGGATCATATAATTTTTTTTATTTTTTTTTAAATATATATTTTTTTTTAATTATTAGTTAGCAATTTAAATTAAATGCGTTATTTTTTAACTTTTTTTAGCGCTTTATATGAATTTTGTAGCTTGCAGCGCAAGTAATGCTGCCATATTTATTTGCGCTATTTTTAGCTTCAAAGCATTAACATGGCAGGGCAAAAATATATTTCCACTAAATATTTACCACTAAAAATAGTTGTATTATTTTTGGAATTTAGAATTTGTATAGGCATGTATGCTTGAAATTTATGGAAATTCATTCAGTATGTTTTCCCTTTCTCTGCTCTGTTTCTTTCAATGGGCCTCTCAACGCACAGTGGGGGGATTACAAGTAATCGAAGTAACGCTGTGAGCACACAAAAGATCGACCACAATTGTGGGCTACTCAATTTGCATTGACGACTACGTTGAGCTGTATGGAGGGAGCTGAGGGGCTCAGTGGGACGTGCAACAAAGGCAACAAGAAGTCTGTCAAAAGTTGCAGACGTCCTGCCGCTGTCTGCTCCTGCTTGGGCTGCTGCTGCGGCTGCTGCTCCCAAACAGATGCTATCAATACATCATTTGCCTTTGTGCTGCTGTCACAAATTCATTCACCTGTTCTCGGGCCACGACTTCATCAGGGGCATCCGCCACAGCAGCCGGGGCAGCAGCCGGGCAGACAATTATACTGCGTTGATCTCCAATTAGGCTGTCGAAACTCCATTTACACTGCAGCGGGCGTCCCATAAAATATGAGACTTCGTGGCCTTTCATGAACACAAAAAAAAAAAAAAAAAAAAAAAAACAAGAAAACAGCAACAACAAAAGCGAAGCAGAAAAAAAGACTCTCGCTGTGCCGCAACAAGTTGCAAGTCATCATCGCATCTCCAACATCATCATCGGTGAGTTAAGTAAATACAAATATGAATGAATTGCTGCGCTCCGCATCCGAATCCCCAAATGTATCTGTATCTGTGTATCTGTATCTGTATCCGAATGTGAGTATGACTGTGTAGATCTGGATCTGGCATCTTGGCGAATCATCCGCATTGTGTTTTCGCTTCGCGTCGAGTCGAATCTTGTGCGATCTGGAGTGTCCCTCGGGCACAGCTCGAGAGCTCCACTCGGCGCACACAGTTGCAGTTGCGGCTCTTGCCTCTCGACGCGACTCGTTCACAATAACAGTTTTACGAAAATCGATTCATGTAATATGCGAATCGAATCGAGCAACCCCTCAGCTTCGAGTGGCGAGCAAAGAAGCTCTAGGCGTGCATTAATTAGTTCTGGCAGAGACAAAGCTGAGTAATCCGCACCATCTAGAATACAATGCGGATTGAACTACGTTTTGACAATCATTACTAAAATTAAAATCTAATTAAGTTCAGCAAATTGAAGGAAACGAATAAAGAGAGTCTGCTAATAAATAATATATAATGGAATTGGAAATATTATTACAACAAAATTAAATATTTATGATGAATTTGAAGGGCCAAAATTAATGAGGGAATTTTTAGCAACATATCTGAAACGTTTGTAGAATAAAGCATAAAATAAATTAGACATACAAATTGAAGGAAATATCATTAGAAATATGTGAAACTATATAAAAGTTATACGTTTAAAAAATTGAAAAAAAAAATGTACTTGAAGAAATTCTACCATATTAAATATTTTGAAAATTCTCAAACGTTAATTCTCAAATTTTTAATAAAAGATTCTCAAGCTTATAGAATAAATTTTGTATGCTAAACTAAGGTTGATTCTTTCAGAGAAGATTTTTAAAAATTTTCCTAAGCTTTTTTGATATATACTATATATAAAATAAAATTTTTTTTATACTATATATAATATAAAATGATATTCTCAAAATTTTAAATAGGGTATAATAAGATCTTAAAATGGAGGAAGGAAACTGCAGAAAAAGCTTCTCCTACAGCAATTTTTGGAATTTGCTTAAATGTTATAATCATTATCTCCAAGCTCTAAATATGATATAAAAGAATATATAAAGGAAGCTGCATTCAAAAGTTGCAGCCAATGCGATGTGGCAACATGCAAGGCGACTGCCGCGTCGCTGTGTCTGCAGCCTCAGTTGCAGTTCCTGTCGCTGTGTGTACGGTAGTCAGAGCGCAGACTGTCTGTGTGTGTGTGTTGCAGTTTTGCTTTCGCCAGAGACTTGCAACAGCAGGCCAGAGAAAACCTTATTAAAGCGTAACTAAATGCCGCGGATTAATGTCTAACTGGCAGCGGCAACTGGCAGTGGCAACTGGCAGTGGCAACTGCCACTGGAGGCAGCGCGCGTACCTCCCAACAGGTGCTCGTAAATGCCAGCTAAGTGACAGCGTACGTGGCATGGTTAACCCGGACCCCACAGGCCAGCAGCACGCCGTGGCATTAGCATATAAGCTGCCTGCTCTAATGAAGCTGCAGCAGCGGCAGCAGCAACTGTTGCAGGCAGTTCAAACGGAAGCGAGACGAAGCTGCAAACGAGCTGCGATTAATGTAAATTTAATAATAGCAAAGCGCGGGCAAAAACAGAAAAACAAAAACAATAACAATAACAAAAACAAAACAATTAATCAGCGCTAAAGTCAACTGGCATCGCTTGCAATTAACATTTGCCTCATCGGCGACTGCGACTGCGACTGCTCATTGATAATCGCGATTGACACTGATTGAGGTGAGTTCTTTGGGGCTGCAACTCGACTGCGAAGCTATGACTTAAGCGGGGCAGGGCAGTGTTAGGGGTAGAACATCGCATTTGCCACGGGCCTTAATGTCATCATCGAAGTCGTAATCGGATTGCTGGCTAAGCAATTGAATTCGAGTACTTTGAGAAATTACGCAAAAATTATAAATACATTTTTAAATTATGATTAATTAATTTCATCAAATGCTTCTGTTTCTTCTGTGTAATTATTAATAATATTTATAAATATTCTGCCATTTTTTCTAGCTTTAATTTATGTTGATTTTTATAAATTATATTTCGAATTCGTAGCGGTTTCCAAAAAAAAAAAAAATTAAAAATCATAAATTCACTGAACTGATAATCTAATTATTATTTACTATATTAAAATTTGCTTTTATATGTATGTTAATGAATAATAAATCATATTTTATAGGCTCTTCAAATGGCAAAATTTTTAATAATTTTTTTATTTACGATATAATTTTTACTTATGTGAAAATATAAGCTGTAAATGTAAATATATTTTTCTTACAAGTAAATAAATATTTTATAAAAATCATCTCAGCTTAATTTTTACCATTACCTTCCCATCATATTTCTTAGCTATTTCAGAATCATTAGAAAATTCCCCCATCCAGACAATCTTGACATATTATTAGCAAACTTTTCCAATAAAGTGCCTGAAATATGGCGCAAGTAGCCGCAATTGCTGCATCATTTGCCCGTTTTAAATAATTGCGCTATGGCTTAAATATTTCGCTCGTCATGTTGACAAATACTGGTTTTCCGGGAAAAACCCGATATTCATTTAGTAAAAACACTTGGAAAATTAACTAGAAACTAGAGAAAACGAGAGAAATAAATGTGCAATTTGAATATTGAGGTTGAACTGCTTGTGTGGTTCAATGACATCTCGACGACGACGGCTCGATCGGTCCACTGATCATGTTGATTTAACAAGGTATCAAGGTATATCATATGTGGCCCTTTGTGCTGGCAATGGTTTTACATGAACGCGATTATGCATGCAGCTTGCCATACGCCTTCGGCGCAATTAATCGCTATAGCTAAAGACCGAGCCACTAGACTCGATCGGTGGATCGAACGATCGTTTGGTTGGTCGATCAGGGCTCAGCCATTTGCCGGCTCTGCTGGGGTGTTACTTTGATTTATCAGTTGCTAATTGAAAAATTATACTGCCTTCTGTCGCTGCATTTGTCAGGCAGTTAGTTAAAATGTTGTCATTTCTGACAGGAGGTGGTTGAGCGGGTGGCGTGGGGCATGGGGTGTGGCCAGCGAATCGCTGTCAGTTCAATTTATTGAATGATCGCGCGCACTTGTAAATGATACAACTCTGGAATTTTTCCTAGGAATTTTGATTGAGTTGAATAAACAATCCAGAGAGAACGCGAGACGGAGACGGAGCCAGAGACTTGATGATATTTTCGTATTTAATATGTAAACGAATTGTGTAAGTGCGCTCCGCCCGCTAAAAATAGCACGGCGATTTGTGAAGGCGAATTCGAAGGCGATGGCGAATATTCGAATATGCATATGCGAATACGAGTGCGAATACCACTGCGAATGCGTCTGGAGCGCCTTGCGCAAATAAAGCAATGCAAACAAAACGAAAGACTTAGGCAACGAACGCGGTGGCGGTGGCGGCGGCGACGGTGGCAATTCACCAAGTCAGCCTCAGCGTCAGCGTCAGCGTCAGCAACTGCTTAACAACTGTTCATTGTTTGGCCAGCGAAAATTTATAAGCTACCAACTACCAGGCAAATCAATGCACATAAATAAACAAAATGTGACGTTGAGCGAAAGACAAGCACTTGAAGTATTTTAATTGTCTTAATGCCAGCGCTGATGATCGGCACCGATCGAGACCGATCGAGCAGGCCGAACTACCAGCGCTTGCCCTCACTTTGACAATAAGAACAACAATAAACACAGCGGGAATTGCACTGCAGCATTTGCACTCCACAGCAGGAGTAAGCTTTTTAAGGGTTATATAATGATAACAGGTACTATAGATAAGAGAAGGCTTAAAAATATATAAAAGACATTTAAAGGACAAGGACAACGGCGAGAAAATCTGCTAAAAAAAATATAGAAACATATTTTTCTTTATAAAGAATAACCTAAAATTATATTTTAAAATATAGGAGTCAAAATATTTTATTAAAATAAGTAATATTATATAAATAGAAGCTGATGTTGTTCTAAATTTTATTTCAGAAATTTTCATTATTTAATAAATAATTTTAATGTGCTTAACGTAAAGTTCTCCTAGATTTCCAACTATGAAATTTATTTAATTTAAGAAATTAAATTTTAGAAATATATTAATTTAGATATTTAAATAAATACAGCACAATTTAATGCTAATTTGTTAAAATAGCTGTATATAAATTGCTATTAAGACTTTTCACACTCAAAAAAAAAAATAAAACAGAATGTCATTACTTAGAAAATACTTGGAAGATCTAATCAAATTAATTCACTTAAAGTATCTAGAATATTCCAAAATAATAAATAAAACAAATAAATAAATAAATAAAATTCTAGAAATATTTCACTAAAAATACCGAAATATATGCAAAATATTTAATTGAATTCCAAGCCTCAGTTTGATTAATTTTAAAACCGATGTTGCTCAGTGTGCTGGAACTGTGCACTGCAGCGAGTTGTGCGCGGGAAAGCGGAGGGAAACTGTTCGGGAAACTGGAAGTTTTGTGGAGCGACAGATGCTTGCAGCTTGCGCCTACGACAATTTATGTGTTGGCTTGAAATTTCTCACAGAAAACAAAGGAAATTCCAGGCGGGCAAAGGAATGTTAAGGCGAGTGGACGACGACTGGATGTAGGATGCGAGAGAGTTCTGGCTGACTTGCAGATGCGATTGGGCCTCCCCGCCGCTGCTGCTGACATTTTGCATTTCGTGCAACGCATTCCTTGGGGCGCTGCTGGGCGCATGCGTACCACACACCAAGGAGGAGGCGACGACGACGACGACGACGACGACGGCGATGGCGACGCAGACATCGAGCGTTGGGCCAACATTGACACTGATGAGCCGGCGAAGCGGACGATGTAGCCAGAGGCGCAGAGCAGGCCGGTTGCCAGGTTGCCTGGTTGCCTGCTGCTGCAGCTGGCAGTCAAGGTGGTCACCCCAAATGCAACACGCAACGGCAATGGCAACAGCAACAGCAACAGCAACAACTACAGCAACAACAACAGCAACTGCGGCGTGATTGTTATGGCTGCGTTGGCAGTCGCCTTGTTGTTGTTTCCCCAGTTGCATTGTAAATTCGTAAAACAATAAAGAAATAAATTACTTTCGGCCCGGTCCGACTCCAGCTTCAGCTCCAGCTCCAACTCCGACTTCAACTCCAACTTCAGCTTCAACTTCAGCTACAGCTACAGCTACAGCTTCAGCTTCAAGTCCAAGCTCAAGCTCAAGAACTCTTGTACTGGTGCGCGTGTGAGCCAGGAACAGGGACAGTGGGACGGGCAGACAGCGGCACTGTGGGACAGCGGGACAGTGGGACGTACGGACAGACAATAGCACAAAGAACACGACAAAGCGTTGAAATCGTCGTGCCTTTTGTCTGTGCTGCTGCGGCCAGCCAAAATGGCCGTCAGTTTGGCTCAATCGAGCGCTGGGCCAGCCAACGCGGCAACAACACAAACTGCAGCAGCAGCAGCAGCAGCAGTCGAAAAACCAAAACAAAAACAACAGCAAAAAAAAAAAAAACAGAAAAATACAGAAAAACAGAAAAAACCAAATAAAACAAAAATGCAGCGTGTACCTCCTCCTACTACAATGCAGCCGGGGCCCCCAACATAATGTCTGACATGAACTTTGCGCGCTGCCTGAAATTGCAATTTTAATGCAATTCGTGAGCCGCAGCCGACCGACCGACTGGCCGGCCAGCCAATCGTTCAAGTCCAAGTACAATTGGACCACCCCGACTGCAGACCCGACTGCGACTCCGACTGCGACTGCGACTCCCCGACCCGACTTGCCATGGGGCTGAAGAAGAAGCAACACACCCGCACCGCGCGAGACGAGCAGGAACATAACTAGCCGAGTGGGCGGATCGAAGAGTATTGAAGTCGAAGTCGAACATGTTGAATATCTTGCAGCAGATGAGCGGAAACTTTGCTGCAAGACATTCATGTGCCTTAATATGCCATGTGGATTAACTGGCGAAATATTAAAAAAAATAAAATAAATAAAAAATTAAATTAAATAATAAATAAAAAATATATATTTTTTTTAGAACTTTCCCTTTATAGTTTCTTCTTTAAAATAAAATATATAAAAGAAATAAAATAAATATAGTAAAATAAACAATATTGCTTTAATAAATTAACTAAATAAAACAAATGAAATTAATGAAATCAATAAAATAAATTAATAGAAGGTAAAAACTGCAAATATTCAGGTTTTGCTGATAGTTAAAAATTAAAATAAATAAATAAAAATGTCCATACTTAGCTAGCTCCATTATCAATAAGATCTGAAGAAGAACACTTTAAAAAACATATTTTTTATTATATTCGCTATTATATATTTAAGCCCTTGTTAATGAGATTCCTACCCAAAACCACATCAATAAAGTTAAATTAATTAAATAAATTGAACGCCAGTGAATAAATTTATAATTCCTTTTGAAATAATTTTTTATAGAATTTGCTTTTGTTTATATACTGTTTCTGCTAGCTAATATATTATTATTCGCATATAAATACTTTATACACACGTGCTAATAAATAATTTAATAAAGTTAGTTTATTATATTTTAATAAATTTCAATACTGTTTTACAAATTTATATCTACACCTTCTGCTACCACCGCAGCATCTACGCAGGCTTCAAATTAAATGATGAACAAATTTATCAATTTAGCCTTTGGTTTTTTATTTGGCATTATGCTTAAATGTTCTTCTTCGCTCTTTCAATAGATAATTCCAATTATTTTCCATCTGGACTAAACACAAGAAATCTCTTTAATTTTGCTGTACAATCAACAACAGCCTTGTAATTGCCAGACAGTTATATATTATCGCTGATCATCGTGCTGCTTAGAGTAGCACACACACACGCACACATACAGTGAGACCCCAAGACGATCGCTCTCGTCGATCGTACCTCGTGTACATCTTTATATGCTGCTTAGCTCGGGGCGAGCAGAAAAACATTTGGCGTTGCCAACATGTCTGCCATGACAAAAGCCAAAGCGAGCCGAGCCGAGTCGAGACCGCAGTCTACACTGGCCGAGTCTTCGGTCTACAGGTCTACAGGTCTACACTCCTCATCGAGTCCGTCTTCGATGCGCAGCAGAGTCTTGGGGCTCTGCGGCTGCGCAGAGACTGACAATGAGACTCTCATGAAATGCCAAAATGTCTAGCTGCGAATGCTACACGGACGGCAGCCCGATAAACAAAAAAAAAAAAAAAAAATACAGCAAAAAAAAAACAACAACAGAAAAAACTCAACACAATGATTTCAATAATGAACTGTAGTTTTTTGTGTAATTTTTTGTCGATTTTTGTTGGTTTTTTCTGGGCGCTTTTTTGGCTTTTTTCCCGGTCGCCGCGAGGGTTTAATCTAGATAAACAGACAAGCCACAAAAAGTGCTTCAACATGACCGAAAACGGGGCTCAAAACTCGTCGTTGTTGTTGTTGTTGTTGCGCGTGTGGTTGTACCTCAAGACATCGTGTGTTGTTCATTTGGCCTGACACGCCCCTACCTGCCTCCCTAGCCGCCCCTCTGGCGACCGCCCGGCGACAGCTCAATACGTTTTGCGTCTTTAATGGAATTCAATTCAATTCTTATCGTGCAGCAAATTATTGTTATTAATTATATGAAAATGAGGGGGAAAGAACAGAGCGACAGCGACAGCAGAGAGGGAGCTGAGGCAGAGGATGAGGTAGAGGGATGGGGCTGGGGGATGCGGGAGTGTTGGCTCAGGCAGCAGCAATTGCTCAAGGGCTGGGAGCGACACGCTGTCTGTGGCTGACTGCGATCGTTCGAGCTGCCTGATTGAAGCATAAATAATTTCATTATTATTATTTATTAGTTGTCTTCGTGTTGTTGTTGTTGTTACTATTCTTGTTGTTGTTGCCAGTGTTGCTATTGTTGTTGTTGTTGGGGCGCACCTTTGGCAAATTAGAAATCGCCGCATTCGCGTTGATTGCGGATTAGCCCCCAACTTGAAAGATGACTGACTGACAGTACGATTGACTGACTGACTGACAGATTGACTGACTGACTGACTGACTGACTGACTGACTGTCGAAGCGATTGAGCCTGAACTCACATTGAACTTCAAATCGGCATTCATATTTCATCAGCTTTTTACACTTGAGCTTTAAGTATTATTAATATTTTCGAGTTTGCTTCGCAGTCTGAAAAGGAAGCGAACGCGATACTTTTTCGATTTCGACAGACAGCGCGTCGACTATATGTATGCGAGACTTCAGACAGATCGTAAATATAATTTGACATTTAAGCCTGAGCAAAGTTGTATCAGGTTCGTCTACGCTGCAATGACACGGGCTGAAAATGGCAGTGGACTCGGAACTGAAGAAGTTAAGCTATATTTCTGTTTAGAATTGATAAATATTTTTCGAATATTATGTAGTTCTTCATAAATAAAAAATAATTAATTTTGTTATCAAACAAATCTTATTATTTTTTTTCTTATTTTTTTTCTTATTTTTTTATGTTTTTCTTTTTGCAATTTTTGGGTCACAAAGCAAATCGTAGTTCTACTCTTTTGATTGTTCTCAAAATTCGAACTTCAAGATTTGGAAATTAATTTTGTTGCCAAGCGCATTTTAATCTTATTTCAACTATATCGATTCTGTCATCATTCTAGACGTAATAACAATTACTTTAAGTGAAGGCTGTCAGCGTCAGCTGAAAGACAATATCTCTGCTTGTTTTATAATCTCCTCGGTTTCTTCTTCTTTTCGTTCTCCTCATCGACTTTTTCGGCACGGCTGAAGACAATACAATGTGCTCTATTCATGGAGCGGCGATGTCAGCTTTTTGACATTTGCGCCGCGGCGTGGTGCCAAAAAGTAGCCAAGCGTGTGGCGAACAGATCACAGATCAGCACTGATCTCAGATGGGGGCTCTGAGATCGCAGTTGTCAGTTGTTAGTTTGTTAGTTGTGGCTAAATACAAATTGGAAAAGCCAACACAGCAGCCGGGGCAGCCGTTTACAGGATGAGCTGAGTGCAAATGAAGATGAAGATGAAGTGATCGCAGAAGGCAGCGAAGATCAGCGCAGATCAGCGAAGATCGGGCTGGCACAGCAGGGCGATCATAATGATCATTCATCACGGCATTCGGTGAGTTTTGCGTGCACAGCAAATAACAAATAAAAATGTCTGTTTCTTGGCCTCATGACAGGCAGAAACAAAAAAAAAAGCAGAGAGAAAAGACTGAAATATTTAAGAAATGCCATAAGTACGCAAATGAGATACATTTGCATTTTAATGATTTGTAATGCCTGTCAGTTATTTGGGGCTTGCACACTCTTTCACTTGCAGAGAGCGGTGTCTGTGTGTGTGATATGCCCCTCGAGTGTCGCTCAAGTGATCGATATTGAAGCGAATTTGGTTAAGGATCACTTGTTCAGCGATCTTTTCAATTGATTCTGATTTATCATATCATTTCTGCGAAGTACGGACTTCAAAGGACTGTTGTTATATAGTATAGATATACAAATATCAATTCAAAATATATATAAGATTAATATAGTAAACTATTGTCAAGCATGATTCATTAGTATGTTCAAAAAAATATTATAAAAATGTTTTTATATTTTAAAAACTCGAATTCCGTTCTTAACATTTTACAAATAGAATTTTAAATATATATTCTTTTTTTTAATTTATGGTCCATAATATTAGGATTATATTTCAATTATTTATTTTGAATGCTATCTATTTAAAAAATATTTAATTTGATCAAATTAAATTCTCTTTAGTGTTTTTGATCAAGTTTTGATACCATTTCAAACGTGTTGCCCAAGTTATTCGATGGTTATTCTTAACACTGAGAGAATTATATTAACTTGTTAAAATTATACTTAATTTATACATTATTTTATGCTCATTTACTAAGACTCTACTCCACTATATCTTCATGAGCCTATGTGCATCAAGTTTGCTGCCTAAGTCTTTTGATTGGCTGCCCCAAACTCAACGAGCAGCAAATAAATCGTCTCGCTTGTGTGTGGTCCACATCCTCTGACCGCAAATTGCTAATCAGCTCGTCAGCCACTCACATACACACACACACACACACACAGAGAGAGCCGGCGAGTGGGAAGAGGCACAAATTTATGCGGCTTATTAGCGCGTCGCAAATATTTTCGCAGCAAACAAATTAGATCCACTTAGGCGGGCGGCAGGTCTGCTTTCATGGCATCCCAATTGGCAAAATTATTTCATCAAATATGAGGACTGACAAAAGGCGATAAAACCAAAACGTTGTTGCTGCCGAACCAAAAAACCGACAAAAAATAAAAAAAGAAAGAAAAAACGGGCCAACACCCAAAGTGTCTATGCGCACACCTTGACTATGCCGAGTGAGAGAGGCAGCCGGAGACGGTCAAGCCGAAACCCAAACTGAAAATCAAAAACTAAAACCAAAACGAGACATAAAAAAATCATATAAAAAATCGTTAATAAATTTCACATACACAACGAAGCGGGGGGAGGGGTCAGAGGAGCAGCAGGGGCAGCAGCTGGGACTGACGAGGCCGTTGCGGGCTCGCACACACGGAATCGTCACAGCTGCAGCCAAAGGGCCCCGGCTCGAGCTCGGGCTCGGACTCGGACTCGATCTCTGGGTTCGAGATAATCTAAAGTAAAACTCGTGGAGCATAAATAAAAAAGAAATTACTTAATTTCTTAATAATGTTGTGTGTGTGTGTTGTTGTTGTTGCCGTTTGCCAATGGCTTGTTTCGACAACTTTTTTATAATCCTTTTAGGCCCCGCGGCTGCGGCTGCTGCTGCCGCTGCTGCTGCACTGTGAGAAATGCTGCAGTGCTTCATCAATCTGCTGTTGTTGTTGTTGTTGTTGCTGCTTTGGTCGGCCTGTGCGGGCCTTTGCATTCTGTTGAAATGAAATCTTTATTTCCTTTCGTGACTATAATTAATAATTTTCGGTTTGCTTGTTTTTGTTTTCGGACTTCGTTCGCTCTCTGCCCCGTGTGTGGCTAGAGGAGTTCGCTCAAGGAGCAGCCGCAGCAGCAACAGCAGTCGAGCAGGAGCAGCCTCACAACTGGCCACCGATCACACCACACACGCAGCTGCCTGCTAATGATGATCATCAGCGGCTCACGGCGATGATGAAGTTGTTAAATGCGTTTGCCCCCGTCGCCCTCTCTGCGTTATCACACAGTATGTTTTATGCCAGAAAATTGTTGGTTCTGCTGCCTGTTATTGCTGTTGTTGTAGTCTCTTTTTGGCCGGCTTTTTGCATGGTGGCCAACATGTCTCCCGCGGTTTGTTTTGGCCTTTTCGTACATTTTGGGTGGTTACTGGCACTTATGCCGCGCTCTGCCGCTCCTCCTCCCCCTGCTCGATCTCTCTTTCTCTCCCTTTCTGTTTTTCCCTTTCTCCCTCTCCCTATTTTCTTCTTTTCTGTCTCTCTCGCTCGGCAAATAACCGCGTAGTAAATCATTTCCTAATTAGCAGGCTGCAGAGCCGTCGACTGCAACGGGAACTCGGCCTGAAACTGGAACTCTGCACTCTGCACGCTGGACTGTGGCAAGGTTTCAGCTGTTTCTTATTCTTCTCTCTGGTGGCATGCCACGGCAATTGGTTGGGCAGGTACCGCTAATTTGAATTTAATTGCAGACCTATTTGCATGCGGGAGGCCTTGCAGGCAACCCATGCCCCCGCATAGTTTCAGTCGCTTTAAGTACTTCACCCTGGCCGATCTATCATTATCAGCTATAAAATCACACACGAATCCCCCGAAAATAAATCATATTTATATGCAGCAAAACTTTCTTCTGCAAATGCTGCCACTTTTTGTTTTGAAAATCTGCTTTAAAATTCCTGAACTGTTCTTTTTCATGCTCATCATCAATTAAATATTTTTTAAATCCTATTTTGAAGCTGTAACATAATTTTAGTATATATTAATTATATTTAAATATTAAGTATATTTAAATACTGCTGGAACTTGAATTAATCTCAATTTTTTGATATAGTGGATTTTTTTCCAGAGTTTTGTTTACTTGTGTACGCTTCCCACACTCCAAAAGGTAATATATATTTTTTTAGAAAGTTTTAATTGCACCTTAAATATATATTCTAAAAAAATTGTTTAATTTATTACATATATTTTATTTTTTTTTTCGTAATTTTCAAAATTTTTGCTTCAGCACTCTCTACAAACAGCCGTTAGCTCTGGATTAGCTGAGAGCTTTTTCTGACTGGCTACAAGGTCAATCGGACTGTGCATCCGGTCCGATTAACGGTTGGGCCCACGCTGCGTATGCGCATCGCGTTGCAGCGCATCGCGAGATTGGCAGCTTAATTAACGCAAGACTTCGATGCTAAAAAATTAAGTGCAAATGGGCAATTAAGTGAGTAATTTATGAAACGTAACGATTTCAGCAGTTAACACAGCCAAAGGATCTGACGGCGACCGGTTATAGTATATGCGATATATCGTATATGGTATGGTATATAGTATCGATCGCATATCGATTGAGTGCGCGTATTTTCGTACTCGTTTGCCTCTGCATTGTATTAACTCATAAATTCGAAGTTCGTTAAGAATGTCGAAATAATAAATGCGGCTGCCACATTAAGCCCCCCCCGAACAGCAGCAACAACAACTGTTGATGGTACAACAACAGCAACTACTGCGAGAGCCATCAACAAAACAATGAACAATCGATTAAACACAAAAAGCGACGGCAGCCAACGGCAGAACAAAGACAAAAACGCCGACAAAATGCCGAAGACCTCAACGCATCCCATTGGACGACAGATGCAGCAGCAGTCGCAGCAGCAGCAGGCGCAGCAGCAGCAACAGCAACAACAGCAGCAGCAGCAGCAGCAGCTGTACAACAAGAACAGCACAACAGCAGCAACAAAAGCTCCAAGCGAAAATGAAAATTTATTAAAAATCAACTCGCAGTGATATGCAAGAAACCAGCTAAGAACGCTGTAAATCGAGTATACCCAACTGACAGATGCCCATTAGCTGTAGCTGGTAAGGTGAAGCTCGCTGAAAGCGAACTTAGAAAGTAGCAGAAAGTATTAGTTGAAAATTTCTATATCTTTTTCTTACGCCATGCCAAAATTACTTCGCCAACATTTATAAGCTGAGGATATACCCGATAATAATTGTCCCAAAAAAAGACGGCAGGTAGTAGACTAATTTTTTCAAGCTTACTTTTCTATGCACTCATCATATCCCACTCTCGACACTGGCTGGCAAGCTTGCCTAAGCTAAATTCAGTATGTGGTAAAATAAATTGAAAGCTACTTCAGACTTCAACTCTAACTTTACGACTCTCTTTTCTATGCAATCAACATACCCAATGCCTCAAATACCTCGCCATACTTTCATTTGCTTTGTCAAAAATACTGAGACATAATAGATACTTATTCAAACAGAGTAATAGTAACTAGACTGCAACTTCAGATTTACTAGCTTGCTTTTCTATGCACTTATCATACCCCAGTCTCCCTTATACCCTGCCACAAGCTGGCAGACTTGTTCAGAGCAAACTAAGCATGTACTAAGACAAGTTAAGAGTAAGCAGACTTCAATCCGAACTTTACGACTGCTGTTTCTGGTTTCCTTTCTATGCACTCATCATACCCCACTGTGACGTACTACGCTTAGCCTTAACTTCCATAGTAAAGCACGCTGTAAGTTAATTTAGTCAGTATCGAAATCCACTGGGAATTGCTAGACTGCAATTTTCACTTGACAACTTCTTTTTGCTCTGCACTCATCACTCCCCACTTGCACGCTTACATGGTGCGCGGTATTAACAGTCGTCAGCGTACACAAAAGGGCATTGCAATTTGTAGCGCAGGGTCCATTAACATAAATTAAGGCAAATGTCCGGGGCGACAATGTCGCGCTGCATGTGGAAGTGGCAGACGCCCTCCACTCTCTGGCGCACACACACACACGCACACACACTCAGCCTGGCTGGCCAGCTGGAGATGGATGCAGTGCAGCAAGTGGCGAACTGCGGCCAATGCGGGGCAATTTTGTGTGGAATTTATTAAGAGATGGGCTAACAAAACAATTTATGCCTTTTTAATGGCTTATTAGCCATTATTAGTCGCGCTTATCGCCAAAACACACACGCACGCACACGCACACACACGCTCGTACATCTGCTGCCGGGTCCCGGGTACCGGGTACCGGGTCTCAGTGTCAGTTTCAGTCTTCTCTCTTTCAGCTGCGTCCTCGAACTTGGCCGCAGCTCAAATTTCAGCATCGAGTACGGTTTCGAGCTGTTGATGTTGTTGTTGTTGTTGTTCTTGTTGTTGCTCCTGTTGTCATTGCTGTTGTTGTTGTTGTTGCCGTTGACAAAAATGAAAAATTATCGTAATAAATTAAATTTGCTATCGCAAGGCATTAATTCTGGTCACAAAACCAGCAACAACAACAGCAGCAAATGAAAGGAATTTCTGTTCGTTTTGTTCTCTTTTGCGTTTGGGTTTTGGTTTTTGGTTTTTTTTTTTGCTTCCCTGCCTTCTGCCAATTTTAGAAACAGTTGAAAGTGAAGCTTAACGTGGCTTAGTGACATTTGTTGTGATTGCTTTGCCTGCTGTTGTTTCTGTTGCTGTTGCAGCTTGCTGCTAATGATGATGACATACAAAAGACTTAGGCAACGAACTGGGCGATCGAGCGAGCATGCGCTGCTCGCTTGATCGATAGCAGAGCATTATTTCTCGCTAAAAGCACTTAATGAGCGCACAGATAGAACAAAATGACTAAAGATCTGAGTGAACAACTTGTTTTGATAGCTGTAAATTTTGATAAAATAATTTTTTTAATTTGATTAAGGTTGAAATTAAATCCTTAAAGTGTTTTCCATAAATAAACTTTTTTTGAAAACTTAATTTTGAGCTGTTTTATGTTATTTATATTTTACAAAAGTTAGCAAATACACTTGTTCAATTATAATATGCTTGTTTAAACTCAATTTAAGCCTTTCAAAATATATTAATATTTTTATTATACATTTACATTAAATTCATTATTTTTCATTATTTCCGCAACATTTTATCATACAAATATTTTTATTTTGCTTCAAAATTTTTCTTTTAATTTTTGTTGAAAAACTAGACATTTTTATAAATCTATCCGATGGTTGAGAAAGTGAAAACCGCAGCTACTACTTAACTGGAGACGATCTGTCTGGAAAAATGCTCGAGCGTCGTGAAGGGGTAAACAAATCGCTCACACACCCGGCTGCTTTGTCCGTATGATACCTGTACGGAATTTTTGACAAATGCTTAACATGCGACAGCTGTTTACCCAATAAATCCATTAGCTGTACAAACAACAACAACAACAATTATTGAACTATTGAGAAAACAATGCGACACGCAGGGTGTGACAGTAATCGCTAATTGCGGCTCTTTATTGCTCATTAGCAAACCGAAAAATACTGTACAGTGGTATAGTATATTTGGGTATTTAATTAATGCATCGCAGACCTGCAATGGTTTACCATAATTTACTCGCACTATGCGCAGGCGAACGTCGCAGACAGCGCAGCGCCAGCGCCAGCAGCAGCTTCGTTGGCAACAGTCGCCAAAACAAAAGACTCAGGCAACAAACTTGAAACGGTCGAGCCATACGACGAAACAACATACATAGCACTGGCACATTTCTTTGATAAGCTGCGCGGCTCTGTGTGTGAGTGTGCGTGTGTGTGTATTGGTGTGTAAGTTGGCTTAGCGAAGCGTAGCTGCATCTTATCTGGCCAATCAATCTTTGTTGTTTGTTTAAACACGTTTCATAAAAATTAATTTTTTTATTTATTAAGCAAAAGCATTTTATGGCGTGCTGTGAGCAGACTCGAACTGGAATGAGCCCAAGCCCAAGTCCCTCCCCAGATGCCGTCCAACCGTCCGGCCGTCCGCTTGTGAGAGTGTATGCACGGGTCTGCGTATGTGTGTGTGTGTGTGTGAGAGAGAAACACCTGCTGCGATCCCCCAGCAAATGTTTTCTCTCAGCCCAAACCCAAACCCAAGTCCGAGCCCAGGCCCAGTCCCGGCTCAGCTCTGCTCTCCTCTCCTGTTCGATCCGTACAATGCGCATTGCTATTGTTGTTGTTGTTGTTGCGTTATTATCATATGATATCATCACCCGAAATTCCTCGCTCGCAAATAAATCCAACAACTAAATGAATTTCAAATTCTTCTGCTCAACGTCCCGCTGCTTTGTTTGCAGAGCGTCAGCCGCGGCATCATAAAATATTAATTAATTAGCCGAGACTCGGTTAGAAAGCGTGCTTCGGCACACACACTCTCACACACGCACACACTCACTTTGACAGGGAGCTTGATAATCGCTTTGATAGTAAAATTAGATAAGCTTGACCATCAATTTCTATTGTATTTGCCTAACAAATCCAATCAAGTTCAAGTTTATGGCACTCGGCCCCCTCTCTCTCGCTCTCTCTCTCTCTTCCCCCTCTCTAGCTGCTTCTCCTTCGCGCTTTGCTCTTGAAGAAGTTGTTAAAGTTCAGTTATTGAAGTGAAAACGATGAGAATCGAATGGGAAGACTGATTTTATTTTCGTTTTTTATGCGCGTCACAAAAATGTTAAACAAATTTTATGTCATTAAGCTATAATTAGGCAGAGCCATAAACCGTAGTGCAAACATTATCGAGAACATGGCTCAGAGAGAGAGGGGGATCCAGAGAGACTTAAAAAACTGTTAAACTGTTGAAAAAGATTTTGGAAATTTTTTAATTTCATAATTTGTAGACAAAAGTTGCGAGATTTCATCAGCTATAAAAGTTATAGCAAAGTAATTAGCATACAATATTGCAGTATATATATATAGGTCTGATCTGAACAATAGCAGCTAACTATATATATTATGCATTTACTGTTAGTTAACAGCGCACTGCGCTGTTAGTAACAGCCGAGCTAATGCCCCGCTGAGTTATCTACCTCTGATCGCTATAGATCAATAGAGAAACGTCGCAGTAAGGCCACACAATTCATTGCCCAGCCCCGGCGAGCTATAACAATAATTTTATTTAAATATTTAATAATAATTTTGCTATATCTATATATCTATATCTATTTCTGTGTTTGTTTTTGTTCTCGCTTAGTTCCTACTACTCACTTTCACATGGCCGAGAGAACCGGCGTACGTTTCGCGCTGCACCACATGGCGTATGCGCAATAAGGAAATGCGCAAAAAGGCGGCAACGGCAACGGCGACGGCGACGTTGGCAGCGACTGCGACTGCAACGCTGCAACGCCGCCCACGCCGCCGCTCATAACAGAAGTGCATGGGATTTTATGAGGCAGCGCGAGCACTAAATCAAAGTGCGACAATTAATGTTAATGTGTTATGTTAAATAAAATGCTGAATATACTGCCAGCATTCGTACTTGGACCTACAGGCGAGCTCTAGCTGTAGCTGTAGCTGCAGCTGTAGCCGAGTCTGCGACTGCAGTTGGACCTGTTCCTATTAAGATTTGCGTGCCGCGTTTTATAGCGTGCACGTTTTAGTAATATGTCAAAATCAAAATACGCGCGCGCCTCGCTGCATTTGCAATTAGTCAACGTCAACGTCAGCGTCAGAGTTAGCGTTCAACGTCGACATCAACATCAACGTCAAAACAACAAATAGTTGGCAATGCAGTCGCAAATTAATTGGCCAACAAATTACAAAACAATTAGAAGGCATTCCTTAAATGGCGTCCCCCACACACAAACAACTGCCAAAGATGCGCCCAGGCATTTCAACAATGCAGTTAAGATGTTGGCAGAATGTGACGTGCTTCGGGTCGACGTTGCAAATACTCTATGTGATGGTCACCCTAAAGAGGAGAGCAGCTTATAATACATTTAAGTTAAAGTAAGAAGATGAAAGTGTTAGTGATAGCTTCTGTACGTATTGCGATAGTTATTTCTGCGTATGGTTACCCTAAATCGTTTATCTTCTTAATATCAAATTATTACCAGTAAACAGTGTAGTGTGAAAGCTGAAAGGAGAGGTAGAAAGGAAGAAAATGTGTTTCCGATTTCGTAATCTGGTCACCCTAAGCAAAAATGAGCGATTAAACTATACTACTAAATAAGGGATGGTCACCCTAAAGCTGATATAAGTTTAACATAAATTAAAGTAAGAAATTGAGAAAGAGAATCGAAATGTATGCGCTAAACATATTGTTATAACAATTCCGGAGTATGGTCGCACTAAATTTTACATATTTTATAAATAAGTTCGAACTGAAAAGAAAGGAATCTTCAACCTAGTGTTAAGGGTTTCAAAGTCTGGTCGCCTTACTGTACTTTTCAATGAATGATGGTCACCCTAAAATTGTAGAATTGCCAAACTGCATGCTATGTCTTTTGATTTGAGCAGGCAGAAGTGGCCGGGAGTAATAGGAAGAGTAACTGGTCACCCCATTTAGTAATAAATTTACCCACAGCTCAAAGCTGCTGCCATAGTCGCAATACCCGCACTTGCATGACCGAAAAAAAAAACACTGCATAATAGAAATATTCGCTAACAAGATTTCCATTTTGTAAACAATTTCCATTTGACAGACGCTATTTCAATTGCCGCAGAATATGCAAAAGGCGCCGGCAGCCGGCTGTACCCGCTGCCCCCTCCAGTCGAGCGGGCAAGTGTTGCTTATTTTGATGGTCTGGCGCTACCAAAATCGGCCCCCAAATGGCCAAAGAGTGCGGGCCGAAAGCAAATGGGTAAAAAGTCGAAATAAAGACTGTCGAATAATTCAAACTGGTTGCTTGCTTAGCTCACCTTGGTGGTCCGCTGGCAATTGGTGGCTCACGATCTTATAACTTATTGTGTGTGGTGGATCGAGTATAGATCGAGTTGTGGCTGCTGCTGCTGCTGCTGCTGTGGCTGCAGCGCCGGCGACTTGGCGTGGAAATATTTCAAATAGTTTTCTAATAGCCGCCTTGCATGAATGAATTGGTTTTCCATTATGGCCGGGTCGGGCAATTGGGGGCCTGAAAATGCATTTCATGCCATAAGTGATTAAAGCAAGCGATCATAAATGCCAGAACCGGGCGTTGAGAACTCTCTGGTACTTAATTTAGACAGTATAGACTCGTAGCCGAACTCGTACTTGTACTCGTAACTCTCGCAACTGCCGTGGAGAATCATGATAATTATGCCATAGCATTTTTCTCTAATCATCGCCAGAAGGCGAATTAAATGTTTGTAAACTGTGCTCTTAACTTAAGTATAGGGTTATAGGTTATAGTTAGATCCATAATTGGTGGAGCTAATGCAAATAATGTTGTCATACTGTTATTTCCTAAGACAGCACAGCGAACATGTTGGAGAGATATTGAAAATAACGCTAGAGTTTGTAGCGGAACAAAGTGATCTTGGTATGTCTTCTACTATGTCTTCAAATAGATTTAAGTAAAATATCAGATCTATGATATATGATATCTAGTTATCAGTATTCTTGAGGAAAAGGATTGAACATGGCAAAAATATATTGAAACGGCTATAGAGAACTTTGTAGTCCGCACTGATCTCCACTTTAAAATGATCGTGAGATGCTTTACTCGAATAATAAATAATATCAGCTTTTAAATATCATCGTATCGAGTGCTCCAGCTGCTAATTTCTAGAGAGTCGGATAAGGTACTCCAGATAAATATTGAAAATGACACTGGAGATTGTTGTAGAATGAGCTGATCTTGAAATGATCGCATAGCTTTAATCGTTTTAATTCTCAAAAATAATATTAAGTTGGTAGAATTCCTAGGAAACATGATTGAGTATGTTATACCAATATTACAACTTGAGTTTAAAAAATTCGTACTGATCTTCATACTAATATGATCTTCACTTTAACAGAATACCAGAGAAATAATGCAAATAATTCTATGATGAATACGGAAAGAACAACTGAAGATCAAGATAAGAAATAAGCTACCAAAATTCTACTGGCATTTCCCCAAACTGCGTGTCGAACTCTATTGCTTCAGTTGATTTGATATAAATACCTCTTTTTGCCGGAATCCGTAAACATAGTTCTGTTTACTTGATCGGCGATCGATTTGTAAGGCCAAAAATATCAACCGAAAATACGCAAACAAATCGACTGATTTATGAAACTGACTCATGCCAATGCCAACTGTTTGTTTGCTCTATAAAGTCGGCTCAAGCCGAATCAAAGCCGGCGTGTCCAGACTTTATTTATAGACGCGATATACTGGGCGAAGCATATGTATATATTTGGAGATCAAGGCTTTGATGGTGCGACGTGTAAACAGATCGAGAAACGCAATTGCAGACAAATTGTTGCCAAAAATAATACCAAAACGATACCGATCTCATGTCTGTGTGTGTGTGGCGAAAGTATCGATTACAATTGCACTCGATTGTTTAGACGTCTTGTGGGAGGCCCCAGAGCGTCTGCCATAAATTTGCAAATGTCAAAACAACAAAACGCTGGCAAAGTAAATTTAGCACATGGCAACATCAATACCATGAGATAAAAGGGAGCAGAGGAGCGGCCGAAGGGTAGGGGGGGAGGGGGCTAAGTTGAGGTTTAATATGTCTTTTGATTATTAATAAATAAAGCTTATGCTTGTCGTTGTTGGGCTGCCTGCCTGCTGCCGCTCGGTCTGCTTGTGTTTTATGACGCGCCGTTGTTGTTGTTGTTGTTGCTGCTAAATAAACAAAAGGCGTGTGTCGACGTCGACGGCGACGCTGACTGCGACAGCGACAGCGACGTCGCTGCCCCAAGGCTTTGACTTTGAAAAGCGTTTAAGCGGCTTAAGCGTTTGACTGCCTGCCCAAGCTCACGCGCTAGCCGGACTGGAACTGGGACTCGCAGCGGAACAGATGGAGATGTCGATGGAGCTGAAGATGGAGACGCAGGCGGCAGATGGGGACCGAGCTGGAGCCTGAGCGAGTGAGCGGGTTTCTGGGGTGCCACAGCGGCTGCCGCGTTCGGCGCTGCTGTCATCGCATAAAAATTTCGCCAGCTTTTGTTGTTGTTATTATTATTATTATTATTAGCTTTTTTGGGTGCTGCAGGGTGTGACAAATGATCATCAGGCAGGCAGGCGGCAGGCAGGCAGCAGCCGCAAACTACAACGACAACAACAAAGGCAGAAAACAACGCGCGACGACGACGGCGACGCGCAAAACTTGTGGAGCCAAATTGTCTGGTTGGTTGTTTGTTTAAGTTGATTTGTTGTTATTGCTGTTATTATTGTTGTTGCTGTTGCTTAAGCTGGCATTTACACACACCACTGCTGAGTGGGTATGTGTGTGTGTGTCTCTGTGAGAATTTTTATCATAGAAAACAATTTGTATGCATGGAAAGGCAGAGCTGCATGCGCTGCGCTATATAAGTGCTAGTAGTAACATTTAAATGTTATTATCTCTTCCCAGAACTTGCACTATTTGCCAGTCGATTGTCGAACGAATATAAAAGCATATATATGTGTATATATATTTGTAAGGAAATCTAAAACGACAAGAAATGCAGTGAAATATGAATTTCTATCGACTGAAAATTAATTTTTGTTCAATGTTATAGAATTATTTTGAATTAAGAGAAATTCTTATTAATAAATATTATTATAGGTTTATTAATATACAATGAAAATCTTTTATAAATTAAATTATAATATGTAATTATTATAAAATTTTAAATATCAAACAATTAAAATCGTAAGTCAAGCATTAAAAAATGTTTTTGAATTTTTAGAATAATAAGAGAACTGTGTATTTATAATTATAATTTATAAGACAATATGCAATAGAGTAATAACAAATATTTTAATTATTTTGTTTTAATTAATATTTATATATAATAATATTAATATTTCTGTTTGCCAGCAAAATTTAAAATATTTATTTAAATTCGACTTTTTATCGAACATATATATTAATAAACCGAAAATAGACAAATGTATATTTATAATAAGCCTATTACTATAATATATTCATTATCTAGACTCTGCATATACATATAGAATAATCAACACAGATTATATTTGAAGCAGCTTTGAAGCTATCACACACCCCAACTCTTACTTTTTGGCAAAACAAAAAAACTTCGAGTTTATTTGCAATTCATATAATAATATCAAGAAGTAAAAAATGCGCTATAAATGTATGAATAAATAAATAATTAAGGTTTTTATTGGGTTCAAAATCGATTTTGAAGAGGTGTCTAACATAAGTTACGATCTAGGTTTCCTAGAATGCTATACAAATTTGATGTTCTTCTTTTTTGCAGATTTCGTCGACTCGTCAATTTATGCATTTAGTTTTTTAGACTAGTGTATGATATTTTATTGTAAGGTCGTTTGATGTACATAGTTTCACTTGACTTTATTGTGAAGAATTTTGAAAAAGTATGAAGTTATAATATGCATAATTTTCTTATATTGTATTTTAAATTATAATTAAATTTTCTTTCTTCAAAATTGTACTATAGGGTATTGCTGTGCCTATCAGCGCTCGCAGCTCGACTTTTTGTCACTGGCGTGCCATAAATATAGACGCTCGACTCGTCGATGTGGTGTGATACTTGGCTGAGCATAGTCGAACTGCTGTTTAAAGCAAGTCAAAGTCAAGTTTTACGATATGCGCAAACATAAATTACGAACTGTTTATGGATGCGGGGCGGTATGGTAGGGTAGGGTACGGTACGGTGCGGCACGGTTCGAATCGGTTATTTCGGCTTTATAGCCGACTTGCGCGCACAGATGACGCGCACACACACACACACACACTCGACTAATTTATCGCGATTTTATTTATAAATGCGCAATACGAAATAAAAATTGGCTCCAGTTTTGGCTGCCTGCCAAAATGGCCAAAATGGGTCACAAAGTGTGACAGTTATGGAGCAATATTGCGGTCGAAGAGTGTGTGCCCAGAACAAAAGACTTAGGCGACAAACTTGGCAGTCATGTGGGCGTGTCGGCGTGGGCGTGCGCAAGCGCGTGAGCGTGTGACAGCGGCAACTGCCTGACAATTACGCATGCTAATCGCGTTGTCAACGTAATTAAAATGTAATCGCCGTCGACCAACTAATGAGCGACTTGTCATAAACAATAAACAGAGACTACCACTACCACTACCCCCCCCCCCCCCTCTCCCTACCATCTAGCGAATTGAGGGAGTCGGAAGGGGTGTGGCAGTTATAGTAAATAATACCGCAATGGTAAATTAAAGCCGCAAACGCGTTTATTCTCGCTATGATCTGTATAGCAACCGTTGCCACGCCCCAAGCCATGCCCCCTGCACCCCCTCCTCGCACAAGCGGCTGCTGCGACAGTTTGTTTTTTCTATTACAACAAATAAAATCCACAGTCTATTTTCGTATTTTGCGGCTTGTGGTTAACACTTTTTATGGTTATTTATGGCACAGTTTCTGTTAAGTACACCTATACGATGTGTATATCCCACTGTATAGGTGCGAACAGACACGAGTAAGTGCAGTGAGTATCGCGTGGGTTACAAGCGAATGTTCTGGCGCTTCAAGTGGCATTTGAGTGCGCAACCTAAAAGTCGAAAAGGCCACGAGATCAGACAGAGATCGGGCCCAGATCGCACAGCTGATGACAGACAGTGTGCTAATGTGCTGATCCCAGTTAGAGCCGGCTAGAGCAGCACTTGATATGCTTAAAACGGGCTCTTTACCCTGTCAACCTGTCCATCAATCTTGTGTTTTGACAACTGGAACTGAACTACATACGAGTATATCTGCTTATTTGGCATATATTAGACGGCCGATAGGGCCAGTTATATAGTACGAATTGGATAATACACATTAAAATTTATGGCAATCAAATATAGCGTATAACGAGTCAGTGTAACTAACCATAATACACTCTAATTGACTAATACTGCTACCTACAGGGTATCTACGAGTCGAGAGCTGTGCTGCTACTGAATTGCGAACTTTAGCTATAGCGCGACTATTTCCGACTTGATGAATGCGTATATATTTCATGATTACATTTAAGTTTCTGCTAATCCAAACACTTTAATCAAAAGATTCTTATCGACATCAAATTAACAATTATAATTTGACTTGATTAATTTATATGCAATGCTTAAGCACAATTTGTACGGAATTTATTGCGCTTTGTGTGAAAATAATAACGTAAGTACTTAACGCTTAATTAGAGTTAATCATAGGAAATTATAATCAAATCAAACAATGGCAGCTGGGAATATTATTTATGTAATATTTTTTTTAAATTCATAATTAAATCGCATATTCTACATTATGCAGTGGAATTTTTCTAGTACCCTTTTTTTGTTTTTTTTTTTCAAAGTTGAGAGTTATAAATATTAAAATACATTTTTTGTAAAGAAATTTATTTAGTTCCTTTTTTTTTTATAAAATATTTATAAGTTGAGAAATTTATATATATTAAAATAAATGTTTTATAAAGAAATTTATTTAGTTCATTTTTTTATAAAATATTAATATATATTATATTATTAATTATATATTTATAAAATATTCAAAAAAATAATAATCTAAAAAAAATCTATAAAGTTATAAAAATTCAGTAATATGTTTTGAAAATCTCCTGACGTATTTTAGCATTTTTTCTCACAGCTTAAGTTTCAGCCAAAATCTCCACTTGGCCCAAAGTCCACTTTGGTCTTTGTGTAAATAACAGGATTTCTGTCTCAGCTGCAACTGCAACTGGCGACAACTTGGCTCCTGTAGACGGCAGCTGACGGCACTTGAAACTGTCTCTTGTTACTGCCGCTGCTGCTGCTGTTGTTGTTGTTATTGTTACTGCTGCTGCTGCTGTTGAGCTGTTGTTAGCTTTATTCATTAGCATTTGGTCGCTGGGGCGGCGAGTGTCGATTTTTCATTATTAAAAATGAAAAGTGTTGGCATTAAGCGGGAATCAAGGCAGGGCAGCCAGGCAGACACAGACAGGCAGGCAGGCAGTTAGCCCGCGGCGTAATCGGCATTACTCATACGCAGCGTTGCACCTGCTCAGCGTGCGACTGCGACTGGGAGTCGGCACTTAATTACTAAGCAGGAAATATTAGCGCAGTCGCTTAAAGCAAATAAAACTAATGAACAAGAAATATTAATTTGGCAAAGTAGTAGACACACGCGATGGCTGGAAATCCGAAACTGAAACAGAATCGCATTCAAAATCCAAAACCGAATGCAAATCCGAACTCGAATTCAAATTCGCATTCGTATTCAAATTCAAATTCGCTGGCAGCAGCGAATGCGAACAACTTTCAAGCGGAGCGAAGTGCCGCTTCGCCGGACACTTTGCCACGAAAAGTTGAACATGCATTTTAATTGCAGCCCAGCAGCTTACAGCTCCCAGCTCACAGCTCCCAGCCACAGCTCCCAGCTCTCAACTGCCGACTGCAAGGCAAACAAATCTCCAGCCGCAATTTGTACAAATACAGCAAGCCAAACACACTCACATCCATAGAGAGAAAGAGGCAGGAGCGCAAAAGTTGGCAATAGAATTAAAGAAGTTTTAATTACTCTAACTGAAGGAGGAATTAATTGGAGAACACAAATATTATTTTTTATGTAAAATACTAATTCTTAAATAAATTTATAAATGATAGGAATTCACAGTTATTTTAATGTACTAAATTAAAAAATGTGAACTTTTTTGTGACACAAATTTAAATATATTTTTTTCATTAAATATTTTTTTATCGAAATATTTATTCAGCAGTTTATTTCCAATTTTTAAATATTAAATAAAATTTTGAAAATGTATTTTAAATGTTAATTATAGTTTTTTATAGGTTTTAATTAATATAATATAATATTGTATAATTAATAATATTATAATACAATACAATATTATAATTGAGTTTGTTTATAATCCGGTTTTTTGCATATTCTTTCTAGTTTCATATATTTTCCAAATTGAGTTGTCGCCTGCGATTGCATATGCCCCTCCGGGCCGAGGGTATCTGCCTCGCAGTTGCACAAGCAATTGTCTGCAACATGTCTGGCTGCAAGTCGTCGTCATCAGCTGCTGCTGCAGTTGCCTCTGCTCCTCTGCGGCTAACGATGTTGTTGGCTCGTTGAAGTCTGCGCCAAAATGTTGAGCAATCAAATCAAAAATCCAAAAAAACAAAACTTAACGAAAATCCACCAAAATAAAAAGAGTTTAGATACGAAAGAAAAAAACATTGTCACGTCAAATTCATGTCATTTAATTAATTTTGTTTACTTGCCGCAACGTTAATTTGTTTTTGCAGCAGTTGCAGTTGTTGTTGTGGATTTTGTTGTTGCTGTTTTTGTTGCAGTTGCTGCTGCTGCTGCTGCTGGCGACTTGTTGTCTTTGAAAAAATTTTCCATCGTCGAGCGTATGGAAAATGCCGCTTAAGTCAGTCGCAGCCTCAGCCTGAGTTGTAGTAGTTTATCATAAGACTCGCTATGCACACACACACACTTACATACACACACACACTCGCTTTGCGATCCGTAATCGTATCTCAAGACTCGCACAGAATGCCGAAAACATATTTTCCCACATGACTGCACTTTATGCAAAACTGAATTCGCTTGAAATCAAACAAAGTTGTTCGCGTTGTTCGCTCTCGTGTTGTTGTTGCTGTTGTAGCTGCCTGCTTGCTTAGTTGTTTTTTATAGTTTGCCGACAGCCTCTTGACGGCCTGTCAAATAAATGTCGCTTTATTCAGATTTCGCTTCGCACTAATTGTCTGCGCTCGCTCGGGTCTAAGACAAAGGCCTCCGCTCGAGCCGCTAACGAGGGGGCAATTCTCTCGTACAGCTCTCGGGCAATTTCTGGTGCCCAATCCCGAGCACAGATTAGCCGTATTGTCCGTCGCGACCGGCGCAGACTGTGTGTCGCAGCGCCTGCTCCTGCTGCTGCTGCTGATGCTGCTCCAGCAGCAGCTCCTCCTCAATCAACTTTCGATCAAAACGACGCGCCGCGTCGCGTTTCGCTTTTGTCTCTTCTCGTTAGATGAGTAAAGTGGGAGGGGGACACACACAAAAGAGAAAGAGCAGCGAGAATTCTGGCTGTGAGATTCGGGAATCGAGAATCGGCTGCTGATCGGATGAAACCTTTTGGCGGCATTTTGCATGGCTCATTTGATTTCTGTTTTAGATGCGTTGCGATAGATTCACCATAAGCCACAGCACAGTGTTGCAAAACAGTGAAGAATTTTAGAAAGTATTAAATGAGCTCAAAGTCATAAACAAATCTGAAATATTGAGTTCTTTTTACGAATTCGATTGATTTCAAAATGCAATACAAATCGGGTTTAAATTTTAAAGGTTTCCATAATTTTTTAAAAATATCGACTGTTTATAATTAATTAATTATTTTCAATTTCACTTAATATTTTACAAAAATCGATTCTATATAATTTATATTTTATTAATATTTATTTTTTATAATTTCAATTATTTTCGATTTTACTTAAAATATTTTAGAATTAAATTATACTTGAGTTCTTACTATTTTTTGTTACAAAATGAATGCAAGAATACCTAATATTCGAGAGTATCATCAATATTAACCATCGTTTTCAAACACTAAAAAATATATATATATTTTCAAAAATATTTAAATTCTTTACTCGTACAATAAAAATATCCAAATAAATTGCTAATTTCCAAATAAAATTATATTCAAAATTTTGAAAAGAAAATCCTTAATCTCTTCGCACTGTGCAGCGGCATCTGCGCGCGGTTCATTCAAGTCGAAAAACGGAAATTATCAAACGAAAGAGATACGAGTGCGAGCAACATACGACACCGGATGTCTGTCAGGCAAAACCAGGATAGCGAGGGGGTAGGGGGAGAAGGAAGAGGGAGACAAGGAGCAGCAGCAGCAGCAGCAGGCAGCGGCGAAAGGATAACTCAGCCAAGAGACTACAAAATGTCTGCTTAAGCTGCGGATGAGTTAATTAAATCTGTCAATACTTCAATACACACAAGCACACATACACACACACGCGCAGACACAAAGCTTTGGGCCATCAAACGACCGTGTCCATGTCCATGTCGTCGTCCATTCAAGCGCCCATCATCAACAGCAGCAGCGGCAATAAAAAATGTAGCGCACCATGTGCGGGCCTCGGGACCCCATAAACGGGGAACGGTACCCCGACTCGAGGAGAGCGTGAGTGAGGGGAGCTGCCCGGGCAGCTCGGAGGAGCGAGCTCCTTGCCTGGAATGTAACTCGATTCCTATTAACTCATCAAGTTGGGCGCTGGGGCGTTGTTTTTGGGTGCCAGCCTCGGACTCGTTGCCCGCGCGCTTCTCCACTTCGAATCTGGCCAGAACGGAGCGAGCAACGGATTGAAAACCGAAGCAAAAATTAAATCAGTTTCGCTTAAGCAAAGGCAAGTGAAAGAGAGCGGTAGAGCGAGAGAAAGAGAGAGAGAGGGAGCAAGCGAGCAAATGCCCAAAACTGCCAGGGCTCAAGGCAATTTGTAGCCCTGTGCGGTCCTTTTGCCAATGTATGCTGCACTCTCTCTTAGTGTGAGTGTGAGTGTCAATGTGTGTTTGTGTGAGTATCCCTACGAGTATAGGCAAGTGTGTGCATGTGTTTGTGTTGGTGCGAGCCTTTATAGAAGCAAATATGTTCACACACTTTACTAATAGCTTCATAAATAATAACCAAAGAGGTCAAAAAGTTTGCGCAACTACACTGAGAGAAAATTTTTTTGAAGAGCTTAAAGCTTTCTAGCTTTCATGAAAAAAGTTACACAATTACATATATTTTCTGAATGAAGCTAATATTGTGAAAGTCAAAAATAATCTTGGAATGTAAGAAATACTTAGCATATTTTTGCATTTTTAACACTAACAAGATTGAAAAAAAAATAAACATTTTAATAAAAATAATTATAAATAAAACAAATTTTAAATTAAATTAAAATACTTATGGTAAATTTTTGAATATTTATTAATATTAATAATATTTAATATTTACAAGATTAAATAAAAAGCATTTTAATAATAATAAAACAAATTTTAAATAAAATATAATCAAATTACAATAAATAACTCGGTAAACTTTTACCATTTTTAAACTATTAAAAATAAATTGTAGTTTATAAAAAATAAAGTATTTTCAAATTAAATATTATATTTCCAAAGTTTCATTATATCTTTATAGAGTTAAGACCTTCTGGGTATTTAAAAATATTATAGAAAAAACATTTAAAAAAGAAATCTATAAAATGCTGCGCAAATCCTACCCAAAAACTTTTTCTACTGTAGCCGAGGGAAACGTACAACAGGCAGCCAGGCAATCCCCCGCTCGACCCGCCCGCTGCTGCCTACATGCTTCTGCCTGCCCCACACAGAGCAGGCCGTAGATGAAGATGTGTGTGGTGCTGCGCTCGGTGGAGCAGGCCTCTAGCCGTGTTCGTGGTGGTGTGTGCTTGTGTGTGTGTGTGTGTCTCGGGTTTTCAACAACAAGCTATATAAGCCAATAAGGCAGAAACAAGCGCAACACCAAGAGCCATGTCCAGGCAGCAGGCCAAGAGAGAGGATGAAGGCGAAGCAAAAAGAAAGCGCAGGCAAAAGAATACCTTAATTACGGTTAATGGAGCGTTCGCAAGAGCCGCACTGTGTCTCCTACTATCTCGCTGTGTATGTGTATGTGTGTGTGTGTGTGCGCTGTGTGTGCGAAAGCCGCAAAATAACTTAATCACATTTCAGGGACCACAAAAATTTGCGGGCCATGTTCGTAATTTTGTATATAAATGAGCGGCCACCTAATGAGCCTGATTAACCCTAGAGAGCCGGAGAATGGCAGAGGAGCAAGGCAGGGGAGGGGGAGGGGAGGAGAGGACAGCCACTCGGGCGGTCGACAATTTTGCGGTGTTTCGTTTAACTGCTTTCATGCCGCAGATCGCGTCGAATGGGACGCGTCCTTTTGACCTCGACGACGACGGAGCGAGCGGGTAGACTCGAGCCTGGAGCCTGGAGCCCCGAGATTTGATTTTCGTTCTTTTACGATCCGAGACTGAGATGCTTTTAATTTGCGTACGATGTGTCAATGATGTAGACGTCGCGTGTGGCTTTTGCCTGTCTCTCTCTCTCTCTCTCCCTATCTGCCTGTCTCTCTCTTTATGGTAATAAAAATCGGCTTTGCCATAAACAAAACGCCTGAACATTTTCGCTGACAGATGTCTTCATTGAAAATTATGCAGCGAATTGGGAGCGGGAATTGAGACCTGGAACCGGGAACATGGAACCTGGAGGCTCGGTCTCCCGCACTGCGAGCCTCAGACCCAGCCCAGACTCAGTCTCAGGCTCTGACTCGGGCGTCAGGTGGCACGAACCGTGAGAAAGTTTGCAGCTCTGTGCGGATCAGTTGGGATCAGCTCAGCTTGATATGATGTTGTCTTATAAGCTGTACTTGTTACTGTTCGCTGCTCCTGTTGTTGTTGTTGTTGTTATTGTTGCTGTTGTTTACTGTAGCTTGTTGGGGATTTTTTTCGGCTTTGTATACCCCAAGCTCATCGATTGTGTGGTATACTTAAGCTTTCAAATTTTGTATGCTTGTAATAAGTATATAGTTTAAAATATTTATAGAATATATATAATAATATTTACAAATATGTTTCCTTTGTTAAAAATGTATACGACAGAAGTAATTAATTCAATAAAAATAAATCGTCCGATTTTCTCATGCCTATCAACAATGTATGCAGTGTTGTAACTCTAAGGAATATAAAATATATTTTATTTTTGTTGATTGTAAAAAATTTTTCTAAAATTATTTTTTATAAGTCATTATTTTTATTTTATCTTAATTATCAGAAATATATATTTTACAGAACTTATATTGCTTATATAGAGCTTGCATTTTTATTTATTATTGCATTTGCATATGCGTAAAGAAGGCTTCTACTAAAGCTATTTGATATAAATAAATATTTAGCAGTTATAAAATAAATCGTATGCAAATATTATTTAATCTATTGATCACCAATATATATCTTGATATAATATTTTTGATGATTAAGTACTATGTTGAATTTTTTAAATAAAGCTTAACTACCTTCTTGAATTGATCTGCGGGGTATTAATCAGTTTGAGCATCGGGTAATGTGAGCCCAAAAAGGTTGTTAGTAGTCCGTTTTTTGTTGGCTTGCGCTTAGTCATGTTTTGGCTATTTACGTTAACTGCCAGCAACAACAACAGCAGCAGCAGCAACAGCAACAACAACAAAAAGCAAAAGGAAAAAACAGCAACAACAACGCGAGCAGCAGCATAACTTAATCATAACTTTTTGGGTGGCCCCCAATGGCCAAAACAATGCTGAATTGTTCTCCTGCCACACAAACACAAGCTCGCACACACACACACAAACTCGCACACACACACAGACTCGCACTTTGATTTCGATCTGAAAGCGAGCGCCTGCCCTGGCAAGGCCCAGCATAATAATATTGTATCATTGTATCTCAAGGAGCCGCCGACGTAGCGTCGTGTTCTTCGTGTGATTGTTCGGCCCGCTCGCCGATCAACTCCATCTGCACAGCTCCAGCTCCAGGCCCCTCCCCGCTCCAGCTCCATCGTCAGCTCTGGCAGCTCTGGGCCTACCGTGGCAGAGGAGGCTCTCGCTCTGGCAGACTTTGGCACGCTGAAAATTTTATGACTTCATTTGTTGACCACCAGGCGAGAGGCCCGAAAAACTGAAAACTGAATGCGCCCCAAAGAGTCGCGGATTGCTTCATAATAGGCTGTTGCTCGTTTGCTCTGGCTGCTTTATTGTTGCTGTTGTGTTGGTTGGGGCCATCTGCAATACGCAGAATTCCATGCAGCGGCAACAATAGCACAAAGGATTCTTTGAATTTTGATCAACCTTTCGATTGGGTGGCTTCCTGCACTCGCCGCACAGGAATACTTAGGGAAGCAGCTATAAAATTAGGGATTATAAAATCGGGCAGAGTGAGAGAAAGTGAGAGAGTTATAAACTGTATAATTAGTTGAAATTTTTAAGATTTGGGGACTAAACGAAACTGAAAAGACTTTCCTTAAACTCAATCAAAACTATAATAATTTCTACTCGATCTCAATAGAATTTTTTTGAATTTTTTATTGTACAATAATATATTTTATTAGTAAAATGATATATTTTATTAGTCAATGAGATATTTTATTAGTAGAATATGAATTTTAGAGTAATAAACTCTCTTTCTAAATTTTATAAGATTTTTAGATATTTATATAAAAGTTTTTCGAACTTAATTGAAATTAAATATTAAGATATTTCACCTTTCTTCAGATTTTGAAGTACCGTAAAAACGAATTCTTCGTTTCACAATAAAAAGTTTATTTTGCTTAGAACTCTGATTTTTTTTTTCATATTATAAAAAGCTAAGAAAAGGATTCGAATTTAATTGTTATGGAAAAAAAACTTTTAGAACAATTCGATTTTTCTTGATATTCATAGTAATTAATAGAATATAATTGAAATTCTTGAAAAATATAAATAAAATAGCTTAGAATAGGATTCTTCTAATTTAATTGTTATGGAAGAAAGAGAACTTTGAGGTTTGCTTGATGTTACTTGTAAATGAACAGAGAAATCTCTATAGGAACTTTTTGATTTTTCTTAAAATTTTTAAAAATAAAGAAATAAAAAATATTCTATGATTTTGCTAAAGAACAGAGAAATTCTTCTGTTCTCGCCTGAAGCTTTGTATCACTTGCAAAAGGAATCTCTCGATCTGACCCTAGTTTCCGGAATGTGTTTCCAGTTCTGTGCCAATAACTTTACTATAAATCAATCGCACTCTCCCTCTCTCTCTCTCTCTCTTATATCTCTGCTCTCGCTCTTCCTCATCCACTTGCTGTGGTACTCTCGCTTTTTCGCGCTCTTGCCCGACTCGACAAGTCCGAACACGTATCGTTATCTGTAATTTATGCACTTGTACTTTGAATCACTTAGTCGATCTCGTTTCTCTTTTTTCCCAGTCCTGCGGCTGCTTGTGTTGTGTCCACTGACAGCGACTTCTTTTTGTTGTGCACACACACACATCGCGCTGCGATTTCGATCTTATCAACAATGCGCAACGATCAGTGGCAGCAGCAGCAACAACAACAGCAGCAGCAACTGTTGGGACACACACGCAGCAGAGGGTAACACGCAGCTAAGGGTTAGGAGTGGAGGAATTGGGGTATGAGGGGAAACGCGCAGGGTTAACAAGTCACAGTGCTGGGTGCGTGCGTAGAACAGCTTCATAAATGTAAATTAGAGCTCGTTTAGCATTGACTATGGCGCTCGTAAATAAATGCCAAATGACATCATTATCAACGTGCTTTGTTCGACGCGGCCCCCTGCTCAGTCCCCTCTCCATACAGTGCCCATACAGCTACAGTGACTGCTCCTGTTTTCGTATGTCTCTTTTGCTCGTTATCGTCTTTATGCTGCCTTTGATGTTGTCGATGGCAGCGCTGATAGCGGGCAAAAGAGTGTGGCAGGAAGAGGTAATAGGTAGAGAGAAAGAGAGAGAGAGAGAGAGGGAGAGAGTGCGAGGGAAGCGAGTCCAGATTATCCTTATCAGTGAGAGGCAATCGCCTTTGGGCCTGGTGATAATGACTTGTAAGTACAAAATGCCTTGTCAGGCCAGGCGGATGTTTGCGGATTGTTGGATTTAGTTGTTGTTGTAGTGCTTCCAGTTGTTTTACCCATGGAAACTGATTAAAAATGGTATATCTGCTGTGTGTATGTAGCAGTTAATAATTTTTATTCTTGATTAATAACAAAAGTCCAGTCAATTGAGGCCCGTCCGTATGCCTAAATAAACACGAAGATCTCAACTATTATTAGAGCTAAAGACACTAAATTTGGCAAGAAGATTTGTGCTGGACAAGCGCAGCTTACAGTCATTCGTAACTTTAAGTAACACAAGCACTTACCTTAAAAATCAGCTTTATCGATTTTGTACTAAAATATTAAGCAAAGTTTACAAGTTACATTTTTGTTATTTAGCATGTGAGTAACTTATTTTAATATTGACCTCCACTGCAAATTTCAGCTCTATCTAGCAATAAACAAAGCAGTTATAGAAAGCAGAACTTACCCTACAAAAGCTGCAGCGACGCAACAGAGAGCTGTGCAGCTGCCTGTGCTTCTGCTCGCTTTACTGTGTGTGTGAGCTCAACCTGTATGTGTGTGAGACAACAAAAAATAATTAAATATATAAATAAATAAATGTAGGTGAATGGTATCCAACAGTCGCGCTTGCTCATTGTTGTTCTTGTTGTTGCTGCTCGCTCAGTTGTTGCTTCTGCTGCTTCTGCTGCTGCTGTGGTTTTGCCTGCGCATCACTTCAATTAATTTCGCTGGCTTAATTTGCGTTTTGTTGCCTGTCGCTGCCTGCCGAGACTGCCGGCTCTGCCGGGCAAAGAAGCCTTACAAGCAAATCGTGCGCCACGGCGTCCGTTTGTCTATGCCAGCTTCATTATTTTCCTTTTCCATTTCCATTTCCTTCGACTTCGACTTCAGCTGCAACTGCAACTGCAACTTGTAAGCGACAACAACATCATGAAAAATGCATTTTCAATTCGAGACGACAACGTGGAGGATGTGGTTGAGCAGAAGCAGCAGCAGCAACAACTACTACAACAGCAGCAACTGTTGCTCCTGCAACAACTTGGACGACAACGACGACAACTGCAGACTGGCAGACGCGCCTGCTGCAGCCGCAGCCTCACTTAAAATTCTTGTGCCTTGTATTGGGGAGCTGCAACTGCAGATCTCTGTGCCTGAGTGGCTGAGGGGCAGCCGGAGGATGGGGACAGGGGCCTCTGCTAGGACTGCGACTTTTGTCAAGTATTGTAAAATTGTTTTGGCTGGCATAAAAACAAAAGACGCTGATGAGTCGCTCGCTGCGCATCGACGCTTTGGCTTCTCGACTGGCAAACGACCCTGTCGATGACACTTGGCAACAGAATTCAGTTGGAGATGGGCTGATATAAGCTAAGATAGTTACTTTAGAAAGTTAAAGGTATTGTAAGCTTGCACCAAAATTAAAAGAAATCTCAGTTAAGTCAGAAAAATCTATTGTTATTATTTATAATAATTTGAAGTTTATATATTAAAATTCGCTTTTAAAAAATATATAAAAATTGAACTATTAATTATCCATTACATATCATATCAGATCAAACTGAAAACTTATATATTTTTAAGAAATTATTGGTCAAACTTAAAGATCTTAAGATAAACATTAATATATCGTGTAATTTTAAAGATCGAAGAAACAATAATTAATTTTAAATATTATGAACCTTTTTGGGAAAAATTAAAAATAAATAAACTGTAAATATTTTTAATATATCGCATACATTTTTTGAAAAAAGTTGCTCAAAATTCAATATCAAATATAAAGTAAGTATTCTAGTATATAGTTTGTCGATCGTCGATCGCAATGAAATCAGGACATTTTGCAAAGAATAATTATAATTGAAATTAAATAAAATATAATTAAGTATTTAAATAATATTATGTTATCAAATATTGCCGGTATTTTCTTCTAAAAAAAGGTGATCTTTAATATTAAAAAAACGATCATCAAACAATCTAAAGCATTCGAAGACTTCTTATCTGTCCATCTTTATCTACTACTTCCAATCGCTGTCAATTTGCAACCTGTTGTCCAGTGTAATCGAAGCCTGGCGTTAATGGCTTTGACTTTGGCTACACGCTTAACATGGTCAAGAGTCAGAAGTCAAGAGTTGGGACTTCGCAGTGGGGACTCAAGGGTTGGGCAGTCCGCAGAGTTGGGAGACTTGTGCGTGTTTTTTCCTGGAAAAACGTCGCCCACATAATTTTCAATTTTGAGTTACGACCCCCGGGACCGGATGTTGGCGATTGCCGCGCTGCCCCTTCTAATTGTCCACTGGCAAGTTGGCGGCACAACGCGGGGGTCAAAGTGCACTCAAGTGCGGCGCAAGGTGCAGCTGGTGCCGCCGCAGACGCAAACGGAAAGGAATGGAAGAACAACAAATTTTCAGGCAATTAGTGAAAATGTTTCAATTTAGGAAAAACATCCAAATGATAAGCGGGAAATTAGTAAATAAAGACATCAAAGCGCAAGGGAAGACGGCGCTAATGGCGCTACGAGGGAGTCAGAGTGAGAGAGAAAGAGAGGGGAATCTTGAGCGTACAGTGGGAGCGAATGCATACAACAGGTGATTAATTATAAACACTGACAAAACATAAAAATAGAATTTTTACCACGTACAACAAATAAAGAAAGCGATCGCGAGGGCGAGCGAGACGAAGCGCTGGAGTTGGAGAAGGGCAACAAGGGTCGAAGGCGGTTAACAAATTGGTTAGAACATTTTTATGAGTGCAAGAGGCAATATTATGAGGGGTCACTATATGCCTCTCACCCTGTGTGTGTGTATGCGTGTGTGTGCCCATTAATCGCGAGTTAATTGCCTACAAAGCGGTGAGCTAATTGCCCCTGGCCAGAAAGGTTCTCCAGGTAGGAGAGCAACAGCCAGCGACAGAGAGAGAGAAAGAGAGAGAGAGTGGAGGATGAGGAGGTCTAACGAAATAGGGGCGACATCCGAAAAAGACATGCGGTGGGCGTGTAGATCGAGGGTAGATACTTTGGCATCGTGCTACAGATCGTTCTCGAAGTCGCTTAGGGTTTTGGTGTCAGTAGAGCGCATATTTATCCGTATATCTGTAGTTAGATCTAGGCTGAACAAGGGTCTTGGCAATAACTAGGTTGCTCTAGGCTCTGCCTTGCACAAGGCACTTGGATTGAAGCTTCGGAATAACCTTTTTTTGAGTATTAATATTGTTTTTGTTTAACATAATTTTTTGTTGTAAAAAAAAATATAAAATTATAAATTTATTAAATTATTAAATTATAATGTTCTCAAATTAGAGCAAAGAAGATGTGGAATAGTTTTTAAGCTTATGTAGTTTTTTTTTATAGATTTATAAAAGACGTTTTGATTGACAGTTTAAAATTATTAGAATTAAAATAATTGATGTTTAAATAAATTTAAAAAATATATTTAAAGCCAGAACTCTTAGGATTTTATATATAAAAAAACAATTTTTATTATTTAAGAAAACTCTAAAATTTTTACTATTTAAAGTTTAGCCTGAAAGTAAAAAAATACATTAGGATTGCGCCATAATTACTACGCTGCAATCTCTGTCAAGCACGCACAGTTAAAAGCAAAGCTCTACCAACAGATACGCACGATGTATCTAAGAGTTGCAACCAAATGTAATGAACGAGCAAAATTACTTATGGCCCAGCAGAGAGGGGGAGACTCAGCTGCACTGAGCTTGCTTGAAAGGCAAGTCGACGACGGCAGACAAAGCGGTGCGTGCAATCGCAGCCAGAACAGCGTCAGTTGGCCAAGCAGACAGACTGCAACGAGACAGAGAGAGAGAGATAGAGATGGAGAGAGACAAAGATAGACTCGCATCTGAGGCAGATGCAATGCGGACAGCAACTGCGACGTCGGCAGCGACTGCGACTGCGACCACGCGGCATAAATTGCGCATAAAACATGGAAAATGAAGCGATAAACTTGAGATACGCGATCGTAAAGCAAGGCAACTTCATCGTCGTCGTCTTCGCTGTGGGTTTTGCTGCAGTTGATCCTCGGGCACAGTGGAAAGAATCAGCTAAATATTGACTGTATGGGAAGTCTAGGTTTTTAGATAATATTTGTAAAGAGCTCAACGAATTGCAATTGCAGCTGATGTTCAGGTACAGTGGGATAAAGTTGGCTAATATTGAGTGTACCTAAGTGAAGTCACAATTTTGAAATTTTATGTAAAAATTCTTTTGGGAAGCAAGAAGAAAATTGTGCTTTAAAGAATTTGCTGCAGTTGATCATCAAGCACAGTGGGGTAAATTGGGTAAATATTGAATGTTGATGTTGATATATTAACCTAGTTCTGTAATTGATCCTCGGCCTAGTAGAACAAAGTAGATGAAAAGTAAGTTAAAAACAAACAAATATTACAATTAAAATTATAGATAATACTTTTTTTTTGTTTGCAATGAGAAGTACGGCTCTATTAGCTCTATTAGTTTTTAAAACGGATCTATGATATGATCTCAAGTCATGTGCGCCATCCTCAAAGTATGCAATATTAAATGTAGCAGCTTGTTTAATGATAAAAAATTAATTGATTTCTTTTTCAATAAATTTAAAAAAATTAAACTGAAAAACTGCCTGATTTGTTCCACTGTGCAGCCGTCAGTCTCGCGTGGGGCGTCGCCAGGGCAGCATTGGTCAGTCCGGGGATGTCTTATGTATTTGCTTATGCCTGATGAAGCTGTTCCTGGGGAGCGGCTGTCGCTGCTGCTGTCCCCATTGCTGCCTCTGCCGCTGCCGCTGCCGTTGCCGGCGTCGCTGCTGTTGGTGGCCATTAGGCGCGGCCAGTGGAAAGCCTGCGGCTGCAGCAGGATAATGACACCCCGGCCAGATTGGATCCAAGCCAAGATCTCCAGCACAGTTATGCACGCGCAGCTGTGCATGTATGTATGTGTGTGTGTGCGTGTGTGCATCTGTGTGCATTTTAATGATGCGAGCGCCAAGTATTTGGCTTTCGTTTTCGATGGGCGTGGCCGAGCGCCTGATGCGTCACGCGATTTTTCGGGGCGATTTTTTATGATTTCAGGAAATGGCCAAAAGCCATGAAGCATCATCTTTCAGCTGCGCTGGCAGTGGTTGCTGTTGTTGTTGTTGTTGCTGCTGTTGTCGTTGTTGGCAGTTTGAGCGGCTAACAAGCCGCTAACAAAGCCAAACAAGCAAGTCGCGCTCAGCTGCAGCTCCTGCTCCTGCTGCTACTCCTGCTCCTGCCGGATGATCCGTTCGCGTTGTCGGGCTGCTCTTTTCAAGTCGGCAAATATTTGGCCTGCCGCTGCTACTTCTCCTGCTATTTTTTTTTGGGGTCTCCTTTCGGTCCGGCGAGCTGCTCTGTTATTATTTGGTTGATTAATTAACATGCCGCTGCGGACCACCGAAGGTGGCAACAACGCTAGCGGCTGTGGCAGTGGCAGAAAGCCAACAAAACGCTGACAAGGATAACACAAAAGACAGCAGCAACAGCAGCAGCAGCAACAACAAACAGCAGCAATAATAACAAGCAACAACAACAATAACAAACAAATATTGGTTCTAAGTTCAGTTCGGAGCGAACAGTTTTAGAACCTTGCACAGTTTGAGTAGCACTACAGTTTCAAAGTTGCCAGCGGCATTGACTTGGCTCAAAGGTTGCTTGATGGTTTATTTTAGTTAATAGAAGCTTCGGGATTTTTTTTTAGTTAATTAAAATATTAGTAGTTATTTTAGTTAATTAAAAGCTTAATATGTAAAGCTATTGAAGTGGCGTTTGCAGTTTGAGCAGCACTGCTAGGTGCCTTGCATTGCAATACAGTTTGAGAGTATCAAATAAATTATGTTTTGAACTTAAGGCATTTTTTGTTAAATAAACAAACATTAATAAAAAATTAATAAATAAACCACAACAAAATTGTAAAAGAATTTTCAGCAAACTCAGTCAAAAGTGTCTTAAAAATACTTAAGTATACTTAAAATACTTAAGGAAAATTATAAAAAAATATTTAAATTATATATATAAAATTATAAAATAATTTTTAGAAAACTTAGTCGAAAATATCTTTATTTAAAAAATAAGTCAAATAAAGGAAACGTTGCACAAAAGTTTCTTAAAAAAACGCAAATTGTATCTAATAAAAAGGAAATTGAAAATAATATTAATATTAAAAATTTGTTATAATTTGGTAGCTTCAAATTTAATTCCAGAAACAAAATTTACATTAAAACCATCACAATGATTCAGAATTCTAAACTTTGAATAAGCTTAGAAGTGAAATAGAAAAAGCATTTGTTTTTTGAAGAATTTTCTTCAATTATAGACAAAAAAGAAAAGATAGAAAAATTTCCTTGACATGAAAAATCTTCGGTTTCAAATGGAAATAAAAATGACAAAAATTTAATTTCAGAAAAAAGTATTTTACAGCTTTGTCGCTGTAAATCACATAAAAATAGAGAGTACTTAATCTTATACAGTTATAGAACTAATTCATTTTTATCATTTTTTAATATCAAAGCCAAAATGATTCAGAACTGCAAACTCTGAATGAAAATTGAATCGAGTTGCATTCGAAGCTCAGGAATGGCTGCCAAGAACAGCCAGAAGAACGCGCTGATCAGCTTTGGCTATCAATATTTTCGAACTGCCGAAATGAGCACTGATCGAGTGCGAGCAGTGCAGCAAGTGCTGTGAGCAAGCGAGCGAGAGAGAGAGAGAGAGGGAGTAAAGTAAAGAGGGAGGGAGGTAAAGTTCGAGTCGAGGTAAAAGCCAAGAGCAAAAGGTTTATGGCTGCTGCACTGGCTCTGGCTCTGGGTCTGGGTCTGGCTCTGGCCATCAGACTGGGCAGTCGGACAGTCCATTCAGGTGCTCGCCTCGCTCTCTGGAGGTGTGTGAGTGCGAGTGTGAGTGTGTGTCCGGTGTGTGTGTGTGCGTCCACTTCATTTTGTAGTCTTTGTTCGAGTGTGTCTTGGGCCGTCTGACTGGCTGTGCTGTGCTTTTTGCCGAGGCTCTTCGAATTTTGGAATTTGTTCAGCCTTGTTAAGAGTTGTTAAGATTATGATATATGTAGTATGTGTAGAATGTATGTATGTGTGTGTGTGTGCCTGTGTGTGTGTGCCTGTGTGTGTGTTTGGAGCAGACGACGTCGACGACAGCGGCAGCCATTATGTTTCGCAGCAGGAATGTGGGAAACGTCTGCCTCGGACCATTTTTCAGCTACCTCTCGCTCCGCTGCGGTTCTTTATTTACCCACACACACTCGCGCACACACACACACACTGGCACACACAGTGGCCACATAATCGATTCATGGCTCTGCCGAGTAGCATTTCTTTCATGTTGCGTTGTTAGTTTCGATTTTTTTTTCATTTTTTTTATTTTTTTTTTTTACTTTTTTGCTTCATACGATTTTATGATTTGTTTGAGCGCATCTTTTTGGACCACCCGTGAAATCACTTTGGGTTTGCTTTGGCTTTTCGGGGGCTTGGGATTTCGTTGGGGCCGTGGCTTTTGTTAAATTGCTCTTGTTTATGTTAACATTTAAATTGTAGCCACGGGTAGCCGCAACCACAGTGGAAGTCCAAGTCGCAGTCGCAGTCGAAGCCGCAGCCTCCGTCTCCGTCTCCCAAACGTATCCAGCCCAACCAAAACCAATATTTATACACAACGCTCCATGAATAATCATCGTCATCATCGTCGTCATCGTCTCTTGGGCCCGCTTTCAACATGGCCATCAATTCTGATTTACGAAAAGTGTTAATTAGCCAAGCGAAGTTGTTGTTATTGTTGTTGTTGTTGTTCTCATTGTTGGATATGATCTGTCAGTCCAGTAACTGCTTTGCACAGCGCAGCGACTCGAGCTCGAGCTCTGATTTACCAGTCGAAGTTAATCGGTCTATAAGTCATAGCATCGAAAGCAAAGAATCTGCATAAGCTAATATAAAAGAGAATATATATAATTAAAAATCGATATATATATATACTTTTTTTAAAACTTTACTGCAGTTCTTTCTTAATTCAGTACTTTTTTCTAAAGCCGAAAAATGTTTAAATAGACTACAATACATATATTTATTAATGAAACCCTTTTTAAAACGAATTAAAATTGTTGATACAATTTAGCAGCAAATATTTAAATTTGAATCTATATTCTAGGCAAGCATTTTTTAAATAAGCTTGAATATAATTTGTATAACAATAAGAAACCTTTAATAAATGCCTTAAAAATGAATACATTCAAGCCTCTCTATAAATAACACAGATACAAAAATTCAAATTTTCGAATTTCTCAGACCAAACCAAACCAAAAATTTGACTGAATTTACTTTCTTATTATAGTCGCTAAGTAAATGTATTACAATAATAATTATAATATTAATAAATTTATAAAAAAATTTTAGATTACCATAGATCGCTCGACTACTTGGCGAAAAGCGCGTGAATACTTTATTAAATACAATAAAAAAGGTTCATAGTGAGGTTTAAAAGCAAAAATTGTGAAAATTTTTTAAAAATTTAAGTTTTTAAAGAAAGGCAATTTTATATACGATTCTACATTATTAGATTATATTTTTCACCATATACCCATGCTAGAAAATATGCAGCCTGAATGCCCCAGTTGCTCTGACTATCCGCCTGACTTTGTATGCTAGAATTTAATTCATTGTTATAATCACATAAGTAAATAAATAATAACCTTACACCATACACCATATACCATATATATATACCATATATATTAATGATGGTTTTTACATTACCATATTTCTTTTTGTACACATCATATTAAAAGCTTTTCCAAGCTAAATCTACAGATCATTATACCATATAGTTTTGTCTTTAAAACATTATATAAATTTTGACTCGTACTCTGTCCAGATAAAAACAAAATTACATATTTAGATGGGTTAAATCTCCTCCCACTATAATGCCAAATTTCGAATTTCTCAGACAAGTACTTAAAATACTTATAATATGCCTCAGCGATTTCTATAGGTTTTAAAAATTCGTTTCGAATACTATATTCTCCATTTATGTAGCTATCATATTTTTTTACAAATTTGAAAGCGCTTCGCCATTAAACCTCTTAAGACTTTCATAATATAAATATTATAATGTATATAAAAATTGAAATGAAATCAAAATTTTGAAAACAGTTTCCCTTTAGGCGTCTTCAATTTATTCAGTGAAATGGAAATTGAAATAAAAATTCTATGCACTTTCCATTAAATCTTTTTTAGCTGCAATACCAAATTTTCAATTTCTCAGTCAAGTAGTCGGTGTTTCTGGCGCTTTAATTTGATAAATAAACAACGTATTGAAAAATTCTTTTGCACATATATTTTTCACACACTAAACCATATACATATTTATATTTATGTAAAATAAAAAATTTGAAATTTTTAAAGCACTTTTTCCATTAAATAACTATTATACCAAAATATTAACATTTAAAAAAAAATTGCTAGCATTTTTCGAGGAAAACTATTAAGACTAAAAGCTCAAAAATAAATTAAAATTTTTAAAATAAATTACAAATTGAAATGCACATATTTCCATTACTCAAAAAATTACTCCAAATAATTTTAAGAAGCTCGTAGAACCTTATCTGCTGCGATAACATCAACTTATCTAGCTGCGAATTTTGCCACGACGCGCATTGCTGCTGGCGCCACTGTGCACAGTGCTCCATTCATAGTTCCATGCTAGCTGCCGTGTGGTGTTAATTGCCAGGAACAAGCAGCAGTTGGACAGTCGGACAGGCAGGCAGGCGGCAGGCGGCAGCGTCCAGTTCGGTCCCCAAGTGCCTGGCATAGTTGTCGCCCCATAATTGTCGCCGTCGTCACCGTCAGCGCTGCTGCTGCCAGCTGTCTGTCAGCTGTCCATCAAAGCGTTGCCAACTTGGTGTTAATGGGCGCCTAGAATGCGATCGCAGTTGGTCTACTGCTGCCTGATGTAGTTGTTGTTGTTGTTGCTGTTATTATTGCTGCTGCTGCTGCTGCCGCTGCTGCTGCCTGTGGCTTGTCGTACACGCCGGCTACGCATGTTTTTGCTTGTCCTTCGGGGATTACGCGTCGTCTGCGAGTAATTGCTTTGTTTTTGCTGTTGCCTTGCATTTCATTTATTTTTGGATATGCTTAAACTATAAGAAGAAGTAGCCACACACACACACACACACACAGGCACACACGCGCACTCAGCAGCAGTGAAAGCTCCGGCGGCGCTCCTAACTGGCAGCGGGCGCCTGAATCTCGCCGCCGAGCGCCGAGAGCTCCTTGAGGAACTGCCGGGCATTGGTCAGCGTGGAGGCGCCATAGATGATGCGCCGCTGCACATTCGAG